>CM031971.1:12326321-12978887 GCA_018804465.1 Populus tomentosa
CTGTTTATCTTTGACATGGTCGGGGTATCTTGTAAAAGAATGATTGAGTATCATTGTGTAGTGAGTGTTGTTTAAATATTTATTTCGTGAACATATATGTCAAGGAAATATATATTATTAATGTAAACTTGCAATTAATATCAAAACTAAATATCGGTACACACACTAAACATTTATTAAATCTTACAAAAAAGATATCAAAATAAAATCCTTAACATACTTAAACTAAATGAATGTAGAGTACATGTACCTAGAGACATTAGGTTGAATATTTATATATTATTGTCAAAGTTCGGATTTATTGTTCCTCTCTTGATGCAAGCAAAATGTATGGCAATAAACCTCCTAGGATCTTAACAATAAGCCTCACGTGATTTCAATAATATTATCTAATTTAATTAGATTTCTAAATAAGATCCACGAACACAAGATAATTTAACTCAAATATCTCTTTACAAATATTGAACTTAAGATTTAGAGTAGAAAGAAATATAAAAAAAGAAAAACATAGCTTAAAACTAAGAAAACTAAACTAAAAACTCAGGTGAAAAAAAATGTCAAGATTCTGTAAAATCCGTTCAAAACTATCCTAAAAGGCTCTTCTTTTAACCCTCTTTTATAAATTGTTTTGGAACCAAAATTGATATAAAATTAATTATGATAATTACCAAAATAAATATCCCTTATCATTAGCCTTAATTATCCATCATAAAAAAAAATATTAAATATAACATTTTTTATGTTGGATAAAAATATTCAGGTTGAAAATGAAGACTATTCAAACTTTTTATTCATAAGCTCAACAAAATAATGGACTGATACAAAATAATTTTTCATATTAAAAAGAATTATAAACCCAAACCAAGTTGGTAAAAAATAATTTTTTATAGTCTAAAAGATTATTTACTATATATATATATATATATATATATATATATATATATATATATATATATATATATAAAGGCAATGGAAACACTAGATGAAATATTCTAATGGTAATGGTGATGGAACATTTTCGTTTGTAATTTCCAATGGAAACAACGACAAAATAAAAAAAAATAGAAAAAACAATAAAAATTCTATCTGCAATTTAACATGTTAGCAATGCCAATAGAATTGTTAATGTAAATTTTCTTGGAAATTTTAAATAAATTAAATCCTGAGAATTCCTCCTATCTCAACCATTTCTTCCTTTTATAGAAAAATAATAGCCCTTCTTTCATATTTTATTAGCAAATTCAACCACTTCTTTACAAATTTGGCTACCTAACCCTTTAGTGTTGACCTATATCTGTTAGTAGTGTCAACTTTCCTCTATTAGTTTCATTTATTGTCAAGCTTTTCTCCACCAAACAAACCAGCCTATTTCTTTGTAACTCATTTATATTTTAAGTTAATTTATTGATAGTATTTATAGTTTGCTTGCATATTTAAATGTTTTACAGTTTTTTTCTTGATAATTTTATTGTATTAATATATGATTTGTATTTTAGACTTTGTTTAAGATTAGGGGGAAATAGATTTTATTTTTCATTTGATGAAATTGAGTTTGATTTTGTAACTTATATGTGCAGAATTTAAGAAATGATAGGTAATTCAATCGATACTAATTATATTTTGTTAATTTTATTGTTAAGTTGGAAATTTAGAAAAAATTTATTTTTGTGGAATTGATAATAATTAAAAGGTATTGATTCAGGTTGGATAAATTTGAATTGAATAAATGATGGATAATTAATTGAGTATCGGTTTTTTTTTTAAGAAAATATTTATTGTTTAGTTAAGATTTTGATGGAAATTTGAATTTGTGTGGAATTGATACTAATTAGAGTTTAATATGTTTCAACAAATGAAGTGTTTGATAATTATTGGATTGTGAATTTATTTTTATTAAAAAAATTAATTTGCTATTGATAGTTACATTATTAGTAAATGTTGCTATCAATATTTTATATAGGTTTCATAAGTAATTGATGATTGTTCTTGAAAATATTACGAGTCAAGTAAATGTTGTATAGACATGATTTTCTTAAAGATATCGATGATTTTATTAATGTTGTATTTTTTAATCCAAAGAATATTTAATGAGGGTGAAATTAGATGTTCATGTGCAAGTGCATAAACAAAATTTTTCTATCATAAAGATGTTGTGATGAAACATTTACTTAAAATAAGGTTTATAAAGAAATATTTAAATTGGTTTGCACACAAAAAACTCTATATTTATTAAAAAATCATGTTAGATAGGATGATTGACTCAACTTCTAATTCTAGTAATATATATGAGTTTATAGATGATAATGAGAATAATAAGCTGAAAATTGATGTAATAAAAATAAATTTAAAATTTAAAATTAGTCAAGCAAATATTTTTGCAACATTCCCTTAAATAAAAATTTAAATATATTGAATTGTTAAAATATTTTAATTAATTATTATAAAATAAATATATAATTCATAATAAATTATTAATTATCGTAAACATATTTAACATCAAGTCAAATTCAAATTAAAAGATCAACAATTTATTTTTATTTAACAACGAAAACAACAATATTAACAACAATATTTATATATTTCAGATGGAATTCTTAGTCAGATACGTATTGAGAAGGCAATGGTAGACATTTAGATTTTAGACGAGAAGACTTTCCATTTCACATTCTTCAATCTATTGCCATTTAATTATTTTTTTGAACCTTAATTATAATTTAATTTGACTTCCATTTCTTAAGTTTTATTTATCGAGAGAAGCGATGATTGTATGATACACGCGCTAGAGGTTTTGGATCCATGATTTTGATTAAAAACAAACCCAACAATAAACGCCACAAACTCCACCGGGTAATCCCCCTTGCTGATGATAATTGTATTTAAAAATATGATGTTAGTTATGATTTAAAATATTTTTTATTTAAAAATATATTAAAATATTATATATTTTTTATTTTTTAAAAAATATTTTTAATATCAACATATTAAAATGATTTAAAAAAATTAAAATAATTAATTTTAAATAAAAAATAATTTTTAAATTTTTTAAAAATACAATCTCAGTAATATTTTCAAATACCGTATAAAGTATGATGTACCACCAACCAAGTGACCACCGCTTGATGGCCCCATCAGTTTGGGTAGTCAACGCTGCGTGGGAGTCAGCATGAATGCTTCCATTGTATGATATGTATAATTCAGAGACAGCTATTCACAAGTAGTTTGCCAATTGCCACGATAATTACTGCTAGTTACAATGTCCTTAATAAGTGTTAAGAACGCTTTATTTTTATTTTTATTTTTATCTGTATTCTCTAACCAGTTTTATCATGTTAAAATTAAGGTTTTCTTGTGCAGGTTTGAAGTTTATGAGTGGTTGGGAATTGAGATGAATAAGTGCTCTGCTGTCACTGTGGTTGGATTATATTTTTTAAAAATCTAGATTTTTTTTAAATTTTAATTATTTTAATATATTGATATTAAAAATAAATTTTAAAAATAAAAAATAATATTATTTTGATTTACTTATAAGTAAAAAACATTTTAAAAAAACAACATTTATTGTATTTTAAAACACTAATAACACTTCTATAAACGCAGACACGATCTCCATGCACTAATACTTTTTTCAGCCTTTAATTAAGGGAAGGTGGTTATCACGTAAAGGTACGAATTTATTAAGTACACTAGGATTATACAGTATAATATCACAGATAAAATTTCTTAAAGGGAAGAAATCTTAGTGGTGTCCAAAGATATCACTTGCCGAGACGAGAATTTACGGAATTTTTTTTTTAAAAGCTAATAATCATCATCAAAATTCAAAGTTAAGTTAGAATCCATGCTTTTCGTTTGGACCCACTTTAGAATCAGCATTAGAATATTGAGTATAATTAATCTGCACCAGGCTGATTTGTTTTCACCTTGAAAAATATTTTTGAAAAATTAAATAATTTTTTTATTTTTTTAAATAGTTTTGATATAATAATATTAAAATAATTATTTTTAAAAAATCAATTTTAATATATTTCTAAAAAAACTAATAGGACGTTACCAAACATGCCACGACACCAGGCAGTAATTACAGAAAAGGCAAGTTGGCAACCAATTCCTCGACTTCACCAAGGCCATAACCGTCATTTGACAAGCACCCAGGTTCAAGGCACTGTTTGTTTTGGTTTTTTTTTTTTTTTTCCCCGTAATATAATAGAAAAGTAAAGGCGATAATGGGAATTAGGGAAAGAGCAGGAAGAAGTGGACGGCAGTCGAGGGGGGGAGGCA
Organism: Populus tomentosa; assembly: GCA_018804465.1. Lineage (NCBI taxonomy): Eukaryota > Viridiplantae > Streptophyta > Magnoliopsida > Malpighiales > Salicaceae > Populus > Populus tomentosa. The sequence continues at coordinate 12,330,600 of CM031971.1, forward strand.
TTCAGAGAGTAGAGCATAGTAATTGCCTATAAAACAGACAGCCCAAAAACAGAATCCACTGCCCATCAAAAACTCCCAAAACAAACCACATCGACTCTCTCTCTCTCTCTCTCTCTCTCTCTCTCTCTCTCTCTCTCTCTCTGCATTTGATTTCCTTAACCAATTGGCTATATAGCCAAATCTAAAGCTTACATTCTCTCCAATGTCTTTTTAAGTTTTAAACACCCGCAGCAGAGTGACAGAGAGTAAAACAAAGATAGCTTAGAACTCGGCGAAAGAGTAACAACACCCCCTACTTCTCTTCTTCCACTTCCACCTGTTGTTTCCCTTACAAATAACTAACTGTTTCTCTGTCGAAGGTATTGTCTCTCTTCTTCTTCTTCTTCTTCTGCTGCTGCTGCTGCTTCATTTCTTTTCCTTTTTTACGATAAATTGGTTTGTCTGTCTTGAATCTTGATTCTGTTTAATTTTCACTCTTACAATCATAAGAGAACCTTTGGCTTTCGCTGTTGTTGCTTATGGATTTTTTTTTTCGTTTTTCTGTCTAACTTTCTTCTTGTTTCTTTTTCGTCTTTTACAAAAATAGTCCCTCTTGTTTTGTTTTCTGTTTCATATTCTTTGTAACAGGAAACTATGTAGGGACTTGAGCTCATTTGTACATGTAAATCCTTTGCATTTTGTTTCATGGCAGTCGACGGAAGAAACGCTTTCCTGGAAATTTCCCGAACGTTGACCAAATAGTTGACCATCTTCAAAAAGAAGAACGAAAGCTTTACACTTATCCCTGTGAATCTTATGATCTCCTTTACAAACCTGCTGCTGCTGCTTATAGATTTTGACTCTCTTTTCTATATCTCTTCTTAGCCAACCTTTGAGTTCCTCCATGTTTTCTCTTTATTGAATTTGCAGAGAAAAACTTTGAGATAAAGAAAATAAACTAAAATTTTGACTTTTGCCTCTTCTTTTATTATGGTTGTTTGAGACTTGAGAGTAACTGGAAATTGCGTTTGTCGGAGGTCTTTGATTTACTGGGACACAAAATAGTAATCCGTGAAAGATTCAACGTATTGAATTCCATTTTTGTCCATTGTATTTTCTGCTCCCAAGTGATGTGCTAAAAACTTTGCACTTTCAAGTGTTTTTGGTTAAATGAATGTACCATAGATAGCTTTTGTCTTCTTGCCCCGTGTCTACCTTCTGTTTATTCTCACGGTTTGATTTGCAAGTACCGATCGACCAACATTATTTGTCGTTATATTCAATGATAACAATTGTACAAGCTTGATCTTGATCATTTATCCTTTACTGTACTATTATTACATGACTGCTAAAATATGTTTTCTTCTTTCTTTTTGATGTTTTGATTGCAGTTTTCAAAAGGGTAAGTGAGGATGTTAGAGAAAAAGATGGAAGGAATTAACACTAATAAAGTGATAGAGGAATTTGAAGCATTGACTAAAGATGCTGGAGGGGTTCAGAGAGAAACTCTGAAGAAGATTTTGGAAGAGAATGGATCTGCTGAGTATTTGCAGAATTTGGGTCTTAATGGAAAGACTGACCCTGAGAGTTTCAAGTCTTGTGTTCCTCTTGTTACTCACAAAGACTTGGAAGCTTATATTCACAGAATTGCTGAAGGTGATTCTTCTTCCATTCTCACTGGGAAACCCATACTAGACATGTCTTTGAGGTATGTATATTTCATGATTTCAATTAATTGTTTTTGGAATCTTGTAAGCGTAGCTTCTAATTTTCGAGAAAATCTGAATTTTTGCAGTTCTGGTACTACTCAGGGGAAGAGAAAGTTTGTACCTTTCAACGATGAATTGATGGAAAACACCTTGCAGATATATAGAACTTCGTTTGCTTTCAGGAACAGGTATTAGCAAGGAATTGTCTTTTATTAGAAGGGCTTTTAGTTTGTTTTTTTTTCTCCATTATACAGAAAACTTTTTATATTTTTGCTAGAAGATGAGACTACTTTGTTGGATAATATGGATTCTGTTATCTGTTGTTTAAATAATTAAAAAAACAAGGTCTAGTTATTAGCTCGCTGTTGACGCAAGGAGGATTGTATAATGCAGAGAATTCCCACTGGAGGAAGGAAAGTCATTACAGTTTGTCTACAGCAGCAAGCCAGGGAAAACAAAAGGGGGTTTGGGCGCAGGAACTGCCACAACAAATCTCTTCCGCAATTCAAAATACAAAAGTGGAATGAAGGCAATTCAGTTCCAAGGCTGCAGCCCTGATGAAGTAATATTTGGTCCTGATTTCCACCAATCATTATACTGCCATCTCTTATGCGGGCTCCTCTTTCGCGAAGAAATTCAATCTGTGTTCTCTACATTTGCTCATAGCATTGTCCTTGCATTCCGGACATTTGAACAAGTCTGGGAGGAGCTCTGCAATGATATACGTGATGGGGAGCTAAGCAGCCGAGTCACTGCCCTTTCTGTCAGAATGGCAATGCAGAAACTGCTTAGGCCAGACCCTGAACTGGCTGATTTAATCTATAAAAAATGCTCGGGATTGAGTAATTGGTATGGTTTAATACCAGAATTATTCCCCAATGCTAAGTACATCTATGGGATAATGACCGGGTCAATGGAGCCTTATCTGAAGAAATTGAGGCACTATGCAGGGGAGCTGCCATTGATGAGTGCTGATTATGGTTCTTCAGAAGGGTGGATTGCAGCGAATGTCAATCCAAAATTGCCCCCTGAGATGGCTACTTTTGCTGTACTTCCTAATATTGGATATTTTGAATTCATTCCTCTTCAGGACAACGCTGAGTGCATGCATAAGGAGCCCAAGCCAGTGGGTCTGACTGAAGTCAAGATTGGTGAAGATTATGAGATCGTCGTCACCAATTTTGCAGGTACTCGCAGTTTTCCCTCTTAGATTACTTCTTCTTCGAAATTATTTGTTGGCGTCAATAATTGCTTGCTGCGTATCCACAATGCTGACATGAATTGAAGATTGAAACTCCATTCCATTATATAAATGCCTATCCAGAACAGGCCAATAGCCCCGTCTTTTACATTCTTTTCAACAATTTTTTAATTCACTAGTGCAGAAGCTTTGCTTTATCTGTTGATACGTCTAAAGCTTGGGTGAGGACTCCCTGTTGTCTTCTTTGCATAGATTAACTAAATCTAAATCTAGAAGATAGAGATTGTTTTTGAAAGTAGTTTTTTTTATTATAAATATATTATAATAATTTATTTTAAAAAAATTATTTTGATATCATCATATTAAAATAATTTAAAAATAATAAAAAAAATAATAATTTGAAGTTAAAAAAACACTATGATGTTTTTTCTTTATGATCTTTAGTCTTGTTAGGATTGTGTGGAGCAACTTTTTTTTTATTAAAATTTAATATTTTTTTATTTTAAATTAAAATATTTTAGAAAACAATTTCTATCATCAAAAATAACTTGTGGGTTATTAAAATGTTACTAGAAGTCTTGCATTTTAGGTGTTGGAAGGGGAAAAATTAACTCCTAGATCTGCAAGTATTTATTATTTGTAATCTTTAGCTGTGAACTTCGACCTGTCAACGTTTTTCTTTATTTAAAAAATAGCAAATTGAATCATTCAATGTCAATGTGACATATTTTGTTATGTGATTGAAAATAAAGCGTGTCCACACCATGGGAGAACTTCTTTTATTTAATTTTGATGATGGTTGTGAACTGCAGGGTTGTACAGGTACAGGCTGGGAGATGTGGTGAGGGTTATGGGCTTCCATAACTCAACCCCAGAGCTTAAATTTGTATGCAGGAGGAACCTTATTCTATCCATAAACATTGATAAGAACACCGAGAAAGATTTGCAGCTGTCTGTAGAAGAAGCTGGCAAGCTGTTAGCTGAGGAAAAACTTGAAGTAGTTGACTTCAGCAGTCTGGTTGATGTATCCACAGACCCTGGCCACTATGTTATCTTTCTGGAAATTAGTGGCGAAGCTAGCGAGGAGGTGTTGCAAGAGTGTTGCAATTGCTTGGACCGATCCTTTGTTGATGCAGGCTATGTCGGTTCACGAAAGGTCAAAGCCATTGGACCCCTCGAGCTCCGTGTCGTTTGGAGAGGAACCTTCCTGAAGATTTTGGAGCATTACCTAGGATTAGGAACTGTTGTTAGCCAGTTTAAAACACCACGTTGTGTTGGGCCCATGAACAACAAGGTGCAGCAAATCCTGTGTAATAACGTTGCTAAGACCTACTTTAGCACCGCGTTTTAGTCAATATCTGTGAACTGCGCTTTGGTAATTGCCTCTTATTATAGTTATAATCCATGTAAGAAAGTTTGCTGGAGAAGCCAAATAGAGTGTTATGCAGCTACATCTCTCTTTGCTCCTCTCTCAACTACCTCCCTCTGTTTTCTGGGCACCGTTTATTGAACTCTTCTTCGTAGTGGGCACAGGCTACCAAACTCTTGCGTTCGAGCAGGTCCAGTAGCCAGACAGCACTTTTTTCTATATCAAAGCTGCCAAACAAAGGTTTACAGAACCCTTAGTTGTGTCCATCCAGCCTCATGTGTTGTTGTTGTTGGTAGTAAGTTAAGGTATCAGGTTAAAATATGAAGTAGGATTATTATTTAATGTGGACCGACCTCCACGAACAAGACAGAGGTACATGTTCGATATGACTTCGAATCCATTATGTTGTTATACAAGGTGGTCGTTAAAAATAAGGTTATTTCAATGTATCTAAGAAACTATATTTTATATGGTTTTCTTGTATAATTGGATGTATAAACCCCAGTTGCTCAGATAAAATATGAAAATCAAATCCAAATCTATCTTAGATTAGTAAAACTCTACGATGGATGGATGGAACCCTGGGAAAATGAACCTGGCCTATGTTCTTTCAATTTCTTCTTCTTCTTCTTCTTTTATTGGATGGGGAATTTTTATTTTTAATTTAAGAGTTAATGCACCTTGTCGTTATTCACTTAAAGTCAATGATAAAGGGACAACGAAGAAACATCTTACCCTTGCAAAAAGATGGAGATTAGAAAGGAATTTTGTATTTGAAGGAAGTTCCACATTAATGATATATCACTTAGAAACTTTAGAATTTGAGTGCGAATCACTTTATAAGCATGTTAAGTAAGTGATTAGACATGGTGTCACTTTAGAAGTCACTAGTTTGTAACTTGTTTAGTGATTTTGTCTGAATACGGAAGGAACTAGAAGAAAAATAACGGCACTTGAAAAAATAAGATACACGTCTCTTGGAGTTTTTATATATATATATATATTAAATTTAAAAACACAGGTTTTGAATTTTTTATTAAAATAGATTTTTTTTATTAATGTATTTTTTATTTATCTTAGTCAATATAATATTTTAACTGGAATCATTGTTTTTCTTAAAAAAATATCTTTTATGATCGTTAAAGTAAATTAACAAATAATCTTAAAGTATTGTGTCCATATTTAATGTGATTGAAACCTAAAAAATCATAAATGTAATAATTTATGTTCAAAATCTATTTATAAATCTTAATAATAATAAAAAATTAATTGCAATCATATTTTCATAAACAATTTATCACTAATATTATATTTTTTAAAAAATAGATATTCAAATAAATATTTATAATAGTATTTAAGAACCATATCGAAATTAAAGAATAAGTGAATCTAATAAAAAAATTTCTGAGTGTAAAAAAAACCAAAGAAAAAAAAATTATGCCTAGTGTTTGGCCTACCAATAATAGGTCAAACTTATGTAGGCTTGGAGGCTATCAAAATAATTAATTTTATTAATTTATGCTATTACAACTCATTATATAGAAATATTTAAAAAACCTTTTTAATACGGAATACAAAAGGATATTTCCTTCAAATAGGAAAAAAAAAAAAACAAAAACATGATAAAAATATAAAAATATCTATTTTTCTAAAACAAACCTTTTTTAAGTTCTTTTCCATCCATGTTTGTTTTGCAACACATAACAAAACAAAAAAAACAAAAAGGATCATTGGAGTGTTATACCAACTAACACACACATACTAAAATAAAGGATAAAGGGTTTGTTACATGTCAAAAATCTTAAAAACTAAAAATACTATAAGCATAGAGATACTTTTAGAATATTTAATTTTATTTATTCGTATCTCTATTTATTAAAAAAACTATTCTAACTTTTTATATAGAAAAACATTAGTAAACCTCGTAATATTAAATTGAAAAAAATAAATTAGAAACAATATTTTCTTCAAATAGAAAAACAAATATGAGAAAAGCATCATAGCAAGCATAGAAAAATAAAAATAGAAAAAAATATATTTTTCTAACAAAGCCCTGCATCAGTTTTGATCATGGATATTAATTTATTTTTATTATTAATTTTTTTTTCAAAAAAATATCCAGCGTGATTTTTTTTTTAATTACATATAACATATGAAGATATAATTTTCAATTTTTTAAAAAACTTGCTTTTCAAATCATGACAAGTATTTTTTTATTTTTAAAAAAATATTTCTATTAAAAAAATTCATTAATAAGGAAGTTTAAATTAAGGAGATATATATATATTTTTTATTTTAAATTATTATTAATATTTTAATTCAAAAAACATACTACTAATAAAAAAACATTTTGGAAAAATAATATATTTTTTAGTAATATATATATTTAAATAGTTTAAATCATAGGTTTCTATACAAATATTTATTTTAATTATAAAAATAAATAAATAAAAACAAACTTCAAAAACTATCCCGCAATATCGCGTGAGTAAATAGCATTAGTATATGTCAATTAAATTAAATGTATACTTAAAACTAAAACGTCAAATTAGTCCTTAAGACGTTGTAATTATGGCTGCATTACGCATACAAATAAATTTGTTAAGATACATTGTTAAAGAAGGGGATCTGTCATTTTCCTCACCGAATTTTGTTTTTTAAGCATTCAAAAAATATCCAACTACATTATTCCCACACTCTCCAATTTAAAGGGAAATTTTCAGAATCCTAATATCGATCAACTTCCAATCTCTGTAGTTGCTCACAAGCCAGCCACATTCTCTAATTTAAAGGTCTTTTTTCTTAAATCTCGTTTTTGAGACACCAAACCAGTCTCAAGTTAGATCCCAATGAATAAAACGTTAGAGGCCAAAACAGATGATCAACAACAAGAAGAAGAGAAAGCATTGGCCATATGGGATTTAGGCAGCCCATTATACGACTCGCATGAAGTGGTGTCCCTCGCTCATCTCATTGAGCGGCACCTCATGACACCGCCGTCTCCTGGAGGATCAAAAAGGCTCCCGCCCAAGAAAATTTCTCAAGCATCTGTCGTCGTCCCCGCTGCAGTATTGGTGTCAAATATGGGCTCCAAGAGCGAAACCAAAAGAGTTCCTTCTTCTTCTAAATTGAACACCTTAAGTGAGTTTGCGAGGAGAAAGTTGAGGATAAAGAAGATTGGATCACACAGCAGGAAGGATAATTCCAAGAAGATGAAAGCAGGACGTTGTAGCTCTTGTATCAAGTTTGGCTTGTGAAGGCAACAGCTAGAAATAACTAAAAAATGGTGGATAAAACAGGTAATCGACCATAAGGGGTGATTTTGATTGCTTGTTTGAGATCGCACGGTGCCTGTCATTTTGTTCGTCGATTTGTTGAAATCTCTTTCAAATGCGGAGGATTTCTATTCTTAAAGTACGTAGCATTTACTATTGTACTAATTCAATCTATCAAATATTGTTCCTGGTATTATATTGCTCGTAATTTTGTAATTAAACAAGATTAATTGTATACGCTCACAGAAACACATCATCATTCCCGTGAGATTAATTACAATGATACTGGGTTAAAACTCTTTGCTCTCATTGATCATACTTACCCTGTCGAATATTGTATGGAGAACCCTGTGCTGTATAGAAATTAATTATGATCAGTGCTCTAATCCTTATGAAACAAGCCACATTTTGATTTAATAATAATAAAGAAATACTCTCTACTTTATTTAACCAATCAATAAACTTTTTTGCATATAAGATTCTCATGAATTCATGGAGTTTTATCCAAGACCCTATCTCCATGATGCTCATCTCATTCAAAAATTTTCCTCCTGGTCTCTCGCTTTAATTTGAAATAGGTTCTCATAGATGGTTATGGATCCAAAATCACTCTCCTCCAAGGTTCTCACTTTTGCTAACTACGTGGTCAACCTTTTGATTTATCTTTACATGTATTTTATCATAAGTTCTTAACGTCTCCTCCTTAAAGAGAAAACTTATCATTACCTACTTTGAAAGCACATCTTATTCTGCTCCTATTTTTTATTCAGTAGAATACAACAACTAACCACCATGAATGGTTAACTTTACTAACCTGAGATGACTACCAAAATCAGACCCTATAAAGAATAAAACCTTTAGAATCTCCTAACAATACTATAAGGTTGTGCGTTTAACCAAAATCCCTTGCATCAATTATCATGAAAAGCTTTAAAGATTTCTCCAAATCTCATCAAATAGATGAGTATGGAAAATATAATTTCTTGGTAGATGGGCATCTCATACCAAACAGTTTGGTAAAAAAAAGTGTAAAAATATGGTTGAACCAATCCTTCCTAGAAAAAAAAAAAGAACCAAGACAACAATCATAAGTAATACTAAAGTCTTACCATACAAAAACTCTAAGTTAAATTTTATTGTTGAATATTTCTCTTCAAGTAGCTTGTTTCTCTAGGAGGTTTATAACCACTTGAATAAACTTATCTAAATAAGTTAGGAAATTCAAAATTAAAGGAAAATGAACTCAAAAAACCCTAAACAAACTAGGAAAAATTAAACCAAAAAAAAATAACAAAAACAGCCTTTTTGAGGACAAACCTGGAGGTTTGTTGGACCTCTAATAGTTACAACTAGTTGACTATCCTATAAAACTAGACTTGTAGAATATCCTGGTAAGATTTGTGCATGATTCAATAATTAAATCGAATATTATCTGTCTTTTTATAATATTGGTTATTTTGCACAACTCAAGCCTCTTGTTGAGCTTAACCATATCTTATCAGTCTATAAACATCCCTAAAAAACTAGTTGTAATAAGAACCACCTTCATCACAAATAGTATTGGTAAGTTTGCATGCACACACATCTTTGTTGCAAACAAAAATGCTTATAATGCTTTTATTATTAGGATTCATATTGTAGAATCCATGTACTTTGTCAATCTTATAAATTCTTACAATGCTTCAAATATTTTTGGGGTTCCCCTTGTAATTCTATAATGAAAAAAAAAGTTAACTTAATGTTTTGTTTTTAGCTATGTTACTAAACCTACTAAAGTTCTTCCCTTACCTGTGATTAATTTATGGTATTGTTTATGAGTCTTTCCCTAATAATAATAAATGCAATGAAATTGTCTAGTTATACGAGTTCAATAAATGTAGCATACAAGTTTAATTCTATTAAAAATATTTAAAAATTATATTACATGCAAATATAATGTTAACTAGAGAAATCATAAACATGTAACTCAATTAATTCACTAAAATGCATATAAACACACAGAATAGTATAGTATTAAACTTGAAGACAATTAAGTATTAAACTTTATTTCTATTTTCTAGATGCAATTACAAAGTAAACATATAATTTACTTGTTGAAAAAATCTTAACAAAAAAGTATATAGGGTTATTGTTAAGGATTCAATTATTTATCTTAAAAATAAATTACATGTCACTTGATACAAATAATTTTTTTCTTACAAATAGTCTCCCGAAATTTTAACAACTTTATTTAAAAAATAGAAAAAACAACCTGATTTTCTCTCATAATTAACTCAAGATCCTAAAGAGTGAAAAAAAAACAAAAACTCACTAGAATGCAAAAAGACTCGAGGAAAAGGAAAAAAGACGTGATTGATACTTTTATGACCAGGGTTGTCAAATTAATTCTAAATTAAGAGAGTTAATTCTGATATTTCTATTAAATAAGAAAGCATTAAATACGTTTTAAAATACATCTAAGGCATTAATACATATGTTTTGGACTTTAAATTGTCTTGCTATTAAACATAAGAAATAGATCAAATAAATTCAATGAATGAATCTAAATAAATATCGATAGTGGATTGACAAAAAAAAATTATGCAAAATAATTTTTTATAATAAACTTAAATTCAAACCATTTTGAGCATGCGGCGTAAGCTCAAAATCCACATAACATAGTCTTCTTTCTTTAAAAGTTTTGATGCTCTATATAACTAATTTTATTTATTTTTAACTTTACACTATATAAACTATAAAAAAATATTGTAAACTTAGTGTGGGATTGAGGTCTTTTGAGTTTGAAAATGTTTGTCAATTCAGGGTTTTTTTAAGATCAATTTCATATTAATCTATAATTTTAAATATTTAAATATTTTATGTTAAATTATTTATATTGGAGAATAATTTTAAATAAAATTTTAACCCAAATTATGACAGCTAAATTAACCTTAAATATATCCATTAAACATGTTTTATTCAATTTTTCTAACATCCCATGCGAGGACATGCAACATAAATCATCGATATTCTGAAGTTCAGCAATACTCTCTGCATAGCAGGGAGGGAACAGAACAGGATTCTGATTCCATTAAAAGCAGGCCTTCTATGCGAACATTCCAGCCCAATCACTATCTCGAGCCTTCTGTACCAATTCCTTGACAGTAGTTTCCAATCACGTAAATTGTCCGGTGGCTTCTTGAGCGCCTTGTGTTTAAAAGCAAAGGCAATTTTTTGTGTTAAACCGGATGTTTGAAACATGTTCAACAAGTTGACACAACTTCGTGTTGAAAAAACGTTTTGAAATATCACAGCATGGACATCTGGCCATCCGTTCCGAATATTTATGTGAAAAAATCAAAATTCACGAGAACAGTTCAAAGCATTTTGCTGTCTCATTTCGGAGGAGAATATACGAGCTAACCAATCATTGGTTTACCAGTTCAGAAGAAGCAGGGAGACGTGCATTTGTACGATCCTCGAGGAAGCGAACAATGTTGCCCACGAACACATGATCAAACTCTTTGCAGGTGCTATGTGGACCTCCTCCCTCTTGGGCTCATGTCCTTCCGAGCCTAGTTCCCAAGTGGGCCAGAGGGCCACATTCCGAAGTAGATAGCCTTTCCCTTGTGTTCCCTTCCTTCTTTTATTTTATTATTTTTTCTTTTTTCCTGGCTTAGAAGTACATTTTTGTTTGTGCCAGAAAATGATAATTCTTTTATGCGATTTATGGACCACGGTTCATCCAAATACATGGTGGGGAAAGACAGATGGTAGAGTATATCTGCTGACAAGGCTATGCTCACCTAGTTGTCATCGAAGTAAGATGGACTTTGGTCTCAGCAATTGTGGCAGCGAAGGCATTCAGAGAAATTGGCATTTCTGATTGGGCTGGAAGGCTCTTCGTTCAAAGCTCTTGCTTTCTCTGCCACATCCCCTTTCGGTCCCCACATGAGGCCTTCGAGAATCTTATCCAACACCAGTAGCATTGAACTCGGAACCAGTGGCGGAACTAGGTTCGGAAAAAAAAAAATTGATAAAAAAAATAATTAAAATACCTAATCACCCAGCTCTCTCTCTTTACACGCTCTGTACCAAAAATTCTGTCCCTCCCTCTCTCCCATCAAAAGAAGGTAACCACAACTCAAAAACCTTTTTTCCCCCCTTGTTTTCACTATCTCTTCTTCCTTTCAGGGTTGTTTTATTAGCATTCTATTTTGTTTTTACATTTGGGTGAGTTGTCATCATTTGATCTTTATCTTTATTGTTGTTTCTAATTTTGAATTTTAGTATTTGAGCAGCACAAACCTACTTTTGTTTGTAAATAACCTGGATTGATTATTGCGAAGCTTCTTACAAGAATTATAAGTATTAAACATAAAATATTGATATTGCTTATTTATTTCAAAACCCAGGTAATCAACCTCAAATTTAAGAATATTCAATTAATCAATAAGATAAAATTAAAAGGGTATAAATTAATTTAAGATCATATTAATCTTTGATGTTTGAATATCTACTAACAAGTAAAAAATATCATCATCGATTTTAGTTTTATTGGTTCAAAAGCTTTTCATGACTTGAATATTTAGAGAAAATATTGTATTTTATTTTCCCTGCTATTTATTAGCAAGCAAACCAACTGGAAAAAAAGGATCACATTTATTCACTTTTAAAGGATTCAATTGTTGGAAGAAAGTTAATAATAAGAAACAATGTGTTTTTTTGACTCATGTGAAAAAATATTCAAATTCAACTCATAGATTTGTTGTCGGATGCTTGAAGAATTTGAAAAATCAATTATGTCATATTAAAAAGGTGGTCGGGAGGCAAATTTCTCAAGAAATAATAAATAATCGATTATGTATTAAAACCTCAGTAGATATTGTTTGTTGGCTCACATTTCAAGCATGTACATTTAGAGGACATGATAAATGACTAAAATAAAAAAAAATTAGGGTAATTCTCTTGAAATGATGAAACTTTTAGCATCTTGTAATGAATAAGTAGATGTTGTTATTTGGGACACTGCTCTACAAAATGCTAGATATATGTCATATCAAATTCAAAATGAAATTTTACATGTTTTTGCTAGAAATGTTCAATCTTCAATTTGTCATAATATTGGTGATACAAAATTTTGTTTAATTATTGATGAAGCTCGATATGAATCTAGAAGAAAGCAAATGACCCTTGTTATTAGGTTTGTTGATAAAAATACATTTATACGAGAATGTTTTTCTAGACATATTGCATGTTAAAGATTCAAATCCTTTAACTCTTAAGAAAGATATTTTCTTTGGTTTATCTCATCGTAATCTTTATTTTCAAGATATAAGAAGTCAGGGGTATGATGGTACTAGTAATAGACGTGGAGAGTGGAATGACTTATAAGCTTTATTCTTTAAAAATTACCTGTATCTATATTATGTATATTTCTTAGCCTATCAATTACAATTACCTTTATAAATCGGTCTTTATAATCCTTTTTTAACATTTTTTATTTTCCAATATTATCTTTTGTATACAAGAATTTTATTTTTGAAAATAAAAAAATATTTATTTTCAGATAATGTTGATGATGTGCAACCTTAATAATATTTTTTTTCTTTTTTTATTTAATCAATTTAATATGTGTGTCAATTTTTAATATCATTTGATTAAATAAAAAAATAATTAAAATAAAATTTTTTTTAGTAAACATAACTGAGTAAATGCTTCATCTTACAATATTAAATATCTTGATCTATATATATTTTTTATTTTTTTATTTTTATTTTTAGTTATCATTAATATTTTTTTTTCTATTTATTAACACAAATAATTTTTAATTTTTTTATTGCATGTATATATGAGCTTTTCAATTTATATTTATTTTTTTATGTGTAGAAATACATAAAAAAATTTGTATATATAATTTTTTTATAAAATAAAAAAATATTTAACTTGAAACGAAGCCAGAGTCGCTAGTATAGCTCGGGTAATCAAAACCTTCCAGATAAATTGATATGCATGTGCATCACATTAACATTATATATATAATCTGTCTTGTGTATGTAATTTTGTAAACACTGAGACTATATTGTAATATTAATAATGTATTAAAGTACATAAATAAATAAAGACACCGACATACCCTTCACGGGCATCTCAAGAAGCAAACATGATATATTAAATTCACTGAATGCTTAGAACTTTGAGAAGTCATCACGGGTGAATAATTCGCGTCATCCTTTCACGTAAAGATTCAGCTGAATAATATTTAACAATTTGTGTCCGCAACAGTGCAATATTGTGCCCAGAGGAGGCACTCTTTCTCAAATCCTTCATATTGTGAACACCGATGTTAAAATAGGACAACGAAAAACTGGCCAAAAAAAAAAAAAACAATTAGTTTTCTAAAAAGGTTAAGAGGGCAATGGAGAAATCGGTGTAAACCGTATTTAATTAAAATTTATTTTTTTAATTAAAAATTATTATTTTTATATTGTTTCAAATTGTTTTAATGTGTTTATTTTAAAATAATTTTTAAAAAATAAAAAAATATTATTTAATACATTTCAATAAAAAAATACTTTAAAAAATAACTATAATTATATTCTCAAATATAACTCAATTCCTAAAGCCTTTCTTTTTAAATAACTAATGAATCCTTTAACTCGCGTTGATCATCCTCGATTTAGTGCTTTTTTCGTTGTTGCAATAATCTTGTCTTTCCTCGTCAAGAACTCCCATCTTATCTTCTTCTTTCCTCTTTGTCATATATATTTTTTAAGATAAATTGCTAAAACAAAAGATTGACGAAAGAATTAAATTATAAATGGATATGAAAGATATGGATTGGATATTATTTTTCTCTCGAAGTCATAGAACTAATCATTAGCATTGTTAATCTATATATAGGTTACAATCTCCACGTAAAAGGCAACCCATGGTGGATATAAGAATTCTTTCTTTTTTTTCGTTTAATCACATGGTGGATGTAGATTTAAAACGTAAATGATCTGCTCACCTTTCAACTCCCAGAGAGACTAGGAGGGACATTTGGTCCACATGTGACGTAACTGAGCTCTTATAAAAATCAGTTTGGACAGGCTGCGGCCATGTTCAATGGCTAATGCATATACAACCCATCAATTACTGTTGAGATCTGAGGTGTGAGAGAGGCCTTAGATTAGATCAGGAAAAAAAAAAAAAATTGTGTTCCTTGCAAGTTGCAACTTGTAGCCAAAGCTTTTCTACGATACAGGTCCTGTGTGTTTTCTGCTCTTATCATGCACTGTTCCTTGCCCACCATCCGTTTATAACGGTAACCAGATTATAAACTCCAACCCTAGATTACCAGACTTCAACCAAATTACACAAAAAAAAAAAAAAAAACAGAGAGAGAGGAAGCTATTATAAGTGGATGGTCAACTATTGTTATATGAAGGAAAAGAATAAGTAAGGTGAAAGAATGGTATTATGAAAAGAAAAGTAGTCACCCTGAAAAAATAATATGTAAAGACAGGTCAAGTCACCTAATTGTAAATGAAAAAGCGAAGACAGGACATGTTCTTGTCTTTGTATTAGATCCATGCATTTAACAATAATCCCCTGCTCTGTGAGCCACCAAACACCGTTTGGGCTGTAGAGGAAACCGGATTCCACTCCTCCTGTTTTTTTTTCCTCGCCTTCAAAGAGAATTTGTTGGCCTCTCTGACGCCAAATGGTGAAGGAAATGAGGTCTGATTTGAACCCATTTTCACTCTCGAAACACAACAGCGTCATTATAAAGTTTGCAGTCTCATTTCTCTTGGTGGGTCTTGCTTTTCGTTTATTAATCTCTGGTTCATTCAGATTCTCTTCAGTTGTCGAGACATCCGTCCCAGCTAATGAAGAGACTAAACCAGAGTCTTTAATGGCTTCTTTGCCTGCTGAAGAGCCAGCTTCTAATGATTTTGAAGCTAATAAAAGCCAAAATTCACAATCAGGTATCCAAATCTTTATTCCCTTTCTTTTTTCTCTACATGCTTGAACAAGAAAGTTCTAATCAAAACGAGGAATTGGTTATATTGTAAGAAAGATTTGTCAAAAAATTAGATGTGGGTTTTCTTGGATGCGAAAACTGGATTCAGTGTACAGTCTTTGTTTCGTGATTCAATGACAACTTCTCTTTTCCCATTTTCATTTTCCGAATATTTGAAGATTGGATCGATCCTTTTCTTTTGCTATTGGTTTTTCATTACATCTGTTTATTCTATTTACTGTCACAGTTCTTTTATCCTGTCTTTTCCGGTGAACCCGTCAATGCAGATAGATCATTCACCATTTAATTCAGCCACTTCCTCTTAGTTTCAATATTTTTTTAGGTGCTGGCTAACATGTCTGGTTTTTAAATCTGAATAATGCAAGATAGCGTTTAGTATTCTGCCATCTGCACAATACTTTTTTTTTAATTATTATTATTATTATTTCACTTAAAGGCATGCGCTCCCATTTCTTAGAATTTAGTTTGCTGTCTAGTCTTTGTATTAGCATTCACTTTCAGTTAATACTCCTATGCCACTCTTTGTAGTGTAGTGATGTCTCTTCCATGCACATGTAATTGCAGGAAAGTGTGATTTGTTTACTGGAGAATGGATACCGGACCCTTCTGGTCCGTTTTACACTAATCAGAGTTGCCTTCAGATAGAAGGTCATCAAAATTGTATGAAAAATGGAAGACCTGATTCAGGGTACCTCTACTGGAGGTGGAGTCCGCGTGGCTGCAGTCTCCCCAAGTTTAATCCTAAAAAATTTCTTCACCTGATGAGGAACAAGTCATGGGCCTTCATTGGTGATTCCATTTCACGTAACCATGTCCAGTCATTGCTTTGCATTCTCTCAGAGGTAAAACTAAGAGCCTAAAGAAATTTTCTGTGTCCTGTCATTTGATTTCTCGATTTGTTGCCGACCATGTAGCATTTGCTTGGCCAAGTTTTTCGATGGTTACTACTTCATCGTGAATAATTTCTTGGTCAGGAATTGATATCAGGGAGCACTGTAGATCATCTATACGTGCAATGTGCTGTTTCTTGTGAAAACTGAACTGGTCAAAAGAATTAGAGTAGAATCTAAGTTTAATTAATCAATATCAATTGCTACACACTAGCCACCTTCACATGTGAGATTAGGATTGCAAACCACTTAACTAGGCATTGAACTGAGGTGGTGTAGTTTGAGGTTGTCATGGTTAAAGACACTCTGCATCTTCTTCAAGAGCACGTAGAGGACTCTGAATCTTCATATCACTGCTGTAAACATTTTTTGTTATTTGTCTGTTTCCTTTTCTCTCCTCGTGAAGCTAGATCATATAGATGTCAATAATCAAACATCAATCTTAGTTCATTGTGGAATACAGCTGCTACTTTGATGGTCAGAGTACGCTATTAAGAGGTTTTCCTGTCTTTTTCGGAGATGGTTGTCCTGTCTATTAGTCATTTATATATCCACAATTCTTGTTGGTTAGTCTATGTAATTATCTGGAATCCATAATCGGCAACTGTTAGTAGTTGTTATATTTACCAACACATTAATCCAAGCTAAGTCTTGCACAAAATAAATATACTGTTCTCGATAGGAAAAAAAATATATCCCAAGTGATGATTTGTTTGCCTAATTTTTCTATTTAGGTTTAAGGATAGTCCAGGAAAGGAATAGAAAAGGAAGTAGCTTGGGGATTCAAAGGAAAACTGATAGGCCATGCAAAGAGTAAGGATATGTTCATGTTTTTTTATGCTTGAATCCCAGATTGAGGCCCCACGCCCTTGCATTTAATAAAACTGTTGGTGGATACACTATGACCTACCACAGCATTACATGTTTGATCTAGCTTGCTTCAATTGTTTTTGTTCTGCAGCATCATAGATTTTGATTTTGTGCTGCAGCGTTGTATTTCTGCTGGCAGTTTTCGAAATTTGGTCGCGTTGGCAATAATTGATCAATTGCTTGTTATTTATGTCCGATAGGTGGAGCAAGCTGTTGAAACATACCATGATGAGGAATACAGGTCGAAAATATGGCACTTTCCAACCCACAACTTCACCCTTTCAGTAATTTGGACCCCCTTCCTTATCAAAGCAGATATTTTTGAAGACATGAACGGAGTTTCCTCGTCAGAAATCCAGCTTCATCTAGATGAACTTGATAAAAAATGGACCGATCAATATAGGAATTTTGATTATGCAATAGTTGCTGGAGGAAAATGGTTCCTGAAAACTGCCATCTACCATGAGAGCAACGTGGTTACAGGCTGCCATTACTGCCCTGGAAAGAATTTGACTGAGCTAGGGTTCGATTATGCATATCGCAAAGCAATGCATCTGATTTTTAACTTCATCACAAGCTCTGGTCACAAAACTCTTGCTTTCTTTAGAACAACAACGCCAGACCACTTCGAGAATGGAGAATGGTTTAGTGGGGGTACCTGCAATAGAAAGATACCCTTCAAAGAAGGCGAGGTTAATATGACTGATGTAGACACGATGATGCGTAATATTGAACTGGAAGAGTTCGCGAAGGCTGCAGCGTTAGGACCTGAAGAAGGAGTGGTTTTGAAACTACTGGATACAACTCGATTATCATTGTTGAGACCAGATGGGCACCCAGGACCATACAGGCAGTTCCAACCATTTGCTGAAGATAAGAATGCTAAAGTTCAGAATGATTGCTTACACTGGTGCTTGCCTGGGCCAATAGACTCTTGGAATGATTTGGTGATGGAGATGATAGTCAATGGCGGAGTATATCAATGACAGAATTTTGCTAGGCTCAGCTTCTCCATGATTTTTTGACAAGCTTGGCTGAATCAGATCTTGATGATTGAATGGAGTCGGATTTGACTTTTGGAAAAAGAACAGCTGATTTTCTATGGCTTGTGCTTGCCATGCACGGGGAGCCATTACCCTGCCTGCGCACACCCGTTGGGTTGGCGCGATTGTGAATGAAAACCTACATTCTTTATGATCATTTCATTTCATCACAGCTATTTGGCCATACACTTGGAGTATACAGAAGCTTCTTTTAAGATCCATCAGAACCAACACACCTTTTCTAATTGCAATATACGTCTGTAGTTATTGATCGTCATATGCACTCTGAAAATATATAATAACGGTAAGAGAGCACATTTGCTAACTGATTTGGCATTGTTTTTCAAATTATGATGTATTTAATCATGAATGCTGACAATTTGAGAACAGAGTAACTTATAGTAAAGCACCAACCACAAGCTGCTCCATCAGTGGGGCAAAACAAAAGCTAGGAAACGCATCATCAGTCAGGAAAAGTGTTTCCATCTATTTGACATTCATAATTACTCGTAGCTAATACAGAGCAATTTCCAGCTAGAAGAAGTTGTTCAACAAAGATATTCAAGAGTAGGCAGAGCCGCAGAGCTATTCCCCGACCAGCATTCCCGATCAGACAGCTATTAAAATAGACTTCCAAGCATGTCCAATTGCATTACTTGTAAGAATCCTAAATGCCGAGACAATGAAAAATTACTGCTTTCCCAGCTTCCTATTACAAAGTGTTTCCAATGGAAACAACACCACACATATCTAATATCCGTTTTCTTATAAGCTCTACATTTGATGGAATCACCTGAAGTGTTGGTAATGATAAAGTTTAGGAGCACAAATCTGGATTAATTAGTAACAAATTGTTTTCTTTTTTCCACTTTCTTGGTCTTCAATTCGTCACTAGAAAGAAAAAAAAGAGGAAAAGACTCGTTTCTGCGTTTCAATTTGAAGATAATAGCACAGTTGGAAGATAAATTATTCAGTCAGATATTAAAAAAAAACATAAATAATTAAAACAATATGATCCCATTTTTATCATCATCCAGTTTTTATTATTGAGATTGACAATAGGTTGTTAAGCTCGTGTTTTAAAATACATTCAGGCTAAAAAAACACAGATAATTTTAATACGATGATGACAAAATCAGAAAAAATCACCTTGTAAACATCAAATTTGATGATTTTCCAATCTAAATTGAGTGCAGAGTATTTGAGGGGGGCCTAAGTACCTCCAGGTGATTCTCAGGCAACAAACTTGAGAAGCCATTTCTGGAGAACAAATCGCATGTTTGTGTTGAGATGATGTGACAAGTTAGTAGGGTTTGTGTTGAGATGATGTGACAAGTTAGTAGGTACACAAGTTGCCACAGCAAACATCCCTTATGGTAAACCACTCGTTTTCTTCCATCCGTGACTGTGTTCAAGTCATTAGTTAATTATAGTCGGATGAACTGAATTCTCATTTAGAACGCCCACTATTATATACATGAATCATGATTCGAAATCTAAATGAAGCTAAATTCTATATGGTATGGTGGGCAAAGAGAGAATTTTCTAATGAAGGTGATGAAGTCTCAAAATCTAATATATATATATAAATGGTTATTTAGTGTATAGGATAGTGGTTAATCAATATATTCACGTAACTGGACTTCTTCTTAGTCTAAGAAACTTCAGATTTATAATAGAAATTTTGAGTAACTACAAAAACAATCTCAATCAAAGGAACTCAAAAACCTTCCAATAATAAAATTTATTATCTTTATAAAAAAAGGTATTAAATATCTTTTAAAAAAACTTAATTCCAGTAACGAAGATTCGAAATCTAAATGAAGCTAAATTCTAAATGGTATGGTGGGCAAAGAGAGAATTTCCTAATTAAGGCAATGCTGTTCGCTCTTCCAAAGTCGGAAAAAACAAAATAAAGAAACTGACTTGCAAGAAAGAGTGTTGATTAGTTCAAATGAGATTCAAACCATTTAAATATTTGCTCAGACTGCAGGCTAGTCATTTCATGGTAAGCAAATGCAAGATTGAGTTCCTCCTGCACGTGTTGGACCATACTCTTATCCAGCACAAGGTTCTTGCGTTCACGGAGAGCTTCTTTCCATCGCGTTGCACGCCCATCTTTCTTCATATATCCATTCCCATCAACAAAACTCTTGACCTGAAATAGCTCAAACAACTTAGCAGAAACAGTTTGATTCATTCCTGGGATTCTATCAGCTAAGAAACTTGGTGACAAAGGAAACTCCATGCATTCAACCTCTGCTGCATCAATGCCCTTGTTCTTCAGAACTTCTATAAACTCACTTATCTTTTGCTGTCTATATGAATCTTTAGGCATGTGAACAAAAAGCGTAGGTGGGTAGTTCACTGTGATATCCATTTGGTCAAACTTCCCTGCAGCAATCATAAGTGTTATGCTACTGAACCTCAAATTGGTGGCGAGTGCAGAGACGAAGTATCCACCAGAAGAGGCCCCCAAGGCTACAAGAGGAAGTGATTCAAGATTATGTGTTTGTGCCCACCATTGTATTATATTCTTAACAATTAATCTTTCCTCCCCAAATGTCCAGCATCTCCCTGCGCTTGAAATTGTGATCACGGCAAATTTACGAGCAAGAGCATGAAGAACAAGCAGCCTTTCCTCAGGCAAACCAATGCAATTAGGGCAGCTTGAAGACCTGTCCCAAAAGTTAGCAGCTCTGCCATCGCATCCATGAGCCACAAAGAGAACTGCTTTTGGCAAACTGGGTATTTGCCATATCACATCTGTTCCATTCCTCAGCTCTGTTGTTGGGTTAAATTGCACTGACTCGAAAGAATTCCACTTTTTTATCGGATATCCAAAAGAAGAATCAGGGCTTTTCCCATTGTTGCAAAACAACAATATTAAAAATACAAGTATCACAACCAGACACGTAACCACAACAGGCACCCGGCAGTTTTGAAGTCCAGGCCAGGCCTTCAATTTGGCTCCACGCTTCGCCATTACTGTGAACAAGACTATCAACTCCTTTTAACACTTTAAAAGAAAAGTGAAATCTGAAAAATGAAAACAGCATGCACGGCAGTATAGTTGCAAGAAACACTAGATTTGATTGAAGGGGTGGAAGTGAGACTTGGAAGATTCTTGTACTGCCATCTGCCTAATCTCACTGTATCCAGAATGAAATTTTTACAAGTGTTTTATACACACAATCACACTTCCATCTGATGGATCTATTCGAAAAGACTGCTTTTCTTTTGCTAAAAGACGAAAAGAAGTTTATTAAGATTTCTGCACTCTGGTCATAATAATGCTGATGATCGGATTTGATTACAGTAAAAACAAAAAAAAATATTCCCTAAGAATATAAGCAATGAAGTTAGATTCATCCTATTTCCCCCTTTCCTTTGTTGCCCATCAATTTTCCATAAAAAGAAAAACACCATATACAAGTCCCAACATAAAAATCAGTTATAAGTAATTCAATCAAAGCCAAATAGTAAAATGAAGATCTTATCTAATCTTCGAGAGAAAAAAAGAAAAAGTTAAGTGAGAGATAGAAAGGAAAACTTTACATTCTTAATGAGAAGGAAGTTAACACGACAACAGTATCCAGGATGCCGCCCAAGATTGCCGCTGGCCGGCCCCTCCTGCAGACATGTATATTCAATGGTCAACGATCACTCCAGCAGAATAGATCTTATCTAATCACACTAGCCCAGCATCAATGGTCGACTAAGGAGCAACTTGCATGAATGGTGGACAAGATCACTTCAACTTGCAATATATTCTTCTGATTTTCAGTTTCTACTCCATTCTCAGGCTCGCCTCAGGGCAATCAAATCAAACAGAAATGAAGCTGGGCTTTTAATATTTTGAGCTCGATTATACCTGAAGGAATCTTGTGGGCTAATCTTCAAATTACATGTGTAACTACTTATGGAGAGATGGATTGGAACTTGTCCTTTGGGCACAGAGGCCCAATTTCTAAAAGAATTTTTTTTTTTCTTAGGAAAGTGCTCCGAGAAGCAAGATTGCTTGACATCTATCTGCATTAAAACAAAATAGTTGAAAGATCAAAAACAGGTAACTGCGTTTCAAGGGGAAAATTTTCCAACGTCGAGTAGTAATTAGTTGTATTTTATTATTTATATTTTGAATAAAAAAAGGAGATAATAAAATTAATGATTCATAACAAATAATAAAAATATTTATATTTATATTTTTTTTCCGAGATAAACCCGATAGTAATTAATAGAATATCTTCAATTACTTCATAAGCATAACAAAATTTCTGATTGATAGAGCAATCATAGATAATTTAATTTTTATTTTGTAAAAAAAAATCCAAACTCATCTTTATTTTTCTAAACCAAACTCATCTTTATTTATTTATTTTTTTTACAAAATCACCAATACTGCATATTTATCATAATCTTCACCTTATATCCAGTGCCATAATCTTCATTTGAAGTGAATGGTATTTAATTTCTATTGTTGATATGTATGTAATTATGAATGTTTATTTTAATATGTATATATGTATTAATAAACTCTTTTTTTTAGGACAATGCGTTATGGTGTGGTGTGGGTTGTCACATTCACTCTATCTTTAAAATAAATAAATAAAAAATTTCTTTTAGATATAGAGTAATATTTTTTTTTTCCATTTTCAACTGGTCTTTATTTTCTTTGGTTTTTGGGTACATTTATATTTCAACTACATTCAACCTTTTATCTTTGTTCACATGTACATATGTAAAACTTTGATTTGAAATTATACTACTGCAAAATAAATTTAAATATTCAAACATTCAAATTCCAACCTCACCAAGATAAAACAATTATACAAATATACTAAAATAAATGTAAAATAAAATACAAACTTATTATTAGCGAAATAACATAATATAATTAACTAGGAACATATAAGCAAGTCTATATGCACTCGTGTCAATTGATGGATGAGTCGGCTTTATCAATAATATGACTTTTTCCTGTTTAAGTAGCCTTATCTTTGACTATGACATCATCAAGACTTTAGGTCTCTCGAAAGTTTTGAATTATATTACAGCAAATAGTGAATCAATAAGATGCATAATAATGTTATAGGTCATCATCATCAGGATCACGAAGATCAACGATGATTTCTGGACCTTATATAATAACAATCCAACTTAATTATAGGCAAATACACATATTAAACCATAAATAAAACTCACCATTTATCATATATTAATTGCAAAAAAAACAAAAACAAAAACAAAAACAAATACATACAGAATTTTGAACTTATTATACATGTAGCTCATATTTCATGTCCTCCTATGAAGAAATATGCTCTAGATTTGGTTTGATGATTCAACAAGATATACCTCAATACCAAACCAAGTGGTCGTACTTTGGAATTATAGGATGTACATTCGTAAAGATCTCATTCATCCATGCTTTCCATAGTGATATATAAGTTTGAAGGTGGCTATAGAAATGGTGTAATGTTTTGTTTAGGTAGACTATCCATATACGTACTCCACCATATTTGATCAATTTCAGATGATCGATTCAATCATAGTCTTGAAACTCACATCACTTGAAATTGATATGAAATATTATTGATGTTCCCCAACATAACATCTCTAAGTAATATCAACTTTAACATCAATATAATTCCACTCGAGTCCATGACATATAACTTGTTTAATATCCATTAGTGACATGCTTCATTGAATTAAATAAATCATAGTTTAGTCAATTCATAGCTAATTTGTCACAATTCAAACAAGATAATTTACAATAATTAGTTCTAAAATTCAATGCAAAACCTAATTGATCTAATTTCTACCTTATTGATGTTATTTTCATTCGCATGAAATCAATCATAATTATATTAATTTATAGCTAATTTATCACAATTAAAACAAGATATCCAATTATGCCAATTAATTCCAAAATTCAATGCAAAGCCTAACTGATATAATTTCTACATAATTGATCTATTTTAATGCTCATTTACCAAAAATCAATCCTAATTGCATCAATTCATAGATAATTTACACAATTGAAACATAATCCTCAATTACGATTACTAATTTCAAAATTCAACCTAAACCCTAATTGATTTAATTTATACTTAATTGATGTTATTTACATGATCAATTACATACAATCATACCTAATTACATCAATTAAATTATGATTTATCTCAGATCAACAAACCCTAATATATCAAACTCAACCCAAAACAATAATCCAATCAAAGCTCAAACAATCATAAAATAACTATGAAACCCATAAAATTAAGAGTATTATAGGATGTTTATCTAGATTTATCAACTGGGGGGACATTGGAGGGATCGGTTTTCAGTTAAAAAATGACTGAAATGAGGCTTGGAGACAAAAAAAAAAAATTGTATTGGGTGTGATAGGACTGTAAATGGTTGATTAGTGACGATTTTTAAGTTGTAGACAATTAAAAATGGTGGAAAAGAGGGTGCGTGGGGTGACTGTTCTTTGGGGAAGAAAAGGAGATACAATTTTTTACTTGGTAAGATGTTGCGGTTTGAAAATACGACGTCTTAAGTTACTATGTTTTTCCATCGTGATATCTTAAATATTTTGTTTACTAATCACAATATCTTTAAAAAGCGTGTTTAAGAATTATGACATGTATTAAACTATGTTATTTTACTAAAAAAAAATAAAAAATCAAACTATGCTATTCTACCAATTTTTTAGTAAACAATGCTATTTTTTTTTTTTAAAAAAAAAAACAATCAAATATGTATAAATAAAAAATACTCTAAAAAATTATGAGTCATTATATTATATATCCTTAAAGAGTGGATCTCACTAATTAATCGAATAATTTACGGGAATATTCGTATTTCTTATATGTAACAATATTCTATATATTATTATATATTGAGTTAAATAACTTAATCAATTCATTGTATTTATTAAGATGTGCTGGTACATAAATTTATATCGATAAAAAATATAATATTTGAATCTACAAATGAGATGAAATTTTGAAATTAAGAAACCTTTTGGACATCAAATCTTAATAGATGTTAATTAAATTAACTTAAATATGCAAATTTTGAATAGATTTAAACCTTGTGAAACTTAACTTCGAAAATTTCAAATAAATTTAAACCTCGTATTTCTTGAGCAATCGGATTCAGGGTCATGAGTTGGAATATTGTATGCATGCTCTCCATGATTTTTTTAGGTGATATTTGACATATTAATCCAAGTAATGCTTATTAAAAAAAAAAAATTGATGACAAGAAATTTATAAGTTATCAGATTAGAGCTACCCGTCAACAACTCCCATATTGAGTTAAATGATTTGATAGCTCACGTGTTTTTTAAAAAGTCTATTCTTGATTTTTAGAATAATGTTTTTTCTCCTTTATTTGGAATTCCTCTGACCAAATACATGCAATCTGCCATACTGTCACATGTAATAATTAGATTGTTATCATTATTTCACTAAAAAACAGATCGGCATCATTAAAAAAAACAAAAGCTTTATGATAAAATTAAAAAAAAGGAGACGCGATATTTGATAACTTCAATGACTTTGTAGGTATTTATTGACATTAACATTTTTTTATGTAAGCTTTTGGAATTTGTTTTGTCCGGATTAGAATTAAGTAACATTAAGGCATCGAACTCGTGTAGCATGTTTTGGGATTGAAATCCTCTGATTTTGAAAATGATAGATGTTGAATCCAATGTATAAAATTAAAAACGTTGATTTCAAGAATTAGATTATAATACTGAAAGAGTTTGGTATCAAAGTGAAGAATTTATTTTTAAAAATAAAAGGATCAAAATTATAAAAAATAAAACTTTAAAAATATATCTTTTGAAATTTTGTTTTGAAAATGTTTTTCACTTACAAATTTAATTAAAATAATATTTTTTTTAATTATTTTTTGATATTAACATATTAAAATGATCTAAAAACACAAAAATATATTAACTTGAAAAAAAATAAAAAAATAATTTTTTTAAAAAAATATTTTTATAACCCAAAAATTAAAAAAATGAAAAAACAGGGCAGAATTCATGTGTAATGGATGTTCATACCATCTAGTTGAAAAGTTGACAAGCAATTGTAAAAGAACAATATTGAACAAACACATCATGTTGAGTCTTGAAACCTTAACTGAAGTTTCCTTTTTGAAGGCTGATCTTCTACGTTAAAGGTGCTATTTATCTCCTATTATTGCAAGCTTTACTGCTGCTGTGGAGGTTCTATTACATATACGGTGATTGTTGCTGCTAGTTGAGAAACGCGGTGGCTATTCCCTCATGTTGCGTGTTGATGCTACTGCTGTACGTTGTTGCAAGAAACTACTGCTATTGTGTCTGAATCTGGTATACGTTGCTGGTCTAACTTGTTGGAATGGAAGCTACTGCACTGCTGGAACATGGGACTGCTGCAGCTGAAAAGTTATGCTACTGCTGATGACTGTTGCGTCTGGTGTTGCAAATAGGGATTGCTGTGGTGCTCGCTCTCCTATTCTTCCAAGTTCTGATTCTGAGGAAACACAAGAAGGAGGAAAAAGACATCAACCAGAAAAACAATGGCCTCACTTGTGGACAATAATTTTTGTTACTACGTTTCTCCATCTCTTACAACCTGAAATATCTGGCTGGTATATATTATGTTTTGCGTTCTTAGATAGTGACTGGCTTCTCCTTTTTTGAATCCTTAAAATTACCAATGTATTTATTAAAATTAAAATTGAAAGAAGTACTAATACAAAAATGTTTAATTGAAGTTATTTATCTATTAAACATTTGCAATTACAATCTTAGCCACCCATTAATTTACTTTCACTGGCTATATCATATATATAAGAACAAAATGATCCATCATGTTCTAGCTAGATCGATATTATTCTGGGCTTGAGATTTTATATATATATATATATATATATATATATATATATATATATATATTCTTTTTTATTCACTTTATTTTTTGACTTTTGACAAATCTCATACATTGAACAAATTAGCTCTAATTATTGGTGGCCAGTTCCATAAATCAAACGATAGAAATTTTAAGAGAAGTGAATTCGATCTAGAAACTTGTCATAAAATAGGAAAAGTACTTCTTTTTTTTTTCACAAACACAGCATACAGCATGGAGTAGTATTTAATGCTGATAGGTGAAAAACTATTTCAAAAATATGATGATGTTAAAAAATAGAGCAAACTTTAAATATTGTAGTGGTCTCATTTTTGTATCTAAATTATTTTTTATCAATTTATCACCAAATCATTTTGATTTATCAATAAATGTTTTTAGTAAAATCACTTAATAAAAAATATTAAGTTTTTTTATGAAATGATTTCACTTTTTTACAAAAAAAAAACAATTTAATGAAAACTCTTAAAATAGATGAAAATCCTAATTTTCAAAAATAAAATAAAATTGACATAAAAAATATTTAATAATAAAATTGAAATTATTCATAGGTATTTTTTTTTCAAAGTAAAAAAAGAAAAAACTCACACCCAAACAAAAGCCACATGACTTTTTTAAGGAAAAAAAATAAAAAAAATACAATTATTAAATCCGACCCGACGAGTTAACTTGGGATTTGTAATCCTATTCAGATCTAAATTTAAAAAAATCTAAGCCTGTAATTGGCCTGGATAAAATCAAATAACCTATTGGATCAACCTGAAACTTTGTAACCCGACAAAACCTGACATAAACTTCTTTTTTTTTTTCAAGCTAAAATTTTTTTAGGCAAAACCGACTGATTTTTTTTTCAGTCTCCGGAATGTGGAAATGCTGGTTGTTCCTTCTTTTTTTAATTCATGCCAATATTTTCTTTAACAAAATGAAAAATCAAATCTACAGGTTTTTTTTTCTCTTAAGCATGTCAAAGAACATTTTTATGTGGAACACTTTTAGATAAGCAAGTGATTTTAACTGGGATGGATTTTTTTTATTCGGATTGGATTTATATTGGCTTCGTTAAGGGGCTCGTGTAGTTTGTTACGCCAGCTCAAAAAGGATAAGTTGCGTTGGTATCAAGTTCTGTGGAGTTTATAATTGCAAAAAAGGAGTCAAAGTGCCCGTAAAAAGAAAAAAAAAAAGTGGTTTTAGTTAATAGAGGAATAAAATCAATTTTTATAGTTTTAAAATCTAATCTGATCTAGTAGATTGTCTGAATCTAGTTAATTTAGAGCTAAATTTAGATTAAGTTTATGAAAAAAATAAAGGTAGTTAAATACCCGATTGACCTAATAAATTAACTTAGCGATCAGGTTGACCTGATCAGACCCAATCAAAAACTCGATTGCAATCCGTTAATTTTTTTTTATTTTTTATCAAAAAAATATCATTTTAATTTGTAAAAAAAATAGGGTTGACACGGATGACCAGTCAAAACTTGTTGACTCGGTCAAAATCCATGACCCGGGTCTAGGGCTAGGTCAAACATCATACCAGGTTTAAAAACACTTGTTTTTTCAAAAGGTCCATAAAAGTATAGGCGTTATCTCGCATGCAAGGAAAAGAAAATCAAAGATTTTTCTTTTACTCGGTTCAACCTTATACACGCGAACCTACCACATTTCCTTATTAATTACTAATTTATATTAAAGTCCACTATATAAATACTAGAAAGATTTATTTTTTAAATGTTGGATTGAAAGTCTATTAGTATTTATATTTTTTTATTCACAATAAAAAAATTATATATTTTTAATATGAAATATTTTTTTATTTTAATATTTCAATTTAAAAGAATAGGATAATATATTTTTAATATAGAATAAATTTTTTAAAAAATAATATTTAAAATTTTATTATTTACAATATTTATAGCTTATATTTATATAAATTATTTTTTTAATTTTTTCAAATAAAATATTAAAATTTCAAATATTATTTTTATTTTTTAAAAGTTAATTCTAGTAAAATAGATTTAATAATTATGAAAAAAATAATTTTTAGGTTAGTTGATAACATAAGCCTTGCGTTGGAAGTGACATCATCACCATAAACGTATTGAAAGGGCGTAAAAGGTAGTATATTTATCCAGAAAAACTCAAACCATCTAGAAGCAGAAGAAAGAACGAAAGAAATTAAACAGAGAGAGATTCCTTTCCCTTTTCCAGAGTTTCCCAAGTTCTTTCGACTCTCAAATAAAGAAAAATAATTATACTCCTGTCATTAATTCCACAGTTTACCACCAAACCAATTATAGCCTCCTAATTAATTCATCACACGAGCACCATTGACAAATTATACACCGAAATAAAATAAAATAGATATTATTAAATATATATATATATATACACACACGTAACCAAATCCTCTTATATAATGACACCGTCTTTTCTCCTATGTGCTTCATACCTACAACTCACCTACAAACCATAAGCAGCAAGCTTAAGCCAAGCTTTTCCCCTGCTATCTCTATGGCACAAACAGATGCACCAGCCCATGTAGCCATGTTACCGAGTCCGGGGATGGGTCATCTCATCCCCCTTGTTGAGCTAGCCAAGAGACTCGTTCACCAACACAACTTTTCAATCACTTTCGTTATCCCAACAGACGGTTCTACCTCTAAGGCACAGAGATCAGTTCTTGGATCACTCCCTAGCGCAATTCACTCAGTATTTCTCCCCCCAGTTAATCTAAGTGACCTCCCTGAAGATGTCAAGATTGAAACCACAATTAGCCTTACAGTCGCCCGGTCACTCCCTTCTCTACGTGATGTTTTCAGGTCTCTAGTTGATGGAGGTGCCAGGGTTGTGGCCTTGGTTGTTGATCTTTTTGGGACTGATGCATTTGACGTTGCTAGAGAATTCAATGTCTGTCCTTACATTTTCTTTCCTTCTACGGCCATGGCTCTGTCTCTATTCTTTTATTTGCCAAAGCTTGATGAGATGGTTTCTTGCGAATACAGGGAGATGCAAGAACCCGTGAAAATACCCGGGTGCTTACCGATTCATGGGGGAGAGTTGCTTGACCCGACTCAAGATCGAAAGAATGACGCATACAAATGGCTTCTTTACCATACAAAGAGGTATAGACTGGCTGAGGGTGTGATGGTAAATAGCTTCATGGACTTGGAAAAGGGGGCTCTAAAGGCTTTGCAGGAGGTAGAACCTGGTAAACCAACCGTTTACCCCGTCGGTCCACTGGTGAATATGGATTCCAGTGCAGGAGTTGAAGGGTCTGAGTGTTTGAAGTGGCTAGACGATCAGCCACACGGCTCAGTATTATTTGTTTCATTTGGGAGTGGCGGGACCCTCTCTTTGGATCAGATAACTGAATTGGCTTTGGGTTTGGAAATGAGTGAGCAGAGATTTTTGTGGGTTGTGAGGAGCCCAAATGATGAAGTATCTAATGCCACATTTTTTTCTGTGGATAGCCACAAAGACCCTTTTGATTTCTTACCGAAGGGTTTTTGGGACAGGACCAAAGGGAGAGGTCTAGCAGTGCCGTCATGGGCGCCACAACCACAGGTGTTGAGTCACGGGTCAACGGGAGGGTTCTTAACCCATTGTGGCTGGAATTCCACCCTTGAAAGTATCGTGAATGGTGTGCCATTAATCGTGTGGCCACTCTACGCTGAGCAGAAAATGAATGCATGGATGTTGACTAAGGATATTAAAGTGGCCTTAAGACCAAAGGCCAGCGAAAATGGCCTCATTGGAAGGGAGGAGATTGCAAATGTTGTGAGGGGTCTGATGGAAGGTGAAGAAGGGAAGAGGGTCCGCAACAGAATGAAGGACCTAAAAGAGGCAGCAGCCAGGGTGCTCAGTGAAGATGGATCTCTATCTGAGCTGGCTCACCGGTGGAACAACCAAAAATGCACTTAGAACCCTTTGCTTTTACTTTCAACTTCTTTTAAACCTTTTATTTACTTTGTCCCTTTCTTCGAATCCTTTGTATTCGAGTTTAGGTTCGCTTTCTTCGAGTTCTCTGTTGTTATCTGCTCTGCCACATGATTGTATAATATTCACGTGGTTCTTTGTTTTTTAGTTTTTCTTTTTATTTGGCTGGAATATTAGATGCTTGGTATCCAGCAATTTCTTACGTGGGAGTGTTGTTTCTTTCTTTAATTTGCTCATAAAACATGGATTAGGTGCGACGTGTTCGCCATTAGCAATAAAATACCCACCATCATGAATTATAAGCCAAATATGTGGACCCACTGAACTATAAAAATGTTGCAACATCGCAGTGAAGTCATTGGTACTGAAAGGAATATCAAATGAGGTGGGTGGCTGAATATTGACACCACAATAACTCCATTTCGTATGCATTTATCATTGCAAGATGGAAAATATACTAAAAGAGGTGAAATTTTGGAAACGGTGGGTGACCCCGACTAGATTGCTCTGCGTTGCGGGTAACATCAAAAATTATTTAAAAAAAAAAAAAAACAGAAGTACAAGCACGGTTAACGCTTTGTCAGTATCATTAAAAAGTTTAATTGAAAATTAAAAATTAATGTGTATTTAATAAAATAAATAAATAAGTTATATGCATTTCTTTTGACTAACTTTTAATGGAAAAGGTAATCATGAAAGGTTGTGAAAAGAAGAACATTTGTCAATATTGGCTTTTTTTTTTTTTTTTGATAAAAATGTGGTCAAACATTGAGTTTATCCTATCAAATGAATACTTTATCAAACCAAAGTTAGCTAACCAATCAATTGTTGAAATGTTGGGACACTAACCTCTCGATACTTTACAAGAAGATTCCTAGCCTTTAGAATCAAAACCAAGTTGGCATCTGACACTAATTTATCAAGTTCAAGTGCAATAGTTGAATTTGATTCAAGCATAAGCTTATGGATGCACATGTCCCATACGAATTAGAACCTACCACTTATAGCTAAGTTTGAACCGAAAAACAGTACCCAATACTAATAACAAACCCTTTAATCAATGTTTCATAGTTTTCCTGAATAAGACCTTGTGCTCTAGCGAACCTTGCATTTCCTTTGCTACACTCATGAACATTGAGTTTCATGCATTGATTAGAAGGTTAAATCCACCTTGGTCATACCCCTTGTTTATTGGTGCCTAAAAATATCTCATCATCATTAGTGTACTTAATATCAGCAATAAGACTATTGATAATGGATTAGAGTTTAGATTGGCTTCACCTTCCAAAACTTCATTATTTCGCCACTTTCATATGAACCATGCCGCTAAACCAAACATGATGAACCATGGAATGCCCTTTTTTATGTAGAAATACTAATAGAGAAATTATTAGCAAATCACTAAATAAGATCTACTAAGTAAAAAATCCCTCTCTCTCTCTCCAGGTTTAATAATAGCCTATCATATTTCCTTGTATAAGTACAATCCCTTAGAACATGTATTAAAGACTCCATTTCGATTGGATAATGATAGCAATAAGGGTCATTTGTAAAATATCAGCGTACTTAAAATTAATTTGTAAACTCAGACTATTATGAGTTGTAGGCCATGAAAAAAAAAATCTTGATTTTTTTGGGCCATTCCATTTTCAAATTAATTTTCATAGAGGATGTAGATCCTTTAGTTGATGCATATTGCATACCTATGAATTATAAGCTGAATGAACAATCAAAACTCTTTTAGAAATAAGCATCTTATAGACTAAATCTTCATTAATACTATCAAAAGGAGGAGGATACATTGCCATAACCATTAACACCTGCATGTGTAGAAGATGAGCAAATGCTTCCCATTTCCACTAATTATCAACAATAACAAATTCAACCATAATATAGTTTTTCAAATCATCTGGAATATCTTACATTAAGTGTACACATAATGGTTCGAACCCATCTAACCATCTAACTTAAATCTCATTTCAGACTCATTCTCCAATGACTAGCCAAGTCCCTCAATTACCGTTAGCCAGACCTTACAGATAGCTTTTCAAAGTGGGGAATTCATACCTTTAGCCTATACATGAGGAGCACGATCCTTCTTCTTAATATATTTATCTCGAAGCACTTCCACCTAAAAATTACACATGTCATGAATTATACCCTAACCGAGTTTTAGAATAAATGCTTTATTCATGTTATGCATCTTTCTTAATCCTAAACCTCCTTTTATTTTAGGCCAACATATAAAATATTGTTTGACAAGGTGAATTTTATTCCCATCTTCATTGTATCCCCATATAAAAACCCCTACAAATTCTCTCAATATCCTTACAAATTGATTCTGAGATAATAGAGGATTGTATAGAATATAAAAGGCATCGTTGACAGAACTTATTTACACAAAGTTATTCTCCCTACTAATGTAAATTCTTAGACTTTTATGGCGCCATTTTTTCTGCATGCTATCTGTGATATAAGCTTAAGTTTGTTTAGTTATTCTCTAGTGCAGTAATGAGACCCCAAGATATTTTCAAAGTCATCTGATCTAGTAAAACAATTGTTCTTTTAAATGATTGTTGCTAAGTTAGATGAGACATTCTTATAGAAAAATATTTTTATCTTAGAAATATTCACCTTTTAGCTTGATGAGATAATGAACAACTTTAAACAATACAATACTCTCTCAAATTGTATTTCACTAGCTTTAACAAATAACAAAATGTCATCTGCATGACATAAATGAGAAATCTTTATGCCTGCTTTTGCTAACTTTGAATGGCTTCCATAATCCATCCTTAACTACTTTACTTATTATTAGGACAATTCTTCCAGGCAAAGAACAAAATATAAGGCGGGAGATGGTCCCCTATCTTATCCTCCTAGTCAGTTCAAAGATAGAGGACATTTTTCCATTCCGTAAAACCAGTAAAGATGAACTCTCAATACTAGACATAATTAATATATAAAACTAATATGGTAAGCCAGCATCATCAACATATCCCTAATAAAGTCCTATTTTAATCATAGGCCTTTTCTAAATCCATATTGATTGTCATATAGCCTCTTTTTCTTTTTCTTTTTCTTTTTGTTCCCCATATATAGGTAATCTTATGAGCTACAATTATATTATCTATAATATGTCATCCTGGAACAAAATTGCTTTGGAATTGAAAAATTAGTTACGACATCATCAATTTCCATCTATTTACAACTAACTTTTTCATAACTTTGAATATCACACTACACATCCCAACAAGTCTAAATTGGTGAATATATGTCGATTTATATAGTTTCAAAATCAACACCAAATATGACTAACTAATCTCTTCAACTTTAGTTTTGCCTTCAACCACATGCTTTATAAACTTGCAAACAAACTTCCCATCCATTGCCATTATGACCGATAGAAAATAGGCTGATAATTATCTAGTCTTGATGCTTTGTAAGGCTTCATGTCAAACATTGCTCTCTTTATTTCCTTATTAGTGATTGGAGCTAACAAATTATCTATAAACCCCCTGACTGACCAATGGGAAGGCCATGAAGTTGGAACTCAGGTACTATATCCTTATCTCTAATGAAAAGTCTTTGATAAAAATCAACATCCATCTATTTTAACAAACTATCAACCAAGACCCATTGTCCATTATCATCCGTAAGAGTTTTGATTATATTCCCTTGCCTCTTGATTATTTTTTTCATATAGAAATATGATGATTTTCTATCTCCAACAGAGATCCAGTGGCATCTAGATTTTTATACCAAAAAATCTCTTCCTAAGCTAGAATACAATTGTACTCCTCAGTTAACAGTCTTTCTACCCTATATAAATACTTATTACCTCTATTATTCAAGGTCTTTGAATCCCTCCTAGTCTAGTTAACACCCTCTTCTTACGTAGAAAAATATGTCCAAATATATTTTTATTCCACATTTTCATTTTCCATGTCATCTCTCTAAATGCATCTGTTAAGATTGCTTCATTGCTCTAATTATCCTGCATAAATTCTGCAAATTCTTTATAAGTGATCCATGTTGCTTCAAAAATGAATAGTCAACTGGCTTTCTATCTTTGCTCCAACATATTATCAATCTCTACAAGAATTGGGTGGTGATCTGATTTGACTTTTGACAACACTCTGATTCAAGCTTCTATGTAACGAAGTCTCTAAGAATGATTTCCAAACCCTTGATCTAGTTTTTCAAACACCCTATTATATCCTTTACTTTCTTGACCTCTTAATGTAAATTTTGGACTAAAGCTATAAATATCAATTAATCCATACTTCTGAGCTCATTTACCAAATTGCATACACTTCCTCACAACACTTGGTCCCCCTTTTATTTTCTCAGAAGCTAATATAATTTATTTAAAATCTCACATTAGCATCCAAAGTGACAATATAGATCTTAATAGTAGACTAACCTCCTCAAAATATCCCTTCTTTAGTGTTTCTTTTAGATTCACATAGATAGTTGTACATAACCATGGAACCCTTCTCCATCATCCACTATAAAATGAATGTAATGTTTAGAAAAATATTAGACTTCTATGTCTATCTCTTCTTATTCCACAAAAGTCATAATCCACCCAACTTACCTTGAGCTTCCTTATAAAACTGTCACTAAATTTTAATTTAATCATAATTTTATCAGTGGTATCACCATTTACTTGTGGTTCAGCTACTATCAGAATATCAAAGTTATACAACCTTCTATTATTGTTCACTTCACAATGGAACAAAATCTTGTATTCCCTGCCACTCTAAAGTTACAATTCAATACCTTCATGAAAAATAAACAAAGTAAAAAAACTATAACACCTAATTCCAACCATCATTGAGACAACCTTGCTTGATAAGAGCTTCTTCATTTTCAACCATAACGGTATCCTCATCAGACCCCTGGTCTATTTTATTCTGCCCAGCACCATCCATGCCTTTATTCTCTAGAAATCTGATATCTACTGCATGAGCAAGAATTGGTGGTCTGTTATTTAGCATATTTAGTATTTTCGTCTCCCGCAAGACTGCAAGACCCTCTCTACATTCCCCATTGTTTTCATATGCTGGTGATCTGTACGAGTAGGGTTTGTATTGCTATTAATCACCATAGATCGGGCTTGTGTTTCATTTGTAAATTATTGTGTCAACGGTCCACTAGCCTCACTCGTGGATGCTGCATTATTCTTACCTGTGAGCCTCTTCCCTTTTGATCTTTCCTTCTACTCACTCTAGCTCTTTTCTTGTAAGATTTGTTTATTAATTTACTCTGTTGTTACTTCTATAATTGTAATAGACTTTCCTGCCTTAGTATGAGTCCTAAATGTCCTACTACTCTCTTTATCTGATTCACCTTCCTGATTCTCATCCTCTGCACCGATATTAATCCCTTGGCTACGTCCATATTTAAATCTGAATTATTAAAGCGGTATTTTCTCTTTCCTAGCCTTGAAATTTGCCTGTGATTTCTACTTAAATTCTGAATTATACCGTGAATCCTGCCTCTCTAAGTGCTTACCAGATCTCCTCCCTGATTTCGTTGTAATCATCCATTGGCCATAGTAATCAACAACCTCTAGTCGGAACACTGTCGCCTCCACCTGAGTCTGTTTTCACTTCTCCATACTGATCCTAAAATTCTCACCTGCTGTTCTTGACATATTTTATTCTTGAACAACATCTTGATCCCCATGGGAACAACCTTTTTTCCTATGCCCATATTGGACACATTGAAAGCAAATCAAGTGCTAATCACTTAGGTCATAGATTTAGTGAGCTAAGTTAAATTAAGTCAATTCAATAAATTATTTTTTAAAATTTTGATTAAAAAAAATTATCATAAATTTTTTAAAAAATTAAATTATTTTTTTATTGGCCGTCTATGTTATTTTTAAACGTATGAAGTTGATTAAGTCACATTCAGATAATTTTAACATGAATTAATATAAAATCCATACTAAACAAAAAGTAGGTTCATAAACTGATTTTTTAAGTTGGATTTAATAATATTACCAAAAAAAAAATCTTGGCCTAAATATATATATTTTTATTTTTTAAAAAAAATTGTTCTAAACTCAAAACTTCTCGGTGACGTTGCTTTTGAATACTGACACGTAAATTAAATGAAACCCCATCTTAGATCAGAATTGAAAATATTTTCCCGTGTGGAAAGCATAGAATTGTCATCAACTTCGACAGGTTAAATTTCAAACTCTATTTTTTAAGTAGAGCCCGTGTTCAACAGGTAAACCAACTCAGTTTGGCATCTCGTGAGGTATGACTACAAAACATTTTGCATCATTTTCAACACGGCTATAAATCTAAAATCGTCATGGGGTAGAAAATTAGAAAAGTCAACGATCCATATGTCATAGCTACGAGGTTTGCGGTACTCTTGAAAATAATACGAATATTGGACAGAAAACCACCTCTTCGAACCAAGTAATTTAACTTTGAAACGGGCAACAAAGGATATCATCATGGAAAATTAT
This sequence comes from Populus tomentosa, assembly GCA_018804465.1. NCBI lineage: Eukaryota > Viridiplantae > Streptophyta > Magnoliopsida > Malpighiales > Salicaceae > Populus > Populus tomentosa. Next base: position 12,368,302 of record CM031971.1, read on the forward strand.
AATTTGTCTGAATGGTGAATAAATATTAATTATGATATATGAAGCATTATGTGAACTATAAAATTAGATAAAGGAGATCAATATTGAGCTGCATGCAATTCAATCTTCTTCACTATCCACAAAAGAAGTCTGCAGTGTTGTTCTGCAGATATGTTTTCTCTAGCTTAATCCACATCAGCAATGCAAATCCCCAGCAGCAACAGTAACGAGCAATCCTGCATTCTTCAGTTAACTTCTCCAGCAAGTAATAGTGAAGGAGTTAGAGTTTGTTAAAGTTGTTGAAGTTAGTTAAAGCAATTATAGAAAGTTTGTTATTTCTGTTAGTTAGCCGTTACTTAATCTGTTTTCAATTAGTCTATATATACTGTGTAATAGACATTAGTAATTAATCAAGAAAGTGGAATATTCAGTTGATAACTCTCTCTCAATTCCATTTCCAATATGGTATCAGAGCATTCTCTCTAAATTTTACTTCCGCATCTTCAAAATCTTATCATCTTCTTCATTCTCTTCTCCACAATCATTCTCTTGACAATGGCTGTCAACACCAACCTTACATCAGAAATGGATCCTTCCAATCCTTTCTTCTTGCATCATGGTGACAGCCCTGGAGCCATGATTGTTTCAAAACCTCTCAATGGTGAAAACTATAATTCATGGAAGAGGGCATTGATGATGGCCTTATCAGCCAAGAACAAATTCAGTTTTGTCAATGGCACTTTGCCTAAACCTGCTGTTCTTGATGACTCTCAAGGATTGGCATGGATTCGTTGCAACAACATGGTTCTTTCATGGCTGCTCAACTCTGTTTCAACAGAGATTGCCAATAGCATCATTTACATTGATGATGCTTCTGAAATATGGAAAGATCTCCAAGATCAGTTTTCTCAGCACAATGGACCACGCATCTTTCAACTTCAGAAATCCATCTCATGCTTATCACAAGAGAACAATTCTGTAAGTTCATATTTTACTGCTTTAAAAGGACTATAGGATGAGTTAGGAAATCACCAACCAATCCCTACCTGCACATGTGGAGCCTTGAAAACTATTCTGTCTTACCATCATCAACAACAAGTATATCAATTCCTAATGGGATTAAATGAGAGTTTTTCACATGTTCGGGGTCAAATTCTGCTGATTGACCCACTACTTTCAATCAATAAAGTTTTCTCACTTATCATCCAAGAAGAGAGGCAACGAATGATTTCTTCATCAAGCATTTCATTCAATCAGAACACTACTGCTTTGTTTACAAAGACTGTGTCTTCAAATCGCTTTAATGGTAACAAGTCTTCTTATGTTCGAAAAGATCGACCTATCTACTCTCATTGTGGGATTGCTGGCCACACAGTGGAGAAATGTTACAGAATTCATGGCTTTCCTCCTGGTTACAAGTTCAATAGAGGAAAGAATGCACCTTCTAATGCTAATCAAGTCTCTAACTGTAATACCTCTCAGCTTTCTATTACTTATGAACAGTGCCAGCAACTCATTAATATGTTCAAGCCATCCATCTCAAAGCATGACTCGTCTGTTAACCAAGTTTCCTCATCCGCACCCACAGAATCAGAAATCTCCATGCAAGGTGAAAATGTGACAAGTGCAGGTGATTTTTCACTCAAAAATGGTATAAATCTTCATGATCTAGATTTACAACATTCTGTTTTTGCATCATCTTTATCTCTAACTCCTCAGGCTTCCCTCACAAACTCTACCAAAACCTCTTGGATCATTGATACTAGTGCTACAGATCACATGATTTGTTCTATGTCATTTTTTACAAGCATTACTTCAGCTATTTCCAAATCTGTGAGATTACCGAATGGGCAATATGCCTCAGTTTCTCACATTGGCACAGTTAAAATTTCAGACTCTTTAATTCTAACAGACATGCTTTGCATTCCTTCTTTTTCCTTCAACTTAATATCTGTTAGCAAATTGATTCAAACTCTACATTGTTGTGTCATCTTCTTATCACAGTTTTGTTTTGTTCAGCACCTTACAAGCTGGAAAACGATTGGTGTGGGTAAAGAAGTTGGAGGCTTATATCATTTGATGCACAATCCAGTTTATGTTTTACCTATGAATTCTGTTTTTTTCAAGTCTGTAAATTTCATGTCCAAAAATAATGTCACTGCTTTAGCCTCTGCAAGTTTCTCTGTAAACTTTGTCAATAATAGCTTGTGGCACTATAGATTAGGCCATCCTTCTGATTCTCCTTTACGATTACTTTCTTATGTAATTCCACAAGTTCTACATGAATCAAATAAGAATTGCCACATTTATCCATTAGTCAAACAACATCGTCTCTCTTTTCCCCATAGCTTATCCATTTCCACTCAACCTTTTGATTTAATCCATTGTGATATTTGGGGCCTCTTTTCCATAAAATCCCTTACTGGTTCATCATATTTTCTGACCATTGTTGATGACCACACCAGATTTACATGGATTCACCTTTTAGACAATAAATCTCAAACCAGAACTCATATTCAATCTTTCTTTAATCTGGTTGAAACACAATTCAATACTAGAATCAAATGTTTACGGTCAGATAATGGAGTTGAGTTCAACATGAGCCATTTTTATGCATCAAAGGGTGTTGTTCATCAACTTAGCTGTGTTGAAACCCCACAGCAAAACTCCATTGTTGAGCGCAAACATCAGCATATCTTGAATGTAGCTAGATCAATTTGTTTTCAGTCCCATTTGCCTCTACAATTTTTGGGGGACTGTGTTCTTACAGCCGTGCATTTGATAAATAGGATTCCTACTCCTATACTACAAAATAAATCTCCTTATGAAACCTTGTTCAAATCTTCTCCAGCTTATTCTCATTTACGTGTATTTGGTTGTCTTTGTTATGTCAATACTCTTCTTCGAAATCGACAAAAATTTGATTCTAAAGCTAAGCTTTGCATATTCCTTGGTTATCCCTTGGGCATGAAAGGTTACAAACTATATGATCTACATCTCAATACCGTGTTTGTTTCTAGAAATGTTGTGTTTCATGAAAATATATTTCCTTTTGCTCTTAGACATCATTCATCCCAAAATGATTCTATATTACCTCTGTCTATTCTCATACATGACTCATCTATTCCTTCATTTGATCCCTCACCTACACATTATTTTCCCTCAAGCCATATCAATTCACCTTCTAACTCCATAAATTCCCCAACAGAACCATGCATACCATCCACTGCAGAAATTTCACCCCAGCCTTGTAGAAAGTCTTCTTGGGTAAAACACACACCTGGATATCTGCATGATTATCATTGTCATATTGCAACCTCCACTTCAGATCCTGCAACTTCATCTACAGCTTCAGGTATTCCTTATCCTCTTTCTTCAGTTCTTTCCTATAACCATCTTTCCTCTACTCAAAAATCCTTTAGTCTTTCTGTCTCTGTACTTGTTGAACCCACATCCTATATACAAGCTGTTAAACATGAGGAATGGCGTGAGGCTATGGCTGCTGAGATCAAAGCACTTGAACAAAATGATACATGGACTATTGTTGATTCTCCTATCTCCAAGCACGTTATTGGATGTAAATGGGTTTACAAAGTCAAGTTACACTCTGATGGGACTTTGGAAAGGTATAAAGCTCGGTTGGTTGCCAAGGGATACAATCAATGCGAAGGATTGGACTACTATGAGACGTTTTCTCCTGTGGCTAAACTCACCACTGTGATACATTAAGGCATCTCCAGCTCAAGGGTTGTTCTTTCCAGTTATCTCTAGTTTACAAATGAAGGCCTTCTGTGATTCTGACTGGGCCGGTTGTGTTGATACCAGACGTTCAGTCACAGGGTACTGCGTCTTCCTTGATAACTCTTTAATCTCTTGAAAATCAAAGAAACAGACCACTGTTTCTAGGTCCTCAGCTGAGGCTGAGTACAGAGCCATGGCATCAGCTTGTTGTGAGATTGTATAGCTTCGTAATCTTCTTCAAGACTTACAGGTTTCTCCTCAAACTACTCTTCTTTATTGTGATAGCAAAGCTACCCTTCACATTGCTGCTAACCCTGTATATCATGAGCGTACCAAACACATTGACATTGACTGTCATGTGGTTCGCGAAAAGCTTCAGTTAGGCATTGTGCGCACTTTTCATGTTTCCTCCAAACATCAGCTCGCTGATATATTTACTAAAGCTCTTGGCTTCTCCCTTTTTTTATCCTCTGTTATCCAAGATGAGTCTTCATAATATCTATTCTCCTTGAATTTCTGCGTCTCATCTTGAGGGGGAGTATTGAGCTGCATGCAATTCAATCTTCTTCACTGTCCACAAAAGAAGTCTGCAGTGTTGTTCTGCAGATATGTTTTCTCTAGCTTAATCCACATCAGCAATGCAAATCCCCAGCAGCAACAGTAACGAGCAATCCTGCATTCTTCAGTTAACTTCTCCAGCAAGTAATAGTGAAGGAGTTAGAGTTTGTTAAAGTTGTTGAAGTTAGTTAAAGCAGTTATAGAAAGTTTGTTATTTCTGTTAGTTAGCCGTTACTTAATCTGTTTTCAATTAGTCTATAAATACTGTGTAATAAACATTAGTAATTAATCAAGAAAGTGGAATATTCAGTTGATAACTCTCTCTCAATTCCATTTCCAATAATCAACTTCAATATTTTTTGGATAAATATCATTCTCTTTTTTGTGTTATTCTTATATAATTAGTTCGATTTTAAGATAAACGCTACTTATCCTGGAAAATAAAAGGATGAGCGGAGTCACAATCCAAAATTTACTTATACAAATTAAAAAGAGGTCAGCAATGGAGCATGTGCGGTTCCAATGCTAAAAAGTTTGACAAAGACCAAACCTCTCGTATCATTGGGGTGGAACCAGGAGAGGCAAGCAGAGATTTGGATTCTTGCAAATCATTTTAATTTTTTAAAAAATATTTAAATATAAAATAGGATAATATTTTTATTTTAAATAAGTAAAAATTTTAATAATATATTTTATTATATTAATTTTGACATTTTCTATTCAATATTACCAGCTCCGTCCAAGCATATGGCTTGAATGCTTTTTCACCTTGGAAAGTTCTTTAAAGCCTGTTAGCTTACTCGTGTTGGACCAATAGTCTCTTATTTATAAATGGAGTGTCAAGTTTAAATATGACCTTTATCGAAAAATTATTTATTTTAGACAAAAAGGTTTTAGTTAGAAAAATATCTCTTTCTTATCTTTATTTTAAATTATTAAAAAAAAAATTGGTATGTCTTCATATTGCTTTTGAGTTAAATAAATGACATAGAACAAAATGTTGATTTTTTTTTGTTGAGATTAAAGATATTAATAAAACAAATGAAGACTTGCTACAAAATTAATATCATTAAGTAATTTTATTTCAACAATTAGAATCTCCTAAAGTCGGCTTTCGGAGCATCAAGAATTTTATTTTATTTCTTCGCTCGACTCCTACACTAGCCGTCGACCCTTTAATCCCTCAACATATCCCATTATATTCAAACAGAAGTCAACCTGCACGAATCAAATTTTAGAATACAAAATACCGAGCTCATATTTGCTGTGAATGTGTTTTTGTAGAAAAAGGAGCCTTGACAACAACTCTACCATCCAAGATTATATTATTAATATTTTATTTCATTAGCCACTTTAACTGTCTAACACCTTACAGTATGTTTGATATGTTGTGATCAATTGTTACCATGATATAAAATAGATAAAAAAATGTTACCATGATATATTATATCGTCTGTTTCTGTGTATGGTTGGAAAAAAAAATTGCAATGCCATGTACTTATCATTACTCATTATAATTCTTGCAAGTCTATTAGGAATTATAAATATTATATAAAAAAATATGTAACGAGCAATTAATGATTAAGAGAAATATTGTATGAATTTTATTTTTATTCACTATGAAATTATATATATATATATATATAAAAAAAAAAACTTGATTGCAAATTTTTTAATATAAGGACCGTAATTATTTCAAACAAAAAACACGAGGATTAAAAAAAATCCCAAATAAGGGATTATTTGAAGAGAGGTAATTGATAGGGATGAAAATGAGTTCTTAAAAACAATAGAGGGATTAAAGTTAAAAATTCTATTGCATTATAAAATGGATTATAATATTACGAATCGCTAAAATTATACCCACCCGATCCAGGCTGCCTGTGAGGTTGGGATCTTAAGAAATGGATTGTCTGATTATTAGGGTTTCATTTTGTATCCAAGTCCATGAGCAAGATCATACGAGCTTGGGTCGTCATTCCATAATCCATGTTCAAGCTTTGAAGGCGTCTGTCCATCATTGAGCATTTTGCCTCAAGGATCATGACAAGTCCGTACATAAAAACTCGTGGGCCTTCAACCCCTAGATTACGAATTCTCGTTTTGCTTTGACAAAGTGCCTGATATATATATAGGTGATGAACCGGGTCTGGCCCGAAGACAACTACAAACTGATGTTTCTCGTCGAGGTAAAGCAATTGATATCAATTCAAGTATGATGCATATTAATAATAAAAAATATATAAATTAAAATAATAATAAAAAATTATGTATTAAAGTAGTAACTAAACTTATATGTTATTATCAAGGATAAATTATTTGTTTTTAAAATTTTATTGCTCTTTATTTGTACAGTTAAAATGTTTGCAATATGTTTTTTAAAATTCTAATAATATTAACATTTATTTGGAAGTATTTTTAAACAAGATTTTTAAATTAAAATAAAAGAACTAAATTATCTATTACTATAGTTAATTTAAGCTCTGAATTTGAGATGAAAAGCAAAGAATAAAAAGAGAAAACAAAATACTAAAAATAAGGTAAGGAAGATTGTAAAAATCTGGCAAAAAAAATATTGGAAACTCTTATTTGACCTCCTCTTTTTATAGTGATTTTTAGAAATTAAAACGTTAAGAATTAATTTTAATAATAATCATAATAACTCCCACAATTAGCAACCTTGAATTATTCACCATAAATGAATAATTAAATTTGAACATGACAGCATAAATCTGAAAATTTGAACTCAAAAACTATTCAAATGTGCATAACTTGTTTTTGGAAGAGACTATTAACAATTATGGGTTACACTTGACAAAACAATGGGTTGAAAACATAATTTTTTCATACACCATGCCCAAATTCCAATTTCGATTGACAAAAAAAATGTGATCTAAAATATTATTTTACAATTGGGTTGGGGCGGTACACGCGTGCTAATTGGATTAATATTTTTCTTCATAAATTTATAGCAATCCTTAAAAAAAAATAAACAAAGTCATCTACAATAAAACATATAGAGACTAACAATTCGGCTGCATAGTATTGATCTCACACATTTCCCCTAGCAAAAAAAAATAACAGTTTTTTTATACGGTTCAGGTAATTCAGTACATTTTACAGGTTGGTATTGCTATATATTGCAATAGCCACTCCAGCAATCTTGAAAAAAAGTAAGCTCAAAGGTTACATTATTTAAAAAAAAAAAAAATTCACTACCTCATCAAAGGGAAAATTTATCTCGGCCAGCACCATAGGAGACTTTGAACACACCATCTCTCTTTCAATGATGACGAGGCAGGAATGATGAACGCGCAGCCTAACTCTATTAAGCAAAGAATTCCGGATTGTCAAATGGGAAAGTGGTGTCAAAATCTACATAATCGATAGAGATATCCAAATCTCTGATTGGCGAATTGGTGACCGAAGTCGGGGCTGAGATTTTCTCGGTGGTGAGTTCACACCCTTGGGTTTGCACGTTTTCGGAACCTATTCCAAAGCTGTTCATATGACATGGTGACACCGAGAAATAGTTGGATTCGGACGTTGCAGGAGATATAAATGTTGGAGAAAAGCTACCCAAGAAGCTGTTTTCAATCATGGGCTCAGTGAAAATATTGTTTTCCTCGTTTTCAAATGACGTACATGGGAAGGAAAAGAATGGGAAAATGCCGTCCTTGGAGCCCAAGTCCTCGTTTTTAACTTGATGACAGTCTATTCCAAAGTGACGAGATGTCTCCTTTGATGGCTTTGGTTTCTCTTCATGCTGCTGCTGCTGGCAATGATATTTACTTTGTTTCGAGAAATCATTTTCCAGTGAAGGCGACGCCACGTGCGGAGGAGAGGCTTGGTTACATGTATGCCTTCCTCGATAGGTCACTTCAAAAATTGAATGGTTCTCGTCAGATCTTTGCACTTGCTTCGTGGCCAGACAACCTTGTGAATGACGGTGAGTGCATCTGTAGTATCCTCTGCGATTTGCAACACCAATTAATGTTAAAATGATTCTATATAAACCTAATTAATAAGATTATTAAAACATGCTTAATGGTTATTGAAGTTATAGCTATCAAAAAAACAATCTTAACCCAATAGATGATTAAAACATTATCATGTCATATGTTATATGAACAGGATGGTTATCGAAAAATTATTTGAATTGCTTGAATGAGTAAAGAAAACTTGGATTAAAGAAAAAAATCAGGTGATTAAATATTCATTAAAGATGATGGTAATCTCAATTTGTAGCTACTGAATTTGAATAAAAAAATAAAACAGTTTTAATTGCTATTGGATTGTGTATGGTACGGCAACAAGTCTCTTTTCCTAACGACTTTAATGACGAGAGCAGTCGGGACACGGTCTCACGCTTTAAATTGGAGTCACACCAGGTAGATAAGGTCTGGTGCCGAGCAATTATGACATTTTTCAAGAAGCTGTCGTCCAATTGGAGAGTTTTTCTTCTCCCCGTTTTATACGTGGAGATAACATGATTTAGAAAGCGAAAAAACATGTCTCGGACTCTCACCTTGGAAAATTAGCTCCGAGAATATCTTTTTGCCCGTATTTCCTCCAGCTATGACCGTCATCAAGTGGTCCTTCTAGGCCAGTCCCTGGACAAACCTTCACTTGCTCGGTCCGTCGAGGTTGTGTCTTTCTACAGCGGCACACAATTCAAAATTCTAAGTTGGATCATAACAGTTAACGTAAAACGCAAACCTAGTAAGTAGTAAAAATATAGAAAAAATGAAAAGAAAGGGTTATCACCTCTTCTTGTTAGCATCTTTGTTCCATTCCTGCTTGCAATCTTGATCGGAGACTTCACTCCAAGGACTACTGTTGGAAAATGAATGCGGTGATTCCATTATGCCAATTGTGGGCTTTGGTTGATCAGCAACTAAAGCACCGCGATTTAGCACTGAAAGTGCTTTCTCGTAAGAAGAAAGTATCTTCTCAACTAGGGATTGACGTGCTTCAAGGGATGAGGAAGGGTTAAGATGGTTCCTGAGCTGTTTTGCTAGCTCTTTCCCTTGAGCTAGCTCACTAATTAGAGTCTTTTGCTCCCACTCCATGGACTTTTCCATTCAGAAAATGCAATAAGTGCAGTACAACTGTGCTTTTCAAGAGCTAAGTTGTGAATGGATTTGGGTCCAATTGAGGTGCAAAGAAATAAGACGGAGGAAGGTTATTCCATCAAGAGCACTGAGCTTTGCGCTCTCAAGTGTACGTAGCTAGAATGAGATCCTGGCTATGTGAGCAAAGGAGGTATACAAAAAGGCTATGGTAAGGCTTTGGATTGAAGCATCAAAAGCAACAAACATAGAACTGAATTAAGAAAGAGAACTCTGTGTCTAGTCTTAAATAGAGATCAAATTAAACGAGCCGAAATAGCAACAGCGTTTTGTGAGATCACTTGCTAAAACAGAGAAAACGAGACAAAATGTGGGAGTAGAAAATGACCTGAAACGACAGACTAGTGAGATATAAATGTAAAGAGAGAGATGATAAAGCTATCTGTATGTAAGAAAGGTAAGTGAGATATAAGTGTAAAGAGAGAGATGATAAAGCTATCTGTATGTAAGAAAGGTAAGTGTTGCCGATCAAGAAGCTGTGAGGAAGAGGGAGATTTAAGGTAGGGAAAGGGGAAGGAAGAGAGACAACCTCTTGACCGGAGAAAAAGATTGTTTTTTCATTCACAAAGCGGTGGGGCCGGTTTCTTTCTTGATGGAGGTTGATAGAAAGGAGAGTGTGAGAGAAAGATTCAATTTCTGACCATTTCAAACACACAGACGGAGTCGCCAATCACTACTTCTCACTCTCGACTTTTACCCTTTTATTTATTATACTGATTCAGTGCTCAGCAACAACGCGGAAGGAGGTTTGGATATTCCCGGCGGTCCCGTTCTTGCTTCATGGTTCACACTGAACATTTACACTAACTTTTTTAAATATAATATAAAGATTAAGAAAAACGGAGTTAATTATAACTTAGTTCCTATACTTTGTTGAAACTATAAATTAACTATCAAAACTAACAGTCCTCCAATTTATTTTCTATTTTTCAAAAAAGAATAGAAAGGGAACATAAAGTTGACAAAAGAACATGTAGATATAAGGATTACTAAATGAGTTTCTTAACTACAGGACTGAAATTATAATTAACGCAAGAGAAATGAGAGGGGGGACAGATCGACGTAGGACGAGGGCGTCATGGCGACTGATGCTAGATCACCCATGTATGTACTGCACGCCTGCATCTAGCACATAATCCAGCTTTATGCGCAATAAAATATTTATCTAGCTAAATAACTAAATAATACATTAAAGCATGTCGCGTGTTTCACATGTTTTACTTTCACTTTAAAAAATATTTTTTAATTATTTTTAATATTATATTTTTTTTTTATTGGGTTTTCTCACTGTTCTAATACAAATCACGGGTTTAACAGATTAATTTGATTAGTTATTTTTTTTTCAATTTTTTTTAACTTCATCATTTAATATTGGGTTAATTGAAAATTAGACTTTATAATTTGTTTTATTTGTTTTCTATTAGATTATTTTGGTCTCATGATCCTTAAATAATGTTTAACAGGTTAATTTGAGTTAATTCAAGTTGTTTTTTATTTTAATAAAAAAAATCAATTTTATCACTCAATATTGAATCAGTTGGTTTATGCCACTTTTCATGAGAGGTGGATTTCGCATAAAATCTTTCTATTTGATACACTTTAATATGTGTTGTGATCAGAAATATAGTCATGAGCTAAAAATTGTTAGGTGATCACGGATGTGCCTCTTGGTGCTTGTTTTGAATGCTTTTGTGGAAGATTGATGATGTAGTAGGAACACAAAAATGTCATACTGTCTTTTCATCTTAATATAATTTTCTATTATGTTTTTTATGGTGAGGAAATTTCAATAAAAAAAAAAATATTCAACCTTTACCAAAAGGAATAGTTGTAGACTTCATTAATCAAAACATTTATGACAATAAACTCAAGAAGTTTTTCCACATCGAGCATCTCTTCATTGAACATTTGGATATAGGTCATGGTGCTCTCATTAGAGGTGATCATTTTTGGTTTGGTTTGGTTTGGTTTTTATCAAAAAAAATAACCAAATCAAAATTAAAAAAAAAACTGAAACCGAACCAAAACCAATTCAAACCGATCGATTTCGGTTTGGTTCTGGTTTTTAAGGCAAAAACCGGTTCAAATTGATTTGATTCAGTTTTTTTTAATTTTGGCTCAGTTTTTTTCGGTTTGGCTCGTTTTTTTCAACTAAAGTTGAGAACATCTCAAAAGAGACATTGGATAGGAGCTTATTTACAGTTAGTTGTCTCAGAGATCAATCTGATCAACAATTCTGAATAGTGGTGGGTTGCTACAAAAGACATCTTTATGCTAAAAAATAATGTTTTTTCATGTATAAAAAAGTAGATGGTGAATAATTATTCATGAGGATTTTATCAACCTCAAAATTCAATGAATTGTTAGGAATTAGTTCTGGACATTCGTCTTGAATTATTTGAACTCCATTGAATCTTTTCATATTCATTGGTTAACTTAATAAATCATCAGAAATTTATGCTTTGTGTCGTATTTACTTGTGTGCTGTCCTTTCTATGATTTTAGGTTTTGTTGTTGTAGAAAGAGAAATTAAGTAAGCTTTTTAGTATGAGATATTAATGTTGAATTTGTAGGAGACAAGTTGCCCTCAAAACATTTGCAACATTAACAGTCAAATATAGCTTGAAAGACCAAAATAAAATAAAATCAGTACTTGATACCAACTTTCTGCCATATTGATCTTGTCTTTTGACTCGAAATTCTACTATAAGCATTTTATATAATTGTTCTTTTTTTTAACTTATTCATATTTTTAGATTATCTTATAAATATATAATTGATTTTTATTAAAAAAAAATTCAATACTAGCTATATGAGCCCACTTTATCCAAAACGACACAAAACAATCTTTTTAATTGAAAAACAGATAATGATATTTTGTAATAATATAAAAAATTATTTTATAAATTTATATCTATTTTAAAAATGACAAACTATTGTAGAAAATTTCACATGATGATTAAGGGTGTGTTTAGAATTGTGATAGCGATGACAAGTCAAAGTACTTTTCACTTAAAAATATATCAAAATAATTTTTTTTATTTTAAAAATATTATTTTTGACATCTAACACATGAAAACATTAAAAAAATTATTTTAAATAAAAAAATTAAAATTTAAGAGAATGTTCCCAAACACACCCTAGGAATATCTGCTGTTCCCAAATTTGTATGCTCAAAGAAACAAATGTGAACAATTTTTCCTAGTTTCCATTAATGTACAAATGGAAAGTCCTGCCCAATTTATGGGGCAGGACTTTCCATGAAGCTACTAAGATACAGCCCCGAAAGCAGGAGTGAAAAGGAGTGAAGGATGTGTAGGTGTGAACGATTGAATAAATCAACAAAGCGTGGAGAAATTGTTTCCCCTCGGTTTCAACATTTCGAGTGGAATTATTTGGCGTAAATTCAATAATTCTTTGATTCTGCTTGTCAATCATTATAGCAGCAGTGGAATGTTCCGAGGAAGCACGAATTCTATTCGAAGAGGTCATGATCCCGCCGGCCACTGCATGACTTCTCAGTTTTCAAATTATAAAAAAGCCCCATTTCGAACTTGACACTCGACCACATAGAGCCAAGGCCACAATCTTCCAGGAAGATGGATCGTCACTTGAAAGTTGAAATTGTATCCACCGGCCGGAAATGGATAGAAGCATTGTATTCAGGTGGAACTGGTCCGGCGGTGCTCAAATAATTTGTTCTGGAATGTTCAAAACACTTGTCTACTTTCTATTAGTCAAAGCATCAATTACTTGATTTTTTTTACCACGCCTCTAATTAAAACTTCAACTGTTTTTATTTAGATATTATATAATTTTAATTGAATAAAAAAAAGTTAAATTTCTACGTACAGCCCTTGAATTATCAGTCATTTAGATGAAAAAGTTAAATTTGTACATACAGCTCTTGAATTATTAGTCATTTTAGATGAAGATTGTTATTCCAAACCATTTAGTGATTATTTCAGTGTCGTCTCATGTGTTCTATCATGTTAATTGGATTATTTCAGTGTCGTTTTATTATTATTTTTTATTGATTATTTTTTCAATTTCATTGTTCAGCTTGATTGAAAATTGTATTTTATAATTTATTTCAATTTGCTTTATATATAATTATATTACTTTTTGAAGGGATTACCCTGATTTGATGACTCGAGCCTTGAATTTAACATGTTAACCCAAGTTGACTCAGGTTTTTTTATCTTTTTTATTTTATTTTTTTTCAAATTCGTTATTCAATATTGGGTTGCTTAATAATTGAACTTCATAATTTATTTTGAATTGTGTTATATAAATTTAGCAAGTTAATCAAAGTTGATCTGTGTTGATCTAATATGTAGTTGTCTTAGTATTTAACAAAAATAATCATCTTGAATTCCTTTTTGTTTAGGTTAAACTATGTTTTTATTGGTTATTTAGATTATTTTTAAATTCGTCGAGTCAAACAGGTGACATCAAATAATATCAACCTCCATATATATTTTTTTTACTATTAGAAAACACATTAGTAATACTTAAATATTTTTTTACGTTAAAATAAAAATTAATCTAGCCTATAACATAATATAAATCAACAACCTAGTTGTTGTGAAATCAACTAAAAAAAACCGCTAAAATAATTTTTTCAACATCTCAAATAATATTTATATAAAAAAAAAATCATTTTTAAAATCAAATCAAACTTGAGAAATTAAGTTTCTAGTTTTCAATTTGAAAATTTTAAATCTTAAAATAATCAATTCCGGTGATGGATGGGTTTAAAATTGGTACAAATGAACCCGTATTGATTAAAAATTTCATTTGATGGTGGTATCATCACTAATATTGGCCTAAACGTAATAAAAGGGGCCAAGGAGGTTTATTGGACCAAAATATTAACTAATTCAACGAGCAATCCAATCAAGATTAGCTTTGGATTCCAAGTTTTTTCAGTCAACCTTTCGAGCGCCGAGTAGGTTTAATAATTATGTTTTTAAGATCACATTTAACATAACTGGGAATTAATGGATTTGAATCTTCTATTTTGAAGTTAACTCTTTGAAATTAATTTTCTAAAAATAAGTCCAAGTTTTTTTATAAAAAAAATAATGATATTCTTCCTTATTTTTTGTAGCTAATATTACTCTACCGAGAGGTTTAAATAATGTGAGCTATTAAAAAATCTATAAATTATTATTTGGTGTAAATAATTAAAAAAAATCGTATACGTGCATCCAAAATTGAACTTGAGTTATCGAGGCCTCTACTATCCTAATTATATTAAAATAAAATGAAGGATAATATTGGAAAGTGGTTTGAAGCCATATAATATTTTTTTTATCAAAAAAATATAATTTTATTAAATACTTGAAAAGTGTAAAAATACATTATAATTTTTTTCATGAAACAAATAAAAATCACAAATATAAATATAAAGTTTATTTGCATAGTTATAAAACTCCGCTCAGCTCCACAATTAAAATAGTAACCACTTGATTTAAAGTTCGATATACTAGGTTAACATGGTGACTTGTCATCTTGAAATTTGACATAGATCAGGTTATATATGGAGCTGTTATTTGTTTTTATTAAAATGATATTATTTTATTTTTTTTAAAATTAAAATAATATCATTTTAGTTGTTTTTTAATAAAAAGCTCCAGGTCAACTTAGAGTTTATTTATTTTTATATTTTAAAATATTTAAAAAAAAACAATTCATGTATTCAAATCATTTTAATATACTAATATTAAAAATAGATTTTTATAAAAAAAAATATTATTTTAATATATATATATATATATATATATATATATGAAAAAATATTTTAAAGGGGGAGGGGGAGCCAAACATCTATAATCGGAAGTTATTCCATGGTGCGCTGCAATATTGCCTTAAAAAGTAAAAAAGAAAAAAAGAAGAAGAAGAAGAAGCAGAAGTAAGAACCGTGTCAGGAGGCTTACAAAAAAAAAAAAGAACCGTGTCAGGAGGCCGGGTCCATAACCTTGAATTGGAAAATGATGGGGTTCCAGTGGTCGGTATATATTCAAAACGTGGGTCGCGTGGATGCGTCTCCGGTCACAGTAATAATGCGTCTCTGGTCCTTGCAGTTCGCTCTCGCTGCTCTGTACAAATCCTGTGCTTCATCACGACCTGCTCCAGATGCTATAATGCAATACTGTTAATTTTAAAATAGATGCATTTATTAGACTCAGTTTGTTTGTTTTTAAAATATATTTTTAAAAAATTAAAAATTTTTAATTTTATTTTTTTATATTTTCAGATTATTTTATATTTTAAAAAATAAAAAATATTATTTTAATTTATTTTAAATAAAAAATACTTTAAAATATTATTTTTGTGCTCTTACAAAACCCAAATAATTAGCTTTGAGGTATTTTGGTCTTCCATCACCTTGGACACATAGATTACGATCAAGTTCAATTATACAAACACGTTTTGATGTATTCATTCCTGAAACAAATTAATTAAATTGTAAATCGTGTATGTTAATTGAAAAAAAGTTATTTTGATATCCTTTCAATAAAATAAAATAAAGATATTGATTTTATTTTAACCCCTCGAAAACATTTTTTTATCTCTTTAAAGCCCTGTTATTTAATATAAAACTTTAATTGATATCAAGCCATATGAATTAAATTTCAGTTGCTGTCTTTTTAATATTCCAGTTCCCAGTAGTGTAGATCTCCTCCTTCTCTTCATGTTTATACCGAGGGCGAAGTTCACAGTAACCTGAAAAGACAAAAAAAAAATCACAACAACAGTCAGTTTTATTTCATTATCTTCGTTTCCTCTTCACCGTATACTTTTCTTTATTTGTGAATTTGTTTTCTTCTTCTTTGGTGATTGCTACAGGTTTGGTTTTCCTGTGTTGAGAAGGATTGGGTTCCCTTTGGTGGCTGGTTGATGGGTCAGTTTTGGGCCCGTCCTTTTGTTTTCGGATTGATTGGGATGGAGGAGAGGCTGGGTGGGTTTTTCTGGTGGCTAACAGTGGCGTGAAGGCTGCAGCTGTTTCAGAAGATGGTTGTGGTGAGGCTGCTGCCGTGGGTGTTTTATATGAGTAGTGGATGCCAAGACAGAGGGATGCTGTCGAATCCCTTGTCTACTTGTTACTTGTTACAGATTAAAAGGGTAACTACACAGTATTTCTCTCTTTCTCTCTATGGTGTCATGTCATTGTTACCCGACTAAAAATCTTTTTCAAAAAATTATATTGTTTTATTTTTTTATTTAAATTAAATTTTTTAATTTTTTAAATTATTTTGATATACTAATATTAAAAATAATTTTTAAATTTTTTTTAATAAATTTTTAAATAAATATATTTTAAAAAATAATTATTACCAGTTAGAAATAAAGGTGAGATGATTAGTAAAGTATAGCATCAGTTGAAATTATTTCAAAAAAAAATTAATTGTTTTAATTAATACTTTTAAAAAATATATTATCAACCACAAAATACATTCCTAAATATCTCTTAAATGTCATTCATTCGGAGCATGATAATTATTTCATCACGAGAATAGCGATACAAATTATAATATACTATGTTTTTAATATTTTTTAAATAATATTATTCAGCTAATTTTTTTTAATTAGAATTTGGTCGCTTGGTTGACGTACAGAAAGGCAAGATAAGATGCTTGTTTACGAATAATATTTTCTAAATAAAAGCCTTGGCTACTCTCTTCGGTAAAAGCTTGTTCTTGGAATTTTTTTAATTAGCCACTTGAATTTTGGCGTGATTTTTTTTTAGAAAACCAGTACTCTGTGGGAAGTTAAATAATCATCCCTATTCCCTGGATTGGACAGCACGGTTCCAAATAGTTACACGTGTGGCAAGAGGTCTTCTTTACTTGCACGAAGAAGCCCCTGAAATTATCATTCAATATTATTAATCAAAGAACTATATAGCAGATGGTAAGAGATAATAGCCTGAATTTTTTAATGGTTTCACAGTTTTATGATTATTGATATAATAATTATTAATTTTAAAATTTATAAAATTAATAAATATATACACAAATTAACTCGAACACTCGTGTTAATAATAATAAAAATATTTATTAGACATCAAAGTCAGTAAAAATTTCTTGGATGAAAAATTGAATCCAGGGGTCCATTTATTTCAAGTAAAATACTTTTAAAAAAACAAACATTTAGAAAAACAAATTTTACAGAAAAATACAGAAAGATTAGTCAATGTAAAATATTTTATTGTCAACTTTTAAATTTTATTTATTTACTAAAAAAAAATCAACTTATAAAATTTTATAAATAATAATCTATTTATAATATTATCCAACTATTTCAATAATAACCTCAATCTTAGCATCACCACCACCTCACCATGAGTGCTAATATTAATTCATGTATATCATATCAATTTAGATATAATTTCTAGTTGAGTTTAATAATATTCTTAATTTATTTATTAATTATTAACCATGAGTGACATTTTTTTTTAGCATTTGAAAACAAATTAATCTAACTTGTTTTTTTATGTGTTGTCTTGTTGTTATTATTATTATTATTATTATTTGATTCAATAAAAAAATATTCCAAGAAATAAAGATATCAAACAAAATCGAGTTTATTGTCCAAATTTCAAGATGATACATCTTAATACACATTCATCTTTTAATTTTTTTATTCATTTTTAATTATCATCTATGATTTTTTCTTTTTAGCTTTTATTATCATGATTTTTTATTTAATTAATTAAATTCATATAAAAAATTCTCGGTTTATGACTATGATTTTTTTTGGTGTAAAGGAACATGTTATAAGCACTTGCAAATTCATTTGTTTGGTGCTGGGGGCCACATAACTAGTTCTGCTGCCAAGGAGACAATGAGCTGATCACTGTAATAAATGGGCCTGAAAGGTATGGTCGTCAATCTCGTAACAGTCCTTTTATGGATGGGCTCTTGGGCTTCAGACTTATGGGCTGATAGTTTTTCTATATCCAACAAGAAAAATACACTTTCTCAAACCTTCCATTCCAGCGGTTGTATTCATTATTCAATGGTTGATTATAAAATTAAAATAATCTTATAAAAAAATAAAAAATAAAAAACTAGTGATGAAAAAAATTATTGCAATAAATGGTGTTTTAGCATTTTTGCAAGACAAGTAAAAATAATATTTTTATAAAAGAATAATAAAATAACATTTTGTTTAGCACTATTATTGAAGCCTATAAAAAAAATTCAAGTGCTAAAATAATATATATTTTTTAGCTCTTCGTTAGGACAGGCTAGTGGCTACAACCACGCGGCTGCTGCCTCAGCACCTACCATGGTTAAAAAAAAAAAAAAAAACATAAAAAGATGCATTAATGCTGAAGACTTGCGTGGAATTTTTTATCCTAGTATTGGGCTTTAATATCCATATTCGATGGTCTTACTTGTATCAATGTCAAGTCTGGCAGTGGTTTTTGAATTTATTTGTAGAAAAACTACATGAGTAGAGCTGCGTTTGTAATTCAGTTTTTTTATCTGCGGTGTAAAAAATATAGTAAGGTATTTTAAGGGCAGAGCTAGTAATTTTTTCTATCTTGGACTACTAAATAAATATATAATTTTTTAAAAAAATTAATTATTAACTTATGTACATGAATTTTTGAACTTAGCAGTAAAGTTTTTATCTAAAATATTAAAAAATAAATTTAAAAGTATATAAAATTGAAGTGAAAGTAAAAATAAACCCACTATTAAAGTTTTTTGGAATATAATTCATCTACAATCGAATCTGAATCGATATTGTAACAACCCCTCAACCGGGATAAAATAATAATTCCATGTCAACTGGAAAATAAAGTTATTAAATTTTTTCACTCTCTCAATTTCTCTTTTCTTCACTTGATTCTTTCTTAAATTAGTGTTTTATAAATTAGACTTTGTAAGTTTATAAGGTTATTCTCTTACTTTTTTATTTTTTTTTTCTTGGATTTTGTTTTATGTTTTTCCATTAATTTTCTCTCTTTCTCTCTCGCCTTTTCTTTTCTTTCTTTACCTATTATGCTTCTGTTCAGTCGGCAACATATAAAAGGATAGAAGAGCTTATTTGTTTTATTTTTTAATGGCAAATAAGCATTTTACTCTTAATAAGTCTTTTTGCTTTTATTTGACGGTTTTTTTTTGTTAATACTACCAAACTTTGTTCATCCTAAAATTTTAAACAAATTTTATTTAATATATTTTAAGATCCCTCGTAAAATTTTAGCTCAATATGATGGTCGGATTGAAAATTACATTTAATAATGTAAAACTGGTCAAATTGTGTTTTTTTAATCAAATTTTTAAATTTCTTCAAAAATTCTAAAATTTTAACTGAAGCTAAAACATTATATTAGATGACTCCACGTAAATTTTTAGAATTTTTTGATAACTCAATCGAGAATTACGAATTCTTTTTACATAAAACTAGTAAAAAAATATTGATAAAATCTTGACTTGTGCTATAACCCACCCAAGCCTTTACCTTCCCTCCGCCCTTGAGGTATTTGGTAACACACCAAATTGTATTTTTGTACTATAGAGTCCACTAAAAAATTGAATTTGAAATGCAATTTTTACATGTTTTTGTAACTGAGTTTCATAAAACTCCGTTTGTGTTTTGTGTTTTAAAAGTGCTTTTGAAAAAATTTAATTTTTTTTACTTCAAATTAAAATATTTTTTGTGTGTTTTCAGAACATTCTGATGCGCTGATATAAAAAATAATTTTTTAAAAATAAAAAAAATTATTTTAATGTATTTCCAAATAAAAAAACACTTTGAAAAGCAACCACATAACTATCATACATTTTATATATATTTTTTGTTGCATATAAAACCTCAATCATAATTTTTATCAAAAACATGTTTAAATTTAATAAATTATATTTTTTTAAAATTTATTTTTTTCAAATCACATTAAAACAAAATTAAATTCAAAGACACTAGATGTATGCCCACTTCATCTCACATGTGAGTGAGAGAGAGAGAGAGAGAGAGAGAGAGAGAGAGAGAGAGAGAGAGAGGAGCAGTTGTTTGGACGCAATCTCAAAGCTACATGGGCCATTCTGTTTGCCGTACATTCCTTTAGCTGGCACAGCACCATTACCAAGGACTGCGGTTACGGATCTATTTTGTTTTTGGGCTCGAAGACAATATATAATGACGTGTGTGGTTCATATCCATCATCTTCAGTTTTGGCCGCCGCTACAAGGAGGAGAATTTCTGTCCCTCTATTCTTGGTATCTTTCAACGTGATCCCTTTATCTTTTTTTTTTTCTTCTTAATTAAAAACATCATGATGCTACTGTCCTCCAGAAAATATCCTCCTGAAAATTTAAAAATTTAAAGGGTGTTTGTTTTTTAAAATGATTTTTATTTAGAAAAAAAACAATACAAAAATAAATAAAAGCATTGGAAAAGATGAAGACGAGTACCAGAGAAAAGAAGGAGGGACGCAACCATGTACACGTAGCCCTCAACTACCACACCAACTATGGAAGTAGGAAGGAATTTGATGCCCATGTGATATTTTGCATTGGTGGGGTGCTTCTTGACGGGAGTATGGCTAAGGGCTTTTAAGATCTTAATGCTGATGTTCTTAGTTTCAAATTTGATTTAATGTTGTTTCATATTAGATTTTGGTTTTAGTTTTTATTTGTTTTTATATTTTAAAAGTATTTTTTTAAAAAAATAATTTTTTTTTTATATTTTTAATTACTTTAAATTAATATATTTTTAGTATTTTTAAATTATTTTGACATGTTGATGTTAAAATAATTTTTTAAAAATAAAAAAATATTAATATTTATTTTAACATAAAAAAATATTAAAAAAATTAATGCTGTTACATGGAAATTGTTTGAGTGCTGGAATCTTAAGTTTGAATTCACTTGATTCTCTATGCAATTATTTCCTTTGGACTTTTTTAAAAAAGAATTGACCACTCAAGTGAATTGTGTTTCTTAAAGTCAAAAGGAGTAACTTGTACTTAAAGGAATTAAATTATAACAAACAAGAACCTGGAAAGAAAAGGGGAATCATTGTACTTTTCTTAAATAGATAAAAACCATGTTTTTTTTTCTTTTTAATTTTAATTTAATTTTTTAATATTATATTTATTAAAACTTAAATTCATAGTTTTATTTTTCAATTTATGGTTTATAAAGTTATTCTAATTTTATAATCATAATCTAAGATTTAACAAGTTAAGTTATTTTTTTTAATTGTCGGCTTGCCGGACTGACCGACTAATAGTTAGAATACCTTCCCTCTATATCCTCTGATCGCTGCTTAGTTTTTTTTTTATTCAATATTAGATTGATTAAAAAATAGACTTTATGATTTCTTTTGGTTTGTTTTTTTGAGGTTATCTCTATCTCATTATTAGAGTTACAAGTTTAGTAAGTTAACATGTGTTTTTTCAAGTTATGTTTTAATTATTATTTTTTTAATTTTATTTTTCAAGACTGAAATATTAATTGGAAAGTAGATTTCTTAATTTGTTTTAATTAAACTATCCTAATCTCATAATCTAAGTCGTGAGTTTAACATACTAATCTAGAATGATTTAAGTTTTTTTATTGATTTTTTTTAAAATTTTATTATTTAACAATAAATTTATTAAAAATTAAACTTCATAAATAAATTAAGAATATGTTATCATCGGCTTACATATATATAACCAATAGAAGCACAATAAGCTTCAACAATAATCAATCTAATTTTAATTTAAAAATGCATTTAATCCAATGTAATAATTGCTCAATCCTCTTAGGCAATGTTTGTTTCCGGAAACTAGTTTCAGGAAAATCATTTTTCAAACTTTCATGTGTTTATTTGTTATTAGAAAAGTTGGTCAACGAAAAATACTTTCCGGTCAACGGAAAACACTTTCCAGTCAATTTTAGTCAAAGACAAATTTGGTTTCGTTTTCAGGAAAGTGTTTTTCCTTTAGCTGTGTTTATTTTCCGGAAAGTGGTTTTCAGAAAATCACTTTCCAAACTTTCTTGTGTTTGTTTGCCATTAGAAAAGTTAGTCAATGGAAAACACTTTCCAATCAAAGGAAAATTTAGCTTGGTTTTCAGTAAAGTGTTTTCCTGAAAAATTTAGAGGGAAAACACTTACCGGAAGTTGTGAAAAATTTAGAAATGTCATTATTTGCTGATTATATCAAATTTGATCCTCAAACTTTTGATCGCTATATATATTTTGTTTTGAATATTTATTTTTAATTTTATATCTTAAAATTTTATTTTTATATTAACTTTGGTCCTTATTTTTATAATTACTATTTGTTTTTTCCTTATAATTTTTTTATTAAAATTTTTTATCTATCAAATTTGGTCCTCATTCCTTTGATTGTTATTTATTTTATTTGAAATAATTTATGAAATGTTGATTATTATTATTTTAATTTCTTCATCTTTTATTTTTTTTTAATTTTTTAGATTTGTCTCTATTATTTTGATTATTATTTATTTTATTTGAGATAATTTATGAAATTATATATTTTTTTCAATTTCATTCTCATTCAATTTTTTTAATTTGTAAGATTTGTTTGTTATTATTTTAATAAACTTGAGAAAAATAAAATGTTAATAAGTTATTTTCCAGCTTATTTTCCATGACATAATCAAACACTGGAAAGTGTTTTCTAGCTTATTTTTCATCACACTACCAAACATCAGAAAATACTTTCTCAGAATTCACTTTTTCCAGAATTCACTTTCCAAAAAGAAACTACTTTCCAGCAAACAAACGGGGCCTTAACACTAATCACATCAAGATTTATGATATTGGATGCTCTTTTAGGAGATTATAGCACTGTGTTAATGTTTTGAAACGTTTTTAAAATTAACAAAATGTGAATTAAAATGTTAGAACAGTTGGTTTAGAAATATAGTTAATAAATACATTTAAGATAAATTTTATTGTGGAGTCCACTCGTAATTAATTTGAGTTAGATTTTTGTTAAAAATTGTTTTCTAACATATTAAAACATTTAAAATTAATCATGGATTAATAAAATAATAATTTTAATAATTTTTAATTGACTTTTTAATTAACATATTAAAAATTAATTTGAGTTAGAATTTTGTTAAAAATTGTTTTCTAACATATTAAAACATTTAAAATTAATCATGGATTAATAAAAAAATAATTTTAATAATTTTTAATTGACTTTTTTTTGCAAATTATAAAATTTTCTTATAACTTATATAATAAAAAACTAAAGAATTAAAATTAACCTATAAAGCATCATAATTTTTAGAGAGAAAAGGTCTTAAACCAAGAGTCGATTGGGGATTGTGGTAACGGTTGTGGTTTAAAATACTTTTCGTTTAGAAATACATCAAAATAATATATATTTTTTTATTTTTTTAATAATTTTTTAGATCAGTACATCAAAATGATCTGAATATATATATATAAAAAAAATTTAATAATCTTTTTTTGAAATTTAAAGGAACGAGGTTTCAACCACATTTCCAAACAGATTCTAAATAGATTTAAATAATACGTGATTGCTTAGCCTGATTTTTAATAAATTAACCTTTTGATCTAAGAGAATTTTTTTTTTCAATCCATTAAAAATAAATGTTCAAATTCAGTAAATTTATCCTATCAATTTGTTATGTTTTATACCTAAACAGTCTAAAGTCCTAAACATTTTTTATTTAATAGAAAGCATCAGAATTAATTTTCTTTATTCAAAATTAATTATGACAGTTCTTGTTTGGGCTAGGGCTATCATTAGCAATTGGAATAAACAAACATATTTTTTCAAGAGAACATTTTATTTTCAAGGAAAAATGATTAAGTTCTTGACAAGAATATTTATATTTTTTGTCAGGATTTTTCAACAAGTAAATCATATTTACTTTATTATTATATTTAAAAAATTAAATTTAGTTTAATACTTTATGTCATCAAGTTTAATATTATATGTGTTTATATGGATGCCAATAACTGGAATTGATTTAGTTACAAGTTGTTAATTAGACAATTTAAATAATTTAAATTGAACTAAACCTGCATGCAATTAGCATAAATATTCTTAAATATATTAAATTGAACTAAACAATTGTCGCAATTTAATACCAACATAGAACCATCTCTCCTATCTACTTCTAAGTTTTAAGGGAAGAAGGAAAGTCCGAAACCCAAATTGAGAATATTTTTGGCGAGGCAGGAGATTTGGTTCCTCGCCTTCCCCGCCCTCTACAGAACAGAAAGATATCAACAAATGGACAAGAAATTTATATTTCCTTATTGTGAAATTGTAAAAAACAAATCCTCGATTTTAAAT
Organism: Populus tomentosa; assembly: GCA_018804465.1. NCBI lineage: Eukaryota > Viridiplantae > Streptophyta > Magnoliopsida > Malpighiales > Salicaceae > Populus > Populus tomentosa. Next base: position 12,393,022 of record CM031971.1, read on the forward strand.
TCTGGGGAACAGCTTGCGTTTTCCTACATATATATGATTTTGGGTACAATCATGGAATAGCTGTTCAAATGTTCATTATCAAAATTAGGGGACGATAGGCGAGGCAAATCACGATCACTGTCACTATGACATACTGCATAAGAAGTCCAATAATGGCAGAGAAGAACATGATAAAGGGAGAGAGAGAGAGAGAGAGAGAGAGGCACAGGTACATTTCCAAACAAATTGATACAAACTAATTAAAAGGTATTCGGAATTACATCTCTTTTTCTTCCTTTCGTCGACTGGCAAACCCTTCACAATGTCTCATAATCCAATATCTCTCTATTTCCTCAGCTTTGCGGCCTGGAATTCGACCTGCGATCAAAGCCCACCTGTAATAAATCATGAAGAAGAGGATTCCGATTAATCTTACAAAACGGAGAATATATAATACTCTTCTTTCTTTTTCTGTGAACACAAGCACCCAAAGCAGCAGCTAGCCAACATAAAAACTCTTTTACTTTGTTTCTTTTATGTTCATGTTTTATAATGCGATGATGATTCAATTTTAAAATATTTTTTATTTAGAAACATATTAAAATAATTTTTTTATTAAACCAAGTTTCATTTCTATAAAAAGAGTAAAACTTCATTTTGTAATCCAATATATATATGTTTTTACTTTTTAACTTATTCAGTGATACCACCATTGTTTATGATGAGGGAGAAAAAAAATGTAAGCCTTAAATATACCTCCAAATCGAATCATTGTGAAAACCCTACTACACAACACATAAAGAAGGATGGTATGCATGTAGTATTGTTCCTCTTAATATACAGGTATTTTTTAAATTGTCTTTGAGAAATTCCTGAGGCATTATCTCACGGTGCTCGCCCTTAAAAAACAATTTCCTTTCTTTTCGAATTTTTTTTTTAATCTTCAGAGAAGTAGAAATGATAATTTTCAAATACTTTAATGGGAAGGACTGATCATCAAATGATCAGACCCATTTTTGGACCATGTTTACATTACATAAATAGAAATTTAAACTATGATCAGATCGGATCCATCACACACGCCACACAGGGCCCATCGATTAATTGAAGAAGAAGAAGAACTTTCCGGTTTGCATTGCGAGAAAGAGAGGGTAAGTTTCTTGATATACACTCTTAAAAAAGGATGCTTTACCTGTCTCCAACCAGCTTATACATTCTGTAAATGAGATCTTCTTCTTCTTCTGACATGTTGATGAATTCCCATTCAATGCTGCTTACCTCTACCAAATCATCACACAGAAAGAGCTGTGAAGTAGCTAGAAAGAAAACGAGAAACTATTGGCCTCGCAAGAAAGGGGGAGAACTCGAAGGAAAAAAAGTTAAACACGAAACGGACGTAAGAGGGAAAAGAAGAGAACGATCTTAATCTTTGAGAATGTAAAGAGAATCCACAAAGGGAATTATTGCTTGGTTGAAGCAGCAAAAAGAGGAAGGAAAGAAACTCATTGGATTTGAAACACCATAACAAGTATAATTAAAGCGTAGGAAGCTTACCTTGATCAGAGCAATAAGTTGTGGTCTTGGCTCGCTTCTTGCGACGTCTATCCATTTTCTTTTTCCCTGAGCAGTTTCAGGGAGGAAAAAAAATACAGGGAACGAGCTCAGACAGGGGGGGTTGATTAATAAAGAGAAAGACAACCCAACCCAACAGAATTTTCGCGTGTGAAAGTGAAAGAGCCGACAATGTATTGAGTATTAAATATATTTGTTTTAGAGAAGTTTTAATATTTCTTTTAGAATATTAATTTTGCTTAAAAAAAAAAATACCAATAAGCAAAAATAGTGGATAAGATACAGATACAGTTTGGTATTGTGTTTTAAATAATGTTTTGTTAAAATTTAATTTTTTTTTGTTTTTTATTAAAATTAAGTTTGGTTTGTACTTTTTGGATCGTTTTGATGTGCTGATATTAAAAATGATTTTTAAAAAATAAAAAAACATCATTGGCATATATTTTAGCACGAAAAACTATTTAAAAAACAACCATTACCACACTGCTAAACACACTCACAATAAAAAACCCTGTAGTTAAATGAATCCAGCATGTTTTGAAAAGACCAATTTGTGCGAGGAAAGCGCGATGCTGTCCCTTCCATGAATGGTATAATTGTCTTTTCAGCAAAAGGGGGGCCCGAAATACAGGAACTTGGACCTCGGTAAACGCCCTCGACAACAATTCCATTTTATTGGCAGAACCTCTGGTTTGTTGAACAAACCATGATGTTTGTTCATCTCCCTCTGTCCACGCAACACAAGAGCGCATTTAACCCATGATGTTTGGTAGTGTGATTTATAATATTTTTTAAAATATAATTAAAAAATATATATTTTTTAATTTTTAATATTAAAATTATCAAAATTTTCTAAAAAAATTATCAATGCTTTTTCAAAGCAAATGTATATTTTTAAAAAATCTAAAAATACAAGTTATTGTATTCCCATCAACCAATCGATACTAAATTTAACATTTTCGGCTCAGTTGGGTTGAGGTGAGGTTTTTTTTATTAATTAACCCTCTCTATCTCAGCTAGTCATTATTTTACATAACACAATTTGCTTCTTGGTACGTTGTCACATGTCATAATTGGAAAATACAACATTCAACCTTATTGCTATTTCAAAATGAATTGTACAAATCATGAAGAGGAGAGAATAAAAAGGAGAGGGATAAAAATAAAGAAAAAAAATATCAGAAACATATCAAATCTTCAATTATAAAATTAACGATATTATAAAAAAAATCTCGATAAAATAAATACAACTACATCAATAAATGACATATACAGTTATCGAGATAAACTACACTTGTTATCCAGAGATGATAGGTGGCTCACTTATTTTTAGTGACCAGTGTGATCTATTCTGATCAAAGTTGATTATTTTTTTTGGTATTGTTGGATTCGTCTTATTTATGTCTTTTTACTAGTGTTGCAATTAGAGTTTTGATATGTTTTCATGATATTTCTCTCTCTCTCTTTTCTCCTCTTTCTCCGCAAATTGTAATGAGAAGAGATTAGAGAAAAAAAAAAGACTCTGAAAGTATATCAAAACTTTAATTACAACACCGCTAATACCATAAAAACACCTTAACAAAATAAATTTAGCAATAATAAAAAGATTATTAGCAATTATTAAAGTAAACCACACTTCTCATCAAAGACAAAGTGAACCACATTTTTATCTCTCTTTCTTTATCTGTGTGCGCACGTGTGATCCCTCTAGGTTGCAACACAAGGAATGGTGGCATACTCAAGGAAAAAACATAAAATTAATAAGGTGTTTTTATTGTATTTGAAGATGATTTTTAAATTTCATTTGAGTTAAGAAAACAAAGTATTAATTTCATGTTTTTTCAAAAAAAATTGAATGATTCTGATTTTTCAATTGAAATAGAACCTATATCATATTATCAAACATAAATTTGAGTAGTTTACTGTTGGTTTTTAATATTGCTGGCTAGTTTTTCATTCTGTAGTAATTTTCACCGTAATAATCACAAATGACTTTTCAAAGTGACAAATTTACATCTTATGGTATTATTTGTGCAGTGTTTAAATGTTTGTAAATGTTGAGCATGCAACATGTCTGACCATAAATTTAAGGCAAGTCTAACTTCCTCCTATTTTATTGAATAAATAAATAAAGCGCTGCCGAAAAAAAAAATATTAAGGCATATTTAAATTGCATTAGAGCAGGTTTCATTCTTAAGAAGTAAATCAAATAAAATCACGGGAGTGGAGCGTTTTAATTTGGCACTGAAATGACAGTGAATGAACTATAATTAAATGATGCAATATACGCCGATGTGGAAGTAATATCCATGAAAAGAGTATACTTTATAGTGATAATTTATATTGTCATAGTCAACCTGATTTGATCTTACCAATATGATCTTGGTCTTTTCCTGGATTAAATTCTAAAATGAATTTTAAAATTATAAATTATTTTTATTTTAACTGTGGCCAACAATTAACCTAATCTATGAATTGAGCCTTGTTCTAGATCATTTCTCAAATCAGGTTTTAAAACTATGATAATATTTATTTTTATTATTATATTAACTCAGGTCAACTCTAATGATCTGTGACACGGGCCTTGCCTCAGATCGATCACCGAGTTGAGTTTTAAAACTATTATAAAAATCATTTTTATCTTACATGTCTTAGTTTGACACTTTTCAAATTAAGAGTTTTTTACAAGGATATTTTAGAAAAAAAAAATATTATCTTTTAAATCATGTTTTCTTTGCATCTCCTGTTTTGAAAATACAAAAATTTACTCCAAAATTATCCCATAGATAAATTTATTTTATGTCTCTATCTTTGACTATTCAATCAAACATATTTTTATCTTACCATCTTCGTCCCTTCTATTTTAGGTAAGTAATCAAACGCTGTCTTAGTTTGCATAAATTTTAAATCATTAATATCAAGTGAATTGAACTTAGAGGTTCATTATTGTTTTTAATTGAATGGGAAATAGGTTCTTATGAATTTTGATTCTAAACAAACCTCACAGTTATGATTTTTCTCAAAAATCATACTAGGTAATAAATTAAAATTTATTAATTTTTGTATAAATTTATAATTCTCATGATTTAACCTTCCATGCCACACATTACAAGTCTTAATCAGACAAAAAGAATAGGTATCATCATCATCCATAGCTATGTCATGTATTAATTGTTGTGTTGGTGACCAGGTGGACCATAAAACATAATAATATAAACAAAAAAATTAATGTGTTGATTCATCAACAAAGTGATTAACCTCTTTGACACTAGCTTCAATAATTATACCATTTCTTGGATTACTTTGTTGAGCTCTATTTATGTAATTATTGATTGGATACATTATCTTATTGCATATATATTTAGTTACATTAGTGTTAACCCACTACTATACAAGATTTTTAATTAGGCTAATTTCATAAATAATAATAAACATGTTTATTTTTTAAATTTTACTAGCGAAGTAATCAACTTCGTTGATATTAACTTTAATAATTGTACCATTTCTTGTATTAATTTGTTTAGCTCTAATTATTCAACTCTCAAATGGATTCCTTATCTTGTTGCAAATAAAATATTTGCCATTAAAATGTTTTGACAATACTTTTCCCATTCTTAAAGCTTTTTATTTAGGAATTTTACTACTTATTCCATAAAGTTTGCTTTGGAAACTATATCAGAAAAGTTGGCTCTTCACTTGGATAACTCATTGTCCTCTTTTATCCTTAGTCTCAATATGAGATCTTTAACTCACATTTTCTTGCTATTATACTTAAGGTAATTTTTGATGTTTTTCCAAAATGACTATAATTTTTTTAATAATTATAGCCATTTAAAAGTATTCATTTATAAATATATCTTTAGCATAGATATCTCACAAGATGAGTTGAAACACTTGAACTTAACTCATAACAATTCTTGAGTCAATTATCTTAAAATCTAAAATTTTATCAACTATAAACTTTTTCATACCAGCAATTTCAATCTTGAATTTTTTATCCAAAATTTTTCAAAGTATATTTGCTTTTTTGATTGAATTATACACATCATTTTATATATTATCCGATCTAATTATGATATAGTTCTTCCATACAAAATCACTACAATTCCATATATCTTAACCTTCCATGACAATGAAATTATATTCATTACATGACAAATTTGAAGCTTTTTCTGTGATGAACTTTCTATTGGAGACCAAAATGACATTGTTTTACATTAAGTGAAATGATGCATTTTGTTAACGACAAACAAGTTTTGAAAATCCAAACAAAACAACATCAATTTGTTCATGAATCTGCAGAAATTCTAGGCAAAACAGGAACAGCCGACTCTCATGTGATCCTTGTACTTTAATTTATGATCTCAATTGATTCTCTTGATAGCATATAATGCAAGAAACGTATTAACCCACTTCAAATTTCTAGCCGAACACACACACACACACTCACACTCACACACACACACACACACACTCAATCAACATCTTTTCCGGGCCATAATTCAGCCTTTCCATTATTGTTAAAGCCAGCCTTTTGCGGGGAACTGTACATCCAACTATAAAACAAAAGCACAGAAAGCAGCTTTGGTTATTGCAGGTTTTATATTTACGAAGCTCTTAGCTTTTTGGGCAAAGGAAGGAATCCAAGTGACCCCTCAAGACAAAAGGACATCGATTTATCAGTGCTACCACAAGTATAATAACCTCTTTTACTCCCTCCCTTTCACACCCTCTCATGGCTACTGCCTCTTCGTTAATCACATGCATGTTATGGGTCTTGGTGCTCGTTTCTCTTAACATGTAATGAAGGCAAGGCTGCCTCGTTTCCTCTTTTTTTTTTTTTTTTTTATGCAAATAATCTGCTGCTAAAACAAGAAACCCGTCCTCTACCTTCTGCGTCGAGAAAAGCGAACCTTGCTCCCTGTTTCCTTCCTCTACAGAGAAAAGTGTGACCCGTGCTTGTCTGTTTGCGCGTCACCTTGTGCATTCCCTTTTTAAAGGTTGTAAAAGTCGTAATGGCAGGAGGTCGGATAAAGCTAAACCTCCCATTTTTTATCCCTTTTCATTCAACAAATAAGCATGTGCTTGTGTTTTGAGGCTGTAATGATTACAGGGTTGGGCTCAAGTCTTCCATGGTAAATGTTAACAAGCTTGGGCTATTTTGTTTTGGGTTGTACTCATGGCTTTGATGGGTTTGGGTTAGGCACACTCATGTTCAAAAAAAAAAAAAAAAACTAAAAATAACCTCAATTTTATGTGAAGATATATTTTGTGTGCATTACGGAAAAGTTATTCTTAAAATTCATTTTTTAACATATTTTTATTGGGATAAAAAAGCAATTTTTTTCTCTAATTTTTTTTTTGCATTCAATAAAAATACTTGTTTTACTATAAAAATCTAAAATAAAAAAATTAATCCGTGACGTACTTATCATCTATACATGCATGCCAACTCATTGTTATTTTAATTTTACTTTTTATGGTATGTAGAGATAAGGTTATATTTTGGGTTTGAGGTTAATAGGTTTTGATGATTTTTTCAATTCTTACAACAAACTAAATTGATGGACGTCCATTAGTTTTTCCATCCATGTCTACATATAAAACATATTTTAATTTATGATACGATCATAGATATGTTTCTAAAACTATTTTTAAAGAATATTTCTATAGCTAGGTTGATACATAAATTAGTTTAAAAATACATTTTGTTCTCGAATAAAAATTAGCGCATATAACATGTATACACTTAATCGAGGTGGATGACTATTAATTTGTATCCTATATTACATATATAACATATTGATTAAACACCGTAATTATATTTTCCAGATCTAGCAGCTTAATAATTATTGTTTATCTAATGTAGGTAGGGTTCACATGCCGGGGAAATCTATATTATATCAATATAAAAGATGAAATTATTGGGAGAATTGATGCTAATTATAATACGAAGAGTCATTATATTTGAAGTGTTATTTGCCCTAGTTACTAACTATTTACTATTATGATTAAGAGAAATACATTTGCAGTACTAGATTAGATACACTAAATCTAAGAGATTTGGATAGCAAAACTAACGATTCTTCTAAAAACATTAGAAAAACTTATTTAATCTAATGTAAAGAGAAAAATTAAAAAGAAAATTATATTTAAACAATCAAATGACTCTTAGAATTATAGGCTTGTTTGGCAGTATGGTTATGATTATTTTTTAAATAATTTTTTATATTAAAATATATATTAATGATTTTTTTTATTATTTTTTTAAAAAATATTTTTAATATCATTATATCAAAATAATTTTAAAATATTAAAAATATATTAATTAAAAATTAATAAAATAAAATATTTAAATATTTTTAAAAATATTTTTAAAACATGAAACCAGAGAAGATGTAGAATGACCCATTATTTGCCTTGAAAGTGCATTGATTTCTTAAAAATTCACAGCTAGGTGAGGCCGGTGACATAGGGGCGCCTATCAATTTGGATGCGTGTGCTCCCCTGAGGAGAAGATGGCCCACTTTTTTTTTTTTTTTTTTTTCCTACTAAAACATTGAATCAAATAATTTAATAAATATAATATTTATTAAATATTATAATTTTAAGATTTATAAATTATTTTGTTATTAAAAATAATATAACATTTTAAAAAGTGACAAAATAAAAACGTGTTGATGAAAATATATTTTTAGATATTAGAAGGTGTTACACACGCTGTCTAAAATACGTTGAGGCCTCCCAAGTGCTTCTTAGTGCTATACATGTGTGCCTATTTTTTTTTCAAGCCAAATACAAACTTACTTCCTAGCTGACTTTATAATTATAAAAAAATTATTGTGAAAAGCTCAAAATGTTCATTGACTCTAGATTTATAATTTTTTTTTATTTTAAAGGTATTTTCGTCACTACATTGTGTATTTTAACTGTATATTATTTTTATATTTGGTCAAATACTAAATTGCCCCTTAATTTAAATTAAAATAACCAAAAAATTATTGTAAAAATATAAAAATACCCTTTGATGTCAAGTTTAATTTTTTTACTTCCAAGAGTATTTGAGTTGTTTTACTGTGCAATTATGATAGAAGAATACTTATTTTCCCTACTCTACTTAATAATGGTAAATGGGCCATGTAAAAAGACTTTAATATCTGAAAAGGCATGTGCTAAGTTTTTTGGATGAAGGGGTAAAAATGCTATTACACTATTCTACTGAACAGTAACAATAAGTCTAGTGCTGCAGTACTTTCCAAAAAGTTTTAGCTCTTTTTAATTAATGTTGATAAATTCTCTATCCTTTTATAACTTCCCAAAAAAGAAGATATATAATAAACCAATCAAATTTATAATAATCACAAATTACCATTTAGCTATTCATTCTCGAGAAAATGAAAAAAAATAACTATAAAAAGAACAAAAATATACAAGAAAAAAACATTGTATAACATAATTCAGTTATTACAGTTAAATTAGAACTAGTATTAGGTTTAAGATTAGGATTAGAACTAGATTAGAATTATAAAAACAACTAGAAGAGCTAGGTGTTCATTCTTATTTGTCTTTTTTTTTTTCGTCATTTTTTTTTTTGGAGAAATAACATAGTCTATAAAATATTTAAAAAAGTAGTACAATTTAAAATCATAGATGAAAGATGTGAATCGTACCACTTGCGACTCTCTTAAATTTTTAAATGGCTTGTAAAAAATTACAAAGAAGAGAGAAGAAAAAAAGAGATATTGGAGACACATTAAAGCTTCGATGATAACACCATCAATTCCATTAGAAAGGTCTCGACAAGATGACTTTAAGGATACCATGGAAGGCACCAACGGTGGTTGGAGAGGGCCACATGAGTCGTTTAAAGGTAACAAGGCTCATTTGCTTTTGAATGGGTCGTGTAGCCCACTTTGATCGTTGTTAGTGGCATTTTATGGTGTCGTTAGATTGATCTCGTTGAGATCTCTCTAATGATACTTGTGATGTCATCATCAGAGATTTTGTGTGCCATTATAGTTTTTTTCTCTTCTATCTTCAAAAATTACAAGGAGGATAGAGAAAGATAAAAAACAAAAAAAGATAAAAAAAAACCTTAAGTCACATCGATATTGTGATGATGAAACCAATGATACCATAAAAAAAATCTCGACAAAACAATTCCAACGATACATGAAAAGTTCAATTACAATGAGTAGATTGGACCATATAAGCCGCTTAAAGGCAACTGAGCCCACACCACCTTTAGTTAGTTAGTTCCTGTGATCCATTTTAGTCTCTCTTAGTTATTTTTTTTTTGGTGTTGTTAGATTTATTTTATTAAAATCTTTTCAATAATATAAATAGTGTTATCATTGTAATTTTAGTGTGCCTCCAATATTTCTTTGTTTCTTACTCCTCTCTCATCATTGAATATTTTTACCATTTATTTAACAATTTAAGAGAGATGAGATGTGTTATATCTCTTAATATTTTATGAAACATGCTATTTCCTCTATTTTTTTTTTCAAATGTGCTAGGGTAGAAAACAGTAAAGGAAAAAACTCTATTATATCAACGGTGAATTTTATAGTTCGAGGTTTTGACTATATAACCACCGGTGCCAAAGGTGAAAATTCAAGTAGTTCGTTAGGGCGTCAGCTATCACAAATCGTAATAGAATAGATCCGTCACTATCATGTAGAGTGCAAAAAAACATCCTATGCCTGTCAAAAAGAAAGATTTCACCCAACAAATTACTGGAAGATGGAATGGTACCTGGAAACAAGTCTCCATGTGCAATCGTACCGAATCATAATCAAACCTGTCGGTCACATGGATTCAATTCTATTCCATCTGATCTGGTCGTTTCCATTTTCAAAAGTCAAGCAGATTTTGTCGTAATGGTTGTTTCCATTCATTTGAACTCATCATCATTCACGGAAGAAACTCGTGGCAGTGCCAACAATAAAATAGACGTGGAAGGAGAGGACATGTTAGTGGTTAAGAAGGAAAAAATAAAAAAAATTTAACCCAGGAACTTAACGCGTGACATCTATCTTATATGTTCTAATGTTCCAATTTTCACATCAAATAAGCTATGCAAACCAGATTAAAATTGCAAGGGTTATTAGAGTGACAAGAATTAAAAGACAACATATACGCGTCCAAGACGACAACGCACGGCAGCTATTAGCCCCCCTTTGACATGGGATCTACCTTCTCTATAGTCTAAAATATGATGGACCGCAAATTTTCTGTGTACATAAATTTCTAGACGCTGCCACATTGCAAGTGGTGTGAAGAGGATCGAGACTGATTCTTACTTCCTAATTGTATACCAATACACCTGCTAAACAGCTAGAAAGCGATGGCTGCCAAAGAACAACCGCATAATTACATAACAAGGTGGTTACAATAAGTGATGCTCTTTTACTGTGATACTCTCACCAAGGTTGTCCCTTCCCTCCAAGCTGCCGAGCCAGCTCAAAATCCTTTTTCACTGAGGGAATAAGGCAAATAAAAGTTCTTTACTGAATAGCTAATATACAATTCAAAAGCAAGATCGAATGAAATTTGAATTGGACAAAACATTATAGGCATGGTGCTATGGCATCATCAATAGGAAGATGTATATTACTGATGAATCCAAACAATGAGAACACTGCAACAAAGCACTTTTGAATACCCGATTGTTATCCATTTGTATGTACTTCCAAATGCAATAAAAAAGGGTGCATCTCTGGCACAAGGAAAGGAAAACAAAAGGCATGGTCTTCTGAGTAAAACAGCCAATAATTACTGCAGAAGAACTTCTGAAAATGTATTTAGAGTAGAAGCTGAGAGAACAGTTCCATCAAGATCAAGGTTATGTAGGTGTGCAATCTATCAGAAGTATCTTGTATAGTCTATGGTTTGTTAATGTCTATTTTAATGTTTCATCAAGACTGATTTCCTCGAAGTCACAAATCAGTCTAGATAACTTCGAGCATGTTCACACAATCCTAGATATTTATTTTCTGAATTGTCATTGATCTGCAAATCATATTAGCGATCATACAAACAAAACAACAGCACAAGTTTTGGAGTGCATTTACACTGAAAATCATTGAACATTATTTAGTGATATCTAAGACCACAGAAGAGAACTTGATAAAAAATCCACCAAAATAAATAAATGAAAGTGCAAAATTTTCCCAAAGAATTTGAAGGAAAGCCAAAGGGTCATGATCATAATAAATGTAGTTGTATAAAATCTAACTCGACGGGAAAGCATGTAATTATAATAGATGCATCAAGTCCCACTCACTTAATGTAACGTGTTTTGCATGAATTGCACAGAGCATGCCATCTTCAAACAGATTGACCAAAAAATCCTCTGCTGCCTACACAAGTAACAAAACAATAACTGGCACGCATCAAGATCTATTAGCACAAATTTCCTAATCCTATAAAAAGTAGAACCATAGCAGAGTAATTACTATCTAGAAGTTACAGTTTTGAATAAATATCAGTGCTTGTAACAACCACATGACAGAATAATTATGGAGCTGTCCTGTTAAAGCTGGTTTGGGAGGACTGGTTAGTGATAGCAGTGGAGTCTGGAGAGGTGGCCTCACGGAACTATTGGATGGTGCTCTGCTGTCAAAACTGTGACTGGGTTGTGATCATTCAACATGTTCTTCTTGAAGGTAGCATGCCTGCTGATTATTAAGCATACTTTAGTCTGGATGGTAACTCTACTGTTTCTTGGTTTGAGTCCCCTACATCGAGTTTGGGACGTTTTGTTTTTGATGACTTGACAGGGTTGGTTGTTCCTCATGTTTGTTCTCTTTAGTTTGAGTGTTATGGACCTCTGGTTCCGTTTCTTATCAAAAACTACATGACTGAACTGAACAAGACTACAGGTGATGACAACTCTAAGAGGAGATCGCATACTATTAAACACAGAAAAGAAAATGCATGTAGACTTTGGAAGACGTATATAGATTTTTTTTCTGGGGCATGGAAGTAATGAAGCATATATACTACTGGCATATGCTTTAGAGAAAAGTCAAGATACCTCCTGAAAGTCAAGATACCTCCTGAACTGCAATTAAAAGCTTTGGCAGTCCAACGGTTAACTTCTTGGGAAAACTCCTGGGTAATCATTCTTACCTCTAGGACCATGATCACATCCAATTAAACCTCAATAATATGATAATATAAACAAAAGGCGACAACCTAATGTACCAAAAGGGCAAGGTTAAAGAAACTAGATGTAGAGTCTCTATGAGATTTTAACAAATACATAGAGAGAGAGAGAGAAACAACAGGAAAGTTACTAAACCATGAAAGTAGAATAAGTAACAGGTGAATTTAGCAAACACACAGACACAGAGAGAGGGGGGGGGGGATGTTACAAAAACATGACTGGAGTGGACTTAAGATTCCAAATATTGATGTTATTCACCAAAAAAGATGATCTTATTTTTTCTAGAGTAACCATTGAATTTTGTTCCTATCAGCATTCAGAAAGAGCCAACTTTGTTTGTCGGAAAAAAAAATCAACAAGCCCTTATAAACAAAGCATGAAATCATACCAATGAGCTTGTAGCTTAATGGTACTCTTGCAAAAAAGAAAGAGAGGTAAGGTCTAAGTTTGAGTCCCTCCTTTGTCAATCCATTGCTAATGTATATAACAAAGGCAAGGCAACCGGCAAAACTTGGACGTGAGAAAAAAGTACAAATCTTCAACGAAGAAAATTTTGTTTTCTATTGGCAAAAGGATGTAGCAAAATCATAAATAGAACAATCAATTGTACAAAAAAACTTGAATCATGAACAGAAGAAAAACTAAGAAATATGGAGACGGAACACAAGGAGGAGAAAAACCAATAGGTTGTGGGAAAGGTCACAAATAAGAACACAACTTCAGATCCAAACAATAAGACATGTCAAATGCCAGAGTAAATAACATGACAGCAAGAAGCATTAATAAGCACTGCGAGTATATAGAAATTTCATGAGAGCAACGCAAACGAGTAGAGCAAAAAACTTTGTGAGGTTTGTATGATTAATTTGTCAACTAAAAAAGCAAATAGGTTCATCAGAATAATGAAACACAACCAGTTTATGACAAAGTAAATTTAGAAGTCAGATTTGCATGTTATATAAATTACATATTGGTGCATGCTTATCCAACCATGTAAAATTCAATCCTGACTGAAATATCGTAGCACTAATTGTGACCTTTATAGCTGTGGGAACCAACATCATATATAGCCTACGTTCGTATAAGCTCATTCGCATGTGTACTTTAATATATGTACACATGCAAACATTTCAAAAGCAGGTAAGCAAGCAAGCATGCATGCATAGAAACCCACCTGCATGAATTGTTTGATTGTTTAGCACATTTTTGGACAATCTGAACTTTACCAACCAGACTTTGGACGTAATACTATCTTCATGTAGATCATGCACATAAAAGTAGAAAATTAATCAAATATTTCTAAACACTCCATTCATTCTATGATAATTTTTCATTCATAATTATACTATATTAAGAGCGGACTTCAAAGAGTTATCTAGATGAAATTAATTTGGATTTTACAAGCAGGAAATAGAACAATTAAACATGACGTCTAATGGCTGGTTTAACAAAATTAACTGTACAAAGGTCATTACAGAGAGTGCTCACACATCGAATGAAGCTAGCAGCTGGTATGAGTGGCTTCCATGTCTTCTGGTAGTGCCGAATTTCCCAGAAAGCTACTGTTCCTGGATGGAAGCGATGCTTTTTCCTCTGCCTTTTTGTGTGGACGGATCTTGGCAAATATATATATATAAAAAAGCAAAAGAATCACAGAAGGAAAAAAAAACACATGTCAGTACAATCCAATTCACCAACTCAATCTAAAACAATAACCAAATTTCACTCCCCAAAAGAATATGAAAAAATATTTTCACTTTGTTGGGCAAATGCTTGTGATCTTTTACTCTGTCCAGGCGTCCTCTGTAACCAAAACTATAAAACATGAGACCATTAAACAAAAAAAGGAAAACACTACATCATTTGAAATTTAAGGCAAGTGAAAAACAAGACATGTATAGCTTCTTCTTCTTCTTCTTCTTCTTCTTCTTTTTCATTTCCTTCACAGCTAAAATAACAGTTAAAAACCATTTCAAGTTTCTTTTCTTCTTGTCTTAGTCTTACCCATTTTTATCTTTACCAAGGAAAATAAAAATGATAGCAGAAAACAACAAATTAGAAAACAAAATTTTATTTAGTTCAATAGCCATGAAAATGTTTTAAATAAAAAAAATATTTCACATTGTTTTTAATTTAATATTTATCCTGCCTGTTCCTGGGGTTTCCACAACTAATTATCTCTAGCTCATGCAAATTCATTTGTCTAATATTTTCAGTCAAATGATGCAGAGAAGGAAAAAAAAAAACATAAAACAGAAGTTAAAAAAAATAATCAACGGGGATTTTCCTTTCCCGCGTTTTCTCAGCAAGCAAACAGGCAACAGGAAAAAATCAGAAAAAATAACAAAACCTAGAGAGAGAGGGGCACCGAAGATGTTGGCGTTCTAGGTGATGACTGTGTAGTAGACGGTGAAGCACCTGTAATTTCACAAAGGAAAACAGAAAAGAGTTAGGGTTTAGAAAAAAAGAGAGAAATAAAAACCCTAGCCATTTACATATAAACACAACGTCAACAAAAGCGTGTTTACATAAAAAAATAAGCACATAAATTCCAGCATTTGTGTGTATAGATAGAAAGAGAGATCTGACCTGCCTTCGACTTCTGATTCGTTTTCGAGATGCTATATTTTTAGTTCTCGCCATCTATTGAATGTGCGTGAAAGAGAAGAAATTCTGTACTTTTTTTTTTAAAGCCAATAAGTTAGGAGGAGCCTGCAAATTTTTGGGGCTTTTCTTTCTAGCGTTTTGCCGCTCTCTTGGATTTTTGAAACGCGCTCTCCTGTGTCCCTGGAGAAGCAAAGGGAGTCGGTATTCTAACTCGTGGCGCTTTTTTTTTTTTTAAATATATATATTAATACCAAATTTGTAACCTTTTGAATTGAATTGAATTTAAAGGTTTTAATGAAATATTATGTTTCAAACCTTTTTGAATATTAAAAATTAAAAATTAAATAGAATTTAATTTCTAAAAATACTATAAAAATAAATCAAAGATTGACCCTTTTAATTTTTATTTTTTTATAAAATAAATATTAAAACTAACTTTTTTAAAATATCTATCTTCTCATTGTTTTTTAAAAACCTTTAAAAAGTAAAATGAAAAAATAAATATAATATATAAATTAAATTAAATTAAATTGAATCTTATCTGGCAAAACATGTAAATTCAACTTATTGACTATTATAATTAAATTCAATTATGATAGAAAATTGATTCCAAACAATTTATAAAAAATTATTTAAAAATATTAATTTAATAATTTTTCAAGAAAAATATATTAAAAACACAACATCAGACAGCTTATTAAATCCCTTATTCAAATTGCTTGGGTCTTTATGATTTGAGTTTTGAATGATTGGTTTTTTCATTTGAAAAACAATTTCGTTTCTGCGACCTTTCTCTTGCTATTTTTTTTTTTTTTAAAAAAAAAACTTTGCTGTCTGTAAGGTCACTCAAATTGGACCTTTGAACACAAGCACGAGCAAAAAACGAAAACAGCCTAGCAATCAAAATAAAAATAATTGAGAAATGCTGATCTTATACAATAATGGTCATCAAGTGCTAGCTCGTGAATCCCATGAATACAAAACAATGGATGGTTGAATGTGTTTTGGAAAGTGAATTTAAAGAAAAATAACTTTTTAATAAGATAGCCATTACTCAAAACAGTTAGAACAGAGACACTATCAGATCAGGTTGGCTGCAAGCCTGTAGCAGCATATCACGAAGCAGCTATCCATTACATGACTGATTTTCTTTCCTCCCCCGACTTTTTTTTTTCTTATGGTTCATCAAACCTAGTTTTTTCCTTCGACTCAAATCGTCTAGTAGACTCGAACATGTTATGTACGAGGAGCATTGCTTGCACAGCTCGCAAAGTAATAACTCCAGATATTCCCGGTAAAAAACAGCTTCCTGCTGCAGAACAAGACATTAAGACCTGGACTTAAGGTTTAGATGGAGTTGGTGATGTTGGAGGCTTGAGATCCGGATA
Organism: Populus tomentosa; assembly: GCA_018804465.1. Classification (NCBI taxonomy): domain Eukaryota; kingdom Viridiplantae; phylum Streptophyta; class Magnoliopsida; order Malpighiales; family Salicaceae; genus Populus; species Populus tomentosa. The sequence goes on from CM031971.1 coordinate 12,409,741, forward strand.
CTGCAATGCAAGAAAGGCAGTCATATGTTCAGCGCCTAGACCAGTAGAAAACTTTGTACCATATGCAACCACCATGTGTGCTGTAATCTGGAAGAAAAATCATGCTGGAAATAAACAAGAGTGATGAGAGTGAGAATTACGTAAGGATACGGAGAAAGCGGCCTCGAAAATCCAGAAAATGATTCAGCTTTAGGTTCTGTTATGGGTACTGAATTTATCTGGGAAGCAGCTTCTGCTTTCTGTACAGCACCATCAGCAACAGCAGGTTCTGGACTTGCTTCTGTGGTTGCAGGAAGGGCCTTGATAGTCACTGGTACTGGTAGAAGAGCCCTCCCTATATCCTGAATTCACCAGGTAATTGAGAAAAATATTTTCCTTCCATCGCTAAACAATTCCATGTTTTTAGAAGGATACAACTGGCTTAGCTTCGCCATTGTAGAAGACAAACATATATGAAATGTTACCTTCAATTCATCCCCTAACTCTTTAGGTGCAATCTTGGTGGTCAGGAATTCATCAACTTGTTCCAGAGTTTGCTTACGGTCCTGCCATTGGAAGCAAAGAATAAAATGTGAAAGTGAACCTTCAAGTTTCCCAGTTTAAGGACCCGAGTGTTATGGCGCCTAAGTTATGGAACTTCCTAGTCTGGATGCTGGGTCACACACACACGAGGACATTGAAATACCATCACACTCAAACAAGGGAAGGCCCAGTCTGAGTGGTTTTTCAGAATCAGAATATATTTTCAATTTTATAGGAGAACATATTATAACGACATGTGTGGTAGTATGTCTTTAACTGTTTAGGGCACAGAGCTCGCTTCTGCACACTTTATGTTTTAAATTTCGAAGCAACCTTTTTTTTTTTTTTTCTCTGATGATTAAGAAAGTGTTTTTCCCCTTTCACCTCTTGTTTGCAGGCAGAAAGGTCCATCAAAACTTCAACCAGGAGCCCATGCAACGGAATGAAATCATATCATCTCCAATCACGAAATTAAATAAAATACAATTTTATCTAGAATGGTAACAGAGACTTGCCTCAGCAAACAGGAGTTTCTTACTCACAAACTGAATTAGAGCAGCTGAGCCTAATACTTGGAGTATTGTTTCCATCTGGAAAATACAATGAAACAGTCAATCTCGCATCTCTCACAACAAAATCCCTTTTAGAGAAAATAAAATGAGAGGAATTATAAATAAAGACATGAAATAAAAATAATACACAAAAGCTTCACAACCCAACCTCTGAGAATGCCAGTACACCTAAGCCAGCAGCTGCTGAAAGTGCAAAGGTGACAGGCAAGGCACCAGAGCCCTCCTGCAAAATAATCATTGAGATTACCATGCTGAAGTGCTTGTTTATAAAATCATAAATATATGGCCACAGCTCTACGACTTTTTATATATAAGAACTCAGTAATAGCAATCCTTAAGTGCCATAATTCTGAGATTCAAACCAAGAATAGAAATGAAAGCTGTGACCCGCACATAAATCGTTCCCCTACTAGATCAGTGTGAGGGATGAAATAACTGGAACAGGAAGAAATAATTGGTTCATCACGAAACCTACAATAAATATCAGTGGTTCGAAGTTATATGAAACAAGAAAGGATAAGCATTCTATTCGTAAAGGTCCTTAGATTGTAGGTGAAGTTAGATTTTCGATTAAAAGGAAAAGGAAGAAGATGGAAACATACTCCAAATGCACCACTGATAGTGTCTGATAGATCGCTAAGATCAAGACTCAATGCTTTCTTTGGTGGTATCCAGGGAAGCCCACTACTCTGCAAAATACATTTCTCAAAGCTTGTATTTATGTTCCATAAGGTAAGAAAGGGATTGAACACGAATTAAAAGTGAAAGAAAAAAAAGCAAATACCATCCATCCGCGGGGTCCCTCTGCTCCATCTTTGATTGCATAAGCTGCTTTGAATCCATTTACAGTGACCAACTCCGCAACCAATTCAGAGTTGCCATCAAATCTGGCTTTCATTGTAAATTTAGCAACGTTAGCTTCAAATTTTAGCTTTAGATAACAAAGAACGAATTAGAACTCTAATTATTATCGTTTCAGAAATGGCACCGCAAAGGCGCAAAGGAGAAAAGGGCTATTGGAGGGTTAAGAAATTGTAAAAGGCAGTGATACTAATTTCCTTATTTTTCCTAATTAGATTCTGTAGTAAACAGCATGTCCCTGTAATTCAATGAGTTGTGGGTCTTTGATAAGGGCTATAATATATAAGATTTGAACTTTATGAATGATTTCTACATCTGAGTCATCAAGCCTGGGCGGTTCCGTATAGTATATGATGCAGCGAGCACCATCTGTTAGCTATTTTGACGGATTTTCCTGGTTCTTCCAGCTCCAAACGGTAAAGATACAACTCCAAATGAAGATTAACATTTGTGAAAAACCCAATCAAAGATGATGTACTTGTTACTATAGCATGTTTGAAATTGCAAATGGAACTTTCACAGATGCCAGTTAGCCAATTTAAAGCAGTCACTAGAACAAGGTTCTCGATCTCAGTCAGTCCTTTGAATTCATTAAGAAAATGGACACAACTGAGGAGATCTAGTTCTTTGATTGATTTTCAACAGGCTAAGAATATAGAATCTAAAACCAGCCCCTGCAGAGACAAATTGCATAGAACCACAATTAATTGCCCCATTTAGGTTTTCTATATCAAAGATTTTCCTGTTATCTTAGCTGATAACCCTGATATTAATGAAAATAAGAGATGAAATCTTCATGAAAATATAATTATTGGATTCACCATCTTACTTGTCTAGAATGAACAATGTGGTGTTCTCTGGTTCCTTAAACTTCAAAGACAGCTTCTTCAAGAAACCTGGCTTATCTTCACTTTTATAAACAATTGACGCTGGCTTCTTGCTCAAACCGCTGATATCAGGACTGCCCACTTGTCGAAACTCAACTGTTGCTCTTATATCAAGTAACTGAGCCTTTGCGTCATCACCCAATGCTGCATAAGCCTTTTTTGCAGACTCAACACCCCATGACTTAGGCTTGTTTAGCACCAGAGACAGAATCAGAGGAACTGCCAAAACTGTAACACCACCTGCTATAATTGTTGGGTTTTCTGATCCAAATTTGATGACACTATCTAGGATCCCATCAACATCAAAATCAGATGAGAAGGGACTCGCAGGTTTTTCTAGTGCTTCTTCATATGTTAAAGCTCTAGCTTGCCCAGTACTAAGAACTGAAGATAGTAGCACTACACCACCATGTAAAGTCCTTGATAGACATTCTTGTGCAGCTGACCGGCTCGCGCTTAAAGAGTCATAATGAGAGAATTTGAGTGGTGAAACTGTAGGGAGCGATAAAGATTTTCTGGTTTCTGCTCTTCTCTCACAAAGAACAGATAATGGTGTCAAGCTTGCAGCATTGAGGGCCTTCATGGCATAGCTCTCTGTCACGGACAAATTATGTTCTCTTACCGAACTGATGCAGAAGCTTGAACCACCATAAGAGTGGAGTTTTATACTGATATTGTTTCTTTTAGGATGATTGGATGGAAAGTAAAGCAGAGGATGGAAAGCCTGTCTTCAGTGAATGCGAGTTGCTGCTGGTGCGCTTTGAGTGGGGAGGAGCTGCTGGCGTGGCATGGGGAATGGATATCTTTGCCACTCATTGCCTGACACGTGGAAGTTAGATGAGGAGTTGGTGATCATATGGCTTGATGACTTTCATGGAAAGAGATTTTGTGGCTGATATTAAAGAGGAAGTTTATGGAAGCTACATATGTACCATGTAGTACTGAACTTTTCCTACAGTACAGCACTACAGTCTACAGACATAAAGAGGTAAGGCTTTGATATTAAACATGGACAGAAGGCTTAGGCTCGGCTAACAAAATTCGTAACAAAATTAGTTAATACGTTACAGCCATGTTTTAGAAGCTTCAAGACTGTTTTTACAACATAAAATTATGGATATGGTGGGATTACAATGGATTAAAAAACGAAGTTCTAATAGTATGGTGGTGCTTAAAATGTAGTAATATTTCATCCAATGTGTGGTAATAATGCAAAAGGTAGGCAGAAACCCGTTCCACATTCCATGAAGTACAGTCTTGTGCTCTGGTATTCATCATTTTTTATGGCTTAACTCAATACACATATTGACAATATTAAAATATGAGATTCTTATTAAAAGGTTGTAGCAACTGCTTCAAATATATATATATATATATATATATATATATATATATATATATATATATATTAGCGGAAACGAGAATAAACTTTCCAAGAAAGAGAGCTGGATCACCCTGTCTCTTAGCCTTGTAAAAGAACACCGTGTCTGCCGCTAATCAATCTTTATGCTCTGAAATTTCAAGATCGATGATGAAAATTTTACGTCTTTTCCATTCAGAAAGAACTCTCTAAACTGATGCTGACATAACCAAAATTTGTTACAGTTAAGATGAACCACTAAAAATAAGAAGTTTTGTTACATTGTATTGAGAAGCTCAAAATATCAAAAAAGGAATCCAAACCTTGCCTAACTTCCCAGATTGAGATACCAGCTCCCCTAGTCGAGCTTCTTCTAGAGAACACTGCGTGATTGATATGGTCATCAATGTAGAGAAAAAAAATCCTCCCCACTGCAATTTAGGCTTGTGCTTCTCCATTAAAGAGAGGTATTCTATTCCCGCGATGACTCCACCACCCTCAGAACCTGCAGTTTTGTGACTAATTTAACAATCCCAACATACTGTTTAGGAATACAAGGGTGGACCACAAAAACAAAAACACAATTTTATTGTACTTCAACACTATACATGAACCTCATACAACCAAGAAACAAGTAAAACTTTCTCATAATATGCTGCCCATAACTAGCTCAAAAGCACCCACAAGCTCACCTCATACGCACTTACACAAGCACTCAAAAGGTGAAGCGCAAAGTTTTGAAACGTAACTATATGGAGCCAAGTTTAACTATTTATACTTGTTCAAGGCCAGTTGTAAAACACTTTCCTTTTTTTCGCATGTCTAGTTGGTATGAAGAAGCTGAACAAATTTTGTTCAATGAAGACTCTCCCTATTGGCTAAACTTGTCTTCATGGTTGGATTTAAACAATACCACAGCTGGCCTAGTATAATTCTTGGCTTGCTTGAGAAAGCAAATTTAATTCCACTTCTTCTAAGTGTCAAGTCAGCGTTGAATTACCCTCAACAACAATTCATATTGTCATTCCAAGTCACGAGTAGAGCCCATAAACTTCCTCCATTGAGTTCCTTAGGGCTCGGTGCACACCAGGCACTTTGCCCTCCGTATCAATATAAATGTAGAAGTCCTTGTAAAACCTTCTAGCTTGCAAGTGATAAAGCAATTCACCAAGCTTCTTTCATGCATGGAATACATGATTTTCTGCCAAACAAATAGCTGATTGACTGTTGCAGCATAGGTTTTTGAGAGAGAGAGTGTTTCCAGGAGCAGAACAGCAAGAAATTGGTATGGGGAAAAAAAGCAAATCTGGATTTGCTTCCTCAAGCCGTCTGTGTATTATACAAGGACAGCTATGGTGTTATCAGGACCAGCTGTTCAATTTCCCTCGCATAGCATAAGAATGCCTTTTGACCTGGAGTTATGCACATCTTCATACACAGCAGTTGCTTGCCACCAACTTGGGAAAATGGCCATTTGCGACTCCCATAAAATGAGTGTCATATAAGCATGTTCCATACATGGTGTGGTATTCGTAGTGAAAGGAGACAGAGCTAAGTTAGCTTATCTACCTATCTATCTATAGATAGATAGATAGATAGATAGGTAATTTAAGTGTTTGTTTTGGTGACTCCACGTTGTCTTTCTAAACACAAGATACACCCCACATTAACAAGAATCAGTTTCAATAACTGGAGGCAACATGACTAGCAAATTTAAGGAAACCAGCAGATCCTATAATATTGTTGGTTTGTTCAGACCCATTCCAGTAAGGGTTGTGTTATAAGATGTTTATGAACCCTTCACCCTCCCAGGAGTTGGAATCTCTTATTGTCTTGGACAACATGGATGGGCCATTCTGTAGTTTAAAGCTAGATGCCGAGATGGGAAGATAAAAGGAGAAGAAAGCCTAGGCTGCTAGCCAAGTGCTTGTTGGTGTCTTGTCCAAAGTTATTGAAATCAAACTAGAATATCTCCAGAATGAATCACCAAAAGAAAGAAAGAAAAACAAGTGAAGGGGATAAATGAAAGAAAGATGAAAAGTACCTTCAGAAAGCATGAAATCATTTCCCTAAAAATTGATGCCCAGAAATATCTTATGGGCCGGGGTATGAGCACCCCTGTTGCCTGTGAGTATTTGCAGAGTGAAATGGATTCACTTCAAAGGTGCATTTGGACCTGGGTTGTGCGGGCTTGAGATGTCATAGTTCATTAACGAGAAACTATCTACAGCATCACTCAAGCTCTGAAGATCCTCTGGACTGAAGTCATGAGGTTGGAGCTTCTCAATATGGTGGACAGATAATGTAGGCCTACTGTAAATGTTGCTTCCCATTCTGTGATGAGCTTACAGAATGCAATGCATACCCAAGTTGTTTATTAAACTGCAGCGCCTAGGCTTTGCAGGCCCGGACATAATCCTCAAAATCCCTAACACCACAGTGTGTTGATGGTTTCATCTACTAGCAAATGGATTGTGAAAACATGGATTGTAAGCATAAAATCAGGAAAAAAAACATGTTTTAGAAGTCAAAAATTTAAATGAAACCTTTGATGGCACATTGAAGCAAGAAAATCATGAATTAACAATTTTCCTTTTGTTTTCTTGATACATATGAACTAACAATTTTCTCCTCATCAGTTTGGTTTATAAATAACGCACTGAAAAATTTAACATGGAGAATGATACATAGAACAAAATATTTTGGTAGTTTTCAATAAAAATCAGATCCTAACAAAAACTGAGCTATAAACGAAGCCTTATACAAGTCAACAGTTACCTTATTCCTCATTTCAGGATCATGCAAGACACCATAAGCTGCCCACCTTGACCAGGAATCAAGCAGAATGCCGTCATATTCCATTTCCCTACAAATAGAGAAGAATCAACAGGCAACCGGAACTAAAGTAAAGCCAAATGGATGGTTTTCTTGACCTAAGTATGGTCAGAAGTACTAAAATTTTGAACACCTGAGGCTCCATACGCAGAAAATTAAAAATTGCCCGTTCGTAGTTTAAACCTTTGGGTATTCACAACTATGAGAAATTAGATCTGAGAGCTTTTCATGAGTATGAAAGAAATATCTTAATGGCCATTACAGAGATGTCTGATGGAAAATTAATTCAGTTCATTTACACAAGAAAATATAGACTTCAAGTGATCAGTGTTTGGACTTACCTGAAAACATTTTTAAAATTTAAACAATATGTAGAACTTGTTAGTTTAAAATACCCATCCACATTTCTTAATTTGCTTTGTTATAATCTAGTGACTGTCTCGTCCAATTTATTGATGCCCAACTCCACATGATTTCAGATAGCATCACTTGGATCAATTATCAGATAGCTATTGGATTGCATTTTCTTAAGAAAAGAAAAATCCAAACAATTCCCAATTACAAAAGCAGAGAAGAGTAAATGAAACATGAAGTGGTTTGGAATTACCAGAGCATCTCCATTCCTTCTAAGCTCCGAAATCCATCCCATATCGGCATTATGTCTCCCCTCCAGAACTAACCCAGCACCTCGACTGGGCAACACAAAAGAAAAGGAACGAATTATAACATACCAATAAAAAATTACAAAAAAGAAGTTATATTTGCTGTAATTGCAGAAATCAGAAAATACACGGCTCTTCAAATCATACAAAACAGGCGATAAATGCGTAAACTTATTGGTAAACACCTTCGCCATTTCATATCCCTTGGAGTTCCTAGAAAGTTATCACCATAACACTCTGGTTAACTAATTCATTAAATAAAGAAGGAAAAATGGAATGCCATTGGGATATACGCAGCATTTACCATGGAGACTGTAATGTAGGCCAATACAGGATATTTGCCTTCATTCTTTGAAACCTTTGTATTTTCCTACGACGACATTTCGATTTTAAACAAAATAACTATTTGCGGCAAATGATTAGTTAGCGATTAACAGAAACCGCAAGATACTTACGTCGAGGTTTTCTTGGTGATTCACGTCGGTTTTAACGACTCCGTCTTCTTCAAACTGTACTGATTGAGACACTCACAGTAAGTGCGGCTGGGGCTGCACTTGCCCATGGCCATGGCCAGTCAACAACCACCCAACCAACCAACTTCACTCTCGTGTGGAAATGAAACGAGTTGCCTTTTTATATGTATCTGGGCTTTAGAGGAGGCTCTAGTTAGGCCCAAGTGACATTTTTGTCCTTCTATTTTTTCACAAGTACATGCAGTTAAGAGGAAATAGATGATTTATTATTATTATTATTATTATATATCTAATCTGAATGCAATCAAAGAAAAGGAAAGGGCTTTTGCTCTTCGGAGATAAACCCCAGAGAGAGAGAGAGTGTCTACCTCGGCTATTTTCAGCTCAAACGCTACGAACGACCATCTTGTCTTGATTAAAGAAGGTAACTTTTATCCTCTTGCTTCTATTCGCTTACCTCTCTCTGTTATATTTTGTTCCTCTAAAATTGCCTAAGCTTAAATATGGAGCCTAAGCTCTTGTTCTCCTCATCCATTGCTTCGCTATCTACTTCTTTACCCTTTTTTCTCTCACAAAAGTCTTCTTATTTCTTCGAAAGACCCAAACTTTCTGTCAGAACCAATCTCTCTGTCTCACCTTTTCAACTAGAAAATTCGCAGTTTTTAGGTAATGGTTTGGTTTTTGAAGAGAGAAACGGGTCTTTTAGTGGCAAGTTCAGAAAAACCCGTCTCCCATTTGAGCCCGTTAGAGCTGCTGGTGTCAAGTGGAGAAAGGAGCGTCCTTTTGATAATGTTATTGACAGGGACAAGAAGTTGAAATTAGTTATGAAGATAAGGAAGATTTTGGTTAATCAACCCAATAGAATTATGTTACTTAGGGAATTGGGTAAGTTTAGAAGAGAATTGGGTCTTACGAAGAAGCGTCGATTCATTGCTTTGTTGAAGAAATTCCCTGCGGTGTTTGAGATTGTGGAAGAAGGGGTTTATTCATTGCAATTCAGATTGACGCCCGAGGCTGAAAGGCTGTATCTAGAGGAATTGAAGGTTAGGAATGAGATGGAGGATCTGTTGGTTCTGAAGTTGAGGAAATTATTGATGATGTCAATGGATAAGCGGATTTTGTTGGAGAAAATAGCCCATTTGAAGACTGATTTTGGGTTACCTTTTGAATTTCGGGATACGATTTGTCATAGATATCCACAATACTTTAGAGTTGTTGCAACTGGAAGGGGTCCTGCATTAGAATTAACTCATTGGGATCCTGAGCTTGCAGTATCAGCCGCTGAATTAGCTGACGAGGAAAATCGAGCCAAAGAGCTGCAAGAGAAAGATTTGATAATTGATAGACCACTAAAGTTTAACAGAGTGAAGCTGCCTAAGGGCTTACAGCTTTCCAAGAGTGAAATGAGAAGGGTTTGCCAGTTCAGAGACATACCTTACATATCTCCTTATTCAGACTTTTCCCATCTGAGATCAGGTTCAAAGGAGAAGGAAAAACATGCTTGTGGGGTTGTTCATGAGATTTTAAGTCTCACAGTTGAGAAGCGGATCCTTGTTGATCATCTTACTCATTTTCGAGAGGAGTTCAGATTCTCTCAGCAGCTGAGGGGGATGCTAATAAGACATCCTGATTTGTTTTACGTATCTTTGAAAGGGGACAGGGATTCAGTTTTCCTTAGGGAAGCATATTGTGATTCTCATTTGGTAGAGAAGGACCGGCTATTGCTCATCAAAGAGAAGCTTCGTTCTCTAGTTATGGTTCCTAGATTCCCTCGGAGAGGTGCTCCGAAGACAGATTCTGTTGGAGAAGATGGAACTTCGGGGCATGAAGATGGAATTATTAAGGAGGCTGAAGATTGGTCTGATATTGATAGTTACTTGAGTGGTGATGAGCTCAATGATGATGAAGATGATGATTATGAAGATGATTGGAGTGATGAAGATGATGATATGCCCCCAGATTTTGAAGATGATGATGATGATGATGGAACTGTGAGAATTCGTTTGAGCAAATCAATCAAGCAGACAGATACTGGAACAAATGACAAAGAGAAGGTGCTCACTCCAGTGTTTCCTGATGGCCGGCCAAGAGAGCTTTGGTGAATGAGATTCAAATCTGCCATATGCATCATTAGCTGTGCCCTGGTGTAGGGTCACTGCTCCAAGAGGCTATCATCATAGCATTGCTACAGTAAGTTTGAGTTTTCTGGATGAAGAACATAGATTTCACAAGGTTATTCAAAAGTATGGGTCTAGACCATGTTCTCGAGTTTGAAGTCTCAGGAAGTACCTTGCAAATGGAGACATGCAGCAATAGCATGTGCCTTCTTCTCTTCAAACTTGTGCAAAACTTAGAGATATAGCTTCTGAACTTCTGAAACCATTAAAAGAAAACTTTTTTGCATGGATTATAGGTCTTTGTATCTTGTTTTCAATATGTAGTAGTTTATGCCTTCTGTTAATATAATTAATCTAATAGCCTTTTCAAATTATAAACATAGATCTTTTTGATGTTATATTTCTGTTTAAATTGTTAAGCTGATTTTCTCATTAATCATGGAAGCACCCTCTAATAGTGAATATTGATACTGAAATCTGTGAGGTCCTCATATGTAGCTGACTAAAGCCAAAATTACGTGGTGGGTTGATGGCTTCTAACTTCCATTTCCGAAATATTATTTAGCTTTCGTTCTGCAATAAGTTCTATCAGCTGTCTATATGTATGGCGATGCTTTTGTTAAAATAACTTGCCAGCTGCAACTTGTTTGCAGATTGAGACCACAACTTTGGATATCTATTTTAGGGCTTGACAATAACTCTATATTCAGATTCATGAACTAATTTATTGTATTCATCATGGATAATCTTGACAATAACTCTATGTTCAAATTCGTTTCTTCCACACAATGAGATACTAGTTTCTATTGTAGTGAAACATTTATTCAGAACCATCATCAAGCCCTGTTGCCAGCTCTTGGGCATCACCAAACTCCGTCTTTCAGATCAAGTACAGTAGATAATAAATGGTAGTAGATGCTAAAAGTCCTCCCAGTGAAAGCTAACCAAGCCCTCCTTTTCCATTTTATAAATCACAATAAATTTCTTCTTCCTATTAGAAATTTCTTACCCTATTATTTTACTTCCACATTTTTGTCGTGTATACGTGACTGCTTTTTTACTAGATTTTCAACTTTCAATCTTGTGTAAAGATGAGTTGAGATAATCCAGGCTGGATTTGAATAGTAGAACATCTAGATTCGGATGCTCTTGTACACCAAATCTCAAATGCTGCATCATTTTTACATCCAGAAAATTATCCATGTCGTTTTTGTTTATCAGAGACCTTGTGTTTTATAAAATTCAAGCATTCCAATATAATATATATCTATAACTAAATCAATGTAATAAAGCAACTAAAAAGAATAATCTTCAGCATCATTTTATCAGATTATATTGAGCATCACTATCATGCTTCGTCGAAATCACATCACTTGTTCTACAAAATTTCACATCACTTGTTCTGCAAAATTGATACTACGTACAGGTGCATATAGCCATGTACGTTAGGGTTAGGGTTATATCGGTGATAAAAGATATAACGAGGGTCTGCTTCTCCTTGATTAAGGCAGGACAAAAGAAAGCATAGGTTCTCTCCATGCGCAGATCTTCAAGGCACTGGCTGTTCACTCCCCCTCAAGGGCTTCCTGATTGCCCAATCCGGTAATGATGGTTTTGTGTTTTAAGACAAAACATATACTACCAAGTATCAAGGCAGGCTGGGGGCTCTTTTGGGGGTTTAAACAGGTTCTGTCTTGCTTACAAAGGCTCTCCGTAGTCTCAGGATGGCAATCGTTGCTCGCTCCCCCTTGGGGCTTCCAACGCAGTAAGCAGGTACGTGCATGTCAGCATATTCTCGCCGCAGGCTCGAGGTCTTTGGTGAGAGTAGTGATCAAAAGCTGTCATTGTTTTGGCAGACAAGAGAAAACAAATATCACCTGTAAATTCTTTGCTGGGAATTAATCCTACCTGCAGGTATCTCCTCTTGCAAGATTTATTGGATTATAAAAAAAAAGAGTTTTTCGTTTCATTTTAGTGGCGGGATATATAGAAATCACTCAAGCATATATTAATAGTTCATGTCGTGAAATAGCTAGAAATAATTTTTGTCACTTCATCCATTAATCTTAATTAGTTCTAGAAACGAAAACATCGAGAGGAAATCATTAACTAGTAAGATTTCGTGTCAACAAAACAGAAAGGCATTTCAAGGAAACAGATTGGTCTTTTTGACTCTAGGCCAGCTTACTCCCCAAAAGCAGATGGGATGTGACCCGCCGGTGCTTAGGGGCCAGCAACTGCTTGTTCCTCTTGGGGTGGAGATATGGTGCTACAGGAGGTGTTGTGGTGTTGGTGTGCAGGCGCTCAGGTGCAGTAGGCTGGCTGGTGAATGAAAAAGGAAGTCAGATGCCTCTTGTAATTTCAAGCTTTTCCGACGTCACTGACTTTTCTCCTCTCTTCCTTTGGCCGTGAAACCTATCTTCTTGCGTTGTGCTAGAAGAAAGAGAGAGCCGCTGATAATAAACATTTCATACGAAAATACAACTTTTTATTTTTATTTGTTTAAATCTCAACACCTGGCATTCTTTGAAAAAGGCTAGAATGAATCAAAAGAAAGGTGTGCTGCGGGAACAAATGGCCGTGGAACCTGCAGATCGATCCACCGGCGTCCATGTCCAGCGGTAGCCCTCCGAGGTAGTGCTCAAGCCAAGTAACGCGGTCTTCGAAACAACCTAAAACTAAAAGAAAATAACAATAACAAAGGAAGGAAAACAAGAGACATCCATAACATAGAAGAAAAACAAAGCCATGTGAGAAAAACAAAGCAACCATATGGTTTTAATTTTAGATATTTTAATATTTCCTGTTAAAGTGAAAATATTTTAATAGTTCTGATCAGGAACGATCAAACGAATTGAAGAAGATAGAGCATATAGCATGCGTGTGTCCTCTCACTGCCCAAAGCTACTTTTTTCTTCACCCTCTTCTCAGTCAGGTGCTTGAAGAATAGGCTGTGTGCGTTATGTACATTTGGAGAATCATTATTTAGAAAAATGCTATGAAAAATCTTCGCTGAAGCACTTCCCTTGCCCTAGCAGTAGATAGCAATTAAAATGAAATTGCTAGGAGTGTATATCTAGACATAATGGCTACAAGAAGTAAAGTCTGACCTAGCTTTAGCCGAATGCTCTGGCTTTTGTGTTGTTTGGCATGGTAAGCATCCTTACATGATAATAACTTGGCTTTCTAACACATGAGCTTGTGGCCAGCAGTGGAAGAAACTTGTTTCTTTTTCTGTATCAGGATTCAAGTTTTATTTGTGTATGTTTATCATTTTTATAGTGCCTTACATGTTTATTAGACTTGCAGGATGTTTAGTGAGCTCGGGGATTAGTTGTGGTGTATGCAAGTTGGTCCGGATATCCCGGGTTATCAAAAAACAAAAAATAACTTGGCTTTCAAGAGCTATGTATTTTCCGGTGACTAAGTATATTTATACACTCGTGTTTTAAACTTTCTTCATAAAAAACGAGACAAATCATGGTAACACACACACACACGTTGTTCTTGGCTAGTCATTGTGACTACCGTTAGGTGTTGTGGCATGTCTTTGAATAGAGAAAAGTTCTCTACATAAAATTATGGGGAAAAAAAAATTGCGGGCATGAAAAATCTGTGCATGGCTAATTGGAACCGAAAAAATACATATAAGGATATGTTAGAATAAAATTGAACAGACTAATTGTAATGTTTTGAAATTTATAAGATAGGATATTACAACAAAGCCCTTGAAGGCTTAAAAGTTGGAATAAATGAATAAGGGGTATTATGGTAATTGAACAAAAATTGATAAATATAAATAGGAAGTAAAAAAAAAAAAAAAGGAAAGTGTGATCTGAAATTAGAGAGCAGAACCGTGAGAGAGAAGGGAGGAAGAAGAAGAAGAAGAGAAAAGAGGGAAATTGGAAAGGAAATAGAAAGAAGTTGGAGGAAATAAATAAAAAGGTAAGATTATGTATATATATGTGTTATTGAAGTTTAAATTTCAGTTTTGATGAATGTTAGGGTTTTGAGAATTTGTGTTTTGGGTTAATTGATGAATTAATTTGAAGGTTAGGAGTTGATTATTTTGGGTATTTGATTAATTAGTTGATTTTGAAAGATTGAATTGAAGGATAATGATTTTGAGTTATGATTTTGTTTAAATGGTGAAATTTTGTTAGAAATCAGGGGATAACAGTAGGTGATCTGTTGAAATTCTGGGTTTGAGGTTGAAGATGATGAAAATTCAATTTGGTCCCTCAATTTCCGAAAATTACAGTTTAGTCCCCGAACTTTGGAAAATTACAAATTGGTCCCTGGTGCATATTCCGAGATTCTGAACAGAATAACATATGAATTATGGACATAATTACTGTATAGATAAGAGAATTTAACACTTTCAATTTAGTCCTCCAATTTGACAAAAAGTACGATTTGACCCTAAAAATTTAGTAAAATTCCAGAATGATCCCTGAAGCATAATGATACATCCTGGACAGAATTGAGGATTAATTAAGGTCAGAATTTCAGTGTATTCATGGATTTATGACAAATTTCAGTTTGGTCCTCCATTAGATGAAAATTACAATTTGGCCCTAAAAATATAATAAATTCCAGATTAGTCCCTAGCTGCAATATTAGCTTTTGCAGATTAGTTTGATAAATAATTAAGGGTTATTTAGTGAATTATTATCAATTTTATTAGTTGTTTTTATTATGGATTAGATTTCGGGAAAACCGTTAGATTTTGGGTTTTTGAGAAAATTTACTAGTTAGTTTAAAAATATTTAGGGTTACGGAATACACCCTTAGTTAAGTGTATTAAATAGGTTAAATGTTCTTTTGAGTTGTTTTTGAATATGTCTCCTTTGTATTCAGATAATCCTGATATTCTACCGGCAGGACGTCAGTAGGATTTCCTTCGGTTTCAGCTTGTGAGTGTTGTTTGCTTTTGAGTCAGGTGAGTGGATAATTTTCCATATGCATGAGAAATACTATAAATATTTGATTTGTTAATATGAATTGAATCATGCTTCTTGATAATATATATTGATTATTATCCTTGTTATGATAAAGCATGATCAATTATTGAATCTGAATTCTTGATATGAACCAGTATATATTTTGAATTGAATTCTGAATTGATAGCTCCTCATTTGATTGATGTCATGAGTTGAGCTTTGAGATATGAATATGTTTGTTTGATTATGATTATGAACCTATGGTATGTCAGTCAGAATACCCATGCTAACAGGGTAGTGTTAGTCTTTGTGCACATCGTATCTGAACCCTAGTTGGTCGGGGGAGTCACCAACCTGTGTGGACTGATCATCCCACAGTACGGAGCCTCATGCTCATTGCATTTTGATTTTCTGACGAGTTCTACCGTATGATATTCTTGTTATGGCCTATTTGAGAAACCTTATACAAGAACCTAAAGCCATAATTGTGTATATATATATATATATATATATATATATATATATATATATATATATATATATATTCTCATTGTTATATTATCTCGTGTGTGTATATTGAACATTATCTACTCACTGAGTTGTTGAACTCACCCTCTCATTATTTATCCTTTTCAGGCTTATAGCTTGATAGCGGGTTACTTTTGTTGAACCTTCCGAACCTGCTTTTTGATTGTAATTTGTATCTTTCTTTTTATGTCAAGTTAGTGCTCCAAAACTATGAAATTATATTAACTCTTGTATTAAGACAATCAAATTATGTTATGAAGTTAATTTGTTGTTAATGCTGCGTACAACTCTGATTGAGTTGTTTAAAGGATTGTATGTAAGTTTGGGTTCGCATAGGTTTGGAACCTTGGAGGGGAACCTTGCCTATGTGCCGGTCATGGATCCGGGATTCGGGTCGTGACACTAATATCTGTTTTAGATAGGTTAAAATTACCAACCATGGCCCAAACAGCTGGATATTTTTTTGTTTTGAGTTTTATCAACCACCTCGGTAGCAGATTGAGGTAGGACACAGAGGTTGTCTATAGGAGAACTTTTGTGAAGATGTCAGCAGTTCCAGATTTGTTTTTCTGTTGCCTTGGATGTGATTCTCAAGGGAATTAGTTTGGTACTTGTAAAACAGTACAGATCCTGACGAAGCAACTGCTAGCCTGTCTGTCTACACAAAAACAAAGGAGATCTGAATCCGACCCACAACCTGGAAATGGTTAAAAAGGCAAGAAGAGGGCGATTTTCGGGGCCCCATCTCTCTCTCTCTGACCGCATTGTATGCCAATTTCGAGCTTACCTCAGATGAAACAAAACAATAAACGACTGCGTATATAGAACAGGTATGATCTTTCGTTTCCGACAGTTGTAAGAGAGCAAATGCATCTTCATTTTAACGCATGGAAGCGTTGTGATTTCCATGCGTTAAAATGAAGATGCATACTTTACAACCTTTTCCTGCCTGCTTAATTTCCACTTGAACCATCTCCTCTTTCCAATTCCCACTTCACGAGGCTAGGAGGTAATTGGCAATTTGCCATTATAACTAAATTAAATGGGGAGTTATGACTTCATCGCCTCCAAAGTTTGCCTCTGCCATTCATAGCCATAGTAACAGTTCTAAATATATTCTTTGCCTGGCAGCATTGTTAGGCACAGAATCATCTGTAAAAGCATACTCTCCTCCAATGCAGGAAATCATTAAGCTATCCATCCAAGACATACGGAAATGCTCACAGCTTGCTATAGACAAGTAACCAGTCCAGGAAGAAGAATGTAAGTTTGTATCTTAAAACAAGGGGAAGATCACATCAGATTGCCTTCACAGCAATTCTGCCCTTTTTCCATCCATTCAAGGGTAAGACCTTGACATGCACAAATAGAAACCACTAGAAAGGAGATAAAAAGAATAATTACTAAATTAACCACTGGTTTTAACTTGACTTGTTTGAACTATGTCGTTCAGATCCATGAACCTATGAAGCGACAGAGGGAACGAAGAGACTAAAGAAAGGTGGCACAGACTCCTCAAACATCTGCAGTACTTCTGTTAGGTGTACAGGGAAAGGTGAGAAACTGAAATAGAAGATTTTCATATCTTTCTAGAAACAGAAAATTCAAGTTGACACATGCTCCAGTTAGAAGATTATCGAATACACTCATCCCTTGTCTAGGAATTCTGTGAACAAAAGAAGCTCCGAGGACCTACCAAGTACATATGCAGTTTTTTGGGTCTCCCAGCACTTGCAACCACAAAACAGAAATGAAACCAGAAGATAGACAAGCCAACCTGGCATAAAGTAAGGTATGAATTCAGTCCAGGGACAAGCCTACACTGCCATTAACTGCATAGATGGAAGAGCAAGCCAAACGACAGAATATAATGACCTTGACATCTCTGAGAGTTAACACAAACACATAGATTTTAAAACAAAAAATCCCTGGTTCGTTTTAGTCTATATATTCCATAAAAACACAAAAGAACCCTGGAAAAGCACACAATAAAGATCAAAATATACTTTCTAAGGAGTAAAACTTGCAGGTTGTCGATCATGACAAAGAAGAAGAAGTTGAAAGGCCACCTAGTATATTCCACATTCATGAGAAATCTGATGAAAACATCCAGCAGAAGTAATATAAAAACATTAAAAGGAAGGTCTCGTAATAAAGATTAGAAAAAAGCATAGAAAAAGTTGAAATCCGAGCAATGGGAAACAACCACCCACCCCCCACCCCGAGAAAACTTGTTATTCAGATCATTCAACTCTAGAGCACTAAACCCAAAAGAGCCAAGTTCCAATGAAGTTCTGTAAAAAGAAATTTGGAAGTTCAACAATCATAAGATAACTGAAAACTCCTAGATCATCTCATATCTGACAATTGGTCACTTGAATATGACTGAAAAGTGTAAAATCAACTAGTAAGGCTCTATAACATCAATGAAGTATGGAAACTGTATCAGAGATGCATGATCAAGTTCTTTACAGAAGAAATGCAGGGGAAACATCACAGAGGACTAGCAAGAAAAGAGGCAACAGTAAAAAAAACTCTCTTACAGAAAAGCAAAACGATAAGTGATCAAGTCCCTCAAAGAAGGAACATCGGAAAGCCTTCACATAGGACTGGAAGATTCAGGCAACAATCCGTCAGAAGAACCACTTCCACAGATAAGCAAACCACAAGTCAAATCTGTTTTTGTGTATCTGTTCTGTTACACTTCACCATCTTGCAAATACAGGTATACATCACCTTTGCCATATTACATATTTGTAATGTCAGTAGAACAGGCTTCGAATATGATGAAGTCACTCACTCTAAAGTTCTAGAGTGACTTTTTCAAGATAAATTAGAATGCTGACCATGTTATCCAATAAAAGTACACTAGGCTGGCTCAAGCATGAAGTCCTAACCACAGAAATTAAAGAGAAAATGGAAAGGAAGAGATCACCACCTGAATTTTTTAGCCGAAAAAGTCCCTTATCCCTTGTGCATCAGCAAGCAACGAGTCCGGAAGGCTGGCAGATCCAACAACAAGACTACTGTAACACTCATGAAAAAATTGTGATAGATGAAGACAGTAGCCAGAATATCATGATCTTTAACAACTACAAGAAAACACTATTTTCTAGGATTCGCAAAGGAGTAGCACAGAATGTACATGCACAGCTTGAACACTCCCAACCTTTATAAATCAAGTCAGTGACATTCCAGCAAGAAGAACTCCCAGGTTGTGCATACCAACAAACATAGCAAGACGAAACAAAGTGACAAGAACAGGAAAAGCTTAAAACCCCCCTGGTTATTTTTTGAATCTTTGATCCATTAGTTCTTCAGAACACTGAAAAAGAGACTGGAGAAACACATTCAACCTCTGATGAGAGTGCATGGTCTCAATTATGAAGCAGAAAGTTCACCTCCATGTGTTGCTTGTACATGGGTCATCATTAATTAAAAGCAGCAATATAAAACCAACCTTGGCTTGATTTTGCAATATTCACTCGTTAAAAAAAGCGTTGTATTTTGAACATCAGTAACAATGACAAGCTTCGTTACATTATTATAACTTTAGCTTTCAACGCTGAAATTCAACCCATTTGTGCATCATTTCTACATTACAAATCTTTAATGAGATTTTTACACTGCTGAAACTTGAAATAAAATGAGGATTTTGTTTCGAATGGGTCTTATGTCATGTGCAGAAAAAATATTGAGTCAGAGGACATGTCTGCAATATCACATAACTAAAAAGAAAATGAAAATTCACACACTGGATGAAGAAAAATAGTAAACTACGTTCAAAGCCCTGATCAACCCTTGTCTGTTAACTGAAACTCAATTAATAACTCCAAGTCGTTACTGAATCGTAAGCACTGGATTGGAAACCATAAACTTTGTGTTTGTGAGTGGAACCTCCCAAAAATAGTTATAACTAGCAACAATTCATGGTCCTGTACCAAATAAATGACTACTTGAGTTGGAAGTCTGAGTATAAAGATTCCATTGATATGTAAAAATCAGGTCTAATCCTTGAGGATACGGTAATGCATCCAAGAAATTATTTCATCGAACAGATTTCTCTTAAAGCCAGGAATAACGACATGGACTAAATGTCATGTCCAAGCCAAGAAACTTACTCTATAATCTTGACAAATAGTGGTACTTGAGACGAGATTCGAGATTTTTAAACCACGAAACGCTAGGTTTTTATTTTAATTATAGGTGTAAACAAGTCCCTAATAGGAATAAGATTGAAAGAAATAATAGAAAATGAGCTTAAAACCATATGCTTCAACATGCTGCTTTAAAGGTTGGACGAAATATTTTTCCGGAATATTTTTTCATTTTTCCATATATATTGTTATCATTTCTTATTAATTATTAATTAATAGTATTGTTAATCTAATTATAATAAAGATTAAGAGTAATGAACTTCTTTATTCCTGTTCCTGAAGTAGAAAACGTTCCATCTGTTCCTGAATGGCTTCTTTCAAAAGGGCTTCCGTTGAAGACAAAAAAAAAAATCAAACCCATATGAAGTTTTACCATGAGCAGATGGGTATCCATTGAACTATAGGGGAGAATATGTAAAATAAATAGTGCACTGAATGCAAAATAAATATGTACGCAGAAGAGACAGCAGCTAACAACTACTACAAGTTCTTCCCTCTTATAACATCCTACCACTGCAAGCTTCAACTACAACATGAAACCCTATCCAAAAGGAACCGACTGTGTCTTGCAAGAGTATTTACAGACACGAACAGTAGAGTATTTATATACCACCATGCATAAAGTAAAAACAACTCGGAAAAACAGCTGATTCTTTCCCATTCATTGGATGTTTAAGGAAACTTGACTAAGAACCTAGGGACTAAACTGGGGAAACTCCCGCATTAATGTTGAGGATTAATGCAATGGGAACAGCAGACAGGTAGGGCCTCGAATCTCGATGAGGTTGAAATGCACACCCATTGCATTGAAAACTTCTCATCCTAAAAAGTACTCCTATATGATGCTTCGGGAAACTAGACAAGTCAAATGGCATACTCGAGCTCATCATCCTTCATATGCATCTCTAGGACCTTACTACTCAGAATTGATTGATGGGTTCAACCAGGTCCTGCACAGCCATCCTCTCAGAAACATCTGCCAGAGATTTGAGATTGCACCTTATCAGGGCCTTGACAAAGTAGCATGTCTCATCCTTGGTGTTCCCGTCAGGCACATCTACGATAAATGATTCGATGACTAAAGTCCCAGGCCTCCCATCAATAATCTCAGGGTGGACAGTCATGATGGATGAGTAGTTCTGCAAAACAAACCAGGGGGGAATCAGGAGGAGGAGGAATCCAGGATGCTTTTAGTGAAAGGCATCTTTATCTGAGTACTGAAAGGAATGCTTTGGTTACTCTGGACACAAGTAGCCCAAAGACTGATAATTCAACCAAGTATCCAACCGCAAAATATCATAGTTAGAGGCAGATTCCAGATGTCTTTTCATTATGTGCATATGCGCACTTTGAATATATATGGATTTTAAATAAAGGTTCATTCCATTTCACCAAGGAAAAGTGGGTTGTCCATTTGGAGCAAACTTTATTTCCTCAGAATTGAAAAGGCTACAATCCCCATAAACATTCTCTATTTCGTTTTCAGCATCGTTCAACAAAACAAGATTCCAATTTCTCTTCCTCCAAACATATTGAGAGAGGCCAATTCACATATAAAATTTGGACACTAAACAGTAAAGGGATAAAAAGGAGGCAAAAAACTTTAGCTCCCACGTGCTACTGTGATACACAACCACTATATGTGAACTCTAAGTGACTTGTGATATCATGGCCCTAAAATAAAGTTACCTACCAAGCAAAATGTTGAAGGAGAAAACACTAGAACATACCTAACCCACCAAAAGAGGCTCCCCTTTGGCCGCACAAATCTAATGTGATTGAAAGAGCAGAAATGGAGGGGGAAAAAAGATACAAAACAATTGCAGCAAACTTACCACATCAACAGAAGATAGTATCTCGTGCTATCCACGTTTCTTGGAACTAGGTGCTACGTTCCATGACCAACACTTGGAAACAAAATTCCAATTTTCATAAAAAAGGAATACACAGCAAATCCCCCTTGGGGAAATGCTATTAAGAATCAAAACAGCAAATCTCTTCATCACAAATGGAAAAAACAGCAATACACACAGATGTAGAGATGATTTTATTGAAATCTATCCACTTTTCAGCAGCTTATCACACGTTTCGATCGATTCAAAACACAGCATTTAACACGCCATAAACTTGTGATAACCGCGTATCTATTTATTATAAGCACGCGTAAAAGCACATAAATACAGTTGAAGGTACTAAAATCTATAACACTGCAAGAAACAACACGACCCAAACCCCAACAGCTTATAATAGAAGGTCAAGAAGAAAGATAAATTTATTTATACCTTGAGCCTATGATCACCACCAACAATCTTGACCCCAAGGATGTGCTCTTCATCATCAAGAAGTTCAAGCCTCTCGGTACTAGTAGTTGCAGGAAGTCCAGATTTAACATTCACCTCCCTAACACTTCCAATCCCAAGCTCTCCATTCATAACGCACCTGCTCACAAATGGCTTATAACTCTGTGGCTGATCAAATCGCCTCACCAGTGACCAAACCTGATCCAAATAGACAAAATATATATATATATATATATATATATATATATATTCATCAAACAAAATCAAACCAGATTTTCTATCGATAAGAATCCGTTTATATATGCAGAGTACACACAACAAGATATCGAAAAGAAATAAAAATAAAGCCCTATTCTTTTTATTGGTTTATTAAAAATGAACGAGAAAACAAATAGCAGAGAGAACCCCATTACGAGAAAAGGCAGAAATGAAGCAAAACCAGCAGAAATCGAGTAAAAATTACCAGATGTGACACAGAACAAGGAAGTCAAACACCTTAAAAAAGAAGTCAAACAAATCATCGAGCACAAAATCAACCTATCAACGTCCAAACAGAGTATAAAAAATAAACTCACAAGGTGAGCAGGAGCTTTGATGTGCTTAACAAGAGCAGACGTGCACTGGTTCTCCGCAGGCTCGTGTTGATGGTGTCTCCGTATGTATTGAACCTCTGCTGCACTGTACGCATCACCACCGTTCATTCTTTTTATCAGATGATTATCAATATAGTTTGTGTCGTCTATCTCTCTCTCTTTGTCTGAAAAGGAAATATGATCCTTTTAAAGATAAGATTAGAAGGTGGAGAAGAGAAGAGGGTTCGTATTTGGATTTGAAGGAAGGAAGGAAGGATAGCCTTTCACTCGCTCGCTCGGTTTTTAGCTTAGCAGAATGCCAAGAAAGTCCATCAATCCACCGACAATCTTCTATTTTATATAGTTTTCACTAAAAGCCCAGCCTAAGCTATGGGCCCATCTTACTCCACTAGACAAGATTCCTATATAATAATAATATCTTTTTATTAAAAAAAAAAACAGAGAGAGAGAGAGATCGTGTGCGGTGACAGTCCATTGTTGTTTTGTTCATTGAATATTGATAATGATTTTTTTAGGTGGTTAGGTATTTAGCGTGTAATGTGACCACCACTAGGCCTATTGGGTTTACTTTAAAGTCAAACTATGTGGAGTGGGAGAGATGTTGGGAATTACAATGACGATTTTGACCATTGAAGACTTGTCCGATTGGTGCTACGTTGTTGTTGTGGTGTATTAATTTTTTTTTTAATTTTTATATTAACAGATTAAAATAATAAAAAATAAAAAAACAATTATTTTTTTAAAATGAAACACACTAAAAAAAAGTTATTACATTTTTAAACACTTATTTTTTTAGATTAAAATATAAATATAAAAAATATATATTTTCTATCCATTCAACATGTGTAATTAAAGTATAAATTTTGTTCAAATGTGTATTAATTTCACCTCTCCCGTTTTAAATTGAAATCAACAATTGAATTTATTTATTTTTACTAAAATCTTGGGAAAATCGGGGTTAGTTAGAAAAATTATAAAATTTTTTACTAATTAATAAGATTGGTAATTGAATCACCCAATCAAGAAAGTATATATATGTGCCTGAAGGACTAATATATATGAAGTTTGCCAAAAAAAAAAGTGCTGAAAAAAATATACTATATAAACTTTTTTAAAAAAAAATTATTCAGAAATATATTAAAATAATATTTTTTATTAAATTTTTAAAATTTATTTATAATATCAATACATCAAAATAATTTAAAAATATATAAAAAAATCATATTTTTTTTACAAATAGAGTTTGATTTGTGTTTCTACTAATATTATTGCTTCTCATGGAAAACAGTCTTCTTTCTCTACTTTCCTTCTTCGTTCTTTCTAATAAATAAATCTTTAGTTTTTATTTCCTCTTATGCTGGTACCATTCTTATTTTTTAAGGTGAGATTATAATTGAAATATATTCATAGAAGCAATAATACACACACACACACACACACACACACACACACACACACATATATATATATATATATATATATATATATATATATATATATATCACCCACACTCACATGTAAACAAAGAATACGCTATGAAAGTTATCAATAAATCCACTTTTATGTGAAAATAAAAATAAAAATAACAGTATTGAATAATTGTTCTGGAAGCCACAACCACTTGCTAATATAAAATAACACAGAAGTGTGGAACTACGAATGCATGCCTACCTGCTTTCTTTGGGATCATGTTGGTTTGCATATTGTCAGCAAGTTGCACTAAATATTATTTGGGAGTCCTGTAGTAGTATTTTTATTATTTATTTTTTTATTTAAAAATATATTAAAATAATATTTTTTATTTAAAAAAATTAATTTTGATATAGTAAATCAAAATATCTGAAAAAATAAAAAAATAAAAATAAAATCAATTTTTTAAAAAATATTTTAAAACACACTAACAAATATGCCTATCGCAATAATGGAGGACATTCAACAACCCCACTTCCATTCTCTCTTCCTTGGCAAGAAGCCAAATCTTTACCGCAGTTCAAGGACTGGATAAAAGGGGAAGAAAAAATCACATCCACCCATGAAAGTTGTAAAGGAACTGTAATTCTCAAGAATATTGAGTAGGGGTACAGTCTAATTAATCATGTAAGTTTGTTTTTTAAAAAATTATTAATTTAGATAATATAAATTTTAAAGTTATTAAAAATTTATATAACCATTAATTTTAAAACCATAAAATTAATTCAAGTATATACAAACTAATACAAATATCTATGTTAATAAAAAATAATAATAATAAGAGGAGCCGTAATTCTTCGAATGGTTTTATGTATTTGCTGATTTCAATTCAATTACTGGACCATACGTCAGGTTTGTTAGGGCATTTCCTAGAATGCCTTGGCTTTTTTATAGCTAAAAACAATCGATGCCTATCCATGCGGGTGGGATCCGGTGAACATCGTCCAACCATATGATCAGTCATTCTGATGCCAAGTTCATTGTTCTTCCCAGCATTACCATAAAAAGGAATTCCACGTTGCTACTGGCAGCGTCACCAAATCTCTTCTTCTTCTTCTTTTCAATATTATTCTTAAAAGGAGATATAAGAAAAGCTTATTGAAGATTTAATGTCATTCCGTTACTAGAAAAAACTTATTAAGACAGTCCTAATATCATCATGAAAATAACAACTTCAAAAAAAAATTATATGTATAATCAGAGCAACAACTCGAAAAACAAATTAAATAAAATATCATAAAGTGAGCATCATGTATTTATATTTAATTAATTAATTTAATAAAGAAAGACAAATAAAAATTCCCAAGATAACCCGAGTTATTTTTAAAATCAGTGAAATATTCATATAAAAAGCAAATAAAATAAATGCTTAAACATGTGTTATTCTTTCAGACTCACAATCTGTGAAATTCTATACCCAAACTCAATCATGAAGCTTAATTCTCAACCAATTCAATGTTAAAGGATGAAACCACATAAAAAAATTAATTTAAAAAAGCTGTCAAAGTAAAAAAAAAATAGCAATAAAAGAATGATGATCAAATTTAAAAAAAAATAAAGAATGATGAAATTATAAGAAAAAAATAATTTTAAAAATTATCTCATATAAAAACAAATAGCAATAAAAAAAATAAGGACTAAATATGACAAAAAGAATTAAAGGAGAATAAAATTGAAAAAAAAATTAATTTTACAAATTATTTCAAATAAAACAAATGGTAATAAAAAGAATATGGACCAAATATGAAAGAAAAACAAATTGAAGGATTGTTTGAAAATTTAAAGGGCTAAACATGAAAATCGAGAAGAATGTAGAAAAAGAAGGGAAAAAAAAACGTCATCGATGTCAAATCAGAGGTGCATTAGCCACACATATTGTCTAAGGATAGAGGATCTATTAAGACGATGCTAATGTCACCCTAAAAACCATTATTTGGTTGTCAAGCACCGCTCATGAGCCTTTTAAATGGCATGATAACAACCCATACTCTGATGTCTGCAATTCAACTTTTTTAAAATAATATTATATTTATTAAATTATTAAATTATCCCTTATTTAATATGATCATGACCAAAAAAATAGTAGAAAACACAAAATCATAACTGTACACTAGTTAAAGAAATTTTGATTTGAATGACAATTTATTCATTTCAATGTGTTTAAAAAGTGAAAATACAAAAAAAAATCTGGAAATCGGTTTAAATTTTTTTGCTTTTAAAGTAATTTAACTATTTTAGTGTGATTTAAATAGTTAAAAGACTTATTTGTCATTTATTAACCTAATGATAACTAATAGACCATTGTGAAAACATTGTGTTACCTCGACAGCTAGTTCATTGATTTTTTTTAGTATCAATATGTATTGGCTTACAATGAAAGATTGAGCCCTATCAGTATATTTTTTTATTATTAATACTAGAAGAATTTATTTTTTGAATGCATTAATCTAGAATGTGTTTTTAAATTTGTACGAATAATACATTTAATCTAAATAATAAATATAATTTTGATTGATACTAAAAGTAATTCATATACTTTTAATTATTGAAAAAAGAAAGAAAAAAAACACCTAAATAGGTGGTGGTGGTGGGATTCAGATCTCCTGAGGGTTTAAGAACAGCAATTTTGATATTCTATCAGGAAATTATATGTATGTTTTCCAGTAAGCAAGTCAAGCTATGAATGTTACAGGAAATTATGATGAAAATAAATCAAGGGAAGGAATGATACTATTATAAAAATAAATAAAAATTACTCCGACCCTCATCTAGTTTAGTAATTTTTTGTATCCTAAAACTAATAAGTTGATAATCCTTTATACCCCATTCATGCATGTAAAAAATTAACAAAAAACTTAAATTATTTATAAAGTTATTATTATATTTTATTTAATGATTTAAAACTTAAAATAACAAAAACAAGATGGCATGCTCGCGCATAGCCGCGAGCTATGAAACAAATATACTTGATAGTGTTATAATTACGAACCAGTGCTAGATAAGTAATAGAAACTAATATGATGGAGACAATATTCCATAATGGAAAAAAAAGTGATGCTGGTGATAAAAAAACTTAGAGATTAAATATAATGATTTGTAGCAATCCATAGTGTTTTGTGAGGAAAGATATAATGCTTTTCCCACTTGATTTAACTTTCCTGCTAATAAAAACATAAAATTACAAAGTTAAATTCTCTATCAACTTAATATTAAAAAAAAATCAAAAAAGATAATTTTGAAGGAAAAAAGCCTATAAGAGGAAACACTGTAACAATCCATAGTGTTTTATGAGGAAAGTTATAGTGTTTTTCCTAGTAAAATCGACAAAGATAACTATGAAAAAAATCATAACAAAAAAAACCAGGTAGGAAAACATTGTAGCAATCTACATTGTTTTGTGAGGAAAGCTACAGTACTTTCTCCATATATATGATTTAGCTTTATTGTACAAAGATAATTTTAGAAAAAAATATAATAAAAAAAAAACAAGTGAAAAAATACTGTAGCAATCTACAATGTTTTAAAGAAAAAAAATTACAAAACTAAATTTTCAACCAGCTCAATATTAAAAAAAATAATTTTGAAAAAAAATCATAACAAAAAAAAAAAAAAACTATGTTGGAAACACTATAGTATTTCACAGTATTTTGTGAGGAAAGCTACAGTGCCACATGATTTAACCTTACTTATAATTGTAACTCTCAACCAAATTAATATTAAAAAAATAAAATCGACAAAGATAATTTAAAAAAAAATCATAAGAGAAAAAAAATCATGTGGGGAGATACAGTAGCAATCCATAGTGTTTTATGAGGAAAGCTACAGTGCTTTCCCCACATGATTTAACTTTATTATAAGTGTAATTTTGAACCAATTCATTACTGAAAACAAATTAACAAAGACAATTTTGAAAAAATTCATAACAAAAAACAATGTGGAAAAATACTATAACAATCCACAATATTTAAAAAAAATATTACAAAGTTAAATTCTAAGCAGCTCAATATTAAAAAAATAAAATCAACAAAGATAATTTTGAAACAAATCATACAAAAAAAGGAAAAAAAACATGTGGGGGAATGCTGTAGCAATTCACAATGTTTTAAAGAAAAAAATTACAAAGCTAAATTCTCAACCAGCTCAATATTAAAAAAAAAAAATCAACAAATACAATTTTGAAAAAAAAAATCATAAGAAAAACCAAGTGGTGAAACACTTTATCAAACCACAGTGTTTTGTGAGAAAAGCCACAGCTGTAATCCAACTTAATATTAAAAAAATAAAATCGACAAACAATTTTGAAAAAAATTATAACAAAAAAAAACTATGCGGGGAAACACTAGCAATTCATAGTGTTTTAAAGAAAAAAATATTGCAAAACTAAAATTTTAACCAACTTAATATTAAAAAAAATAAAATCGACAAAGACAATTTTGAAAAGAAAAAACCAAAAAAACTAAAAAAACAAAAATAATAATAAAAAAAAAGTTAAACACTGTAGCAATCCATAGTAAAATATAAGAAAAGCTATAATGTTTCTAGTAATTTACGGTATTTAAAATAAAATAAAACTAAATTTTTAATTAATTTAATATTAAAAAAAAAACAACAAAGAAAAAAAACATTGACTTGCTTTTGTGCGGATGAATTGTCATTGAAAAACATTGCTTGTACTAAGAGTTAAAGAAAACGTTTAAGAGTGGTTTAATAATTATTTTTTAAAATATTTTTATTTAAAAATGTATTAAAAAATTATTTGTTCTTGCGAGCTAAAAAATGAAAGGATTATCTGGGAAATTCTGTTTAATAGCGAGTTTAAAAAGGTCCTCCCTATCAACAGAGCTAATATCAATCCAATTCCCGTCATTTTGCAATATATTTATTAAACCCATTGATGTGTTCACAAGTAAAACTAGTAAAAACATAATCAAAATCATATCACCCACGCAATTTTACCCATGCACGCCATCAATCTCTTTGATCTCACCATCAATTTCTCCTCTCATCATGACTCCAGATTTCACCTGCATGATTTCATAACTTGACCACAAAAAGGGGCTGTCAAATAATCAACCACAAAAGAGGTTGTTAAATATCGTGTTGCTTTTCTTTGCTGGTTTGCTTTGGCAGGCAGATTAGGTTTTGATCTTGGTGAGATCTTGTGTTCCTTGAGAGGGGAGAAGAAATTGTATGATTGATGGATTTAGATGATTAATTTGCTGTTTGTGTTGTATTATATATATAAGGGTAGATTTGTTCTTTACCATGTTTTAAATATTGAATTGATTAAGATGTAAACTACAATTTCTCAGAAAAATTTCATTATTACGATCAATAATGATGATAGGTAGGAACACAGTGAATTCTCTATGCCAATCATTTTTCTTTTAATATCAGAGACACAAAAACATCAAAGAGTGCTTGAATTTTCATCACCCAAATAATAATTTCTAATGATTTCTTCTGGGGGGACGAAATAGACAACGCAGTATAGTAAATCGTGGAGAACAATCAAATCGTTTCCATCATAAATGCATTACATTCCATCGTGCTGCATCAGATATTACCCAGGCGACGACTCCTTCAGCTGTGTTGTTCATTCGAAGCTGAACAATTTGGCCACCAGCAATTGCAACTCGGCGACGATCCTAGCCAATCAATTTGCTCCGGAGAGAGGGTGAAAGGTCCAGATCCGTTAAGGGTCCAATCATCTATCTCCCTCGTGTTAATTACGGCCAGGCTGCTACTCCTGGGGAAGACAGCAACTATTCCATGGGGATACATGGAGCAAGACGACCGGTTAATGCTGGGATTTACAAGGACAAAATCATGAAAAAGCAGGACTCGTCTTCCCCACTAGCAAAAATCCAGTAGCCAACTATTTAGTGGACGATTCAGAGATGTAGAGTAGTGCCCAAACCCTGCCATCGAACTGGGGACCATGAAAGTGAACTTTTCCATCGTACAGATGTATTCTCGTTGCTCCATTCCCCCTTGCCAAGGGACTTGGCAGCCAGTGATTCATCGACAACAATTCTTGAAAAGCACAAGTACTTTTAGCTAGATGTCTGCAAATGCAGTGAACAATCCAGATTTGGAAAGAGTACTGACAAAGCGTGGAGCAGATTTTAAGAAGTTTTAAATCCATTTATATCCACAGTTATTAAACCCGGTCCGGCCTGGTGGGTCGATCCGGGACCCGGTAGCTGGACCGGTCTGAGTTTAATTAAAAACTGGCTGTGGCAACAGCCCGGTCAAACCAGAGTGACCCGGACAAACCTGGATGAGACCCGTTTTTTTTTTTAATGTGGGATTTGAAACTTATTAGTATATATATATTCTATGTTCCAAAGAAAAAAGTCATGTTTTTTCAATGTAGGATAAAAAAACCTTTTGGTTTAAATACTTCAACTTAAAAGGATAACATAATATCTTTTTAATGTGGGATTTGAAACACTTTCATATATATACTATATGTTCCCATGAAAAAAGTTATGTTTTTTTAATGTGTGATTTGAAACCCATTAGTATATATATTATATATTCCCAAGAAAAAAATCATGTTTTTTCAATGTGGAATAAAAAAAACTTTTTAGTTTAAATACTTCAACTTAAAAGGATAACATAGTATCTTTTCAATGTGGGATTTAAAGCCCTTTCATATATATACTTTATGTTTCCATGAAAAAAGTTATGTTTTTTCAATGCAGAATTTGAAATCCATTAGTATATATACTCTATGTTTCCAAGAAAAAAATCATGTTTTTTCAATGTGGGATAAAAAACCTTTTAATTTAAATACTTTAACTTAAAAAGATAACATAATATCTTCCCAATGTAGGATTTAAAACCATTTCATATATATAATCTATGTTCCAAGAAAAAAGTTATGTTTTTTCAATATGAGATAAAAAAACTTTTTTAATTTAAATACTTCAACTTAAAAGCTTAACATAATATTTTTTTAATGTGAGATAAAAAATCTTTTGAAATATTTTTTTAAACTTCATTATTTATAACATGTATAATCTATATTTACATGGATTTTTTCATATGAAATATTAAAAGTTTATTTTTTTTTATTTTTCCAGGTTGACCCAAGTTGACTCGGGTTGACCCATGAAACCCGGGACCCGATCCCTTAGCCGGGTCAACTCCCGGACCGGGTTTAATAACTATGTTTATACCTGATTACTGAGCTTTGAAAGTGACAGGTGAAGAAATTAGTTTGCTTCACAGTCCATGAAATCTTGTAAAATAGATCTTTTTCTTCACAGTTTATGGGTGTTTTTGTTTATCTTTAACTTTTGCACTTGCGATGAATATACTAAATTGTGTTTTATAATACGAAGCCTACTAAAAAATCAAGTGTAAAATATAGTTTTTATAAAGCAGTTTTTATATTTTTTTTAATTGAATTTTATAAAATGCCATTTGTTTTTGTAAAGTTTAATGTTAGTTTTATAACATTAAACACCAAGTACAAAGAGTGTCAAAGATCACTTGAATAATTATAACATAAACACTAATTTCATAAAAAATTGAAAAACTAAATCTCGTGTGGTTTTCACTATAGTTTAGTCCATTGTGAAATGTGTTTTGGTTTACAATAAAATTATTATTTTATTGTTCATCCTTTTATAAATGAAGTTCTGCGTAAAGGTAGAATAATACTTTTAATATTGATTACAATGCAATTATCATTTTACTCCTCACTATTTTATTTATAAATATTTGCTTAAAGGTATGTATGTTTTTTTTTGTTTTTTTGTTACACAATAAAAATACTCCTTAGAGTCAACAAAGTTTAACTATTGACCAAGAGTTTTCTTAATTTTTAATAAACTTCTTAATAGGCAAAATTCTTTTTTGCCTCTAAAATTAAAAAATTTAATGGCATGCGGACAAGGGTTTTTTTCATTTTTTTATTATTTATATCCAATGCAAATATGAATTTAACTTTGGATGAGACAAAAAAAAAAATACTTTGCATTTAGGGGTATATTTGTACTTTCACACAAGTATTTTGTGTAATTAATAGGGTCAGGGAGTGTTTTGGTATTTTCACATTAACTTTTGAATATTTAAATCAGAAAACTGTAGTCGCGTGTTGAACACGCACTAGTGCGTGGGTGGCATCCGCACCATTTAAGCAGCGCATGTGACGTCACTTAATGGTCAAATCTGGCCTTTTGTCATCTCCCTGTATGCACAATCATGTCCTCTTTAACAAGAAGTGGCGCGTGGCGAAGGATGGTGATTGGATTGTCACCAACAATCGTTTTTGTTTTTTTCATTTTCTCTCTCATGACAATCAAAGTATATAATTATTCTTTTTGTTTTTTGTTTGTCAATTCCAGTCCTCATTCTTTTTATTTTTTATTATGTTTTTATTTCTTTTATAGAAGTTTTTTTGTTTTGCAATTTAGTTCTTGAATTACACTTACTCATATGTTTTATTTTTAGTTTCATTCTTCATTCTTTTAATTTCTGATTTTGTTCTTATGCCTTTTATAGTTTCAGTCCTCATTCTTTCTTGTTCATTTGCTAGGGCACTAATTCCATTAAATTAGAAATTAGTTCAACAACTTACCCATTCATCAGGGCACTAATCACATTAACCAAGGACTCAATTTCTTACAATGTCTATTCACCAAGGCACTAATCTCATTCATTCAGGAATTAATTCATCATATCGCATATCTTATTTTCTCAAGTTAACAACATAATAATTTCTAATATATCAACCACAATTAATCAGATAAAAAAATACATATTGTCCAATGTTAAATTCGGGTATCGTGTAATTACCTGACGACTGAGCTCGAGCCGTAGTTTCATGCTGTGGTGTCGGCATGGCAGCCTCTCTTTAATTCACATGTATATCACATCATTATTCTACTTTCCATATCAAAACTGTAATGTTTTGAAATTTATAAGATAAGATATTACAACAAAGCCCTTGGAGGCTTAAAAGTGGGAATAAATGAATAAGGGGTATTGTAGTAATTCAACAAACTTGATAAATATAAATAGAAGTAAAAAAAAAAGAAAGAGAAATCTGATTTTGAGAGGAAGAGAATCGGCAGAAGTGAGAAAAGAAGAAGAAGAAGAAGAGAAAAGAAGGGAAAATAAGGGGAAAAGGAAAGGAGTTGGAGGAAATAAGTTTAAAGGTAAGATTTAAGTTGTTAAATATATAATTATGTGTTAATTAAGCTTTAATTTCAGTTTTGATGAATGTTAGGGTTTTGAGAATTTGTGTTTTGGGTTTAATTGATGAATTAAATTGAAGGTTAGGGGTTAATTGTTGTGGGTAATTGATTATTAAGTTGATTATGGAAGATTATGATGATTTTGAGTTATGGTTTTGTTTGAATGATGAATTTGTGTTAGAAATCAGGGGATAACAGTAGGTGATCTGTTGAAATTCTGGGTTTGAGGTTGAAGATGATGAAAATTCAATTTGGTCCCTCAATTTCTGAAAATTACAGTTTAGTCCCCGAACTTTGGGAAATTACAAATTGGTCCCTAGAGCATATTCCGAGATTCTGAACAGAATAACATATGAATTATGGACAGAATTAATGTATAGATAAGAGAATTTAACACTTTCAATTTAGTCCTCCAATTTGACAAAAAGTACGATTTGACCCTAAAAATTTAGTAAAATTCCAGAATGGTCCCTGGAGCATAATGATACATCCTGGACAGAATTGAGGATTAATTAAGGTCAGAATTTCAGTGTATTCATGGATTTATGATAAATTTCAGTTTGGTCCTCCATTTGATAAAAGTTACAATTTGGCCCTAAAAATATGGAAAAATTCCAGATTAGTCCCTAGCTGCAATATTAGCTTTTGCAGATTAGTTTGATAAATAATTAAGGGTTATTTAGTGAATTATTACCAATTTTATTAGTTGTTTTTATTATGGATTAGATTTCGGGAAAACCGTTAGATTTTGGGTTTTTGAGAAAATTGACTAGTTAGTTTAAAAACATATAGGGTTACGGAATACACCCTTAGTTAAGTGTATTAAATAGGTTAAATGTTCTTTCGAGTTGTTTTTGAATATGTCTCCTTTGTATTCAATAATCCTGATATTCTACCGGCAGGACGTCAGTAGGATTTCCTTCGGTTTCAGCTTGTGAGTGTTGTTTGCTTTTGAGTCAGGTGAGTGGATAATTTTCCATATGCATGAAAAATACTATAAATATTTGATTTGTTAATATGAATTGGATCATGCTTCTTGATAATATATATTGATTATTATCCTTGTTATGATAAAGCATGATCAATTATTGAATCTGAATTCTTGATATGAACCAGTATATATTTTGAATTGAATTCTGAATTGATAGCTCTTCATTTGATTGATGTCATGAGTTGAGCTTTGAGATATGAATATGTTTGTTTGATTATGATTATGAACCTATGGTATGTCAGTCAGAATACTCATGCTAACAGGGTAGTGTTAGTCTTTGTGCACATCGTATCTGAACCCTAGTT
This sequence comes from Populus tomentosa, assembly GCA_018804465.1. NCBI lineage: Eukaryota > Viridiplantae > Streptophyta > Magnoliopsida > Malpighiales > Salicaceae > Populus > Populus tomentosa. Next base: position 12,444,529 of record CM031971.1, read on the forward strand.
GGTCGGGGGAGTCACCAACCTGTGTGGACTGATCATCCCACAGTACAGAGCCTCATGCTCATTACATTTTGATTTTCTGACGAGTTCTACCATATGATATTCTAGTTATGGCCTATTTGAGAAACCTTATAGAAGAACCTAAAGCCATAATTGTATATATATTATCATTGTTATATTATCTCGTGTGTGTATATTGAACATTATCTACTCACTGAGTTGTTGAACTCACCCTCTCATTATTTATCATTTTCAGGCTTATAGCTTGATAGCAGGTCACTTTTGTTGAATCTTTCGAACCTGCTTTTGGTTGTAATTTGTACCTTTCTTTTGTGTCAAGTTAGTGCTCCAAAACTATGAAATGATATGAACTATTGTATTAAGACAATTACATTATATTATGAAGTTAGTTTGTTGTTAATGCTGCGTTAAACTCTGATTGAGTTGTTTAAAGGATTGTATGTAAGTTTGGGTTCGCATAGGTTTGGAACCTTGGAGGGGAACCTTGCCTATGTGCCGGTCATGGATCCGGGATTCGGGTCGTGACAAAAACACTCAATAAATAAAATCCTTCTGATTATCCTTTCATTTGCCAAAATAAAATTTAGAGAGAAACATGAAAAATTTCCTTCTTCCTTTTGTAAATTTCCTTTCTATTCTTTCAATTTCTGCATTGCAACACACAACATTTCATCATTCAAAACAATATATATATATATATATATATATATATATATATATATATATATTCTTTAAATGTATTTATTTAATTTATTTTATCAAAATTTAAATTAAAGGAAAACATAAAAAAATTTCATGATCCATTCTCTCTTTAACATTAATATCATCTCTTTCCTATACAATTTCATCATCTTATTCAAATTCTTAAATTTTATTCTTCTTATTATTATTTTTCCAAAAAAATCTCTTCTTCAAGAACACCTAAAATTTTGCTTCAATTACCATAATTTCCTACTTTCTCTATTCACTTCAACAATCTTAACACAATTTTACAATCAATTGTAATTTTCCTCAAAATTTATCATGAATCCTAGTTCCTCATTTCACAAAGTTCAATCAATTTAAAGTATTTATTCTTTAAGAATCTTATTTAAAAGTGTGAGGGTACCTTATCGAGTAATAACTAAAGCTTTAACACTTTTGTATTGAAAACTTTTCCTTGGTTGAATTGTTTTTTTCCTCTCGTGGCCAAATGCTTATTCTTTCTTTTTGAAAAGCAAGTTTTGTTTTTTTTTTCTCTCCCTACAGCGCACACACTTGCACTTATATATATATATATATATATATATATATATATATATATATATATATATATCTTCCGTGCAAGCACTTTAGCCCACATTATTTCTTGAACTTTTTTTTTTAAATGCCTTCTATATCTCTCAACATTAACTTTTAAGATTTTGGATAAAATTTCCTGAATCCTGATACCTGTTTATACCAAATCTTACCTGGATTATATTGATTTTCACTAAGTTACTCGTCATTACTTTTAGTTTCATGAAATTCACTTCTAAAAAAATTTTATTCATATTTTCGTGTTTATTTATATATATTAACACTTGAACAAAACATTTTAATTCAGATTCTCAAATATATCATTATTCTTATAATTTAATTTATCATTTTTCCTTATTTTTTATAATCCTGACTTTTATTAATATCAATAATATTATCCGGGTTTTACATATACAAACATACTTTATTTCTCAAAATAAAAAAAAAAAACTTTTAAATAATGTTGCTAATGCGTTGGGCCTTTTATAATATTTTTTTTAGGTTGTAAGTTTATTCAATCAGTTTTATTTATATTTGTTTTTTAAGTCATGAGTTTTTTTAGGATGTGAATTGATCTTTTATTGAGTTAAATAAACAAGTTCAATATACATATTTGGATGATTGTTAATGATTTTTTTATTTATATAAATAATTATCAATTTATTTAATTAAATGTTTTTATTAGCTTTTCAACTTATATTTTGATATTTTTTTAATGTATAAAAATACATTGAAGCAACTTGCATATCCGATATTTTTTTTAAAAAAAAATTATAGCCCGTGGAGGAAAAAAATTGAATGACTTCTAATCTAGAACTGAATCCAGCCAGTAAAAGAAGATTAGAAGGATTTTCTATTTTCTAATAGAAAGGATTTCAATACCGTTATATCGAAGTCCTAAACACACATAAAAGAATTTTACGAAATAAAAATAAATAATAAACTAAGATCTAGTCCATATTTCTCAAATTCGAAGAAACTATAATACAAAAAAGGAGGGGGTAGACTCTATTGTCTTCAACAACTCACTATCAGTTCTGGCACCGTGAATAATCTTCCTTTTTTTATGCATTTTTGTCCAATAAATCTGGACATCAAATTATTTAAAAAAAAAAACTTGTAAAAACTTACTCTGAAGCACAACAAAACATAGATGAAAATAAACAAACCAAGAGAGGAGGACACAAGATAAATTTGAAATTAATCAAAGTATCGAGTGCAATACTACAAGTCAAACCCCAGAAAGGTGAAACGCAAGCACCAGAGCTGCCGGCAGCAAAATTATTGACATCAGCCAGCCAGAATGGAGAAAAGAAACGCTGCTGGCAGAGAGGAAGAGATGGCGGGATAAGCAACTGTGAAATGAAAATAACACCTCCCCACTTTTATCATTAATTCTCCGACGAGAATCTAACCTCTATCATCCACACACAGCACATGAAGATAGCTTTCATGGAATATTTATCCAGACAATAAGCTCCTAAGCAAATTGAAATACGGCACACAGATGATATTTTCTTGGATGGCTTTGGCCTTGCCTACCCAAAACTCGCCAGTCTTGCTAGGGATAAGCTCCTAATCATGTTCGTCCATGGGTGGATTGTAGAACCTTGTCTGTGGCATGCATGGAAAGCTAGAAAAGGAAACAGCTAATTAATTTCAGTTCATGGGATAATTAAAAAGGACATTGCCTTCTTCTAAAAAAAGAGATGAACAGAACCCGTTTGAGCTGGTGATCAGTTGTAAAAGCTCATCTTCTGTGTCCAGAAACATAAAGCTCATTTATTGCATCAACAGTATTTCTAAAAAGTTTTAAAAATTATTTTTTTATATATGTTTAGATTGTTTTAATATTAAATTTTTTTTAAAAAAAAATATTATTTTAAAATATTTTTAAATAAAAATATTTTTAAAAAAATAATTATGATTACGTAAACATTTCCTTAATAAAAATGTCATAATCATAGCAACAAAAAAAATCGAGGCTAATATCGTAGCTGGTCGAGTATTGTAAAAGGGATCATGCATGGATAAGACCGTGCTTTTAAAAAGCCAAGTTCTCAAAAGGGTTAAAGACAACAGGGAAGGCATTAGCACGGAAATGGGTGAGATAAGGAATTTAATAGCATTTTTAAAATTATATTTATAATTATTTTTTAAAATATTTTTTTATTTTTAAAAAATTATTTTTAATATCATTACATCAAAATAATTTAAAAATATTTTAATTTTAATAAAATAAATAAAAAAATTTAATATTTTTTTAAATACTTCTAAAATATAAAAACAAACCAGCCGCTGCAAAATTCTGCTAGAAGATAGTTGACTTCACAATTTTCGTTGAGGGAATCTCATACTTTGGCAAGGATGAAATTAATTTTTTTTCATTCCTTATGTCAAAGATCAGCTCTTTTTATGTTTTTTTGGGCCTTGGGCCCTCTTAAAAGAAATGACAGAAAGAAAAAGAAATGTTTCCCTTGTCCTCTTTAAAACTGTTTTGTGTTTCAAAATAAATTAAAATAATTTTTTATATTAATATATCAAACACAATCATAAGATATTAAAATAATATTAATTTAAATTTTTTTATATTAAATACATTCTTAAAGCATACCCAAACACATATTAAAACATAATACCAAACAACCTTTAGAGGACATAATTATTATCTGAGCTAGAAAGATAAAAGAATTGGGTTTTCTTTTTCCAAAGATTATTATCTTGGACCCTTTAAAAGCTGCAATGTAATAATATGAACATCACTGCATTAAGGAGAGGGAAAATAAAGAGAGGGGAAAGAAGCTTATGGCTGTCAGGAGTGTCTCAGATATTATTTTTTAAAATTATTATTTTTAATTTTTTTAACTCTGGCATATAAAACAATTTAAATTAAAAAAATTATTTAAAGCTATATAAATTAAAAAATAAAATAAAAAACACGCAATGCGAAACAGAACCTTAGTAAAAGTGGACTATTTTTTTAGCCCCTAAAGATTCAGTTACATTCCACCTTAGCTCGAAAGATTGTAATTTTCTAATATCAATCCTGATATTACCAAACAGGCCATGGAATAGACACTAGAAGGGCTATCTTTTTGTCCCTTTTCCTTCAAATTTTCATCATTTTCCTCTTCTGTTCTCCCAAATCCTTCCCTTTGCATGTGATAGTTGCTATTTGCTAGTAGCTACCCAGAAAAATGGTGTAACAAAAAAAAAACATATAAGAGCCGGTAAGGAAAGCTAAAATTAATATAATAAGATATATTATTAAAAAGTTTATTTATTTAAAATAAAAATATTATTTTATTTTATATTTAAATACTAAATAAAAAAAATTAAAATATTTTACAGGATCCGGACCCTGGCCCTGCTGCCTACACAGACACGGGCTTATCAACTTCACATGCCTGTATAGTGTATAATCTTCTCCTATAAACAATAACCCCAGCAAAGGCTGCAAAGGCAAGTGCACACAAGCTCCCAGCTCCTTGCTAATTTTGTGTTTTTTTTAACTAACTGTTGAAATTGCAGCGCATCAGGATTTGTCTGACAAGATTTGAGAGCACTCCCACTTATATTTTATTTTTTTCCATTTTATACTTAATTTTTAAAAATCATGTTAGTATTCCAACTAAAAGACAATGAGCCCATTAAAGCTTCTGAGAAGCAGGGTCCATGCTTAGCAATAAAGGTGATTATAACTTAGGCCTCTGTAACTTGGAAATTAAAGAAGACGCGGTGATACCATTTGAGCAGAGCTTGGAAACATAGTTAAGATAATGTTGTTTAAATTTATTTATTTTAATTTTAATTTTTTTTTATGTTTTTAGATATTAAAAATAATTTTTTTAAAATAAAAAAATATTATTTTACTATATTTTTTAAATAAAAAATATTTTAAACTGCAACTGTAATTATATTTTTAAATATTCGTTAGTGATATATTTAATTGAGGCTTAAGCCACGTGGACAAAAGCACAAGCACACATCAAGAAAATTATGGAAAGATTAAATCTCCTTGATATGCTTGAAACATGAATAAAACTTAATGTTGAGCTTATAACATCAAAGTTTGGATCAAGATAAAGTACTCCCATTCTTCAATTTTTATTCCTTAATTATATTTCATTTGTTGTTGCCAACAAATAAAGTTTTGACCAAAACAATTTCTAGGTTTGATAAATAATGAATTCATAATCTCCATAGCAATAATCAAGCAAACAAATTTTTAAAAAGTATGGAAAATAACCTATTTTTTCTCTAATATTATTAGTAAAGTTAAAGATATTTGAGAGAATTAGTAAAATAAATGAAACCAAGATTTTTGTTTTCTTTTTTAATATTAAATTAGCAACTAAAATCAATAATAAAAATAATAACTAAAAGTAAATATAGAAAGAGAAAGGGTTTAAAAAAAACCCTGAAATTGTGGTACATAATAGAGCAATCTAGAAAACATCTTCTCTGCACAAGAATAATTTTGTATATAATATATTTTTTTTCTCAAAATACACAATTCATTAGAATTTCTTGATGCGGCAAAAATTACTCAAACCTTTAAATCACCATCTTACTCGCTTAAGTTTTAATAATGAAAAGATTATATATTACCATCCTAAACACATTATTATTATTATTATATACTAAATTAATTTAATTATAAAACCAGCCCATTAATTATATTAATTACATTAACCATTTAAAAAATTAATAAAATTTACTAATTATAAAAAACACTATCATAATAACATTATTTATAATTTTATAGTTTATTTGAAAGGATTATTACAGTTATTTTTTAAAATATTTTTTATTTGAAAATGTATTAAAATAATATTTTTTTTATTTTTTAAAAATTATTTTTAATTTCAACGCATCAAAATGTTATGAAAATATTAAAAAATAATTAATTTAAAATAAATAAAAAATTAAAAACACTTTTAAATATTAAAAATAATATTCCTTCAATACTGACACAAGATTCTGAACATCTTCTCTTCATTGCACCAAGCAAGAGATGCTAGAAAGGGTGGGCACGCGTGGGACGTTCCCTGGCGGAGCGCTGGCAAACTTTTGCCACGCGTCGTGGTTTCCGTTAACCTGAGAGGAAGAATCTTGGCAAAATGACAGGAAAGATGAGCCTTTCTGTTTAAAAGCCAGACGAAGTGGATTGGACATAAGCAGCAGCTAGCAGGTGCACGTGTCTTCCATTCCACCAGGCCGGTGATGCAATGTGGAGGTTGCCGGCGCTGGGTGCCTCATGCAACCCTACATTTGGCCCTAAGGGCAGCTTCTCTGTCAACTCAGCACTCAACAGCCTCATTTTGTTATGACAACAATGCCCCTCGTCTTGGAATTTTCTCCGCCAGCTTCTCTTCTGAAAAGGACCCCACCCCCATGGCTACCACGCAAAAAATGTGAAATACTATGCTTCGCATTTTGTATCGATTACATGCTGTGTTGAAAGAATATATTGAAGGAAAGAATTCCAGATAATTATGATTCCAGATATGCACGAGATATATTAGGAGATAAGGAGATATGCGTGAGCTGTTGATTGAATATTTCTCTGCAATATTGTAGCCGAGAATCTCTCCTGATATAGTGGATCGTCTTGTATATAATCTGTGTAAACATTGTTCTTTGTTTTAAGATAATATAACATAAACAGAGAATCAATTACACTTTCATTCTTTATATGGTATCAGAGCAGTGGTTCTAAGAACCCAGAAATTCCTCATGGCAGGTGACGGAGATCAAAGGCTCCTTGAACAAAACAGGGGCTCAACAACTTCCAAGACCTCAGAAACATGGGAGAAATCCAATCATCCGCTTTTCCTCCATCATGCAGATCAACCAGGGGCTGTCCTTGTTTCACAAATATTGATGGAAGACAATTACACAACATGGGTGCAGTCGATGAGCATGGCACTCACTATCAAAAACAAAAGGGGTTTCATAGATGGAACTCTCAGGAGACCAACGAGTGACTCCCATGAGCAGGATCAATGGGACCGATGTGATATCCTTGTGAAAACATGGTTGCTTGGATCCATGTCAAAAGAGATCTCAGGCAGTGTTATTCATTGCAAAGACGCAAGAAGTATATGGCTAGAATTGAAGGGGAGATTTTCCCAGACTAACACAGTCTCTCTATTTCATATAGAAAATGCCATTCATGACTGTGAACAGGGCACCAATTCAGTCACGATGTTTTTCACAAAACTCAAATGTTTGTGGGATGAGAAGGATGCACTTAATTCCTTCCCGCTTTGCACCTGTGAAGCAGCCACCACAATGAAGACTTTTCTGGAGACACAAAAGACCATGAAATTCCTAATGGGTCTCAATGAAAGTTATGCCCAAACCAGAAGCAACATCATAAACATGGATCCCCTTCCAAATATGAACAAAGCCTATGCCATGGTTTTGCGCCATGAGAAGCAAGCAGAGACTTCCACTGGGAAATTGGCAACACTAGCAGAGGCATCTGCTTTCTCAATCAAGAAGGTGACTCGTGACTTTACACCAGTAAATGGAGAGGGTAAGTATTGTGACAAATGCAACATGAACAATCACAATACGATAAATTGCAGAGCACACCTGAAATGCACCTATTGCAACGGAAAAGGTCATACTTATGAGTATTGCCGAAGGAGAAGGAAAACTGCTGAAGGTAGTCAAGGAAGATCGAAGGTCAATCATGTGGCTCCACAAAGTCACAACAAGGGGGCTTTGCCAGAATTTCCTTTCTCACGAGAAGAATGCCAACAACTTCTCAGCCAACTCTTAACAAGGTCTGCATCAGCCAACCTAGTTGGTAACATCCCAAACTATGAGGAACTCTCAGGTAAATCATTCCAATTTTCCCAAAGAAATATGGAAATCTGTTGGATACTGGACAGTGGTGCAAGTGACCATATTGTTTGTAGTTCAACTCTCCTTACCTCACTTACACCAGTTAAAAATCGTTGGGTCAAACTTCCCAATGGAAATTGCACACCAGTCACCCATATTGGCACCGTAGTATTCTCTTCCCATTTTGTACTTCATAATGTGCTTTGCGTCCCAATTTTCTACCTCAACCTAATATCTGTGAGCAAGCTGGCATACGATTCATTCTATATCACTATTTTTCTCAGACAAGTTTGCTTCATACAGGACCTACGATCGGGGAAGACGATTGGGACGGGCACTGAGAAGGAGGGCCTTTATTGCCTCAACCTGTCACGGAAAGCAACATGCAATGCAGTTTCCACCATCTCAGACAATTTGTGGCATCAAAGACTTGGTCATCCCTCAACTAAAACATCTTCATTATTTCCATTTTTCTTCAATAAATCATGTATTCCCAGTTCCTGTTCTATTTGCCCTTTAGCCAAACTGACTAGGCAACCCTTTCCATTGAGCACTACACGTAGTGCAGCTTGTTTTGATTTAATCCACATTGACATTTGGGGTGGATATCATGTCCCATCTTCCTCTGGAGCCAAATATTTTTTAACTCTTGTTGATGACCATTCACGAAGCACATGGATATATTTGTTGAAACATAAATCTGAGGCACGAACTTTTCTTATCCATTTCATTCACTTGGTTGCAAATCAATTTAGCAAAAATGTTAAAATCATCAGGAGTGATAATGGCCCAGAATTCAAAATTTCAGACTTCTATTCATCTAAAGGCATTATTCACCAAACCAGTTGCGTCAATACACCTCAACAAAACGGTGTAGCTGAGCGTAAACATAGACATTTGTTAAACGTTGCTAGAGCCTTACTTTTTCAAGCCAATCTTCCGAAACATTTTTGGGGGGACGCCATACTCACTGCAGCCTACTTGATCAATAGAACTCCAACTCCAGTACTCAAGGGAAAAACACCTTTCGAATGTCTATTCAACGCCAAGCCTAACTTTTCTCATCTCAAGGTTTTTGGATGTCAATGTTTTGTGTCCACACACCCCACTCGTCCAAGCAAATTTGATCCTAGAGCTCATGAATGTGTTTTCATTGGCTACCCTCATGGCCAAAAAGGTTATAAGGTTTACAATCTAACGACCCAACACACTACTGTCTCTAGAGATGTAACATTTTTTGAACATGTGTTTCCGTTCAAAACAAGTCAGACTCCTTTGCCTTCTTCATTGCTTCCCATTCCAGTCACTTCTCCTTCACCCCCCACACATACCTATATTCCTCCACTACAAAATCCCTCCTCCCACTCTTCCGCTGTTCCTTCTACCAATTCACCCTCAGATTTCCCCACACCATCCCCACTTCCAAATCCCATTCCATCCACGGACAATTGTCCTATCATAACTCCTCCCGATCATACCACACTTGAAACATCCCCTGCTCCTTTATCAGCCTTACCACCACCTACACCCCCTCCACGCAGATCTTCTCGCGCCACGAGACTGCCTACTGCATTGCAAGGCTTTCACATTGATGCAGCCCTCCCCTCACGCCCCGACCAATCTAATTCCTCGGAAGTGGTCATTTCTCCAGGTCAGGCTCACAGTATTTCCAATGTTCTCTCTTATGATAATCTTTCCTCTCCTTACAGAACATTTACTGTCAATATGACTCTTTCTCGAGAACCTCTCTCATTTTCTCAGGCAGTCCAGGATCCCCAATGGCGGGAAGCCATGCAGCAAGAAATCCAAGCTCTCCATGCCAATAAGACTTGGAGTTTGGTCCCCCTTCCAGCTCACAAACGCCCCATTGGCTGTAAATGGGTTTATAAAATAAAGTATCATCCCGACGGCACAATTGATCGTTACAAAGCCAGGTTGGTGGCCAAGGGCTTCAGTCAGATTGAAGGGATTGATTATCGGGAAACCTTTGCACCGGTTGCTAAGCTCACCACTGTTCGTGTCCTACTGAGCCTTGCAGCCATGCAAAATTGGCATCTTCACCAATTGGATGTCAATAATGCATTCCTTAATGGTGATTTATATGAAGACGTTTACATGCGGCTCCCTCCTGGGTTCGGACGAAAGGGGGAGACTCGGGTTTGCAAACTACACAAATCCTTATATGGCTTGAAACAAGCTTCACGACAATGGTTCCTTAAACTCTCCTCAACACTCAAATCAGTTGGTTTCAAGCAATCATGGTCTGACTACTCCTTATTCGTCCGAAACCATCAAGGGATCTTCACAGCCTTGTTAATATATGTTGATGATGTTATTCTGGCAGGGAACAACTTAAACGACATCACCAAGACTAAAAGCTTTCTGTCCAGCCAGTTTAAGCTAAAAGATATGGGACAATTGAAATATTTTCTTGGGATAGAGGTAGCAAGATCCAAGCATGGGATTTCTTTGTGTCAAAGAAAATACGCATTGGAAATCTTGGAAGATACGGGTTTCCTTGGTGCTAAGCCTTCACGTTTTCCAGCTGAACAAAATGTGACGCTTACACAAGGAGATGGAGAATTATTAGAAGATCCTTCTCAATATCGAAGACTGGTTGGACGTCTTATATACCTAACCATCACACGGCCAGACCTTGCATACGCAGTCCATATACTTAGCCAGTTCATGGATAAACCCAGGCAACCCCACTTAGAAGCAGCACACAAGGTATTGAGGTACATCAAGCACGCACCGGGTCAGGGGATCCTCTTACCATCCAAAGGGCCATTGGAATTAAAGGCATATTGTGATGCAGACTGGGCTCGCTGTAAGGACACTAGAAGATCCACGACTGGTTACTGCATTTTCCTTGGAAATGCGCCCATCTCATGGAAGACGAAAAAGCAGACCACCGTATCACGTTCAAGTGCTGAAGCTGAGTATCGCTCCATGGCCAATACGTGCTGTGAAATAACGTGGCTACAATACATCTTGAAAGATCTGAATGTTAGACATGAGCGACCTGTCAAATTGTTCTGTGACAACAAAGCCGCAATCCATATAGCTTCAAATCCTGTATTTCATGAAAGAACGAAGCATATAGAAATAGATTGCCACGTGGTGCGAGACAAAGTGCAAAGAGGATTAGTTCAGCCAGAACATATAGGGACCAAGGATCAACCAGCAGACATCTTCACAAAGCCACTGAGTTCAAACCAGTTTTCCATGTTGCTCGGCAAGTTAGGAGTGATCAACATACACTCCAACTTGAGGGGGAGTATTGAAGGAAAGAATTCCAGATAATTATGATTCCAGATATGCACGAGATATATTAGGAGATGAGGAGATATGCGTGAGCTGTTGATTGAATATTTCTCTGCAATATTGTAGCCGAGAATCTCTCCTGATATAGTGGATCGTCTTGTATATAATCTGTGTAAACATTGTTCTTTGTTTTAAGATAATATAACATAAACAGAGAATCAATTACACTTTCATTCTTCACCCCTATGGCTACCACGCAAAAAATGTGAAATACTATGCTTCGCATTTTGTATCGATTACATGCTGTGTTGAAAGAATAAATGTTAATATTTTATTGCTATTCTTCGAGTTTAGTATAATGACTTTTTTTATTTATTTTGGATCAATGGAAGATTTATTGATCGGAGATTAACTTTAAATCTCATTTTCTTTTAATTGTTGGAGTATTCTAAATACCATACTGATAATTACTTATTTCTTTCTTCACATAATTAATTAAATTGAAGAGCATATATATTCAAATATCAAGAATGAGTTTCATTTATTTTATTTAAGATGTGTCAAATAATTATATTAATTAAATGAGAGTATTTAGATGATTAACGGGAAAATGTAAGCACTCATTTATTTTTTAATGAATGAGACATAATTTACTGATAAATCGTAATGGAGGCAAGTCATCATCGCACACTGACAGGACTGTGCAAGGCAATAGAGAAAAATAAAAGGATACAATGTGTTTGAAAGAGTGTGTTAATAGTTATTTTTAAAGTATATTTTATATAAAAATATATAAAAATTATTTTTATTTTTATTTTTAAAAAATTATTTTTGATATTGATATATCAAATTGACTTGTAAATATATAAAAAATATTAATTTAAAGTAAATAAAAATTAATTTTTTTATTGTTTTAAAAAACTTTAAAAACAAAAAAATAAATAGATTTTTAATACCGAAACATGAACACGTGTTCAAGGGATTCTCTGACCGCTTCCACCTCCAATCTTACATCTATATATGTGCACGAACATTCCCATCGATCTGTAGCAAAAACAGAATCCCATTTCGAGAGAGAGTAGAGAACGATTCAAACAAACATTTTTCGTATACATATTCCGAAAAGAAGTGAATAAATAGAGGCTTCCCTGTGTTTCAGGGCATCTCTTGTCTTGTCCAAATTCAATCACACACCCCAGGAATGTTTTTGTGCCACCTTCTCTGTAAATTGGGTTAGTGCATTTCTTGTTGCAACGCAAGCACGTAGCCTCCGTCACATTTTCACTCTCTCTGTAAATTTGGATCGCCATTTTCACCACTTCGATCCTTCTCTCGAGATATATGTATGGCGTCTCCCATTTTGGTAGGAACCATGCATGGTCGCATCGGTGCGTAGCAAGAAGATAACTTAAGGTGATGTGTATTTTCCAAAAGATTCATTAGTTAATTTCTTCTTTTCTGTATCTTTTGATATTTTAATTTTCATTCTATGTGTCAATCAAGTACATTAATTTTTATTATTTTAATCAAGCACTTTATTTTATCTTTTTAATGTGGAAAATTGCCTCTAAAATAATATTGTTTTGAATAAACAAAAGTATTTTAAATTAAAACAGACACTTTTAAAAAATTAAAATAAATTATATTAAGATATAAACTATCTTATTTTCTGATAAGTTTTTTGTAAAATTTGTTTGTTTAATTATATGCGTGTCTCGAACTCTTTTCCTAGGAGCATCCTCTCTAGTATGAGCAAAGAAAGTGCCAACCATTTCTAGTCAGAGAAGTGGTGATATCATAATATTGTCATCGGAGTTTTGAATTAATTAGATTATTTTAATTAGCTGTTTGTTTGTATCTCATGAGATATTCGAAAGGACTCGAGAACTGAAATAATTAAGGAGAACCATAATCAAGGTGGCAAAAATAACTATTTTATTATTAGTATTATTTCGAAGAATGAAAAATAATTAGAGATTATAACCGAAATTAAAATTCTTTTGTCCAGAAAACCCAACCATTTTATTGAAAACACTATATAAAAAAATTAGTTTAGTTACAGTTTTAATAACAATCTTATCAATTAATTAATTAATATAGAATAGCAGTAGTTAATACTATAAAATTTATAAAATTCATATATAATGGTAATTTTATTGAAAAAGTCTTCCCGAAGTTATTTTCCGAAAGGTTTCAATCCTCGGACAAAGGATACACGAATGAGTTTCATTTATTTTATTTAAGATGTGTCAAATAATTATATTAATTAAATGAGAGTATTTAGATAATTAACGGGAAAATGTAAGCACTCATTTATTTTTTAATGAATGAGATATAATTTACTGATAAATCATAATGGAGGCAATACAGAAAAATAGAAGGGGCATTGTTGAGTACTCGTATCTTTAAAGTTACGAGGGGATTAAAATTATGTTATTATTGCCTTTTAAATTATTTTTTATTTAAAAATATATTAAAAAAATATTTTAAAAACAATTATTTTTAATATTTGTATATTAAAATAAATTGAAAATACCAAAAAAATATTAATTTAAAATAAAATAAAATAAATTTAATTTAATTTTTTTAAAAAAAATTAAAACATAAAAACAAATATATCTGCACCCACCACCATCAAATATTCTCTATCGAGAGATTCTTTGACCGATTCCACCTCCAATCTTACATAAAATTTGTTTGTTTAATTACATGCGTGTCTCAAACTCTTCTCCTATGAGCATCTTCTCTAGTGTGAGCAAAGAAAGTGCCATCCATTTCTAGTCAGAGTACTGGTGATATCATAATATTGTCATCAGAGTTTTTAATTAATTAGATTATTTTCGCTGTTTGTTTTTATCTCATGAGATATTCGAAAGGACCCAAGAACTGAAATAATTAAGGAGAAACATAATCGAGATGACAATAAATAACTATTTTAATTTTTAAAAATTTTCACATCCTATATATTAACTAAAAACTATATAAAAAATTAGTTTAGTTTTTTAAAAAAATATTGAATTTACTAGGGATTGAATTTTATAATTTATTTTAATTTTTTATAAGTTTTTTAATTGATTTTTTTTAATCCTATTATTCAATATTATAACCGACTCACTATCTAAATTAATTTAAATTGATCTAGTATGTTGTTGTCTCAATATTTTTATATATCAAAAAATATTATGTCGAAATTCTTTTTATTAAACTATGTTTAGATTGCTTTTTAACTCATTAAGTCAACTAGATCATTTTCAATCAACCCTCACATAAATTAAAAAAAAAAACACTCTACTAGAAAATATATTAATAATGTTTAAATATTTTTTTATATTAAAAAAACATACCCAAGTTCTAACCTATAATATAGCCGGCACGAGTAAATAATCTTTCACTTGACATTATTAATTCATTTGGACTTTCATTATGGGAAAAAAAAAAAAGTTTTGTAAAGATGAAAAAAAAAAGCGTTTTAGATAGAAATATTTTATATTTATAATGAATATATTGTATGCACTATGTTTTTATACATAATTACACACATATACAATATTGTAAAGTAATTTATTTTCCTTTAGATCGCAACTACGGTTTCAACACTAATTAATTAAGCAAACACCTTTTTCTTTCTTCCAGCAACAACTATAGCCTAGTTAGAAGAAAAATTTACTGTAACCGTATATATTTATACATATGCGTGTGCTGAGCAATAAAATATAATTTGTTCATATAAGTTAGATTTATTAATATTAAAAATATATTATTAATGTAATGTACAACTTGTAGAAAGGTTTTTGGATAAAATTCATTGAAATATTTTTATATCTATAAAAGCTCCAATTTTTTTTTAATTAAACCAAAAAATCCAAATGAGTTCAGGGTATTAAAAAAGAGGTAGATATATAGGTTTTATACATATATATATTAAATGAAGTTTCAAAGATATAAAAATATTTTAACATGTTTTTTTCAGGGATTTTGGTAATCTAATTGCTGTGAATTATGTGATTATATAACGAAGAAAAAAAAGTTGCCATGAATCCTCCTGGCGCCCATGCAAGAGCCTTCAAAGCTGCCATGAATCCTCCGGCGCCCGTGCAAGAGCCTTTGTTTGAAGGAACACTGCCACGAAAAAGCCCCCCTTCTTTCTCAATGTCTTATGGCTTGTATTGGAAAGAAAAAGTTGTCGGTATTTAAGTTATAACTAAATACATTTTATTAGTTATTTAACAAGGTTTATTTTGAAGAAAAAAACAACACAAGTGAGGAGAAAAAAAATAAATTCCACTAAAAATAATAAGAATCTCATCAAGTAATTAATATAGGATATCATTAGTTAAAGTTTTAGTATCATAAAATTTATCGGAATGGAAGTATTGATTCTTCTATTTCTTCCTTCCAATGAGATAATCTTAAAATTTATATATAATGGTAATTTTATTGAAAAAGTCTTCCCGAAGTTATTTTCCGAAAGGTTCAATGATCCTCGGACAAAGGATCCATAAGTGGAATCCACTCGAAAACATCATTAAACACAATCCTACCTCGGTACTTCCGAGGAGAGATTTCAAGAGATCGGGATGTATATATTTTGAACTTATAATTATCGAGGATCCAAGCTTCCTTGTCTAGCATCTTAGAAACTGTGATGTCCTAGCATTTTCACTCGGTTGATTGACCATATTTTTGTGCTGAAGATACTCTCAAGAACGCATTTTGTTAGATATAATTAATAGCATTTAACTCTGTAGATTAATGTAGACTGTGGTAGGTAGCAGAGGACGGACATTTCCAAGCATGGGAGACGCAGAAATTGAAACGCAGACCGAGTCGAGGCACCCATCGAGAGATCAGCAACATCAAGTTTGATTGCAGGTACAAGACAAACTTCTTGTTACAGCTTTTCGATTTCTTGATGTCCTGCTACCTTATTCCTCACGTAAGACGGTTTTTAGGCAGGAAAAACAATTGATACATAAACGAATACCTCACTGATTTCTATTTTTATTTTGTCCTTGGCAAATCCTTATTTTATAAGTTTTTCTTTTACTTTATTCTTAACAATCTTTGAGCCTAAAATACCATGTGACTTCAAGATCATTTTCCAGGTTATATAAAATCAGAAAATCCGAAGTTTAGAATTGCATGTTGTTATTCTTCTAAATTCTGGAATTTTTGTATGCATTTAATATTTTGTCCGGATACAAGTTGGAAAAGGTTATATTAATTAAGATCTTAACCGAGTTTAAATAAAAACTTTTTTACATTTAGCTATATGAGTTTACCATTTCATATATATATATTGAATTTAATTATAATAAAAAATTCATTCAAAATAACCAATATTTAGGCAATTGAATAGTTAATTTATTTAGGTAATTGAATAGTTGATTTTAGCACTCCAAGAATTTGTGGCGTCTTAATGTTCTCGTTGTTAAACAATGTGCATTTGTTCTACCTAACCTATTTGTAAAGTCCACCGCCACCTCTTTAATTTTTTTCAGGAAATCCGCCAAACCTTAAGATAGCCAGAGAGGCGGAGACAGAGAAGAAGAGAGGGAAGGAGGGAGATTTTACTAACAAAGGTGGGTTTTCGGGATGTCTCGAGTAGCAAGAAGAGACCCTTCACAACTAAATTTTTTACTCTAAAGATTTAGAAAGGCATCGACTGTTACATTCAAGTCATGGCATGCAATTCAATGGCCATTCCCTCCTCCCCAGGGACTACAGCACAAAAGGATGTGTTCAAAGAACACGATGGTCTTTTCCGTTCAAACTCTGGCAAGGACTTCTGCAACCGAGCCACTATGCAGAGATCCTATTCAGATAACCACCTCTGTTATTCCATTAACCGTGCACGCGCTGCATCAACACAACCAAAGCTAAAGAGCAGCCGATCAGTTGGGATTTTCCCATTTCAAATTGCTAGCTCCATTATCCCAACATCACTTCGGTCATTTCTGTTTGACCCAGAGGCAAGCAAGGACATGAATATTGCGAAGGATGGAATTGAAATATCGTCAGAGAAGGGTGGGAATATAGGGGACAATTCAGACGAGGGCAGTGCTAACGATGAACTGGGAGAGGTCAAGAGAGCAAATTGGGTGGAGCGGATTTGCGAGATCGGAATCCATCGGAGGAATAGACAACAGAAAGAGGATATATATGGAAAAGAGTCATCTGATGCCAACAAAAATGGTGATAGCAATTGTGAGGGTGGTTGCACGGTAGACTACAACTCAGAAGAGGAAGGAGGAGAAACAAAATATGATCGGGAAACGTTTTCAAGATTTTTGGCTCCCGTTGCATGGTCTGATATGAAGCTATTCTCAAAGCTGGCTTTCTTGTGCAACATGGCTTACGTTATACCAGAGATTAAGGTACACACACTGTGTTCTTCAATACAATTATGTAGGCCATCCTTCTAAGATCTGGATATGTTCAGATCTTCTAAACTCCACTGCTTTCGTTAACTCTATGGTACTATCGAGCTATTGGTTAAGAAATTTGGTTTTGGATTTCAAAAAATAACAATGAAAATTAAAACTTTAGGTAAAGAAAATTATCGCCCATTCATTATGTGATTCAAAGCATAGAAATCACTAATCTACTTCGTTCATCATCCCCAGACATGTAATGCCAGCCTAAAGCAAGTACAAATACAAATGCTTATAACACAAGCAATTCATCCATTGATACGCAGGCCATGGATTTGAGGAGATATCACGGCCTACACTTTGTAACATCTTCTTTAGAGAAGAAGGCGGAGGCTGCTGCCATGAAAGAGAAGCTCGATCAGGACTCTACTCACGTCCCAGCAGCTGCTTCTGTAGTGGCCAAATCCAACCCGCAGAACACAGTGGAACCTGAGCAGAAGCACCCAATACGGTCATCTGTTGCTTATGGGATTGCTGCCTCAGCAGCATCTTATGTCCAATCACATGCACGAGGCCTTCTTTCTCATGGCGCTCAACCTCAGCAGGAAGGTGAGTGTACTGATTCAAGCAGTACTGGAAACCAACCAGTTGAGGACAGAGACCGACCAGTTGAAGATGGTGAGAGATCCCAACGAGTATATAAAAAATCAGAGGTGGCTGCTTACGTTGCAGCTTCAACTATGACAGCAGTGGTTGCAGCTGGGGAGAAGGAAAAACAGGAGGCAGCAAGGGACCTTCAGTCACTTCACTCGGCACCTTGTGAATGGTTTGTTTGTGATGACATAAGCACGTACACACGCTGCTTTGTGATCCAGGTAAATAATTCCTTCATCATTCATTTCATTCTGTATGTTATGTAACATATTCCTAGGCTCTAGAAACAAATAAAAAGAAATCACGTCACAGTTTTCACATTAAACATGATATTCTATTTCTGAAAGGAAGACCCGAAACTGATAGGCCTTGAACCTGTTTTCATGTTTCAAAATTGCAGGGATCTGACTCCCTTGCATCTTGGCAGGCAAACCTCCTATTTGAACCAGCTAAGTTTGAGGTAAGTATTGACTGCAAACTCTCGCAACTCGAAAAGAGTCCTTTTGAGGAAAAGATAGACCATATTCTAACAGTAGAAAGACCTGTACCATTGATTAAATACTGTGTTTGACAGGGTACAGATGTGCTTGTCCACAGAGGAATTTATGAAGCAGCAAAGGGAATTTATGACCAGTTCATGCCAGAAATTATGGAACACTTGAACAAGTATGGAAAGCGTGCTAAGCTTCAATTTACTGGCCATTCTCTAGGGGGTAGCCTCTCTCTTTTAGTTCACTTGATGCTACTAACCAGAAAGTTTGTCAAGCCCTCCACTCTTAGGCCAGTGGTCACTTTTGGCTCACCATTTGTATTCTGTGGAGGCCAAAAAATCCTAAATCATTTGGGGTTGGATGACAACCATGTGCATTGTGTAGTGATGCATAGAGATATTGTCCCAAGAGCTTTCTCCTGCAACTACCCCAACCATGTGGCACTAGTCCTCAAGCGATTAAGTGGCTCCTTCCAGTCACACCCTTGTCTAATTAAGAATGTAAGTATATATTTGATCAATTCCAACTTTCAATTCTCAAACCATCCATACATTATTTGCTCAGACTTGCATTGTCTAACTAAAGAGTTTTGACTATCTACTTCATGACATCCCTCAAATTCGACCTCCATCCAAAGGCTCATTCCAAATGTATCATGTACCTAATTTTTTTTTAAAGTTCATAGATGCCTACATTTGTTCTTTAAAACTCAAAACCAATCTCAAGTTTAGATCCATAAAAAAGTAAAAAATACAAAGGAAGTTCGTAATATTTCTCATTCACTTTCTCTGATGTTTTTATGCAGAAATTTTTGTACTCTCCACTTGGGAAATTATTCATACTCCAACCTGATGAGAAGTCATCTCCTCCACACCCTTTACTGCCTCCAGGCAGTGCACTGTATGCTTTCAACAAAACCCAATATGGGTTCTCTGCAAGTGCCATAAAGGCATTCCTGAATTGTCCCCACCCACTGGAAACTCTTAGTGATCCTAAAGCTTACGGCTCAGAAGGTACAATTTTAAGAGACCATGACTCAAGCAACTACCTAAACGCAGTGAACAAGGTTATAAGGCAAAACTTAAAGATGGTTCGTAAAGTACAAGAGCAGAGGAATCAATTGTGGCCATTGCTGGCCTCACCGTCTCCACATTCATGGAACCATGAAAACACTCTGGAAAAGAGTGTGCTAGGGACCAAGAAAGTCATGACTGGTGTCTGAAGCTCTTTTGCAGGGTTCTCCCCTGGTTAGATATGCACAAGACATTGACGAGAGAATTTTCTGTTTCTCCTTTCATCTGTTTGTAAATACAGTCAACATGTAAAGCCAATAAACTCTTGTATCTGTATTTATCATTCGTCCTCATTGAATAAAGCCTTGGTGAAATCCAATATTTCTTGTAGCAAAGATACGGCAATATTCTATGCATTCGTTCTTTTTTTTGTTCTTCACAATATTGACTTACCAGGCTACGCTCACAGCTATTAATTATTTCAGATTTATATTCTAAGCTGCACTGCTGCATCAAGAGTTACAAAACTAATGACCAACAGCTCAATAATCACAATCGAAGGAAATTAAATTTGTTAAAAAAAAGTCACTGAACAAATTTTAGCGCACTCGATGTAATCCAAGATCTAATTTTGTAAATAGAACAACTCTAATGTCCTCAGTATCACTACTACAAAGTATAAAGTACAATGTAACTCCTGACTAGCAATTTAAAACTACAAAAGTTTGAAACTCTTGACCAATACACTTAAAAGAAGCCCCTATTTTATTAATTACAAGCATACTCTCTAATGAATCGGATTGTTTTCTAAAAAGATAACTCTGACAGATACATAGAGTTTTGAGGAACTACTGAAAAATAGACTTCATGAAAAAATTCCACACTGCAAATGCCATTTGCATATGCATAAATGTAAACATTAACGCAGCCGATAGCAGGTAAAGTAGAAAAAAGCAAACAGAGAGATGAGCTTTGACAAGAGAAAATGCATACCTGCTTCGCTCTGTTGAGGTTCGGGTTCAGTGTTATCTTCCATATAAAAGACTAAAGATCACAGCTTTCACCAGTCCAATACATCCAATAGCTGCAATTCACTGTGCTTTGAGAATCTGAAAATCAATGACGAAACCTTAGGAAATCAACAAGAGAACATTCACCAAGCACATTCTACACTGCAATTCGATCCAAATCTGAGGCAAATAACTTCACAAAGCCGCCTGTAAAGCACCGATTGACTAAGTAAGAACCTTGATTACAATCTCTCTTGCAACCAAACCCTTAAAAGCAAGACCGAAAGAACCGAGCGAGATAATAAAGTAACCACCAATAACTTACCCAGAAGCAGAAAGAACACCGTCGTCAAATTCTAGAAAGTTCTAGATTCGTCCGGGGATTTCTCTGATTGAGGAACTTTTTCGAAATCCGTTTCGGCTTTTCTGGGGGTAACGTAGGAACGCCTAGAGGGCGGGCATGGGCGTTGTCCTGCCGTGCTGCCGCTTTCAATCTTTGCCTTGTAATTATAATCCGTGATTGATGTCATATGATCCGTGTGATCAGATGACGTTTGGTAAGGTATTCGAACATTTACCTACTCACATTAGCTAAGAGCATTCACACCCTTCTCTGTATTACGACTCTCCTTTGCTATCATGGCTAGTAAGTGCAGGTTTTTCCCATAGCATTCATGCTCTGTAAAAACTCTCTACCCTCGCTTTGCGAATAGTTCTTGTTATATATATGCTAGCATTGTAGCACTCCTCAATTTTGTGATGAGAAAAAAGGTATGGAGGGAAAAGAAGGTGAGGTCGTCGCATGAAAAGGAGTTCTTAAATACATTGAAACTTTATCTCAACTAGAAAATAAAATAAAAATCTGAAATCATTTAAAAAAATGCATAAAATATAAAATAAAATAAAAATTATAAAAATTATCAAAACTGAAACCTCATGTGAGATTTTTAAAATATAAATATTCAATAGTTGGAGTAGTGATTTCATAACTACTTTAAAAAAATTATCATTCAAAAACTCATATAAAAATTTAAATATAATTTAACAATCACATCAAAAATTATAATTTTTTTAAATTGTTATTCTAGTATGGTATAACAAGATCTTTTTTATATTTAAATCTATTTTACCAGTCCATAAATATATTTATTAAATCATTTACATAATTTATCTAAAATAAATCCTTATTTAAGTATATCAAACTTGTCTAAAATTATTTATCTCAATTATTCTTTTCTGCAGGAGTTCTCTAGTTAAACGTTCCTTGTGATCTAGTTTTTCTAACTACTCCATGTGCTCAAACAAACTTGGAAAGTGACAATCTTTGCTGGGTTTTATCCGTTTATGTATGTGCTACTCTATAATTTTAAAAATTTTATTTTTATTATGACAAAATAGAGATTCTATTGTTTTAATTGCTTTTCATTAAGGCCAATTTTTATTTTTTTTTGCTTTGGTAAATTTTTTTAAAAAATAATAGAGGTTGATTTTAGCACATCTAATTATCATAAGGTTTGTAAGACTTAAACCGGTCATCTTTGAGGAGCAAACTCATGGCTTGATCAGTTAAATTACACCCATAGAGTTCAGTTTGAGATTTTTTTTTTATTCACATAGGGTGTTTAGGCTAGCTTATGTACACCTCGACTAATCCTTACAGGCTCTAAAATTAACAACCAGGTAAGTCTCCAGCTGCTATCAATATTAGCAATTACAAGGTTAAACTTGAGATCACAAGAAAATCAAACCATTTAATCTTAAACTTTTATCACTAGACCAACTACTAGATAATTCGGTCTGAAATTTTTTAATTACTTAGGTGGTTGTTCTCAACATCTAATAATAAATTGCAAAGTTGTTGTATTTAAAAAAAAATTATCCATTGCAATTTTACTGTTTAATATAAACGGTATAATTTGCACCCAACCCAAATTCTTCTATAAATTGGATTTTTTCTATTAAAAATTTACAATTTCATGTATTTTTTCTATTAAAAATTTACACTTTCATGTATATTTGCTTAGCTTCAATTTCTTTCTCGATCACAGTTGCACAAAGTTTTTCAATGGAATCTCAAAAAGGTAGTGGCTAATTCACTAGTCTTATGAAGGGTCACCCCGAATACATAATTTTCACAAGAAAATTATAATCTAGCCTATCAATACTCCAATCAATCTATTGTAACATCTCAAGATCCATGTTAGAATCCACTTGCGGCTAAATGACAAAGCGATCGAGTAACTTTAAGGATGAATAAAATATTGTTCTTATAGAGACATGGATCAACACTAGTATGGATCCAATATGTAGAAATAAATAAAATAGAAAGGTGTAATGGAAAAGAATTCACAAAAGCTACAACGAAAACAAGAACTTTATATTCAAGTGTACACCAAGTTCTCTAATGCATCTTTGATCAATCGTTCATCTAGTGGTGAATTAGTTTTATTTATACCATACCTCAATTAAAAATAAGAAACTAAAGTGATTTCACGTCGATGTATTATTTATATAAAACTTATATATTTAAATTCATTTAATTTATTATTTTTTGTAAGTAATGGATTTTGATGTATTTTAATATTAGGTCAATGAAGTAAAGATTACATATCAAAATATTCATAATTAACCATTCTTATTTTAACATTGCTAAAAAAATTGAAGAGCCAACATAAATGGATAATTATAAATTCAAAGAAGAAGTTCAAAAACATTAGAAATGCAACTCCTACAATTTGTTCTCCTCTTACTCAAAATTCAATCAACTTATAAGAAGATGATGTTGTATTTGATGATGATTGCAGTATGGAGAGACGATAGGTAGCAAAGAGGAAAAAAAAAAACAAGCTAAAAAAGATAAGGGAAGCACAAGTTCTCATGTTGGATCGATCCTAAAGGATTATAAAAAAACATAAAATAGAAATGAAATGTAAGAAGATAACTTTTTTTAAAAAAATATTTGCTTTCAAGGAAAAAAAACGTAAATACAAAACATAAAAAAGCAAAGATAAAGCGAGATATGATTTTATTATGTAAAAGAATGAAACAATAACAAGAAGATGAGAGAATAATGTTAATAGATACTACAAGCATGCCTTGATATTTGGTTGAATATTATAAGATGCATCAGATAGAGATATTAGCTAAATGATATAATAGTAGTTTTAATTAATATGCATTATTTAAATTTTCATTAATTTTTAAGTGTATGCATTTTATTTTTATTATTTTTAATTTCTACTATAATAAAAAAAAATTAAATGTGCTATTAAATTATTAGCATATTTTGAAAGTAAACAACATGAAACAACCTACACTTGAATATTAATCTCACATGTAATTTGAATAATAAAAAAATAATAAGATACCCAAAGACAACAGAGATAAAAATATATTTAGTTAAAGAGATGGAAATATAAAAGTAAATTTGTCTCTAAAATAATTTTAGAATGAATATTTGTATTCGCAAAATATAAGATACAAAGAAAATATGTTTTCAAAGACAATATTTGTTATATTTTATTTTTAAAATATCAATGTAAAAAAGTTTCAATTCCAATATAATTCAACTAAGACAAGTAAAGATAAAAATAGTAATTATTATAGTTTTAAAACCCAACTCGAAGATTGATTTGAGGCTAAGCTTGGGTCACGGGTCGGGTTGATCCAAGTCATCGGAAGAATAAAAATAATTATTAATATAGTTTTAAAGTCCGATTTGATAGTTGAATCAAGGCAAAGCCAAGATCAATATAAAAACAGAAATGATTATTATCATAGTTTTAAAACTCGACTTGGAATAAGGTTCCAGGAGGGTTAACATAAAATAAAAATGGTTATTATTATAATTTTAAAACTTGATATGGGGATCAACCTGGGCTGACCTGAGTCAGTATAAAGATAAAAATTATTATTATCAAAGTTTTTAAACAAGATTTCAGAATCAACCCGAAACAAGATTTAGGTCATAAATTAAAGAGTATCAACTCAACTAACCCAATTTTTTCAAAAAAATCAATGAATTTTTAACCCATGTTTTATCCGGGATGACTTGTGTTTTTGATAGGCTAGATCGAGACAATCATTCCTCTTCTTTTTCTTAAACTACTTTAGGTCTCAGATAAGTTCACAAAGTTTTATAACTCGAGTTATTATAATATTATTAATCTTAACATTTAATATAAACTAAAGTAAAAAAAAAAAATACATATCTATTTTATAAATATATATAAGTTTGAAAATAATTCATATTAAAAGTAAAAATATTTTTTTTATATTTTATTCTCCTTAATTCATCATTTTCAGACAATCAATTTATCTTATATATTAATACAAAATATAATTTTATTCGTATCTTCTTTTCTGTTTTTGCCTTTACCTTCTCTATTTCTTTTGTCCTAAAGCTACTTAAATGCGCAAGTCATAGGAGTGGGCAAACATCATCATATTCGGGCCTCTAATATAAAATCACGATGATTTATTTATGATTAATAATCTTATAATTTATTAATTTGGATACTGTTTTTTTCCCCTTTTTTCTCTCTCCTTCCCAGAAACTCTATCCTCAACTCTTTCAATATTTAAAAAACTTGTTTTAAGAAATCTAATCAAAATAACAATAATAAAGAAAAAAGACCCTCTCAGAGGCCCAAACTCCCTCAAATGTAATTTTCTCTAGCCCCCGCAATTTCCATTTCCTCTAAGCAAACACCCCCGCTCCCTTTCTCTCTCTCTCTGCAACCCCGAGAATAATAGGAAAGGAAAAAAACTAATCACTGTATTGAAATTGATCCACGCCTCCTTCCTTTATTCAGAGATAAATTCAACGCACCTAATATTGCTTATTGCATTTGCTATGTGGTCCTTCTTAATCCTGCAATATTTCTTTATTTGATTTGCCGACACTTCAATCATTATAATTTTTTTCTATCAGGATTCTGATTTTCTCTGGTTTTTTTTTTTTTTTATTTGGGCTCGTAATTTCCAGCGTTTCATTTTATTTAGTTTAATTTATTATTCTGTTTTATTCAGGAGAATCCTTTCAATCATGCAATGTCACGTAAGTGCCCAACTTAACTGAAATTGATTTGTGTTTTTTTTACCCAATATTGGTGGAAATTTCAGCACCTGCTCTTTTTTTTCCCATTTTTGGAAACAGGTTGTCCTGAAAACCTATTTCTGAATACTGTACCTGTTTTTTTGTGGCTGTTTATGGTTTCAATTGTTTAAAATTTTTTTATTTTCTGGAAGAAAGTTGGTTTGTTGGTTGTGGAATAAAAGGGGGGAGAGGGAGAGAGAGGAAAACACTTGCTTTTATTTTAGGATTGCATGGGAGAGCATGAAGGGTGGGCACAGCCACCAAGTGAGCTATCGCCAAATGGCCTATTGCCCAATGAAGCGCCCTCTGTGATCAGAGTGCTTGATTCAGAGCGATGGTCAAAGGCCGAAGAGAGAACTGCAGAGCTTATTGCCTGCATTCAGCCCAACCAGCCCTCTGAAGAGCTTCGCAATGCCGTTGCAGATTATGTGCAGCGGCTTATTGCAAAGTGCTTTCCTTGCCAGGTGCATTGCCTATATGCCTTAACGTATGAAATCTTTTTGTTGCTCACGCTCATGGTGTATGTCTTGATGGGTTTCTGGATTTAGATTGTATAACCATTGTTGTGGATTGTGTTGGTCCGGTAGAGAGAGACATGGAATAATGCCTCATCGTTATGCCTGGATTGTTGATATGGAATCTGGGAATGTGATTTTGTGCGTAGGAATTTGTAAGTTAAGGCGTTGATCAAAAAGAATTTCGTGAAATATGAGATGGTATGTCTTGATTGGCAATGTATGCAAACAAGAGCATTTAGTGGATAATAAGCTGATGGCAGTAAAGTACTGTGTTTTCTGTGTAAGTGTCCAAACAAAAAGAATATGTTTGTCTTAATTAGAATAGATTATAGACCTAAGGTCGAGTTCAAAGACATCAACAACTGTGAACAATGCATACTGGCTTGCTGGCAGTACTTGAGTATTTTTATAGTGCGAGTGATTTGGATTCATAATATCAATTGTTTCATTGCTGCAAAAGGTATGCATCTTCAAGTTTTTAATATAATTATTTACTCATGATTGCTATGATCTACAGGTATTCACTTTTGGGTCTGTACCGCTTAAGACTTATTTACCTGACGGGGATATTGACTTAACAGCCTTCAGTAAGAATCCTAATTTAAAAGATACATGGGCTCATCAGGTTCGTGATATGCTGGAGAATGAGGAGAGGAATGAAAATGCTGAATACCGAGTGAAGGAGGTTCAGTACATTCAGGCAGAGGTAGGTCCCTTATTAATCCTTTCAATTCCCTTACATTCTGTTTATTTCTTTTGTTATCTCTTTTTCTTCATTTTATTTTAAGCTTGCTTCTACAACTAGGATGCGATTTTTTGTGTTTGGCTTGAATATATCTAGTTAGTAATGTTGACTTCAGAGTTGTTACAGCATCAGTAATATTCCATCCATGCATGTTCTTCTACTACAGTGGACTTGTAATCTTCAGTGAATATTTCAAGGTTCTGTGGTATGTTTGAAACAAGTGGGTTGTTTGCTAGACATATGCACTCTGTATTACCTCTAATTATGGGGCAATGGTGAACACTAGTAAGCTTTTCAACACATTTTCAACATTATTTTGAGGTGAAATTATATTTCACAATCTAATTTCTATGTAATTTGTTTTGATCATTTTCGTATTTGTTTGTTTAAGAAAATGATTCTCCCGCTGAGATCTGTGTCTAGAAGGCGTACCAAAAAATCTCAATTAAAGATTTCTCAATGCCCTCTACTCTATGAAGCAATTCTTGATGACAGATGTAACTTTCTTTTTGTTTGAATACACATATACAGGTGAAGATAATAAAGTGTCTTGTGGAAAACATTGTGGTAGATATTTCATTTAACCAACTTGGTGGACTGTGCACCCTTTGTTTCCTTGAGGAGGTTAGTGCTCTATCTGGAAAATCTTTCTTACTTCCTTCGTCCAAATATAATGATCCCTGTTGGAACACTTCTGCCATACCAAATTATTAGTGCATTATTCGGAAGTCACAAATTATTTTGATGTTTTGCTGTCATGCCCTAATCATTAAGCAACCTCAAATTTGAAAAAAAAAAAAAAAGTAAACCAAAAAAAGAGGCTAACAAAATGAAAAAGGTGATGGCATAAAGTACTGTAGAACCATGCGATCAGCCTTCCTTGAACAACTGAAAAGTAAAACATGTATTATAATTTCAGATGGAGAAGTAGCATTTTTCTCTTGGTAACTAGAAACCAGGATACTCTTTTATATTTTTGTCCCTGATAGTATTCTTGCCTCTGTAGGTTGATAATTTGATAAATCAAAACCATCTATTCAAGCGTAGCATTATATTGATAAAGGCCTGGTGTTACTATGAGAGCCGAATACTTGGTGCTCACCATGGATTGATCTCCACCTATGCTTTGGAAACCTTGGTTCTATATATATTTCATGTTTTCAACAACTCCTTCGCGGGTCCTCTTGAGGTGGATTTTGGTGCTTGGTCTCACTGTCTTGCTGCATTCCCCTCTTCGTTTATCTGATTCTTTCTCTATCTACCTGTCTAGGTCCTTTATCGTTTTCTCAAGTTCTTCAGTAAGTTTGATTGGGATAATTTATGTGTTAGTCTCTGGGGTCCTGTACCTATTAGTTCACTTCCAGATGTAACAGGTATGCTTGATTGATTGGAGACTCCTTTCCATCTTCTCAATAAGTGACCCTTTCTTTTTTTGTAAATATTTGTCAATCTACTGGCACCAACTATTTTAGTGAAATGTCACACAGCGGAACCTCCTCGAAAGGATGGTGGAGAGTTACTACTTAGCAAATTATTTCTTGAGGCTTGTAGTGCTGTGTATGCTGTTTTACCTGCTGGACAAGATAATCAAGGGCAACCTTTTTTGTCCAAACACTTCAATGTTATTGATCCTTTGCGTGTAAACAACAACCTGGGACGTAGTGTCAGTAAAGGTACACAAATAGAACCCTGCCATGTTGTCTGCTACCAAGTTAACTGTCGTTTGAATATTTCTCTCTTTTCATTTTGAGTTGTAGATATGTTTTATTGTGCATCTGCATGACAAATGCCTTCCCTTTGACAAGTTACTGTAGATAGCACAGAGAATCAGGACTTAATGTCTTGTCTTTTCTTTGCTGGCTTTTAATATTCATTGAACCATAATCCAACTGCAGTTTTTTTTCTTTATTGATTGTGTCATTTTTTATATGGTACAAGCTAGCATTACCTTTGGCGCTATTTCTTCTTTATACATGTTTCTGCTGACAGTAGCATGCAAGAACTGTAAGAGAGGTTTGTGCAGTTGTTTTGCAATTTTCTCCTAAAGGTATTTTGTACACCATGGTTTTTAGTGATGATTTCAAGCAAAAATGGATAGAAAAGGTATTGATAAAGAAAGGTACCAGAAATAAAGAAGGGGCAAAAGATGTATGTTGATGTATTTCTATATTTATCTTTTTGTTTATTCCTTGCAAAAAAGGAAAAAGAAAAACATCTGTAACTATGTTTCTTTTTCTGCCTCTCTCTCTCTCTCTGGTTTTCAAATATATCCTAGTTCTTGTTCTTTTATTGGTAGTAGGGTTAAGGCTTATAACAGGGAAATTGGGCATTCAAGTTGATATACTTAGATTTTTCGTTCTAGGACTTGAAAAGGGTTCTTTGTGTTGTCAATTGCCTAAATATGCTATTAATATTGATGTGTTAATGGTTTTCCATTATTTGCCTTACCTGTATACACACATGTATACATATTGGTGGAAAATTTAATGTAGGTTAAGTGGTCTGGATGGTGGGAATGGTTGCAAATTGTAATTGAGGTTAAGAGTGTACAGAACAAAGGGAAATGATAACATAAGTTTGCTTCTCTAAACTTCATGTGTGCATATGGGCGTTTATGTCCTTGGACGCAACAGAATTTGATTGGAATGAAAACATATAGATCAGTTCATGAATGTTTTATACTTCTTACTGGTCTGTTAGCATTTAGTAACTTTTATTGTGTAATACAACCTACATTTTCCAGGTAACTTCTATAGGATACGCAGTGCGTTTGCATTTGGAGCTAAAAGGCTAGCTAGGTTACTTGATTGCCCCAAAGAAGACCTGTGTTTTGAAGTAAATCAGTTTTTTCTGAACACCTGGGAGAGACATGGTAGTGGCCATCGTCCTGATGTGCCAAGGAATGATTTGTGGCTGTTGAGATTGTCAAATCATGATCACTTGCATGGGCCTGAGAGTCTAAGGAACAATTCAAGCAGCAAACCTTCCGGTCATGAAGCTCAAGTTGATGTGGCTCATGGCTCATGTACTGTTCCCTCCCAGCATGATAATTATTCCATAGATAGCACATCCAAAGGTAGTGAAGTTTCAACACTTTCTCGTACTCAAAGCCAAAAGACTAATGCTAACACTAACAGCACAAGGAGCACCTCTGATCAGTGTAGAAGGGAATCTACTTCCAATCAGAGCATGCATGCCGATAGAAGTCAGAGAAATGAAAAGCCCGACAACTTAGTCACTGACTTTCAGGGAAGGTATCCTTTTGCTAGGACACGCTCTAGTCCTGAACTTTCTGAGACATATGGCGAAATTTCTTCTCAAGGGAGGCGTAACAAAGTCCAAGAAAGTGGGAAAGGCCAGTCTTCATCTGCCAGGCTAAATCATGGCAGGAGGAAAAACCTGGGATCTGATAATTTGAAAAACCATGGTATTAGCTCTTCAAGTGATGATCCTTCACCTGTTAGGCACGCCATTTCCAGTCAAAGCTGCAATCCTGCTGCTGATTCAAATAGTTACCACAAAGATTCATGCTTGGATGTCGCCAGTGAAGAATTTGTTTCTGTCCTAGGGTCACAGGGGATGCATCAGGAAGAGCAAGATCTTGTGAATGTGATGGCTTCTTCTACTGGTCTGGGTTTCAATGGACAGGTTCATGTTCCACTGAATATGGCACCTGGTCACATTTCTCTTCCAATTCCACCTTCTGTTCTAGCTTCAATGGGATATGGTCAGAGAAATATGGGTGGAATGGTACCCGCAAACATTCCCTTCTTGGAGACTCCTTGGGGTTCAAATATGCAATTTCCTCAAGGTTTGATTCCATCACCATTAGCCCATTATCTTCCTGGCATTGAATTGACTTCAAACCAAGAAGATTCAATTCAACCTGGTAATGAGAATATTGGTCCCATGGAAATGAATGTCAGGGAGCCTGATCATGATTTCTGGCATGAGCAGGAGAGGGGCTCCATTAGTGGGTTTGATATAGAAAATGGAAGCTTTGAGATGCATCAATTAGATGATCCGCAGCCTAGTTCATCTAGTTATAAATTTGTTTCATCATCTCGAAGAGGTGGCCCAGGCAACTCTTTGAGAGCTCACCAGAAGCTCACCAGAGAAACCCGAGGGCCAGCTAGGGAAGAATCTATAGGTGCTTTAACATATCAAGAAAACAGAGGCACTGAAGAATACTTTGATGATAGAAGTGCATGTTCAAGGTCCTTTACTACGGTGAATATTAGTCCCTTGAGAAGTAAAACCTCATCTGAGAGTTCATGGGAAGGATCATCAGCAAAGATGTCAAAGCCTGTGAAGGAAAAAAGAGGTAGGAAAACGGTTTCTTCTGCAGTGCAGTCTTCTGTTTATGGAAGAGGTAAGAGTGCCTCTGAACATTCTTCCAATCTGACAGATGATGACAATAAAGAATGGAATGAGCCATCAACAATGGGCCCTGAACCTGAAAGAAGCATAGGATCCCAAACTGAATCTTCTGCTGCTTTGCATGTTTCAAGGCATCAAGTACCTGGATATGAAAGAGCACAGCCAAGTGAATCTGATTCATTGATACCCATTGCTCCAGTGCTCTTAGGTCATGGTTCACGGCAAAGATCTGCTGATAATTCAGGGTCAGGGACTGTTCACTATACATTTTATCCTGCAGGGCCACCAGTTCCATTTGTTACAATGCTTCCACTGCACAACTTCCCAACTGAGACAGGAACTTCTGGTGCATCAACTAGCCAATTTGACAGTGAAGAGGGCCTTGATAACAGTGATTCGGGTCAAAATTTTGATTCATCTGAAGGAATTGATCTATCTGAGGTTTTAAGTACCTCCAGCTCTATGAGAAGGGCTGCTTCTGTTGAGCCATTGGAACACAAACCTGACATTCTTAATAGTGATTTTCATAGCCACTGGCAGAACTTGCAGTTTGGGCGTTTATGCCAAAACACACAAAATCCTGCACCTATGATTTATCCATCACCTGTTATGGTGCCGCCTGTGTATTTACAGGGCTGTTTTCCATGGGATGGTTCTGGGAGACCAGTTTCAACTAACACTAATAATTTTACTCAGCTTAGTATTGTTCCAGTTGCTCCGCTACAGTCTGCATCTAATAGACCTGCTGGTGTCTATCAGCATTATGTTGATGAAATGCCTAGATATCGAGGTGGAACTGGGACATACTTGCCGAATCCGGTAAGATTACTTGAGCAGCTTTAT
This sequence comes from Populus tomentosa, assembly GCA_018804465.1. Lineage (NCBI taxonomy): Eukaryota > Viridiplantae > Streptophyta > Magnoliopsida > Malpighiales > Salicaceae > Populus > Populus tomentosa. Next base: position 12,477,076 of record CM031971.1, read on the forward strand.
CTTTTGTTCTTTCCATGCTTCCCCCCCCCCCCCCTCCTTTTTGTGCATGTTTTTTGTATCAACAGTGCAGTTGTCATTGGAGAGAGGCAGAGAGTTGCAACCGTCATTCAGTTGTAATAATTTTTATGTACTTATGTTTGCATGGATGCTTTGCACTTCTCTTGCCATGTTTTCTTGAACTGTAGACCCTTCAAGTTCTCCATTTAGACAATCTTTTCCCCAGTAATGACCGCTCATTTGATGAGCTTATAGTTTTCTTTGCTATGTGCTTTTTATTTGGTGGTCAGAGTAATTTTGTTCTGGTTGCATATTATTGGAAAACCATTCACTTTTATTTTACCTGGATGTGGAAAATATGTGTTGTGATTGTTTGATTCTAACCTGGTTTGGAAAGTTGGCATTTTTTTGGTTAAAATAATTTGATTTTGTTGTCGTACTCAAATAGTTTTGAATTATGCAGCATTTTGTACACTTAAAATCTATAATTTTTTACAGTTAAGTTCTTACTGCAGAAGGTTGCTGTCCGAGACCGGCATGCTACAAATATGAGAAAGGGAAATCACAACTACAATAGAAGTGACCACCATGGTGATAGGGAAGTGAGCTGGAACAATAATTCTAGAGCACGAGCTGCTGGGCGCGGCAACAATCGCAGCCATGCTTTGAAGTCTAATACAAGGCCAGACTGGTTGGCTGGTGAGAGTCAAGCTGAGAGGACACGGGGCTCACATAGACATGATATGTACCCTTCGTGCCAGTCTCAGAATGGTCCAATCCGCTCAAACACAACTCAGAGTGGTTCCAGCAATGTGGCATATGGCATGTATCCATTACCATCCTTGAATCCTGGAGTGTCATCAAATGGACCTACCATTCCTTCTGTTGTCATGCTGTATCCTTATGATCATAATACTGGCTATGGTTCTGCAGAGCATCTTGAGCTTGGGTTCGTTGGGCCAGTAGGTTTCTCAGGTGCAAATGAGACCTTGCATTTAAATGACGTGAGTCGATCAAGTGGGGGATTTGAGGACCAAAGGTTTCATAGCAGCTCTGCTCATCAGCCATCACCAGATCAGCCTTCTTCACCCCATGTCCAGAGGTAGTTACACTGTTTATTTCTTGAAGTCAGTTATAGAAGTACAAGATTTCAGAATTGCTGTCTGTTAAAGGCAAGTTGGTGTAAGGTTGCGGTGTATTATACTAGTACTAGAGTTACTAATGCAATGTGGTTAGCGGTCTAGTCCATATAAATTATTATATGTGACGTAACAAGCTAATTTTAGGATTTGATTTATTGTGTTAACAGGGGGATTTGACTTTCGTTGCAAAATCTATGGCCCAGAGGAATCAGGTATTGTCAATCAAAGGATGTCAATTCCCCCTTGTGCGTTTCCAAACCAAGGAGAAAACGATGGTGGGAGAAACGATGAAGGGAAAACCTTCAACTACAAGGTTTTTCCATTCTCGCCTTATTGTCAATGGTCTCTCAGTTTGATCCATTTCATCATTTTCTCAAGGTCGCACTTCTTGATGGCCTGTGCTTGTTTGTACACTAGAAGTCATTATCGAACCTGTCCTGCTTACAAGAATTAACAGATTGGCAGGTAATGGGATGCAGGCTCTGTGATTAGTTCTTTTTTAAAATGTATTTTAGGGTTCAACACCATGTAACTCCACTGATGTAGAAGCTCGCAGATTTAGAATCTAAAACTTTATCATGTTCTAAATAACGTTTCTCGGGATCTTCTTCCACGATGTATTTGGGATTTTGATTCACGAGTTCGGTGTAACAGCTAAACTATACTCGTTTCAAAAAGTACGGTGTAGTAATACCACCCCCAAAGATGGGGTGAAAATGCACGATGCTCTCAGGTTTCCAATGGTGATTGTTCAGGAAAGCTTCTGTTCTTTTTAAGGATTTTTTTTAAAAAAATTCACGATGTTGTAAATATTTTGCGACTTAATTGAGGACAAAAATGACTGGGAGACTACTGAGAATTGGGGGATAGTAGAGGCATTATTTTGAGACTTCCACATCCTTTCTTTTATAGGACTATCTGCCCTTCCTTCTACTTGGCTTTGCTCTTTATTTTTATCTTTTTTTATAAATAAATAAAACAATTTTCGTTAGCTATGCGATCTTCAGCATAATTTTCTATTTTGGGATCACAACAGTGCAATGTATAAACAACTGATGGATCAGTCTGCAACCTTCAAAAATTTTAGAACTTAATCCTAATTTTGCCTTGGCTTAACACATTAGTCCTCCATGTAAAAAAAAACATTACATTAAAATCCTCAGTTTGAAAAGGTCAGCCGCAAGTCGCATAAAAATCGCTTATTATGTCTAAATCAAACCTAATTGACTTGCATTGAAAGCTTTAATGATTTATAAATTAATATTTTTTAAGATGTATTTTGATAATTTTGATATATTGATAGTAAAAATAATAAAAAAAATTATTTTAATATATTTTTAATGAAAAGCAATTAGATGTATTATCTTAGGACTGCTATACATAGAAAATTATCTTTTATATACAAAAGCTGCATTTTATACATGAAACTTTATATAAAAAGAATTAGTTATTATTTTCACTCACCCAATCATAGTCAACCTGCACCTCTAACTTAAACCCTCAACTCAAAAAAAAAAACGTTGCCCTGTCACTAGGCATACCAAAATGTTGATTTTATACCTCTAAATGTTAGGTTTTTCTTGTTAGTTTTTAACCTCCTGCCATGCACTTGATATGTACATAGGTCTTTGCTAGTTTTCCTTCGCTTTTTTGGGTTTTGAGTGCCGATTAAACTAAGAAGGCACGCAGGAGAGAAGAAAAGAAAAATAACATGGATATGGATTTCAAGGAAGGAAAGACAAGAAAAGAAAAATGACTAGCACACACCTCAATGCAAAGTTTACATATAGGCTATGCTTCATATAAAAAAAAAAAAAAAAAACAAACAAACAAATCAAATTAAAATAAAAATGACACGACTCGCTCCAAGTCATTTTCAGGCTCTCAATTACAAACTATGCCTTGTTCTATCCATCTTTGGATCGAATCTCATGCAAATTCAAGGAAGCCAAGCGACTTGCACATATAATAATGCAAAAGCCATTGACCCGTACTATAGGGCAAGGTTACCGCCTCCAAGAAAATCAATATAATAATGTACTTTTTAATACTTACGTATGAATTGCTAATATGACAACACACTATTATATGTTTTGATTTATCTTCGGTGTCTGTGAGTCAAAAATCTTCATATCTCCAAATAAAATCATTAGGTCTCCAACAAGAATTCTCCATGTATTTTATAATGAAATTTCTATGTCTTCAAATGAAGTTTACATATCTTCAGAAAATCTCCAACAAATTATTTATTTCTTTAAACAAAATCTTCATTTCTTTAAATAAAATTTACAGTTTCCAACGAGAATTCTCTATATCTTCGCAATGAAATCCTTATATCTCTAATAAAATATCTCCAAACAAAATCTTCATTACTTTTCAATGAACAAATTAATATTATCTCTTCAAGTAATCTCCATACATTTTTTTCCATGGTTTAATTCATCTTTAGATTTTGAAGTGAAAATCTCTGTCTCCAAATAAAATCTTCAAGTTTTCAACGATAATTTTTTATGCCTATAATAAAATCTTTATGTCTTTAACAAAATGTCTATAAATGAAGTATTAATGTATCCAACAAATTCTCCATGTCTGCAAACAAAATCTCAATGCCTCTAACAAGAACTTTTCATATCTCCACAATAAAGTCTTCATATCTCAATGTATCTAATGAAATGTCTTCAAACAAAGTTTTCACAGCTAGATAGGCAAGGTCTTGAAGGCAAAAATCTTGGCTGGAAGAGTCGGGGTTCGAGGTGCAGTCATTCAATTTTCCACTTTTGCGTAGAGCCCTTCTAATAAGATTTCAACACTTCTGTATAATTTCACACTTTTGACTTTTTAAGGATGATGCCACTCTCACTCGTTAAAAAAAAAAAACACAAAATTCATAAGCTAGCCTGTGCCAAGTCTTAGATCAACTAAACACACCCGAGGTCGACGAAAATCCAAGTGAATTCATCAGGCAGGCCTTACAACTCCAAAATTGAGACGTAATCTTTTTTGGTTAAATGAAATATCGCTTGTCTTGTCAAAAAAAAATTCTTGCCGGAAAGGGAAGTAGATATTGAAGTCGCAGAAACATCAATATAAAGGAAACGTACTTTCTTAAAATAAAAATGATCACTTGTTCGTCGCGTATTAACCAGCAGGAGCAATTATACCACCTCACACTCATCCAATGTAAGCATTAGCATACTCAGTTAGGATGACACTCTCATGCTCTATATAGCATGATAGCGATTGCAAAAAGAAGAGAGGTTTAATTTAACGAATGACGTTTTCCTACAGAGATATTTCCAGGCAAACGATCCTGATCTCATGCAAAATCATCCAGTTCACTAGTAGGGAGCTGATCTACTTCGAGCGTAAGCCAGGAATATTCCTGAGACCCATCTTGCCCAGGACGAGTTTGGGAATAGCAGGAGGAGTATCAAGTCCCATGCTTCGGCTAAACTCATTAGCAAGCTCCACAAGCCTGTGCTTGTCATTGCCCACTTTCTTTTGTGAATTGTAATAACCTAGCCAGGCCTGGTATGCTGATTCTTTGGAATTCATGTCCACCTGGGACAGTGCCCGTTCCATCTGTTCAGGAATGTGTACTTGTCAGTGTCACAGAAAAGGTTGGTTTGAGAATTCTGAATCTGTGCTTTCTGATTGATGATGGAATTGTTCTTCAGAATAACAGTAGAAAGAACAAAGTAGACTACCTTTTTCTTTGTGTCTGGGTCTATTGAAGGCACTGGAGCTTTTGTTATTGGCAGATCCTTGACAGTAGATAAAAAGAATTCCTCCCAAGGTGCCAGTAATAAAACACCTTCTCCTTCTTTACCTTTACGCCCAGTTCTACCAAGTCGATGTATATACTGTTCTCTACTAGCCGGTAACCCAACCTACATTTGCAATAAATGTAATTATTATCCATGGGAGCAGAAAAGGTTTGCAAACACGAAGGGGAAGATTGAATATGGAAGATCTAGAAGAAGCTTAAGACTTCATGAGTGTAAAAATGGGAAAGGGACACCATTTCTCTGCAAAAATTGGGGTAGTAGTTAGAAAAGCTTAAATGACCGGTATGCAAGGGTCAATTTGCTCAAACTCTTAATGTTAGGCCATGGGCATAAAAATTCCTTTAGTTTGCATGAGGTTAAGTTGGTATTAATAGTATAAAACACTATTGGAATGAAAGCGTGAAAGGCCAACACCTTTTTTCCCTTTGGTTCTTGAACAAATACTGAAGTCCAATCACTCACCTCGGTGAAAGTAGAAACATAACATAGATATATACCTGTATGACAAGGGTAACATCTGGATAATCAACTCCACGTGCAGATACATCAGAAGTCACAAGTATGAGGCCCTTTGACTTGCGGAACTCATCAGAAACCCTGGTCCTATAAGTCTGAGCCTTTCTAGAATGGATCTCTCTGATATTCAAGTTCAGTTCACCAAGAAGTCTGGCAACCAGTCCAGTCACTCTAGCAGTAGTACAAAAAACAATAACCTGCACAAACCATGGGCGATTACATATACTGCATGCAGTGGTATATCAAGTAAATCTCAATAAGAAAACAGGCTCTAAAAAAAGTAAACACGGAAACAGGCTTGACTGTGATGTGTACCTTATAATCGGGGTCATCTGCCATATGATCTTTCAAAATGGCATACAAAAAAGGAAATTGTTTGTCTAATGGAGCAACCAAATGCATCTGTCTGACCTGAAATTATCCAGCAATTTAAGAAAATGCTCATATATATTATCAGTATTGGATGGCAAATGCCATGAAGAAGCCTACCTTGGAATGTGTGTCCTCAGCTCCCTCTTGAACTGTATTGATGAACTCATGGTCTCTTTTCAAAGCAGAGTGACAGATTTGGCGAACCTTCATACAGAGCAACAACTTCAGAATATTCAATAAAATGACAAGACAAGTTAACACATGACAAAGATAAAAAGAAAACCTCTTCAGGAACCGTGGCAGAAAACATGAGTGTTTGTCTTTGTTTAGGAATAGCTGCAATTATTTTCTCAATATCTTTCCGAAATCCCATATCTAGCAAACGATCAGCTTCATCAAGTACAAGGACTTTCACACCCATCAGCCTCGTTGCAAATCCTGCAGTATTCTCAATATGATCTTTGAGCCTTCCAGGTGTAGCAACAAGGATCTGAGAATTTTAAATGTGTGAATAGTATAATGATATGCAACCATGGTTAGATGGAATTCATTTTCTTGAGAAATTATGCCGGAATTTAAAAATTTATTCAGTACACATCCAGGATGATGACTCGGAATCTAACTGGTCAGTTGGATATTCCAAGTGATATTAAGAGATTAACCAGATGAATTTAGATTCAAATCACTGTGAAACCAGCCCTTCATAGCATATCAAACAGTGAGGAAAATTAGAATATTTCCATGTTTGGCCAAGATAAATGCACGGGGAGGGCTGTAACATTACAAGGCAGTAAGTTAAATGAATGATAGTACCCTTTAGAAAATGATAAACTCACCTGGCAAAGGTTTGCATTCATACTTTTCTGCTCTAAAGCAATTCTCACCCCTCCTATCACAACTTGAACACCAATAGCAGGGTGATACTTCAACAGGGCCTTCGCTTCTGTGGCGGCCTGAGTTGCAAGCTCCCTTGTCGGGCATACGACAAGTACAAGAATGGGGGGACGTTTTTGATCACGATCAAGAGGAGATTTTACAACAACTTCAATCGAAGGAAGCTGGTAAAAAGAATTCAAAAAAGTTTCAGTAACTAAGAGGTTTTCATGATCCCAAACTCATAAGATAACCAAAATGCTTATATCCACTATTGTAGAAAACAAAATATCTCTACAGCAAAACATAGATATAAACCCTGAAAAATAGGCTATACAAAAAGTTTATCCCCACTCGTACACTTACCAATGCATGTGGAGTTGTTAAAAAAATGAAAGGAACAAGAAGTCCTCAAGTTAAAAATGGGTGTGGACAGTCCTCATTTGGTTAACATGCTGATGCTTATTCAAATAAAGTACCTTACCAAAAAAGCTACAGTTTTTCCAGTGCCCGTCTTAGCCTTGGCCAGAACATCCTTACCTGGAAACAAGATATGCAAGAGTTATCATCTTATGGAAAAGGGTGTTGACATTAAAGCAGGTCAGCTGCAGTGCAGCACCACAAATGAGGATACATAAGAAAATGAAAATTAGTCACAATGGTGGCAAATTCAGGATTGACAATGTTAGGGCATTTAACTCTTTGGCAGCACTTCTTCAAACAAATGGATGCACATTGAAACTAGTGAATGGAGAATATGAAGCTTGTACGAAACAGAAAAAAGTCCTCACAGTTTGAGGACATTCCTCGTAATCCAAACTAACAGCGAGGAAAGAATTATTTTGAAATTAAACTATAACTACAATCTCCTGATGGTATCGCAGTAACCACAAGGACAAAACTTAACATTTCAACATCCAAAACTGTGACATCTGTTTCTCAAAAAATCAATTAGCATGAGCCATGAGCAAACAAGACTAGACCATTTTTTTAAAATAAATAGATAAACCTTTGAGTATAATAGGAAGTGTTGCCGCCTGGACCACTGTCATTTTCTCATATCCAGCATGGTTGATTCCTTTTAATGACAATGGAGAAATTGAACATTGATCAAATCTGCAACCATTTTACATATGTTAGATTTGACTAGAGATCTACAAAATCCTATAAACATTGAAAAAAGAAAAGGAAAAAAAAACTCCAACAGAGCAGATATGATAAATTCAACACATGTTTCTTTGCCACATCAAATTTATGACTATACAAATCAATTTATCATACCTAGTCTCACTCATAAAAGAATCAGAATTCGCAGACAAACTTGGCCTATCTTTCACCTCAAAATCATTCTCCAAACTAATAGAGGACAGTGCCTTTTTCTCAAAAAACCCATTATCATTACCTCCATCATCATCACTATCGCTTTCTTCCTCGGTAATTAAACCCCCAAGATTCTGCATTAACCCCTTTCTCTCATCCTCACCATTATCCACCACATCATCATCAATAAAACCCCTTTTGCCTCTTAATCCCTTACCATCTCTCTTAACCCCTAAATCCCTCTCTCTCCGTCCTCTTCTCTCTTTTGGTAAACCCACAGTTCCTCGATTCGTTGTCGGCGAACCAAACCTGGACTCAGTTCTCCTTCGAGTTGGCTCACTAAACTCATTCGAGTTACTCTCCCTTCTCCTCTTCATCGAAAAACCCCCTGCATCACCACCTTTATTGCCACCGCTATCTGTCTCTCTAGCGCGACCACTCCTACTTCTGGAACGACGACCCATATCAGAATCTGGCTCGTCTTCGCTAGTGACTTGGCCACGAATCGAGTTAGTCCGCAAGTCACTAACCCAGTCACTGAGTTCGGCCTCGTCTTCAATTAAACTCTTAGAAGGCCTAGACTCTTCTCTCTCCACTCCACCACCAGTAAGGCGGCTGAATTCGGGTCTTGACCGGGTTGGTCCAGGTCGAAATGCACGGGTGGAGAATTGAGAAGCAAACCCTAGGTACTTGAGTTTAAAAGGGAAGACCCGAGAGAAAATGGGGATGGGCCGAGGGGTATTTAGGGAGAGTCCGACATTCATGAGAGGGAAACGGGTTACGGGAAGAGACGGGTTGAGGAAACGGAGAGGTGGAAGGAATTTAATGGGCATTAGGAGTACCTGGGTTTGCCAGTTTCCGGTTTTGGGTGCCGGATAAATAGAGTACAGTTTTTTTGTATGTGAATGGACTAGGGTTTAAGGTTTTTATGGTTTTCAAAGAGAGGCGCCGTTGTGGAGTTAGGGTTTTAGGTTAAGTGGAAGGAAAATACCAGTGTGCTCTAAACGCACCGTTTTTGTTTTTGTTTTTGTTTTTATTGTTTTTCTGAAAAGATAAGTCCGTGGGATATTTTATCGTGGTAATTTAACTTAGTTAATGTTGTTTATTAAAATAATTAATGAGTCCATGCGGTGTTCTAAATAACTTAGGCAGTACTCAGAGGTAAAAATTATTTTTTAAAATATTTTTTGTTTAGTAAAATATAAAAATAATATTTTTTAAAATATTTAAAATTTAATTTTATTTAAAAAAATAAACTATTATTTTATTAACAAACAAGCTCTTAGATGAAGTGAGGTAACTATTATTTTTTAATACTTTTTAAAAGTGTGTTTGTCTTAAAAAAAATATTAAATTTATTTTTTAAAAATATTTTTTGATGATTTTTATGTGTTGATATCAAAAATAAAAAAATATTTTTTTTTAAGTAAAAAACACTTTTAAAAAGCACAATGCACCATAATATCAAATAAACACTGAAAATGTGTTTTATAATGCAGTTTAACATGTTTTTTAAAGTGTTTTTTAAATTATTTTTTACTTGAAAAAAATTAAATTTTTTTATGATTTAAATATATTAATATAAAAAATTATATATTGATGAGCATGCTTGAATATTTTTTTTCTTGACTTCTTAGTTGTCCCCCATCAAAAATCTAACAGATGATATTTTTCATTTCTATAATAACCTAAAAATACATAGTTATTTGAATATCATGCATTTACTAAATGAAATTTTTCTACGATAATAAATAATAAATTTGTAAGTTATTACACAAAGAAAGGTTATCCAGGAAAATAGTAAAAATAATCACTTCAATTTTCTCATTTAATTACATCAGTTTGTAAATGAATGAACAAAATTATCCCAATAATTTATATTCTGCATTAATAAAGCAAAAGTATATTAGCGTTACCATATATCTTGGAAGCATCTTAATTTTCAGTGTAGTGTTTCTAAACTTGGGGTCTTTGTCTCATGCTGTTTGAAGATTGAAAAGAAAAGGGCATGGTTTATAGATGACAGGGGATCAGCATTTTGAACAATCCAGAGATGCTCGAGTGGCTTATAGAACGGCAGTCTCTCTACAAAATCCTTATGGTGTTATTATACTATAATACCCTCAGAGTCCAGGTGATTAAGCTTCACCTGAAATAAAGAAAAGGGCAATAGCTGAACTTTTGCAAAGTGAACAATTACCTCTACCTGGAAAATCTACATTTGATTGAACAATTACCTCTATTAGCGATTGAAAAAAAAAAAAAAAAACCTCTCATTTTTATTTATGAAATCTGAAGGGTTAAGTTTATCCTACCCCCCCATACTCTTTAAACTTAACAAGGCACGGCCTTCTGCTCAATTCATTAACTAAAGTGTTTAGAAATGAGTAGTAGTTATTTTTAAAGTATTTTTTATTTGAAAATATATTAAAAAAAATATTATATTGTTAATATTAATATATTAAAATAATTTTAAAATATAAAAAAAATTCAAAATATTATATGGCTTAGAACACAATTTTAAATAGCGCGTGGACTTAGCAGGGTATTTCACTCCGGTCGGGCTTAAAGTTTAAAGTTGGGATCCAGAACATCTTCTTCTTTGGGCGGATATGGTCTCTTGTGGTTCAGGTGCATGAGCTCATGAGGTCCAGGGAGACGTAGGCTGGACCAAGCCGCATCACGTATAAAAAAGGTCCAGTCATTGGAAATCAAATGGCCGGACCTCGTTAGTGGCCTAACTGAACTGGCTCGTTTACGTGAGGTTGAGATTATTTACTCGATGGCCAGATGGTCCATCTTAAGGACATAACTGATTCGAGTTGAGATTATAATAGTAGTAATGATTTAAAATATTTTTTATTTAAAAATATATTAAAATTAAATTATTTTAAAAAATTAAAATTTTTTAGAACACCACGTTTCAAACCCTCTCCGCTGAGTCTACTGGTTGCTTGAATATTTGACCATTTGATATACTTTAACTTCACCTTTTCACATATGTTCAAGTCACGTCGACCCAGATGATTGAAACAGCAAGTAGCGAGCGAGGATAACTTCAAATGCTGTCCCTTGCTGGACACAAGTGCCTGGTGGCTCTCGAGCAACCATCCCTGTAAATGCAGACAAGTTTTTTACAGGAGAGAGTCGAGGGATGAAGGCGATATGAAGTGGTCCTCTCAATAATTCTCCGAACAAGTTTAATCAAGCACTGGCCCCTGTATCTTGGGCCATTGCAGAGATGGGTTCGACAGGATAAGGTCTTCAAGATGTTGCCTACTAAGGAGTAAGCCATGGACACACATGATTAGAGCTGCAATCTTGCCTCGGACAAGAGACGTGTCTGGATGCCTTGACTGCTAAGGACATGCTCTCGTGAAATAGCCAGAATTCGTTGCCGGCGTGGGGCCTGACAGTGTTGATATTTGTTCCTCCTCGGTTGTTTTTATTTTCATGGCCTGTTGTTTTAGTTAGGCCTTTTCAAAGCAGCAAATGGTTCCTGTAAAGAACTTGGCAAGGGCGCGTGACATGCACACGACCTGAAAAGATAAGAGTGCTTGTGTGAAAATTGACGGTTCGTCGCCAGCTTGTGGTGTGCGCGGCGCACGGTTCTTGGCCTTTGCTGACACTTGGTGGAACTTTTGGTTTAAATATTATCGATTATTTTCTAGTTAATAAAAGAAAGATATCAAGAATCAAGGAATTGAACAACTTTAAGTAATTAAAAAAATTATTTTATTCTTCTGATTAAAGTAGATGACCAAATATATTTTTTATAATTTATTTTGTTCTCTTTTATTTTTTTCTTGTTATATTACTATATAAACTCTACATGAATTGAATTGAATATAATAAATATATCAAATTATTAAATAAATAACATCATTTTTTATTATGATTTTTTTTTTTGTATTAAAGCACTTTAATTTATTTCATTTGTTTAATAAAATAAGATGATTAAGTATATTTTTTATAATTTATTTTATTTTATTTTTTTATGTGTCTTGTTATATAACTATATAAATTATACATGATTTGAATATATATAATTATAGAATAAAAACATCATTTTTTAATTTAAATTTCTCCTGTGTATGCGATGCAATTTATTTTTTAGAAGGTGGCCAGAAGAAAACGAATAAACATTTTGTGATTTATGCATCATTGTAGCAAGAAATGAGAAAGTGCTGAAGCCCCGCGTGTTCCCATTGTGTGGCATGTTCAACAATTAAAATGACGGAGGCATTGTCCCGAGTTTTCTTCGGGTCATGAAAAGGACCGGTGTTTGTGCGATGCTTTATTTTTTCTTTATTTTACAGAAACTGAGTGTAAATACATAAACAGTATTCAATATACAAAAAACGTTATAATTTTATATCTAATCCCTTTGCATTAAAACAAAAGGAGAACACAACCTTATCAGAAAAATAGAGAGAATACAACTATGACAAAATCCTGAAAACATTGGAGACACATTTCAAATATTTGTGTTCCAATTTAAAAGAGAGTTTCTTTATATATATAAGATATTCATGGTCAATTTACACACACCAAACTAAATCTTTATACCCTAAATAAGTTTTACAAAATATAACTTACACCATGTGATCCATAACTATTAATATTAATGAGCAAAAAGAGTCGGACTAAAAACCATACATAAAGCATTATTCTTGACCGTTCCACTAAAAATACAAGAAGTCCAGTCTAAAAGATACATAATAAACTCATACATATATGAAGAAATTACACTTTATCTATATAGTAGGTAGCGCTTAGGTATAGTAGGTAGTGGTGTTGAGTAATGTGGTTGGAAAGTGTTTTTTTAAAAAAATTATTTTTTTTGTTTTAAATTAATATATGTTTTATATTTATTTTGATGTGCTAATATCAAAAATAATTTTTTTAAAAATATATATATATATTATTTTAATATATTTTAAAATAAAAACACTTTAAAAAACAATTGTTACCACACTTTCTAACATCCTCTTAAAATTTTCAATAAAAATTTTATCAAACATAGATATAATAACAAAAAATTAGCAATGAATCTTCTCATTATCATTTGAACAAACCCTCACGAATTTATTTTGTATATGTGATTTTTTTTGAAATGATGATGTAAATTAATATATGAGTTAAAACGATCTAAAATATATAAATCATATTAAATTTTAACCCTAAAAAAATTTGAATTTTTTGTTTCTTATGTATTTCTAATGAAAATCGCCTAATAGCGTCGCCGGTACGGAATATCTTATTCATGCAACTACTGTGCGAAATCAAAGATGAAGAAAACCTTGGGCGACCGATGAACTGGCTGCGGGATATGTGTGGCGTAGAGCTGGTAGGTATCGGGGGACTAGTTAGGTGGTAGGCATAAACAGTGAAGGGTGATGGGATTGTTGGCCCTTGCTAGCTAAGATTTCTTTCATCGTTATATTCACCGTCGTTGTCTTGGTATCGTCGTTATCCTCGTCGTGTCAACGTAATTGCTTTCAGCACGAAAATGATGTTGTTGGATTGTGCTTTGTGGTGCTCCGGGAGTCTTCTAAAGTGTTTCTTATAATATTTTTTTTATTTTTTTTTAAATCATTTTGATACCAGTGTATGGTGTGATACATTAAAACAATATAAACAAATTTAATTTTTTTAAAAAAACGACTCCGATCTCGTGAAGAAGGTAGGGTTTCACAAAAGAGTGATGCTGCTACTCCGATCTCGTGACTCGTGAAGAAGGTGAGGTTTCATAGCAAAATAGAATTGCAGAGGCTAAGGCCTTCCTTGTCCTCCTCTCCTTGATCTTTGTCTTCTCCAATTCGAAAACAAGTGAAGTGGGCTGACGACATATCCTCGGCAACGTGGATGAGTGGCGGAGGCCACCACATCTTAACCCGTCTCTGTTTCTTTTAGATGAAATTTTGTTCCAAAAGTAGTTACTCTAGGATAGCCGGAGAATTCAAGAACGAGATCTTACTCATCTTTTAATATCCCTCTCCTCGGTGGTGGCTCATCTTTGAATTTATTTTCACTCGTTTTCCCCTCATGCACATCCTTTTTCTTGGCTATATCTACCATTAAATTAATAATAAAAAAAAAATTTCTCAAGACGTTGTTGCACACTAAAACTCGTAACATTAATCATTGTGATGATGATAAAATTACCTTTTTGGATCATTGAATCTTTGAGTTAGGTAAGGTGGACAAAATAGTTTTTTCATAATCACATGATTATCTTGCATAAATTATACGGGTTATATCAATTATTTCATTTTTTATTATAAAATAAAATTATTAATTTAACTCTTGAATAAAAAAAAATAGAATATTAGGCTTTTTATCTTTTTATTTTTTTCAAATAGTTAAATTATTATTATATTCTTATAGACAAAATCAATATCTCTCTCACAAAGTTTTTTTTTATCATTTTACATTGATTTTATTATTAATTTAAAAGTTGTTCAAGAGTATTATTGTAATTGATCATATATTAAATATTATTAAAAAAAATAGCTATTGTGTGACATGCGTCAACAAATTAACAGCTCTCACATCCTTCGAGTGATACATGCAAGGTTCTTCAGCCATCAAACAACGTCTTCTTCAGTTAATATTCTTTTTTTTATTTTTTATTTTTTATTTTTTTAGAGTTTTACTTTGTTATTATTTATAATTTGTCTTCTACGAGGTTAGTCTCAGGTTTATAACCAAGATCACTAATTTCAAAAATTAACGCGGGTTGACTTTTTTTAGGTCATTTTTTAAAATTGATTTGTTTAAATTCATCTCTCAAACTTTTTTTCTATTTTTTTTATATATAAAATTATCTCAATCTTATATTCATAGTTATAAAGTTTGCAAGTTCACCTAATTTAACGAGGTTTTTTTATATTGTTTTTTTAAAGTTGTTTGTTTTTTTTAATGGTTTCACCTTTAAATATTAAATTGTTCGATAACTCAGATTGACTCAGGTTTAGTGTTTTTTTATTTTTTTATTGTTATTTTTTTATTATTATATTTTTTATTTATATTATTTAAATTATCAATTAAACCAATAATCCCTAACATTCCTTTTTACATAAAATTTTTTTATTGAAATCACGAGCAACAAATCAAGTCATGTTTTCTGCGGGGGTCATAATTTTAAGGCTAAAGACCTTGGCTTACGTGGCAACCTCTCCCTCTCAACCATCTATAATGGACTGTGTGGTCCACGAATTTCAACTGGATTGAATTCAAAACAAATCATATGGCTTATACAGCAATGTAAAGTGCAACTATTGATATCGGTTTGCAAAGATTCACCATCAACATAAATTCTGAAAGGAATGTATTAACGCTTTTTTCTTCTTTTTGAACCTCTTTAATTGAGCGTATTGATTACTGAACTTCGACATGTCATGCTTCGAATCTTGCTACGAATATCGGTCCGAAGATTCTTAGTATAAACTAGTTAGGCGGCTTACGTTTTATCGTGAATTAAATAATTAAATTTTTTAAAAGAATACTCTTAAATAAAATATAAAAAAAATTGTTTTTGTTTTTTTGTTTTTGATTTGTTAACCAGTCATGTCATTTTATTTGGTATTTAACTAAAAAGATTTATTATCCCACATTGACAAAACATAAATATACACTAAAGTGATTCAAATCCCACATAAAAAAAACATTCTTATAATATTTATATAGTGAACTATTAAATGAGTTAGTAACCAACTAGAAAATATATATATAAAAAAAAAGATCTAGTGTAGGAGAAAAACACATTTAAAAATAAAAAGGTTCCTTCTGAATTTTTGACAATTAAAGTCAAGACCCAACTCTAATGGGTTTGGCAAAACTCAACATGGCTAGGTTGTCTGCAACGACCCAGGAACCCTATTTGACTTACAAATAGAAAACACAGCCGTAATTCTTGACTAAAAACACAGGACATGAATGCATCCATTGTGCTACAGTGTCGTCCACGTGTGTAAATACTCTATGGCTACAGTGTTGCCCGCATTGCAATGTGCCTGTGTCCACGGTGTTCGGTCGTGCTTGGAGGCTGGATCCAACAGTATTAGTACTTTTTGGAAGTGTTTTGGGTTTAGTTGAGAGTGTTGGGTCTTGCTTGAAAGCAGGACCCAACGCTTTTAGCACTTTTTAGAAGTGTTTTAGGTCTGTCTGGGAAACATGTTTATGTCCACAGTGTTGGGTCTTGTTGGAGGCAGACCTAGTGTATTAGGACCCATGGTTCAATATTGAAAAATGATAAAATTAAAAATTATTATTGTTATTACTACTTTGGGTCCTGCACCCGACAGGACCCAACACCCAATTGGATCTTGCATATGTTAGAACCCAAAATAATTTTAGATCCTGCACTTGGCATGACCTAACTCTAATGGTTCTTGTGGACCTAACACATAATATATATATATATATATATATATATATATATATATATATATATATATATATATATATATTCAAAACTATCATATAAGAAATCTAAAGATAATAAAACATTGATTAAATTTTGAATCTCATACACTAATGTTATAAAATTAAAATATCTTTTATTACCTAAAATAAAATGTCTTATATAATACCAAAAATTTATAAAGTATATGATGTGAATAAAAAAATTATCAAGAGTTTCATCAACCTTATATATGACAATATTAGAGAATAAAATTAAAAATTTTCAAATTTTTTTTGAAGAATTTTTAAAACTATGGGTGAGGTGCACCTTTCGAGTCCCAAGTTTCTTGGGTCTGGAAACAGTGGCGAAGCCAAGATTTGTTAAATGAGAGGGCAAATTATTAACAAATATTTGATATTATGTATTATGTACATATGCATTATATTAAGAAATCAATTTAAAATATATATACTAACTCATATCAAACAAAATTAATTTTAAAATACTTTCAAAATAAAAAAAAATTCATGTTATAATTGTTCTTTTCGAGTTTTATATTTTAAAACTGTTTTATAATAACTCTATTATCAGTCTCATTAAAGATATTTTTCTTAATATATGTAATCAAACTGTCGTTCGTCTATTTTTAGTTTATGATGGGTTCAATGCTTGTGTTTTCTAAATCTTTCAAGGACTGCTGAAGTTCTTGGCATTAATTTTATACTGACATATGGTAGAAAGTAGCTAAAATCATAACTTAAAGGGATTGTCATGACAAATTGATGTTGTTATTGTTGACTTATTATTTTCTACAAGTGGATTAAACATAAATGTTAAATATTTTTTTTTATTTCTCTATTGTGTCCTTAATTTTTTGAGTTATCCTATACTTCATTTTTAATCATTAGGAAGTTCATCGCCATCTATTTTTAATATAAAATTCATAGCAAAGTACTTATCAATTTATAATAACTCATTTCAATTCATATCCATATACGTATAATATTACCAATACACATACTAGTTCAATAAAATCTTAAAGTATTATAAACTCTAACATTTTTAATAATTAATTATAAAGAAACAAAACTAAAATTAAACAATGAAACAAATAGAAAAGATTAAGAAAACTTAGCTAAAGCATAAAGCATAAAAAGGTTGTTTACTTAATTAACTAGTTAATAGCTTAGGACTTGAAGAGAAATTTTATAAAAAGAAAAAGAGACAAAAATAGTAGCTCGAAAGAAAGAAAAAAGGTTCTCAATTAATTAATGGAAGATAAAAAAAAAAAGAAAAAGGAAAAAGCTATTGAAATGTGCTAAACATATATATTATATATTATATTATGTTGCGAGTTAACAATAGCTAACTGGGGTTAATTAGTAGCTAGAAAAGAAAATTAAACATGTTAAGATATTATTAATATTTTAATATAAAAAGTATTTTGAAAAAAAAAACAGTTTAAGAGGTAATTGCATATATATATATATATAAAGATTAAGGGGGCAATTGCCCTTTTTTGATACCATATGGCTCCACCACTATCTAGAAGGGGATGTCGATGCAAGTTAATAATAATAATAATAATAATAATTAATTTTACTTTTAAAATCAAAATTTGTGTTTTTTTTTATAATAGTAATATTTATTGTAAATTTAATATTTTCTCGAACCGTAGACCTTCTCGGTAAAACAGATCAAACTGATTATTCTCAAAATTTCTTGGGTCTTGTTTTGCATCAATCAGCTCCTTTACTAACATGCTTAAAAAAATACTTGATAAGCATGGATTGACAACAAATTTCAACATTAATATGCGCATTGTATCGAAACAAAAGTTATCTGCTGTATGGGACAATATGACAATTTGAGAGATAAATGTTAGTTTTAATAACATGACTCATAAGTTGCATGCGGCGTTTACAGTACACAAAGCCATTTTCATCAAACACAGTTGCATCCTTATTTTTTTTAAGAAATCGTTTGAAATGTTTTTTTTTTCCATAAATTGAGCCTTGGGATTTGCAGCACCACATGGATCGTGCATCATAAATTTTGAAACTATTTCATAGCAAACAAGATCTTGATTCTTGTCAAGAATTTCAGCTGAAATAACAGAGTCAACATCCATAGTTGAATGAAATTTAAACTTTGGAGCTAGCCAAATTAATAAATGAGCATGAGGTAAGTCTCTTTTTTGAAACTCCACAGCACAAACATTTAAATAGAGAAAATGCAAGCAAAGAAGTAAAAGTGGTTGTTTACAAAAGTAAAAAAAGAAAACTTGAAATACAAGAAATGAAATAAAAATACCAACAATTGTTCTAGATTTGAACGGTGGGGATCATTTTTTTTTATAAGTATATTATATGAACAAAAAATTTATTTAGAGCTCCGTCAATTTTAATATGACAATATTAGAATTATAATTTTTTTGAATGTTTTTATTTAAAAAAAAAATTCAAAAGGAAAAAAATAAATGTCTTAATTTGAAATAAAGGAAAAAAATATTTTTAAAAGCATTTTTAAAAGTAAAAAACAAACATGTTTAAATAAAAAAAATCCAATTGAACCTCAAATGGAAAAAAAATTCTCATTTATTTATTCCTATTTACTATATGAAAAAGAAAAAAGAAATTAAAGTCTTGGGTACCCAACTCTAATGGGTCCAATAATACCCGGTATCATTGGCTCCTGGTGGAAATTGGACCCAAAGCTATTGAATCCTATTGCAGCGACTTAGCAACCCTTTATGATTTACAAATAAAAAAAACAATGCCCTTCACATGTGCTATAATATCGTTCACAGTAAGGTAGGACCCAAAACTATTGGTATTTTTTAAAGTGTTTTGGGTCTGGCTTATCAACCAGACCCAACAGCTTTTGACAGAAAAGGTAATTTTTCTAGCTGTATTTATTGACTAAAAATACATGAAAAGAACTCTTATTAGGATGCTATAGTGTCATCTACAATTAATTGTATCCTGGTATATATACAATAGAAAATCCCCAGGAAGTTTTATATATATCAAAGCAAAGGCCACAGTTAATTATTTTTTTGTACACAATAAATAAATGTTCAATAAAAATCCACATGTTTTAAAATTTTGTTAAAGCCGAGGGCATATGACTTCGAAGACAATCAAAGAGCTTCGAAGAGAGTGAATTAGAAAGAAAGGAATTAGAGGCTTCAAAATATGCTATTGTTCGGTGAATGCCGCCATCAAATTCCCAAGTGGACCGAAAAACTTCTGATGGAGAGATCTCACGAGTCAAGATAGCGCCAAAGGTCAAAGATAGAAACCACTCGCGGCGATTTTCATTCCCCCGATAGCTTTTCTCAATATTGCCCCCAAATCCCATTGCCGTTACAGCCACGCGAAAGCCACGCTCTGTCACAAACTCTAGGACACGTGTAGTCTGACTGCCGAACGTGACAGGTCGAGATTAATGTCAGGATTTATGTGATTAGCTCGCTCTTCTCATCGGTTGGTGTCTGCCACCAAACAAAATGGATGCTTAACCAGTTTGTTTTTGTTTTTTAAAATATTTTATTTTTTTATTTTAAATTAATTTTTTTTATTTTTTTATATTATTGTGATATATTGATATTAAAAATATTTTTTAAAAATAAAAAATATTATTTTAATATATTTTAAAAAATAAAAACTACGCTCACAAATTTTCGTATTACATCTACTCCGCGGTTTTATCTTAAAAAACAACAATTACTGCACCCTCACGTCCCCTCTAGATATAAATTAAGAAAATAGTTAGTTTAAAGCCTTAAATTTGATCACCTGCGGCTGCCAGTGCATGCTCGGCTCATGAGGGGTCACGAGCCAGTTTCGAAGGTCTCGTGAAATTCATCATTTATAAATAAAGGTAAGGCCCCCATGACCGTGCTAGTAATTTTCTATTTCTTAGGTTTTTTATACATTGAGATATTTAAAGGATATTTAAAAATGTAATAATTATTATTTTTTAAAGTGATTTAAAAAATATATATATATATATATATAATTTTTTTATTTTTAAAATTTATTTTTAATATTAGTATATAAAATAATCTAAAAACATCAAAAATATTAATTTAAAATAAAGAAAATTATTTTTTTTTTCAAAATCTATATTTGCAAATAGTTAGATTAGATTAAAAAAAATAGGGATATGTTGTTTTTAATTTTCTTCATCTCCATTATTACATTTACTTGATCGATATGGACCAAGCTAGGTGATAGTTGGTAGTCAATCATGATGTCGGAATTCGTTGCTTCTCACCAATTAAGAGTTTGAATTTACTAAATAAATTCAGCAGGTGTAATAATTTATCCATTTCTTATTGATATACGATTGGCTAACTACCAAAAATAAATATGCGATCACATTAATTGTTTAAGATCTTGTTTAGAAATATAATTATAATTATTTTTTAAAATATTTTTATTTAAAAATATTTAAAAATATATTTTTTAAAAACACTTTTAAAATATAAAAATAAATAGATTCTAAATATATTATGTGAAAGATTGCATGCAATCGAAGTGTGTTTTATTGCTAAAAAAATAATGTAACACTACTGACACCATCTCAACCTTGTTTGTTGTTGAGAGAAAGAAAAATCCAACCTTGTTACATGTTCTTACAAGATTAGAGAATTACTGAATTGCAACCAAAATAAAACAATATCTATTTTTTTAATAGAAATATCTCGTTCTTTTTTAATCTTTAATTATTTTTTTAATCTCTTGGTTAGATATGTAGTGCTACTGTTAGTAAAAAATACTTTATTGTATAATTATTTCATTAAGAATATTTAATGTGTGCTTACACACACATATATTGGGAAATATTTTCTGCGGAACATGATTGTAAAGAAAGATAGCAGCAGCACCAATAATTATCGTATAATTGTATTAATTAACTATATTTAATATGTAAAATTAAAATTTAAATTCAAATTTAAAACCTAGTAAAATCAAATTTATCTCTGCAAAATCAGTAAAATCAAATCAAATTTATAAGTTTATAAAAAATAAAAGATGATTGATTTTATTGGTTTTGTATAAATAACCGATCGACTAATTTAGGGTTTTTTATAAGCCAGATAACTAGTTACCTTGTTATTTTTAACTTTTTATATATTTCAAGGTGTTTGAACTTTTATGTTATTTATTTCATTTTTATTTTAATTATATTATATTATTATTTAATTTCTAAACGAGATTATTAATATATAATAAGCTAAAAAGAATTTCTTCTCATTTTACATTATATATCTTCAGTGTCGTGTAAAAAAAATGAAAAATCTGGGAACCTTTGCAAGATCCACGTACAGTGTTAATTAACCACCATATATTTTCAGGTGGATCTTTGCTTCTTTTCTTTTTCAAAACCAACCAAGAACAGGAATCAATAGTTCTGAAAAAAGCTACTGCCAGATCCAATAATAATAAAAAAAAGAGTTGGCATCACCACAATTGTGGGCAGTGGTGGTCCTCCTGGCCATTCAAAGAAGCATAATATCTAGTAGATCTCCATCAAAATCAAAACGATCGGCTCGGCAGGCAATAAGATTTCCAGAGTCGGACCACAGACCAGTAGTCTTGGACCCCACTACGTGGATTGTGATGGTGATAACATATAATTATGCTAGCCACGGAGTAAAACAACAATCAACAACTTGGCTCTGCGTTACAGGCAACTTTCTTGTCATTTTCCGATGAACCCTAACAAGTACAGACCGCAACCGGTGTTAGTGAACTTTTTGTCTGTAAGTTCTAATGGTAAATTATACGATGCTTTCCTCTCGATGCAAACCCGTTGCTAAACATTTAATGGTTTTTTTAAATTTAAACAGCAATAAAAAATGTAATAATAATTTTTTTTGATAGAAAATTTATTACAATAATAATTTTTTATTATTTTTAAAAAATTATTGTTGATATTAATGCATCAAAATAATTTGAAAAAATCAAAAAATTATTAATTTAAAATAAATAAATAAAATATTTTTAAAACATAAAAATAAAAACAATAATAAAAAAGAAAATGAACAAAACATCACGTTCAATTTCGAAATTCCGCCATGCAAAATAAGATAAAGTGAACACAAGCAAGACGTGTAGGATAATGGATGTGAATATCATTTTGCTGCGTCCGGTTTACATGTCAGAGATATCCAGTGGCGCTTGATGAATAAATTTCTGTATCATTTTAAATCTTACTCCATACGACGAGTTGGGATGAAGTGAAATATCCAAAGCGTTTCATTACGTGGAGTAGCTAGGAGATTTGAAGTTGAATTGAAACGTTTTTATTTATTTAATGGATGGAGATTATATCAAAACAGATATAGAGATTTCCAAAAGTAAGCATGGTATGGTTAAAATTGTCAATTTAAATGTATATTTAGTATGTAATATGGTGCAAGGTATCTTTTAAAAATATTTTTTATTTAAAAATATATTAAAATAATATTTTCTCATTAAAATAATAAATAAAAAAAATAAAGTGTTGAAATAAAGTTAAATTAATAAAAAATTAAGAGGCTAATAGTTTATAATTTGAAAAGTAAATTGTAACACGAGTTAGAAAGGATTAGAGAAGCACTATCCACAATATCTATATTAAAATATCAATTTTTTTTAGTATTATGTACTAGTTACATGACTCATATGATGCTGCGAATTATTATTATTTATTTATTTTTGCATGAAAAATATCAAAAAAAACTAAAATATAAAAGTATTAAGTTTTTCTGTAAAGTTATATTAAAGAGTTTTGAGTCTAGCTGCAATGCCTGATCTAAGAGTAATATTTATTATATTAATAATAATATTAAACTTTCATGACTCAAGTTTAAGTGAGTTTAGCTGCAACACCAGACCCAAAAGCCTAGAATATTAGTTTAATTGCAAGGTCGTGTCATAAAAGTGTGATAATTAAATAGATTAATTAAAAAAAACAAAGAAAATAAACCAACAGGAAAAAAAAAACTAACGAAGAAAAAAATAATCTGAATTAGCTATGTTAACCCTTCAAACCAAGTTAACCCGTCAAAGCTGGGATTCGCACTGTGAAAGTTTGATAACTAAATAAAAAAAATATTGACGTGTTAACCCATGAAATTAACACGTCAAACCCGAGATATGTATCATGAAAGTCTGATAACTAAATAGAAAGAAATTTAACATTAATAAACTAAACTAAACGGAAAAAAATTAATTAAAAAGAAAAAAAGCAAAAAAAAAAATCGGGCTAACTCGTCAAATCAGGCTAACCCATTAAACTCGAGATCCATGTCATAAAAGTTTGATAACTAAATAAAAAAATTTAACATTAACAAACTAAATTAAATAAAAAAAATTATTAAAATAAAAAAAATTGACGGGACATCCCAGAATTAATTGGGTTGACCTGTGAAATTAGGTTAACCCGTCAAACCTGAGATATATGTCATGAAAGTCTGATAACAAAATAGAAAAAAATTTAACATTAACAAACTAAACTAAACAAAAAAAATTAATTAAAAAGAAAAAGAAAAAAAAATTGGGTTAACTCGTCAAATAAAGTTAACCCATTAAACCCGAGATTCGTGTCATAAAAGTTTGATAACTAAATAAAAAAAATTTAACATTAACAAACTAAATTAAATAAAAAAAATATTAAAATAAAAAAAATTGATGGGTCAACTCAGAATTAACTGGGTTAACCCGTCAAACTTGAGATATGTGTCAAGAAAATCTGATAACTAAATGGAAAGAAATTTAACATTGATAAACGAAAGTAAAAAAAAAGACAACTAAACAAAAGAAATAAAGTATTAGTATTTTACCGTGGACTGCACTGTTGAAGTCCACAGTAAAACAATGATTCGTTTTTGTATATTTTACAATAAACTAAAGTTAACGAAAAAATTAACTAACAAGAAAAGAAGCAAAAAAAAATATTTGGGTTAACTTGTCAAGTCAAGTTAATCTGTTAAATCGGGAATTCATGTCATGAAAGTTAGAACACTAAATAAAAAATTAATATTAATAAACTAAATTAAAAAATATTAAAAGAAAATAACAAAGAAAGAAGCAATAATAATAATAATAATCCAAAAAGCATGAAAAAAAAAGCTAAAAAATATTTTAAAAAAAGACAGTTAAAAAAAAAGAAAGAGAAAAAGACAACTAAAAAAAGAAATAAAGTATTAGTGTTTTACTGTGGACTGCACTATTGCAGTCCACGATAAAACACTAATTCGTTTTAGTATATTTTACAATAATTAATCATAGTTATTCAGGATTCGTTGAACTGAATTCAATTTAGAGAATTGAATGAACCCTTTCAAAAACATTGATTTGAGTTTTACATATAATTCAAATAATTAAAAAAGTGCAAAAGTAAATAATGAGGGAGATCACTAACTTGTTACATTAATCTCTATTAAAATTAACATTAAAAACAGTATTCAAAAAATACTCACGTATTAACACAAACCTTATTTTCACCGTGTCTATCCTGATGCCTCTTTATTTCCTTCAAAAAAATCCTCGAAATCACAATATCCTTTTTTTTCTCCTAGCATCAATCCTTATAAAGATATTTTTGTCCCTCATAGAATATGTTATTAGTCTTTTCTTTCCTTGATTTTGCCCACATCTTTCAATTCTTTTATCACAATAACATTCCCAAACAGACCTTGTTTATTTAAAAATATAATAACGATTGTTTTTTAAAATATTTTTTCATTGTGAAATATATCAAAATAATATTTTTTTTAAATTATTTTTAAAATCAGCACATCAAAACGATTCAAAACATACAAAAAAAATTATATTTTAACAAAAAAAATTAATTTTAAAAAAAACACGAGTAAAACTGCATTTCCAAACACTCACATAAATGGATTATGATTTTTTTATTTATTTATTTTAACAACATGAAGGAATGAATGATGGTTAATTGATGCGTGAATAAGTGTAATTTTTTTTTTTTAAATAGAGATTAAAAAGTAATGTTTAAAATTATAGTTAGTATATGGAATCAAAAATGGTACAATAGCTACTAGTTCATATTTTTTAGGTGGAGCAGCAATATGTAAAGTTTATCAGCCACCTAGAATCATTTTTTGGATTGATTACTAATCAAATATTCATGTACTTTCCATGAACTTGTCTATGAAATTGTCAGAAACTTATTTTAAAGTTAAAACTTCTTAATGCATCATTTGCATGGCAATTTCTTTGAATTTCTAGAACTGAGAATTGTGATATATTTTTGTATTATTAAAATTATCAATAACATGTTGGTCATTAACTTGTTTATTTGATAATGGAATTTGTGTTGTTTTAATATTTATTTTATTTAAATTTGATTTGAGTGAAATGTTTGAATTTTTAATGGAATATTTCTAGAATTTATTTTCTCAACACTCAAAGGACAAGATCTTGATCATTTTTTTTAATATATATTTTTATTTTTTTTATCAAATATTTAATAAAATATTAATATATATATATATATATATATTTATAGTTTTTTAAAATATCTATATTTTATGTCATTTTAAAGAAATACAAGGGTCTTTGTAACAAAAGAAAATATTTTTTTATAATAAAAATGTTTTTTATAAATTAAGGATAAAATAATCAATATTGCTGAATTCATTTTCACATGCATTTCAAATAATTTAATTGAATTTAATTTTATGGTTTTACATTTTATTATAAACATAAGATTTGTAATAAATTATCAATTAAATTCAAATTTGTTTATGAATTTAATTTAATTTAGTATGTGATTTGTTTATTAATAAGGTACTGAATGAATTGGTGGATTCATTCAGGACCTGATCTTGGTTTTGAAAAAAATTAATTATAAGTTGATTTAATTTAACCTAATTGGAAACTAGAACCTATCATTCAAGTTAGAATTGAATTTGACTTTGTTTTTTTTTTTTTTATATATAATATATATATATATATATATATAATTTAAAATAATATTATTTTAAATTAATTTTAATTAATCTATCCACCAAATAACCTAGGTTTTAAACCGAGTTATGAATGGACTGCAATTAATCCGATCAAAAAAAGTGATACTGTGTTACTGTCAAAGAAAATGAAAAACCTTTATGAGATTCGTGAGGCGTGGTTAACAAAAACTTCATAGCATTATTCCATAATTTCGTCCTGTCTCTAAGCTGGGTTGTTTTTATATTTTAAAAATACTAAAATATTTTTATATTTTTATTTTAAATTAATATTCATTTTAAAATTATTTTAATGTATTTATATTAAATAATTTTTTTTAAAAATAAAAAATATTATTTTAATATATTTTTAAATAAAAAATACTTTAAAAACTAACATTAAAAATAATACGCGGAGTAGCGGCGTCAGAAAATGATAAATAAATACCGACTAATTTATTTCTCATTTCACCACTTACTTTCAAAAGTATAAAAGGGAAAAAACAAAATAAAAGGAAACAATTTGGCGAGATTCCCCCCCCCCCCCCCCCCGTCTCTTCGCTTCTCTGCAGAGCGTCTCCTCAATCATTCAACCCTCTCTGTAATGCCACAGAATCCGTGCTTCTAACCAACGAATATCTCTCCAATCAGCCGACCTTCTCAATTTCTGGCTTCTGTACATTTAAAAATCTCCGTCAAGACCTTAGTCAATGCCTTGTAGCTCCAATGGCGACCTTTAATTTTAGATTTTTTTTCAAGCTGACAGTTACAATCTAGCTTTTAACGTAGAGGTTGTCGACTTGTCAATTACTGTAGCCCTTATAAGTAATTTTAAAAAATAGAGCTCCGTTCGTCGAATTTTGAGCTCTACAAATTCGTCGAAATAATTTTTTCTCTGTTTCTGGAGTTTTGAAGATTCAGAATATTGGTGTAAGGTAATTTATTTTTTAGATCTTACTGTTTATAGCTTACAACTTTGAACTGAACAAAATTAATTCTATTTGTTTTCATATATTACATTTTATCTTCATTTTTGTTATTTTATTCTATGTTAGATTAGGTTACACGAGGGAGTATTTCTGCTAAGTATTCAAGTGCTTTCACCTAATTATGTTTTAATTTTTAAGGCAATTTTAACAGTTTATTATAGAATTTTTTTGATGATAAACTAATTAGTGGACTAGGATCTGATTGATTTTCTTTGTTTTTGGTGTCTGCTCGTAAATAGTGGTTGACACGGAGTATAAATTCTGGAGTGTCTAAAAGGAATTATTGTTTTACCCAATCTCCAAAAGTTGGCTACGATGTTTTCAAAATTCCCTGCTCGATTAATGCTATGGTAGCATATGAGATGCTAATGTGGAGTAGGAAGAAGAAAACTGCAAGTAACAGTAGAAGAATGGGTTAGCATTTGAAGTTGGAACGGGATATTAGAGTTTAGGGTTTGTAGAAAGTCTCTAACTTCAATAATTTATTGGTAGCATGTCTCCTTAAACAGCTAACAAAATCCATACCTGCCCATTATGCTAGTAGTTAGAAAAGCCTCAATCCTGATTCTTATAAGGAAAAGATAATCGGTGTAAATTTTTGGTACAATGCAGTACTATTGTTGTGTTTGGGTTCCGAGTGTTTGTGTAATGAGAATGATTAGTTATGAAATACGGTTCACAGGTCAAAGAATGGAGCTACTAGCTATGGATTTATATATTTGTTAATATTTGAAAGATTGTGAACTTAAGCTTGTGCCTGGGAAATCTCTTAACGTGGTGATCTCTCCACTTGCCAAATACAGTTGAATATGACAAGTATTCAACAATATGACAAATATTGTTGAATCAAGGAACATCAATATTATATTATTTGTCCTGACTGTGAGAGGAAACTTAAAATCTGAAAGCAAGCATTTTAAGTATTATTTCAGTTTGCACTGTTAAAACTTTGTTGATTGATATTTCCAATTAAGATCACATTTTAGCTTGTGGTTTCTTATATATTTTTCTAATTCCCAGGTCTGATTGCCTAAATATATATGACCCCGACAGAAGTAGAGGCTCTTATTTTCACCTTAGTAAATTCTATGACCTTAGCAGCAGTGAGCTAGTCAAAGAGATGCTGTCAACTTGCAATTAGCTGGAATGAAGACCTTACAGGTTTGTTGCAAAACATGTATGTGTCTTGGTTCGTGTATGTGTGCACATGCAAGAAATCCCCACCTCCTCTCCCTTTTCTTGTTTGTTCTATTTCCTGACAAATGTTTTCTCTCAAGTCACGTTATTTTGTAGTCATTCTTCTAGGATAGTGAAAAACTGAAACTTTTAAGGTTACTATATGCTCTAAAAACCACACCCCTGCCCCTTGCTGTTGCACCCTTTTGCCCAACAAGCACACACACTCACACACTCAGCCATTTCAAATGCTCATTTCTTCTATCATCTTTGTGTTGTTTGTGCAGTTGAGACCCAAACTTGTCTTCTCCACACATCCATATGCCTTTTATTTTCATTTTTTGCTACCATCTTTGGATGCAGCTACTGAATAGTGATGCATTGATCATGATTTCGATTCATCATACTGCAAGCCTCTTTACTGATATATTCTAACTTGGCCATGTCAGTTGGTGATGATGTGGTGCATTTCCACCTCTGCTTTTTACTCATCACCACCCAGATTATAAGATGGTTTTATAGATACCACTACACTGAACCATATGCTAGATTTGAATTTATTTGACTTGATGATAAGCCTTGTCGTTTGGAAAAAAAAAGGAGGATAGTTGGCAAGCAGTGGGTGTTTAAGACAGTGATAGTGGTTGTTTTTTAAAGTGCTTTTCGCTTGAAAATGCATCAAAATTATATTTTTTTATTTTTTAAAATTTATTTTTGACATAGCATATTAAAACGATCCAAAAACATAAAAAATAAATAAACTTGAAGCCAAAAAAAAAAAATCAAAACTTTTGAAAACTCCAATTGAAACGATGTCCCAAACACCCTCTTAGTAGTTCCTGAATCCAAGTTCAGGGACTCAGTTTAGCAGTTACACATTGAAGGACTGTTCATGGCCCTTCATTCTTCATGTAATTTTTGGCACTTAAAAAACTATTACATAAATAATTTGTTTGTAAAAAATTTGACAAGAATTTTCCTTTTGATTTCAGAGTGCACAAGAACAGTCCTCCACCCAAGTTTCGCAGGATTCCCAAAGTGAGCAGCAGAATAATCACAATATAGAGCCGCCTGTAGCAGACTCTGGTTCAAAATCTGCCTCAAGCAATGATAGCAGAAAGGTTTCACGCCAAGATATTGAACTTGTAAGACAACACAATCCTGTTTAAGGTTTTTTTTTATTAGTTATTATTATTATTTTCATTACTTTTTTCTTATATAGGATCTGTTCGTAAGAGAAGCTTAACTAATATGTCCCGCTGTTGATCATATCTATTATGGGCATTGCAGGTCCAAAATTTAATAGAACGGTGCCTACAACTGTATATGAATAGAGATGAGGTTGTTAAAACCCTCCTGACTCGAGCTAGAATAGACCCTGGGTTTACAACGCTAGGTAGGGTTTTCTTAAATTTTAATTTTTCCAGTCTGTCTTTGCTGTCAGCAAGTTGTTGCTTATTCAAAGTCTTTTTCCCACATGGATTGTATTATTTATTTTCAATTGAATATGAGTAGAGTAATTATGAAACATGTTATTATAGATATTTTCCTTTGAACAGATTAATATTACAGTAACCTGATTTTCTTGTTCAGGATTCAAACTAGAAATCTAGCCTAATATTTCCTTCATAATTTCTTGATTTCGCAGTATGGCAGAAGCTGGAAGAAGAAAATGCTGATTTCTTCAGGGCCTATTACATTAGGCTGAAATTGAAGAAACAGATCCTCTTGTTTAATTATTTACTTGAGCATCAATATCATCTAATGAAGTATCCAGTAGCTCCGAAAGTTCCTTTGGCTCCCATACAAAACGGGATTCACCCAATGCCTGGTAAGTTCTAATTCTCTAATGGAATGATTGTGGAAAACACTAAGCATTTCTTTATTTTTGAGAAAGAGAAATAATGAAACTTCAAAAACTCTATTCTTTAATTCCAACTTTTATATTGATTATTAAGTTAGTTTCATTTCCATTGTAAAGAAACCATACACCATTGATATTTAGTACTTTTTATTTTATTAACTTCCTTGAAAAATACCCCTTGCCTGTAGGATGTTTTTACGCACCAATTGTTGTTAATACCATCAGGCTAGTAATTTTCTTTTTTAGCAGGATATTAGTAAAGTGTTAGTGTCTCATTTGACTTTTCTGTTATTGTTTTCTCTTGAGGCTTCAAACTGAACTATGTTTTCCATTATTTTGTTTGCAAGTTATCCTAGATATCGAAAATGTGGTTCTTTTATCATTTTCTGCAATGCAAGTTCAATGGTGCCAAAACGTTTCATGACAGAATAAGGCTTTTTTTTTTTTACTATAATATTATATCTATTATTCAACATCTCTGTTTTGCAGTGCAGCTAACAATCTACCCATGGGATACCCTGTCCTGCAACAACCCCCTATGGCTACTCCTGGTCAACCTCATCTTGATTCAATGGGCTGTGGAGTATCAAGCTGTCATGTGGTTAATGGAGTCCCTGCACCAGGAAATTTTCATCCCATTCGGATGAATTCTGGAAATGAGTGAGAACTTTTCTATCCTCACTTTATTATTGTTAAATTGTCTACTTAATGAATAACAATTATCTTTGTCAAGGCTCTTTTTCATTTTCAATGCTACCTACCTAGACATGTGCACATGGTTTATATGCCTTACCATGTGCATGCAAATGTATGTGCTTTGAATTAACAGTCACTTCTAACTGCTGAATGAGATAGTTGCTTTTTTCTATCATGTTGAACACTTATAATTATGGTAATGTTTCCAACACATATGATTATGCTCCATTGCATGGACTATTAAAACAGTTCATCTGAGTGAATGCACATTGGTATCGAACACTAGATCATCTTTTGGTCTTCTGAAAGTGGTAGTAATTTATGTAATGGTATGTACATCAGTGATGTTGGAAAATTCTAAATCCAGTTAATTATGTTCTCCCTGCTTTGGTATTGGTTATTAGTTTTTTCTTCACAAAAAGAAAAAGAAAAAAGACCCGCTAATTGCTGCTGCCTTGTCCTTGTAGTATGGTAATGGAAAACAGTGCAACTGACACAACTCATGTAGTGCCGCCAAGCAGTACCATTTCGTCCCTGTCTGAGATGCCTGTGAGCCCTACATCAGTGGCGTCTAGTGGCCATTTTCCATTTACTTCATCTGACATGGCAGGAATGGGGGTAGACACAGCATTAGACACAACATTTACATCTGATGTGGCAAGCTCAGTAGGATTGCAGCTTGGACCTGATGGCGGGGCTGGGAATTCCAGATCATTGGATCAGATTCAATGGAATTTCAGCCTTTCTGATCTAACGGCAGATTTGTCAAACTTGGGAGGTAAGTTTTAAATCTTTTTTGCAATGGGATAATGGCATTGCCATTATTTTTGGAGTTTTTTTTCCTTCAATAAACTACATGAAATTTATTTTTTTTCAATTCAATACACTAACCTTTTGGATCTTGCTAATTTAGTGCTTCCATCAAATGCTTGTTAGTATCTCTGTTAGCTGATGATGTGGTTGTTTGAAGTTTACCAGCTAACATCATGGAAATGGGTTTTGTTTTAGGGAAATTTTCCTCCTAGACAATATAAAAATCAATAAAAAAAATTACTTTCTAATAAACATCAAAACCTTTTACTCAATGAAAGAGGAAAGTTCACAAAATATTTTTTCAATAAAAATATTAATACAACAACAATAATTAAAAATCCTCATTAATTTTTTTTGTGGTGCTAATAATAATTTTCATTTCTAAAAGATAATTTACACGTCTTGAAATATTTGTTTTATAATCAAATGAGTAAAAGGTTGTAATCCTTATTAGAAATGTTTTTATTTTTTAAACAAAAATGTATTGAAGGAACTTGCCCTCAGAGAAACCCATGGTATTGATTGGTTAAATTCATTTTTTTAGAAGTCTCGAAACATTATTAGTATAATCAAATGAGTGAATGGTTGTGAATTTTATTTTTAAACAGTAACATATTGAGAACTTTAGTCTATCAATGATTAAAAATTCTATTATTATTACTATTTTATTTAAGAGGGAATTTTGCTTCTTAAAAACTCCTTTATGATGTTGATTGGTCAAAGTCAAACCATCACATCATCAAATAATGAATGTATTAATGAGGATTTAATTGAAGTACTTGATTGGCACAATGAAAAAAAAGTTGGTATATTGAAGTAAGAGAAATTAATGTCCATATACTTGCTTGATTGATAAAACACAAAAGCTGGTACATGGAATACAGCTAGTGCAATTATTTCTTTTGTAACTGATCGTATGCGTTTGGTTAATACAACAACAAAAATCAAACCAGCCTCCTTGCATATGGTTAAATGCATTGGAAATTTATGTTGTTATTTGGGAAAGATGAAAGTGTAAGTGAACTATCATGGAGCATTGGAAGTTTATATTGTTAGAAAAGGCTCCTCTAGAAGGATATGATCATTCTGAAATTGTCTGATGCCTAATTGTTCATGTTTCGCCATGTTACTGGTTTTTGTGGGATGCTTTAATATGCATACTTTGCTAGAAATATTGTGAGGCAAGTAAAAGAACGAGTTCTGCAACTACAATCTCTCCCATTTCCTCTCTGCTTTGAAGAAACATTTTAATGTTCTGATTTGCTTGGGACTAATGTCTGTAGACTTCATAAATTTGTTAGGATAAATTCAGCACCTTTATATTTTATGTCCATGGAGATGTTTTACCCCGATGCTATATCATAGCAAATTTTGAAGATATCTTAACATTAAGCAAACTCCAGTGCTTTGCTTATTCTTTTCATCAGGTCTTTTGATTAAATGTGTTACCTGGGAACTGTTTGCAGATTTAGGAGCTCTAGGAAACTATCCCAGTTCCCCCTTTCTGCCATCTGATTCAGAAATTTTGCTTGATTCTCCAGAGAATGAGGACATAGGTAAAGGGCATTGCATCTTTTATATTATTATCTTTTCATTGATTCTCTTCTTTAACAGTTCGATGGTGGTCGCATAGAAAATCATTAATCTTTTCTAGATGTCTCCATGTGCAAGCGAAATAAATAGAAGATTGGATAGATTCTTAGGAAACTCCACCTTACACATTTAGAAAGATAACTTTTCTCTACCGTGGAATCAGATTGTGTTGCTTAAGACTGGCTTTAATTTTGTCACAACTGGTGCGCTTATGATATATCATTATCCATTCTCAACAACCACCAGAAAGCCTCAATCCAAGAGTAGTTAGTATCGGCTGTATGGATGCTTTTGCATCATTCAGCTTGATTATTAGCAATTCTCAGGAAAAAAAAGAAGAGATAGTTTCAATTATTTGGGCAATGCAGTTCTTACCGGAAATCACTTCAAGATCCTGTAAAATCTTTCTATTTATTTCCCTCATTTGAAATTCTGTTTACCTCTGTTTTTGACAAGCGATGCTGATAGATTTATCCTGCAACAGTGGAGGAGTTTTTTGTCGACTCTGTCCCAGGGCCACCATCCCAGTCAGATGAAGAGAGGTCCTAGTGTGAGGTTAGGCCCATCCTTGTTCTCTTTGAAATTATCGGAATAGAGAGAAATTAGATGAATAAAATTAAGTGTCTGTCATCTATTTTTTAGGATTTAGTTTGTCATTATCAACAAGTTTGAACAAATTAGAAGTGTTCCAGTAATGTAGTCTTGATGTTATTAGTATGCTAATAGGGGAGAGTAATGTCGATAGTAGTTGTAATTTTCAGCTCAGAAATAAAGAAGGCAAATTGCAACTTCTTACAACGTTCTCCCTTTTTGTTGTTTAAATTGAACTCTTAAACGGAAAGCTTGAGAGCATAATTTGTAACATTTATATAAACTAATTGGTGTCATAATCACCTTAACCTTGGATTGATCTATCTTGTGAATCTCTTTTTTTGGATGTAAGAACTTTAATTGGGATTACACGATGTAAAAGGCATATGATGTTTCGAGTGCTTTCGTAAAGCACTTGGCGGCAAAAGTCTTGTTGGTATTACGGAAAAGATTATTTTTTATAGTGTTTTTTTATTTATTTGAAAGTATATTAAAATCATATATATATATATATATATTTAGTATTAATGTATGAAAACCATTTAAAAATAAAAAAATATATTTTTTGAAAGTATAATTTAACTGCAATGCCAAATTTTAAAACAAAAAATAAAATTAATTTTTAAAAATATAATTTAATCAAACACGATCTTAGTCTCACTCTCACTTATTAGAGGACAAGGCCGGCATTATCCCCTACAGCCTACTCTAACCCATGATTTATTTTTATTTATTTGTATCGTGATTATTTTTTAAAATTTATTTTTAACTTATAAAAAAATTAATTTGAAATAAAAAAATTAAGAATTTCAAATTTTTCTTAAAACGTTTCTAAAATAAACAAGATTTTAATCTTTGGACTAGTAACTCAAGATTGAGTACGGAGTCCCAGCACGGAAAATAGGCGTGTTTTGCATCTCCTTTCTTACAAGGATGGCGGCTCGTCCTTTTCCAGGGTTGGTGATCTTCAACCTAAAATAGGTTTGGGGCGTTGGAGGGCTTTCTATAGGGAGCATTAATAAATTCTAAGCAGGTGGCTGGCTACTTCCTGGTGGGAGGAAAATTGACGTGATCCTCGGCGAGTGGGGTTGTAGCTCAGTGATCGAGCGTCATCCCCCCCACCTCTCTGGTACGATGAACTTTCATTCAAGTAGCTAATTACCGAGTAATCTTATTTCAGAATAGTTAGGTTTGGCCGAACGCGCTAATGTTGAATGGAGCCTGAACCCCCCCGACCCCGATCCCATCTTTTTTATATAGAAAAATGATAATCACGTTTATTTGTGTAAATATTTTTTTCAAACAACGAAATCAGCCTTTCACACTTTGCAAACAATGAAGGCAACGGGGACCTTTCATCCTAGGTTGTTAAAATTGCTATTTTAACACGATACGGAACATACAAACCAAACTTGAATTGTTAAAACGGATCGTAAAATCATAAGGAATTTTAAAATATATTAAAAAAAAATTATGCTTCAAATAAAAATTCATAGCACCTTAAAATATATGCTTCAAATAAAAATCCATACATAGTTCAAGCACCTTAAAATACATGGTTCAAATAAAAATCCATATATAATTTAAATAACTATTCATTAGCTAATAATTAACAAACTTAAAACAAATAATCTGCTGGTGTATTATGTAAACTAAAATCAGCTTCATTGCCTTCATCTTCCTTATTATTCCTCAGACATTCATCAATATCATTAGCATCAAGAGGATTATTAGTATCACTACTAGTACCAACACCAATATTATGAGTATTAGTGCTACTACTAGTACCAACACCAATATCATCAATTTGAATCTCCAAATCATCTTCAGTACCATGACTCTCCATTTCAGCATTATTAGGAATTTCTTCTTCATCGCTTTCATCTTCATTATCATTTTTTATTCGTGTTGCATTGTCAATAGCACCAAGCAAATCAATATTTGAATGTTTTTCTTCCTCGGTTATGCAATCATCATCAGATGAAAGATCATCTTCTACACCAAAATCATCAACTTGCTTTTTGACTTGATTATTATTCAATTTCAGATTGCACATTACAAATACCAAGTCATTCATTTTTTTCTGGTGCAAACGATTTCTTCGTTTTGTCTGAACCTAAATAAACAATTCAATTCAAATTTATAAGATTTTTATCAAATATTTCAACATTTAAAATAATAAAATAAAAAACTCACCATTTCAAATGCACTCCAGTTATGCTCACATCCAGATGAAGTACAAGTCAAGCTGAGAACTCGGATTGCAAACCTTTGTAATTCTAGACATTCATCTCTATAAGAATCCCACCATTGAGCTGGAGTTTTTTTATCTCTTGCTGTCTTGGCAGCCTCAATGCCAAACAACCCTTTTGCATCCTTGAATGATTCAAGTTGCAAGTCAATTTTGCACCTTTCACTTGCATTAGGCACCATCCTTTCTAAGCATTGATATAATCCAATTTTAATGTTGGCATTAACCTTAAAATTGAGATTATAATGATAATGGGGATTCAAATAATAAGCTGCTGCATGTAAGGGTCTATGGAGTTGAAGTTCCCATCTTGCATCAACAATATTCCATATATATATATATATATATATATAAACAATAAAAATATCATTACACTCTAGGAATATCTCAATTGAAAGTATCTCTAAAGACATTCATATTAATAGATGACAACATTATACTCTCTTTTCTTTGTCCTTGGAGATAATTTCTTTTATTTCATCATCATCATCATCATCATCATTTACACTATATTGATGGGCCTTTCTTTTCTTTTCAGTTGCTTCTAGATTTTTCACCAAAACACCTAAAACATCTGCTTAACATTTTCTGGTACTTGTTGACATGGTTCAATATCCTTATGAATGCAAGCTAAATGCTGTTTAAAACGAAAAATACCTCCACTGATAATTTTTTGACAATACTTGCACTGAACTTTTCTAGAACTCTTATTAATATCTATATCATGTTGCCATCCTTATTACCAGAAGAATTTTTTCTAGATGCCATAAGTTCAACAATTCAAGAATCAATTCAAATCAACCCTGTAATCAATCCAAACATTTTATGCATATAAGGTAACCGTTACAGCTTCCAAAAAAAATAGAAATAAAAACCAGAAGGAAAGGGCAAGAAACAAAGACACCCAAAACATGATAGCAAATGTATGTTGGGTGTCGGTGCATAGGCACACAGAAGAAACATGCATTTTCAACATAATCACAGCCCAATTCACTAGCCAACCATAAGCATTTTCAACTCAAGTTTCTAACGAAATCAACACATGGATTACACCTAGAATTAGCACTTAAAAATTTCTATGGGTTACTAACCTGACTCCAACTTGTTTAGATCAAGAAACAGAGACAATTGATTTATGTGAAAAAACAGAGTCAGACACACACACCGCACAGTTAAAATTAAATCTAAAATTCGCAGGCAATATCTCAATAATAGATAGTCATATAAACTTTGAATCAAAATCTCAATCTTTAACATCATTAAATTGTAAAGATTAAAGCACCTAATGGTCCTAAACAACAGTCACAAGACTCACGACAGATTACAAACAGGGTAAGAAATGGACATGGCAAGAAACTCTTACCTCTGTTCTGAGCAGTGAGCACTGAGGAGATCAATATTGCAGTCAAACTTGGAGCCTGCGAATCCAATCAAACTAATATTAGCATTAGAGTAAGAAACGGACAGGGAAAAAAAAACACTCCCAGTCGCTGGTAGTTACCAACAGAGAAGAGAGAACCAGAGAAACAAGATGAACAAAGTAACTTACTTGGTGGAGACTGGAGAGACGCTGTTGTTGTTGGGTGGACTCTAGTTCTCACGGTGGTTGGTGAAAAGGACGCCGTTGATGAGGGGCGAGGGGCTGTTTAGGAGTATCGGTGGACAGTGACCGTGGAATACTGGAATCGTGGACGGCTGAGAGAAAGAGATAGAGACTGATTTACTGAGGAATCCTCAGTGATGATTTAGAATTTTGGGATTTCAATTTTGGGATTTTTTTTGTTCTGCACATGAATGATGAACTGAAAGTCTGAAATGTGAAGAGAAACATTGCATTTGCATTTGCATTTGCTTTGTTAAAGCCAATAGGCAGTCGACACATGTCAGAAACATTGCATTTTTATTCCCCGCAGGCAAAATCGTTCAAACGATTTTATCCGATTTTAACCCGATTTTATCTATTTTCAAGTTTTACAAGCGATTTAGCACACAAAGTCTATATCAACTCATAAAAACATATGATTTTACAAGTTGAATAACGGTTTTGACAACCTTGCCTTCACCCCTTCCATTCAAGCTGCTAATAAAGTACCAAGTAAATTCAAAGAGCACCACAAGCACAGACATCAATTTGGAATGAGTCGGCATGGATCTTCCGAACTTTTATTTTTTTCCTCGAGAGAATGGACATGCCCTTCTCCCGTCAGCACATCACCACCACTACATTATATAACTCGATACAATGAATAAGGAATTTGCAAGTGGCGAATAAAAAACGATAACAGGAGACGACTTCAAAGTTCAGACCAGATGAAGATTACAGCAGAGAAGATCGACAAAACAAATCCCATGCAGAGTCAACCCGCCTGCCCTTGTAAAGTATATAAACTTCGAGAAAAGGACTACGCACCGCATGTCTGTCCCATTAGGAACCAGTGAGCTCCACCAATATTACTTACCCACTTTGAGAAGCTTTTACTACGATATGATTTCCAGGTTGACCTCCTCGGATGGTGCAAGAGGTTAAGATAACCTACCTTCTTTTAATCCGTAAGATATTTGTGTTAGTGCATTAGTTATATATATATAAGACCATTTATTTGAAGAAAATGACCATTAAAAAAAAAGCCTACCTTAATCCCTCCACGGTCCATGCTTTATTACTTAAAACTTCATGAACATTGCAATTTACATGGATAGATTAGTGAGATTGTTTTTATATTTTAAAAGGGTTTTTAATGTTTTTTTATATTTTAAAATTAATTTTTTATGATTTTTTATCGTTTTGATTTTCTAATGTCAAAAATAAATTTTAAAAAATAAAAAATATATTATTTTAATAATTTTTTAAATAAACCATATTTTAAAAAATAATAGTTAAAACAATCCTAAATATCACCTATAAATCACAGCAGATTTTGATTTTAAAAAATAATCTTTTTTTTTTTTAAATGAAGTGTGGGGAGGAAGAAAAAAAAACCCAACTATCGTCCATTTTTATAATAATGGGCCCGCAGGCTTTGTAAAGAAAGAATCATCAATTTCCTAGAGCCTCCCCTTGGGCTTGACTTACGACTTTGCCCCGGCGTTCCCATTTTTTAGTATTTGCTTTCATTTATTTCTTCCCTCTCTTTTCTCTGTCTCGTCTCGTCTCTCTGAAAGCGCAAACCGTGACTGCCAGCCATTGGAGTGAGTCTTTCGACGAACTTTCTTCTCCTCTTAGCACGAAATTTGTCTACGAACTCTCTTTTCTTCATAAAGAACAGAGAAACTCAATATATACACGTGCTCCATAAAACAAAGGAGTAGCCTGGTGGTGTCTTTTCCTTACAGTCTCACACACATCCTTGTCTTTTCGTTTAATTCGCATATATATATTGATCAAGAAACGGGAAACAAAACTTGCACAAGCCCAAATGAAATAAACCGCCTTTGCTTTGGTCAGTTCTTCTTCTTCTTTTTTTGGAAAACATGATTTGCATATGATCATTCACCCTCTTGTTTTCTTTAGCAGCCGAACTGAGTTAGTTTATGCTTTATGTTTTGCAGGATTGGTTTTGGAAGCCAGAGTGAGTCAATTATAGTTGGTCAAAGTTATGAATCTCAAAGGAGATAAATTTGTCAGGTTTGTCACCTTTTTTTTTAATCATAGACACAAAACACAGTGTTGTATGAATTTAAGCAGAACAAACCAAAAGTAAATTGGATTTTGTTGATCATAGTATTTTGTAAATGTTTTATCAAATGACTTGAAAGGGTGGATTTGTGTTGATTCTTTTGAGCATGTTGGGTGGTTGAAATCACTTTCAAGTGTGTGAATTGCAGGGTTTTTCTTACCCATATTTAGTTAACGATATCGGGTTTCTTTAGATAAATATTTTTGTTACTTGGTTGTCATATTTTGAACATGATGCAAATTTTATATTCAATATTCCGGGTGGTTGAAATCAATGCCAGTCTGTAAATTGCACGACTCTTAACCTTTTCTTGAACCCTATGTTTAGTTCAATAAATTGGATTGTCTCGATAAGAGATTGGTGCTTACTGGGTTGAGTTTCTCATCTCCTTGATGGTTTGCTTGGTTGATGTGACTTGTCCTTTTTGTGCTTTCAAGTTCCAACTTTTACTTTCTTATGCAGGTTTCAGGATTGGAGATCAGAGAAATCCTTCAGTTCAGAGCAGGGATACTCCATTGAAGATGGATTTTATGCAAGAAAAGTCAAACCAACTTTCAATGCAGTTTGGGATAATATCCGAAGAGGGTGGGAGATGGGTTCGGAGAGGATTAGAAGCCTAAAGAAACCATTGAGATTCTATCCTCGGGGTGCTCGCTCAGTGAAAGAACAAGGACCTAAGAAGAAGATTCTTGATCCGCAAGGTTCATTTCTCCAGAATTGGAACAAAATATTTATGCTTGTTTGCGTGCTTGCAGTGGCTATAGACCCCTTATTCTTTTACATCCCATGGGTTAATGGCACTGACAAAGACAAATGCCTTGATCTGGACCATAAGATGGAAGCTGCTGCTTGTGTTCTTCGTACATTCATTGATGTCGTATACATACTTCGAATAGCCTTTCAATTCCGCACTGGGTTCATAGCCCCTTCTTCTCGTGTATTTGGGAGGGGCGAGTTGGTTGAGGATCCTAAAGTCATCGCCAAAAAATACCTTACCTCTCACTTTATCATTGATATTCTAGCAATCCTTCCACTTCCTCAGGTATTCTTTCCCTGTTTTGTGAACTTGCATTAAGAACCATGCTTGATATAGTGGCGGGAATGAAGAGGACTTGTGAAAAGATGTAATCCAACCTGTGACTTACACTAACTAGGGGGGGGGGGGGGGGGTATGTTTTAAATCGTATGCTTAACGTTGATTGTCTTCCTAAAACTTGTATGATAAACGGTTCATCTAGACGATTTTATGTCATCTGATGCTCCTGTCCTCACGTTTTAACATGGCATATATGTAGATTTTGATTGGACTAGCTGCATTAAAATTCTTGATTATTATCACTGGAAAAACTGATTTTTAACTCAAATTTGAAATTTTAACACAAAATATGGGGGGAAAGAATGAACCAAGAGCAAATTATTGACTATTTCTAATTGAAACTTGTATACATGATTTTTTCTTTCTTGCAAAAAATCAGTCACTGCTCAACTGGTGTGAGCCCTAGAAATTTGACATATCATGCTTGTTCTGCTCAGGTAGTGGTTATAATCATCCTTCCATCAGTTGATGGCCCGGTTTCATTGGCTGCAAAGAACTTGCTTGAGTTTGTAATTTTCTCCCAATACATACCAAGATTTGTTCGAATCTATCCATTGTTCAAAGAAATCACTAGAACTTCTGGCATACTTACTGAAACAGCATGGGTGGGAGCTGTTTTCAACCTCTTTCTCTACATGCTAGCCAGTCATGTAAGTTGGATGTGATACTTTACAATCTTTAACATTTTTCCGGTGTATTAAAGTGGATTTTTGATAAAGAAAAACGTGATATGCCAGATAATTGGAGCCTTCTGGTACTTGTTCTCAATCGAACGAGAAGATGCATGCTGGCGTGAAGTGTGTAAGGACCGATCAGTGTGTGATTCTACGTACTGGTATTGTGGAAATCATCGTCGAGAAAACTACACATTCCTGACTGAATCATGCCCTTTTATCCAACCTGATCAAATTCAAAACTCATCGGTCTTCAACTTTGGTATATTTACTGATGCTCTTGATTCTGGAGTGGTGGAATCAACTTATTTTCCGCGGAAATTCTTTTACTGCTTTTGGTGGGGTTTGCGCAATCTCAGGTTTGGGGATATATGGTTATCTAGTTCAGTCCTTAACCAGTTACCATGCTCTCATTTGTATCATATGAATTTACATTCTCCATTGATTCATTCTTAAAAGCTGAATTGTCACTTCAGAAATTTACCAATTTAAGAATGCGAGGCAGCAGAAAATTGGCTATAATGAAATGTTGAATACCAGTAGGCAATCTGTGGAATTGAACCTTCTAGTTCTGAATGATAGATAAAGGAACCCTATTAAAACCAGCTATTTCAAGCACCTGCCATCAGGTTTAGAATTGGACAGCATGCAGCAGGCCCTGTCT
The DNA here is from genome assembly GCA_018804465.1 of Populus tomentosa. NCBI lineage: Eukaryota > Viridiplantae > Streptophyta > Magnoliopsida > Malpighiales > Salicaceae > Populus > Populus tomentosa. The sequence goes on from CM031971.1 coordinate 12,519,545, forward strand.
TTATTTGAATTGAATGGAAATATAGTCTATGAACCTTTAATAAAAAGAAGGAGAAGGAAATATATGATAAACAGATGAAATTATTTACATCATTACTCTAGTCACTTCATCCAGCTTACATATTTTCTTTTTAAATTTTGTTTTACAGCTCTCTTGGACAAAACCTTAAAACAAGCACCTTCATTGGAGAGATTCTCTTTGCCATCTTCATATCCATCGCTGGATTGGTTTTGTTTGCTCTGCTTATCGGTAATATGCAGGTAATTCCTTAACATGGCCTTGCAGTAGGAAATGATGGTTAAAAAACGGTCCATATAATGGAATATTGTGATTCTGCTATCTCAATATCACAGGGCTGTCCTTTCGTGATTCTACTGACAATTTAAGCCTACTGAGTACCATTCCCTTGAAAAAAGCACGATGTTTACCCTTACTTTTCTTTCCTTTCCCTACTCGTAAGTGATAAATTATCTCGACCTTGCGAACTGTCTCTTTTGAGGCCCTTTCTTATGATTCAAAGCACTAAGCAATTGTACATCCTGGTTGTCGCAGAAATATCTCGAATCCACAACTGTTAGAATAGAGGAAATGAGAGTGAAAAGGAGGGATGCAGAGCAGTGGATGTACCACCGAATGCTCCCTGATAACCTGAAGGAACGAATTAGGCGGCATGAACAGTACAGATGGCAAGAAACCAGAGGAGTGGAAGAGCGGGGGCTAATTCGTAATCTTCCTAAAGATCTCAGGAGGGACATAAACCGCCATCTTTGCTTGGATCTGATCAAGAAAGTGAGTTCTTTTCCGAGTCTTTGTCTGTGTTCTAATTTCTAGCATTATTGGATTGGCTCAACATGTGCTAAAATATTTTCAGTTACCCTATTTTCTTTGAGAAATAACAATTTCTAGAACGTTTAACAACTCTTCAGGTGCCAATATTTGAAAAAATGGATGAGCAAATATTGGATGCAGTATGCGATCGTCTCAAGGCAACTCTTTACACCAAGGATAGCTACATTGTTCGAGAAGGGGACCCAGTTGACGAGATGCTATTTATCATGCGAGGTAATCTCTTAAGTGTGACCACTAATGGTGGAAGAACTGGTTTTTTCAATGCTGTCTCTCTCAAGGCTGGTGACTTCTGTGGAGAAGGGCTTCTTACATGGGCCCTAGACCCCCAATCCTCCAACCTCCCTATCTCAACTAGAACAGTACAAGCTCTGTCAGAGGTTGAGGCCTTTGCTTTGGAAGCTGAAGACTTGAAGACTGTAGCTTCCCAGTTTCGCCGATTACATCACAAGGATATCCAGCACACATTCAGGCAAGTTTTCAGGGATCGTTTCTCCTTCCTTTTCTTCTCCTGTAGAAATAGAGAGAGGCTAGTAATGGAATATTTCTCCTGCTATTATTCAGGGCCTGATATAAGCAGATTCTCTCAGAATTATGCAACGGGAACGATGGATTGCTACTTTCCCTATATAAGCTCTAGTGACCATTGCAAGTTTGCAAATGACCATTGTACTGAAGTCAAAACTCTTATTTATTGGTGACATTTTGTTTTCAGGTTGTTCTCAGTGCAGTGGAGGACGTGGGCAGCATGCTTCATACAGGCAGCTTGGCATCGTCACTGTAGGAGGAAGCAGGCTAAAAGCTTCCGTGAAGCAGAAGAAAAACTGCAAGATGCTTTGGCAAACGCGGCCAGTACTTCGCCAAGCCTTAATATTGCCATTTATGCATCACAGTTTGCTGCCAACGCATTAAGAAATCTGCGGCAGAATGGTACACACGCAGCTAGATTGCCGCAGAGATTGTCATTTCTGCCTCAGAAACCAACAGAGCCGGACTTTTCCACTCAACATCACAAGTAACAGAACATTTCAAGTGAGACTATCCTAGTTTTGCCTCATATTTGCAAGCTCAAACGCCAGAGGTCTAGGTGTAAATTTAACTGTAATCATTTTTGTACTTGCCCTGACAGGCTTGAAAAACGTACGCAGGGATATATATATATAGTGATGAATTTTAGTCTTCTTTCTGTAGAGCATGAGTGCTGCCAAATACGTCATTGTTGGCCGAAATGTTGTATAGAATGAAGCTACCAGAAACAGTAATCAGAAGATCCATTTCTTTTAGGTAAACTGTGAATTAGACTATATACACTTCTTATTTGTGCAAAAATAAAAGGCAAAAACAAATAGTAAGTAACATGTTTGGTTGTTTTGTGTTTTAAAAATATTTTTTTATTTTTATTTTATTTTAAATTAATTTTTTAAAATTATTTTAATGTGCTATGTTAAAAATAATATTTTTTTAAATAAAAAATATTTTTAAAAATAAATAGTATTATGTTCTCAAAACAAGGCTAAAAGGGCACATTTTCCATTGGTCGCAGGGGAAAAAGCAAATCGAATGCACTCTCTGTATCCTTATTTTGTGAAGGAAATTCGTGTGTCGGCTAAATTCATGTACCGAGGAGTTTAGACTGAATATTTTGTATGCAGGCGAAAGAGCGACTCGGGGCTATCTGGGTTGTAATCTTGATCTGGTTTAATAATTATAATTATAATTATAATTATTTTAATAATTATATAATAATAATAATAATAATAACAATAAAAAAATAATAATAATGATTTTGCTATGATCATTATTATGATAATAATATTAAAAAATTGTAGAGTGATGATGGTAAAATAATGGTTATATTAGTAATAAAATAATAGTTAATTGTGGTGGTAGTGATTTTGTTTTATTGGTTATTATAGAATGATAATAACAATAATTATATTAATAACAAAATTATAGTTATAATCATAATTTTAAAATCTAATTCGATTTGGTTACTAACCCGAAACTAATCGGGTTTATAAAAAATAATAATAGTTAAAAATATAGTTAATTCAACTAGTTAACCTGGTTAAAAACCATATTACAATTTATTAACTATTTTTTTATATTTTATTTAAATAATATCCTTCTGATTTATTAAAAACTTGAAATTAACCCAAGTGACCTGATTAATAAAATGGCATATATATCATGTTTAGCTATGATTTTTCTTCCCGATGAAAGAAAATCCTCCATTTCTTATACTCAAATATGAAAGACGACATCGAAGCATTCATTGCTCTAGTTCCCACCTTCCGGGCCTGCCAACAATTTTTAGGCCTCTTTTCCATTTGTAAGCTAGTAACAAATTTGCAAGGTTGTTTCATGTTTGCGTAAGCCTCAACAATAAAATATTACAATTACATTAAAAAAATAAACAAGCTAAGAGGGCTCGGTATTTTACTCTATACACACTCGTATTTCATTATAAATTTGCACAATGAAATTATTATATTTTTCTTGAATAGCAAACACATTTAACTTAGTTTTAAGGATAAAAAGATCTTTTTTTTATAAAACTAGTTGATTATTACAATAACAAATGAGATTAATTAATCTTTTTATATTTTCATTACATGTTGTAATTACTTAATTATCCTTGAAAAAAAAATATTAAACTTGAGTCGAGAGGTTTTTGGGTCTCCGACTTAGTTTTAACACAATTAAATTACTTTATTGCCATTGGAATTTAAAAACCTTTGTCATTGATTTAGGGTTCCTTTGTCTTTCATATTTGGTTATTTGTTAGTCATTAAATGTTATTAGAGGCATTATGGTAAATTAATAAATAAAGAAATTTAAAAAAAAACTAGAGGCATGTGAATAGTGCCCATAGAATTTATACAACATGTGTGGCATTGTCCGGTGATCGAAATCTTGCTTCTAAGGCAGCGACTGAAGCGTCTTAGCGTCCCCTCTATGTATTGTGGCGTGTTTGGAATAATTATTACAAGTTTAGCATGTGTGACCTTTTTTTTTCTTCTTCTCCTTGATTTTCATGTTAGCCTTTCAAAAAATCAAATCAACCCCTGAGATTTATTATCCTTAAGATTTAATCACTATTCTCCTGATTATAATTTTTTTTATTTATAATAATTTATGAAATTAAAGGTTTTTTTCAATTTTATCCCCCATTGATTTTTTTCATATGTGAGACTTGGTTCCATTATTTTGATACCTATTTGTTTTATTTGAGGTGATTTTTTTTTTATAATTTTATCCTTTTTAGGTATTTTTTTCTTATCAAATCTAATCCTGTTTTTTTTCTTACTTTGAGATTTTTTAGATTGATCTTTTTTACTATTTTATCCTTCAATATCTAATTGACCAGGTATTTAACTTTTTAGTTGAGCTCAGGTCTAGTATTTAAAAGATTACGGGTTTAAAAGATTAACCCTAGTTTGCTTGATTTTTTTAAGTTTTTTTTTTTTTTTGTAATTTTATCCTTTAACATTTTATTATTTTGTTATGCATTTTCTATATGACTTTTTATTTATTTTAAAAATAACATGAGTCCCCTTAACTTTTTTTTTTTTTTTTGTCTTTGTTAAGTTTAACTTTTTTTCAAAGGAGTTTTGTTTTTTATTTAATCAAATTAATTGATTTCTCCCTCCCTAATATTCAATTGGTTTGATGTCTACCTTATTGGTTAAGCCTAGAGTCTAAAATTTGATAGATTGTGAGCTTAGTTTTTTTTTTTCTCTCTCTTTTTTAAGCTTTTTATTTTTTGTTTTATCCTACAATATTTTGTTTAATTTGCTTTTTATGAGATTTGTTAATCATTTTGAAAATAACAGGTCTTTTTATTTATCTTTGTTAAATTTAGTTTTTTTGTTTTAAAATTAAATTCAAGTAATTGATTTCATCATTTAATATTTAACTTTTTAGGTGTAGAGCTTCTAAGTTGAGCCTAGGTCTAGAATTTAACAGATTGTAGGTTTGAGAATTTAACCTGAATTTATAATGTTCATTCGAGCTTGCTTATTTTTCTCCTTTTTTAAGCCTTTTTTTTTTAATTTTATCATCCAACATTCTTTTTATTCATTTTCAATGGGATTTGTCTGTCGTTTTGAAAATAACACAGGGTGCCTCGGGTTTCTTTCTTGGTCTTTGTTAAATTTAGCTTTTTTAAAAAGAATTTTGTTTTTTTAATTAAATGAAAATTATTGATTTTATCTTTCTATATTTAATTGGTCAGGTTTTGAGCTTTTAAGTTAAATTCAAGTCTAGAATTTAACGGGTTGTGGGTTCGAAAGATTAACTCAGGTTTATAAGATTCATTCAAATTTACTTGATTTTTTTAAAAAATTCTTTTTTTTTCTGTTTCATCCTCTAATATTTTATTATTTTTTTATTTATTTTCTACGAAATCCTTTTTTTATTTTGAAAGTAACAAGAGTTAACTCAATTTTTTTTTTGACATCTGTTGAATTTAACTTTCTTAAAGGAATTTTATTTTTTAATTAAATTATATTAATTGTGTGAGTGTAAACATGAGATGTTTTTTAATAGTATTTCGTTTTGTTTGTTTTCCAATCATTGTTCTAACAAAAAATACATTTTTTAAAAAAAACATTACTTTTTTCCCTAGTCCTTTTAAAGCATTAATATTTAATGAATATCATTTTTTTATATTGAAAAAATAACCCAATAGCGTATCATCTGTCTAGTAATGTTTGTAAGCTTTCTGCGCACTCCTATTAATTCTTTTTTGAAGCTTTTAAATTTTTGGGACTCCAAGTTTTTTTTTTTTTTTTTTAACATGAATGTCGGAACTACAAGTTTTTTTTTTTGTTTAAACCGAAAGATGAAAATATGTTGTAAGCAATATTTAAATGAGCACTGTGCACCTGTGATTGGAATTTGTCTTGCAAGCAGCAAATGCGCTGCTATATATATATATATGCCTCAACCACTATCAGTTAGAAATGTCAATTAGTCAAATAATTCATTCTCTTAATTTATTTTTCTGTGAATAAATGAGGCTTAAAACCAAGTTGATAACTCGAAAATTCTACTATCTCAATTTAATCACTCAAAATATTATTTTCAAGCTTATTTTTTAAAACACGATCAAACACCAGAAAATGATCTTCAACTCATTTTATGTTCTACAGTAAAACATCGAAAAGTAATATACTTTCTCAAATCATTTCCTAATTGAATTCACTATTTGCCACGTAAAGAAAACCTACTAGAGAAAATAAAAACAAATCAAGAAATTTTAAACCTTCAGCACACCGAACACCAACATTGGTGAAAAAAATCTCAAACAGACATACCATTAAATAAACATTGGTGAAAAACTCTCAAATAGAAACCTCAAAACCCTAACATAAGCCTAGAAAACATTTTTCCTTATTTTTGTTGGAAGTGATATTTTTTAAATACTAACAAAAAAAAAAAAAATTGGGGTTATTTTTATTCATTTTTTTTAGTTCTACTCCATAGCAAATAGATAAATACTAGACGAAATCTAGGGCTCTCAGAGTCTGCAAATACGAGTGATATGCTCAAAGCAAGGAAATTGAATTGCCTACAGAAAAGGAAATGGCGAAGAAAAAAGAGCAAGATCTATTTTCCATCACGAATATTTGAAACAGGTATCATATACAATATTAGAAATGAAAATGGGATTCGCACAGCAGAATACCTATTTCTATTTACACGTTGATATATTATGCTGCATGATTTGCGATTCTGCAGCAGCATGTTTCACGGACGTCTAGATTCAGCCTTGGAATCATTACCACGCTTTGTGTAGAAAGAATTTACAGCTGGAACTTCAACTCGGGGAGACACCATTGCAGTAAGGGGCTGGAAGTTTGTATTTCCAATAAACCAATAGAGAGCCCATTTCAAATTGCAGAGCGTGTACTTGAGTGCTTTGGTCCAATTCTCCTGCTTATTGAAGCTCTGTGTAATAGAGTGGTTTTCCACTTTGTCATTCTCAATCCTGCAAGATTTATTTGTATGATTTTGAGTTGCAAGCAGCAAGGCACAAAAAGAATTTCTAAACAAACATTTCCCACCAATACATTGATCCGAGGAATAAGTTTTTCATACCTTCATGTCCATGCAAAAATTCAATAGCACCATCAATGGTGAAATCCTTTTACATGCATCTTTTTTCTTTCACACACACACAAACACATGTAATCTAATTAAACAAAAATGTAAAAAGGTTCACCAAATACAACAGCTGACACTATATTGAAATTTCAACATTTGCTCCTTGAAACCAGCCATGTTTTGTAAAGCAACAGATGAACTTGAAAAAATTAATCCACAGAATTAGAAAACTTGGCAATCCATTATTTTGTCATATTTCATGAAGGCGACAAAACTTACTTATATGGAAGTTTGAAGCGTTTCTCAGGTGGAATGTTGTTTTCTTGATCCTTTGAATATGCAAACCCCGCAAAGTCCTTGAGGCATGTTAGGAACAAAGTCATTGCTTTATCATAGCGAGTACTCCAAAACAAGTTCACTGGACCAAACCTAAGAAAAGCTCATGTCAGCCAAAAGAATCCAAAAGGCAGTGAAAAATTCAAGTGTAAACCATATTCATAATTTGCAGATCCAATCTGACAACTAGTCCTAATGATCAAATCAGGCCACTCAGACAATTGGAACCAAAATTAAACCCACCACATCCCTTTTTCATGCATGCTGCCTCATCTATTCATAGGATAAAGGTTTCATACTCGAATTACATTTCCCATAACAGGATAAAGCTTTTGTTCTCAAATCACATTCTCCATAATAAATTGAATCATATTACGAACACAATAATATATGAAGGAGTAATTAATACTTACAGCTCGTAGATATTGTTGCTGCTGTCCATAATCCGTGGGTAACTCCCCATAGGAAGTATTTTTATTCTATATCTAGAAAGTAAAAATTAAGGACATGGCTATCACTTTACATGATTTTGAAACTATGAACTTCAATTTTAAAAATATGCTTTAAAAGCTCAAAGCCAGATGGTTTTCTCAAACAGAAAACTTATGGAAGGAAACACAAGGACTTTAACATTAGGTGTCCATCAAAGAAGGAAAAATTGAATGCCAAACGCAAGTAAAGTTACAACATATTCTATAATATAATCTCATTAAAAGATAGATTTACTGCACCAGGTCAGAATTGCAATACCTTGAGAAATCAGACAATCAATTTTCTGCTATAGCACATGTTTTAAACTTGTAAATACCCAGAGCAGGTTTTTGACATAACTAAATTGCCAAATATGGAACTCCACATCTAATGAATACTTGTATCTTTCATATCAAAGATATTTTTTGTTTCTGTTGAGTATATAAATTCCTTTTAAAAGAAAACTTGCAGTGGTAGCGACAGCAGCTAACAATCAATTTAGACACATAAAAATACCACAGACTAAATGTTATTATTACTTGAATAAAAAGATCAGTATTTGTTGCCAGTATCTATGCTTAGTGCATTCAGGGTCCTAAAAATCAGGTTGAAACTACTACTTAGAGAGTTCAGTGCACAGCCTGGGATATGCACGCCTAAAAAAAATGCTAGAAAATATGGTTAATAATACCATCACCTCTCAAAGGCAAGAAAAAAGTTCTATATGTCAAGTCATTTCACAGAACAAAGAGCTAAAAAATCCACCATGGTTTATGCTTCACAAACATATGAAATATCATATATCAGTTCCTGTATTAACTTATCAAGACGCATCATTATATACTGGTTCCTGTAAAAATACCACCACCACTCAAAGGCAAGAAAAAAGTTATTCTATATGTCATGTCATTTCACAGAACAAAGAGCTAAAAAATTCACCATGGTTTATGCTTCTCAAACATATGGCATATCATATATTGGTTCATGTATTGACTTATCAAGAAGCATCATGTAGGTACTCGAGGACATAATCTCTTTTAACAATAAGGGCTAGTTTTTCAGCATCTCCATGCTCATTTCAGATTGAATGTATCAAGGAATTTTAATAGATTGTTTTTCTTCACAGATGGCTGATGGGAAGCAAATATGTATTATGAAACAAAGGATACTGAAACTTTGGCTTGAAGTATTGGCACATTGTGTGAAGGAGAAGGCAGGCTTGGCCCCAGGCAGCATTTATCTCATCCCATTCAACCTGCATGTTCATACAACCTCATCAAAAAATAGTAAAGAACAATGGCGAGACTAGAAGAAATGGTACTATATAAGAAAACATCACTCCATGTTTAATGGCAGCATAAAGTTATAAGACCTGCAGAACCAATCAAGACATCTTCAAGATCAGAAATACAGAAGTATCCAAGCAAACTATTACACAGAAAAGAAGTCTCTAGTCCCTAATAGCAGTTTAAATCAGCTTGATGAAGGAATTCCTGTAATTGTCAGAGAAAGAGGACATTTGCACTTAGGTTATTCTTTTACTCAACATGACCCTTGACCAGGAATTCTGAACACGGGCATGACCAGCCCCCCCCCCCCCCCCCCCCCAAAAAAAAAAAAAGAAAGAAAGAAAAGAAAAGAAAAGGCACTCCTTCTCCAATCCTAGATCTCTCTCTAGATCCATGACTATCACCATTTCCCAATTTGTATGAATGGCAGAATATTAGTTCATTATGATGTGTATGAGTTTCCCCAAAAACATTGAGTACATGACTTAAGAGTACATATTTAAATCTGCATCTGTAAAAGCACATAGGCGATAAACCATGTGCCACACTGTCTGACAAGATTTCCCTGTTGAATGCTTTACAAATAATCTTCAGCATAGAAATTGAATAATCTAATAGTAATAGTTGGGATTATGGTTTTTCTGGCTTGAGCTCGATTTAGTACCATCTTGATGGAAAGTTGAACCTAAAATCAACCCACCTTTCCATTAGGGCCGATTATAAATAGCCAAGGGGATAAAAGGAGGGTGTTTATTTCATTTTAACTAGGTGCCTAGAATGCCTAGGTGAGAAAACAGTGCATTTCTGTGTAGCATATTTCCAGCTGTCATATCCAAATGATGAAGATGAAAAAGGACAAACCTTATGATCAAACCCCCAGCACAGAATCTTTAAAAGCAGACAAAAAGAAAAGGAGAAGTATATGCTTATTTCTTTACCGCAATTTTAGGAAGCCTTCCAAGTCGAAAGTTGTTTATTGTACCAAACTCTCCATCATGATGGATGGGGAAGGCATCATTCAGTACATTAGTTTTCTTCAACAATTCCAAATGAGCTTGTGAAACTTCAATTTTTGCCAGAATTGCATCTCTCTCTTCCTGTTGACCAAGTTTTTTGTCATGTGTGAAGAAAAGGCCGTAAAAAACACAGCAATTGAATAAGTATACATCTTCAGGATCAGTGATGGATTCACAAAAATGTTTACAAATTAGTAACCAGAAGGATAATATCTATGTAGCTTCCACCTAGAAAGTTAACATAAAGATGCGTAAATTCATTTACCATGTTGAGCTTGAAGGCAAACAATTTACCAAAGAAAGATGTCTTGTTGCTGCTGCTGCTCTATGTATCAGACTGCTTTAAAGATCACAATATCCATCTAGAGAATTCGTGTAAAGACACCATATTGATTTCCATGTTAGGATAGAAGGTTTCTAATGATCAATTAAACATTTCATTGTACAAAAACAACCTCTCTATCCAGCTCTTATGGACATATAAGATGGATAAACAATAAGAGTGTAATGGAAACAAAGATATTTGATCAATAGATGACATTCAACATGCCATAGGACGCTCTAAAACCATTTTAGAATGACAGCCAAATCAAACCAAACAAGTTACGCAGAAAAATCATCTATATCTGATGAAATGCAGTGCTAGTGGAACAGAGAAACTGCAAAAAGTAGATAATCAGCAACACACCTGATGAGAAATTAACTGAAACTGAAAATTATTGAACTCCTGCCAATACCTGTTACAAATTGAATTTGTAAACATGATCAGCTAACAACTCGTGAGCTGGAGTTTCTAATGTATGATGTGCATTCCAATAAAACAAATATTACATTGAAATGTCAATCTCTAAGATGGTCAGTTCAGAAAGGAACATTCTAGTCAAGCATGCACACACACATAAGTAGAAATTGAAAGCCAAAAACAGGGAAGAAACTTACCGATCCTCCAAGTCTTTAAAGCGGTCAGATTTAATTTCTAGTTCCTTCAGCTCAGCATTTACTTCTGCATATTGTTTCTCTGTTTCTTGAATTGCTGCTTCAAGTTTTCTTTCTTCTTCCTCAATCTTAAAGAGTGTCCAGAAATAATCAAATGAATATTTTGATATCAGATAGAAAATAAAATATTCAGAAGGCTATTACCCATAACAAATTCTTTCTTTCTTTCCTTTTCCTTTCCAAATAAGATTGTTAGCATGTTCAAGTAAATTGAACCAGCACTATTTCTGTGATCTGTCCATAACTTTATATACAAATTATTATTTAGTTTAACAGAAAACCAACCCAACAGTTAGCAACTTTGTTTATCCATTTAAATTTCTTAAACTTCTGCTTCATTACTTAGAGAACGGAAAGAATTTGATATCACTAATAGACCAGGACTCCTGATACTCATCACATAAATTCTTGCGATTATACACATCATCTCCATAATAGCAGATTAAACTGGAACTCAAACGTACATTCAACTGCATGCAGGATAGCCTGCAGCCACAACCCAGCTAAAGCAAAAGAAAAGGTTGAAATTAAAGGAATAATAAAACATTTTAATTCCTCATATCAATGCAATACGATTCTGTAGTAGCCCAGCAGGTATACCAACAATTCAGTATAAAGAAAAGGACTTGATAAAAATCAGAATATATTTTGATTTTTACCATCTAAAGATGCCTTGATCCATGAATGAGGTTTCACAAACCTTCCTGGTATGTTTATAGATGAATGCAAAGGAGCTGGTTAATAAGTAGGCACCTTTAGTTTCTCTTTAAGAAAATCAGCCTCACTAAGAACATCACGAGCTTCCCCCTCCAAGCGCTGAAGGCAGGCTTCATAAGCTTCAATGTCCCTGTTTACATCTTCAACCTCCTTATTGAGCTTATCGGATAACACCCTCATGCATTCAAGGCATAAAGGTTGCTCAACCTGGAAGCACAAAATGAAAAACAAAGATCATGATCCCAATGCACCAATAACAACCCTCGACATCAGCCAAACAGACCATGATCCCTGAGACTAGTGAAAACCAATCTAAAGACCTTGAGATTTTTATACCTGTGTCTGGGTTGTGGCAATCTCAAATGCTCGTCTGAGAACGGTTATGGTAGAGTTGAATCCAGCATTATTGGGATGCAGCTGACCATTAGGCCCTTCTTCTAGTGATGGCAAATGCGACCCACCTCCATCAGATGATGGCTCGGACTTGTACACGACCACAAAGGATTCTTCCATTGCCTTGCCAGACTGGCCAGTATCAGGCTGAACAGCTCCACTACGAGGACGTGGAGGGACTCCTGGTGCCTGGGGCTTTTGCTTTGGCAACACAACAAAAGAATTGTCCATACGTGTTAAGCCTAAAATGCTGTTGGCCCCATGTACAGAACAGCCCTGCATTCCTGCATTTATCCCAGTCCAGACAATCAAAAAAAGAAAAAAATCAAAGACCCCCTTACAATGAAGCATATTCTAGCTAAATAAATCCGCCTAGATTTTACAAACTCAAAACATCGAAAGCTATTGGACCGGTCGCGTTGTTAAACCCCCAATCAGTAAGGTGACTGATGATAGCGGTTAACTTTCAGTTGACAGACTAAAATTCAATAATCGCCATAAGCCACTGACTAAATCTCACAGTTTGAGGATAAGATTAAGATATGAGAATGATTAATTCAAACAATTTAATCTCCTCCACAATCAACCAAAAACCCATCCATCTTTCCCAGTGAAAACCACAAAACCAATTCAAATTCCATCATTCGCAACAGATAATTCTACTAACAGAGATTTGAAATTTTAAAAAAGAAAAAAGAAAAGGCTAACCGGAACGAGAAGAAGAGTCGTTCAAGAACTTGTCGGCGAAGGAATCGACGCCGACGATGCAAAGAGAGTTGCGGCAGTTCTGGCAAACCCATCGAGGAAGATTTGGATCCGCTTGAAAGGTCTGATTCCTATCGCTCATAGGATCCTCCTCCTTCATTGGTAATTTGGTTGCTTTCTTTTCCTTTTTCTGTTTTGTTTTTGCTAGCTAAACCAAACAATACCATAGCAGTTTCGAGGTTTTTTATTTATTTATTTTATGGGAAAATGTTTTTAGAAGGGTAGGCCACTAGACTAGCCGTAGCTCGACGGGCTGGTCTGAGCCTTGAGCCTAGAAGACTTTGGAGGTGCCCGTGTAAGAATTCCAAACCCATAAGTCTGACTCAAGTCACAATCTCCCAACAGGCCAACCCAACCCACCCATCTTTTTAAGGGATACAATTGTCAAAATAGACAAGGATGAAAATACAATGAAATTTGGATTTTAATATTGTCAGCTATATTCACAAGCCCATCACAACCCAAAAGCAATGAGGCCTTTCCTTTCTATTTAAGGGCATCCATGCCTCCATTCTCCTCTTTGACCAAAATCTTCTCAATCGGTTTCCCTTCTCCAAAACCAAAACCAAAACCAAAACCAGCAGCAATGGAAGATCACAAGGATCCTATGCCCTTCCAGATCTTCGCCAAAGTTCTAGACGGCAAAACAAAAGTCTTGAATTTCAAAACCCCAAGCTCATGTACCGCCCAAGCAATCAAGCAACAAATCTTCCAAGTCACTCAAATCCCTATTCACTATCAACGCTTGATGTGCAAAGGGTTCCAATTAAACGACGATGCAATCATCACTACCCCCGAATCCACCGTCTATCTCCTCCTCCGTCTCCTCGGTGGCAAAGGCGGTTTCGGGTCACTTCTCCGTGGGGCCGCTACAAAAGCGGGTCAAAAGAAGACGAATAATTTTGACGCGTGTCGGGATATGAGCGGCAGGAGGTTAAGGCATGTGAATGCGGAGAAGAGGTTGGAGGAGTGGAAGGCGGAGGAAGAGGATAGGAGGTTGGAGAAGATGGCGGAGGAGTTTATTAAGAAGAAGGCTAAGAAAGGGAAGAAAGGGGTTGGAGATGGTGAGGCGGAGAAGTATGTGGCAAAGTATAGGGAGGACTCGGCGAAATGTGCTGCAGTAGTTGAGGAGGCTGTGAGGGAGGTTCTTGGGAATGGGAATGGGTTTAGGAAGAGAAAGGGGAAGGGGAAGGGGGTTGTGGAAGGCGCAGAAGCCAAGAAAATAAAGATTTGGTGAGTGTTCTTAACTTTTTGGATTTAAATGCTTTTGCTTTTTTCTTTATTTTTTGGCTGGATAAGAAATAGTTTAAGTTTTGAAAATTGGAAAGGTTTATAGGGCAAGTGTTGTCGTTTTAGAATCTTTTCGGGGTGTATGAAAATGAAGATTAAGGGTTAGGGTTTGCAAAGTTGAATTTTTATGTGCTATATAGGATTCTGATTTAGTAACCTCGTGTTTCTAGGTTATCGAAATTGTGTAGGTGTCTGTGATTAGTGTTGTTTTGGTGCATGGGAATGAAAATTTTATGCTTGAAACATGTTTTCTTGGACCATTTTACTTGATTCTTCTTAGTGGTGTTGTATTTTTGTCTCTTTCCTATCTTCCGTGTAATGCATGCATTGAATTTTTGTTGATTGAATTTTTGTTAGGATGGGCAAGAGAAAAGTGGATGAAAGTGACAGTGAAGGAATGGACGAAGATAGCAGTGATGAGGAAAATGAGAAATCTGTTGTTTTAAATAATGGGAGTCATTCAGATTCAAATAAAGAAGTTGAGGGAAGTTCAGACTCAGTTACTGGAAATCGAGATGGAGAATGTTCTGGTGGTGCCTCATGCAGCTCTGAGGAAGAAAAGGAAGCTTCTTCAGAGCAAAGCTTGAAATCTAATCCCTGTGGAGAAGTTGCCTTGAACAAAGAGGATGAATTGGTTGAAGCACAGATTCTTGAGGAAACAGCAGCACAGAATGCCAATGTAGCTTGCTTGAAGACAGAAGAGATTTCTGAAACTGAAGCACTTGAGGCTGAAAAGGAGGAGAATGTTGGACCTGATTCTCAATGTCCAGATGCTTCATGTTCTGGAAATGGAGGAATTATTGAAAGCAAACCGGTTATTCCTGAAGCCAATGGTTTCTCTCAATCAAAACCTGAGTCAAATGAAGGCAATGGAGATATGGAGAAACCACTAAATTTTGATGAATTCAATTCAGCATCAGAGCTGGAGGTGTGTTTATCAGCACATTTACTTAATTTGTTTGACTAATTGCTATGTTGTCAATTCCCCCTTCTTTATATCAAAGTCTTGACCTATCGAAAACAAAAATTATGTGGTTAGCAATACATAATGATGTGATCTTACACATGTTTGGATGGAAAACAAGGATCCACAGAGTTATTACCACTGGGAAATTATGCTTTATTGAGTATAGTTGAGTAGACAAAAGAAGTCGATATGCATGTACCCTTCATTTTTCTTCATTTCTTCACTATTGTATTTCTAACAAAGTAAGCAAAGTAGTAAAAGGTTGGTCAGAAGGTCAGCTGCTTAATCAACTTTCAACTTTTCACTCTGCTGTAGTAGAATGTCTGTCTCTGCATGGATCTTGCGAATGCTGGGATAGGGTAGGTGTTCCAAATTTGAATTTATGGACCTGGATGGTTTTCCTGATCAAACAATTAACAGAAATTGGAGCAATAAGACTTGTTGCTGCTCTGATTAGAGAGGTGGTTCTAGAACTGTAACTTGAGCTGTATTTCTATCTCTTCCAGAAGCCATCGGAAATAAGCCTAAATAAATATAGGAGAACATGTTTTTCCAATCACTCAGAGCTGATGGCTCATTTGTTAATGCAAACATGAATTTATGATATAAAATAGCATGTCTGCATTTTCATTGCTATCAATGGTATAATGCTTGCTTAGTTAATGAAGCTCAGTTTCTGCAACTACTTGACACTCTTTTGTCGTTTCCTTCTAAAGGTACTTGGCATGGAAAGGCTGAAGACTGAGCTGCAGGTCCGTGGGCTTAAATGTGGAGGTACTTTGCAGGAACGCGCTGCACGGCTTTTCCTCTTGAAATCTACCCCTTTGGAGAAGCTTCCCAAAAAACTACTTGCTAAGAAATGAGCCTACTTGTATTGATTCATCAGACATGGTAGTGTTTTGAGGTTTTCATTCCTTTCCAATTTTTAGTTTTGAAATTCGTGCTTTTTTACTTGTTATATTATTACTTGTTTGCCACAACTTAAATGGTTGGAGCTTGCTTGTTGAAGAACGACATGTGTTCTTGGTTATTCTTAGCGTTCATATTCAAATGCATGCTGAAATTGCCATGTAGCATACTCATATGCGCTATTGAATGTTGGAGTCGAGTTTTAATCCTTGCAGAGTTGGAATGATTTTGCAGTTTTGCAGCATTACTGTCCTGGGCTTCGGGGGACCTTTTGAGATTTGATCACCGCCGTTTTTGGTCAGCTTTGTCATAGTTATGAGTTAAAAAATATGAAGATGTCGATGGACTGGACTATCTATATTTAATTTTGTGATCCAGTGAATTTATATCAAAACAAATTAGAAAATTTAATTTTAATTAATTAAATATTCAAGATCTAAAATATAAAAGAATATATTTAAATAAAGAAAAGACCCAAAAAAAAACTTTAGCAAACTAAGATTAGCAGCTCGAGTTATAAATAAAATATAGGACTCGTGTTTTTGGCTTGATTGGATTAATTAAGTTAAATTAATTTAATAATATAATTAAAAAAAATAGCAAAGAATGAAAAAAAAATAAAACTTTAAGATGATCTTGTTATTTTTAAAATTAGTAAAAGTTCTATAGAACTTTATAAATTTCAATCTTTAAATAAATTAAATTTTAAAAGATGAAACTAAAAAATTATGAGTTTTAAAAAAAAATGAGTTTTTATCTTGTGTTATGACACTGGTGAGATATTTTTGTTTAACCTATAAAAAAAATATAAGAGAAAAAATAAAGATGATGACATACTAGACAATATTTTCTTAAGAAAAATATTGAAAAATCAATTTAATTTAATTCAAAAAAATTCTTTAAAAAAAGATAAATCTAACAAAGAACAATAAATAAAAAAACCATAATAAACCAAATAATTTTTTAGATCAGTGAAAAATCTTATATAAAAAAATATAAACAAATAAATTACAGATCTCAATATCTAATCAAATCAAATGCTTAAAGATGAAACGAAAAAATATGAGTTTTAAAATAAGTAAATAAATAAACTTGGGCGAATTTTCTAAACATGGGTTAAGCTTTCAACTTCACAACCTCTTAAATCCTAGACTTTGAGTCAATTAAAAAACTCAATTTAATGTTGAAGGAAAAAATTTTAAAAATATATATATCAATTTTAAAAACTTGTCAAGTAAAAATAAATAGCAATAAAAAAAAAGAGGAGAAAACATGATATGTAAATATAATAAAGGATGATAAAATCATAAAAAAATCAAATTTAAAAATCATTCTACATAAAATAAATAAAAATTAAAAAAATGAGAATCAATTCTGAAATAAATAAAAAAGTAAAGGATAAAATTGAAAAATAAATTCAATTCTATAAATTAATTGAAATAAACAAAATTGCAATGAAAAAAACATCGACCAAATCCTAAGAACCAAACAAACCGAAAGGATGATATGAGATGTTGCAAGGCTAGGCATGAAATCTGAAGAAGAGAGAGAAAAGAGGGGAAAAAGAGAAGAGAGCCAATTGTTGTGAAACTGGAGGTCATATAATAAAACGCATTATCCATAAAGGTTTTAACTACGTGAGGAATTTGAAAACACCAAGAAAACTCATTTTCTACCTCCATAAGCCATAACATGTGCTATTAGAAGACAACGGAGTGACTTACATGATCATGCCATCAACTTTTTCTTGTTTTTTAATTTTTTATTAATTAAATTATTGGATTGCCTATGGAACAACATGATTATTGCCAAAACACCAATGTGAAATAACTATTATGCCCTTAAAGTCAAGCCTAAGAATTTTTCACTACAAAGGTAATAAAGTAATCACAATGTGCATAGCAAAAGGAATTGTTGAAAAAGCCTCGAAGACGAAGTTTTTTTTTTCTCTTAAGAGTAACAAAGTAATTTAACTGTTTAAAAAATTATAAAAAAAACTAAGATACCTTTAAGCAATTTTAGAATGACAAATGGATCTCATGAAAAAACTTTTTTACCCTTCAAGACTAGTTCTTTGGTTTTTTCAGTGAATGACAAAAATGTTAATTTACTATTATAATCTACAATAAACAAAGACAAGTTTAGAGTACTTTTCTCGTACCAAATAGGTTCTTTTAACAAAGCTTGACTTGGTGCCAATGCCATGCTATTAGCCTGCAAATTCAATTTGAGATGATTACTTAGTTCTTGACCGGTTGACCAGATTTGTAACATTTCTATTTAAATTTCAAGTTATTAAACAAAATCTCATAATTAAAAGGATAAAGAACTCAAAAAAAAATCATCAATATTTCTATATTTCAATAGAAATTTCAGCAGTCTCTTTTATATTTAGAACATCTCAATTATCAATAATCATTCAATTTCATATCATCATCAATTCGAATGCATGATATTCAATGGTCCAATCATCTTGGACCTTTCAACGTCCATAATCCACAATAAATCTATTAATTTCTTCATATTAAACTTTCATTTAATGTTCTATAATTCCAAGTCTATTCAAGTCAACATATATTAATCCTTTGATGTCATAATGCGCATTAATAAAATAATGAAACAATCTAGTAATGACACTAAACAAACTTGACACACCTAAGAGTTAATAGTATAGAAAAACAAATAACATTACATAAGTATATTCCTTGAATCCTAATAACTAAGTATTTGAACAAATACCTAACTAACTCTAGACAATTTAACATCTAGTTTTAATTACACACCATATTCATTTAAGCATTGTTTACAAAAGATTAACCTAGATTAATCACATAATCATTTTCATACATCATTACTACACAAAATATTTATAGCAAAATGCATACAAAAAAGAATTCATGCGTAGCTGAACATCAATCATGGTGAAGCTAAGTGGAACCTGAAAATTTAAATATTTTCATGTTTATTAGTACTATACTAGATTTATTAACAATTTTTTACTTTAAGCAATAATAATATTGCACATTCACACATACACATGTTTCATATATTAACATTCCTAAATTTAGTAGAAACTCAATCCACCTAGTATTATTATTATTTTTTTATTACCAATAAAATTTGATATCGATTCTCGAATATTTCTTATTTTAGCATTTCCAATTTAGAAGTCAATCAATCTGGTATTCACTTATAAATACCCATAAAATTAAATGCATATTCTCTAATATTTATAATTTCAACATTTTCAATTTGAAAGCTTATCAATTTGGTATTCACTTTCGAATACTCATAAAATTAAATATTATTCACTTATAAATACCCATAAAATTAAATGCATATTCTCTAATATTTATAATTTCAACATTTTCAATTTGAAAGCTTATCAATTTGGTATTCACTTTCGAATACTCATAAAATTAAATATTCGTTCTTAAATATTTATAATTTCAACATTCTCAATTTCAAAGCCAATCAATCTGATATTAACTTTCGAATACCTATAAAACTAAATATTCATTCTTAAATATTTCTGATTTCAACATTTTCAATTTGGAAGCCAATCAATCTGGTATTTACTTTCGAATACCCATAAAAATAAATATTCATTCTTTGATATTTTTAATTTTGGCATTTCCAATTTGGAAGCCAATTAATTCAATATTCACTTTCAAATACCCATAAAATTAAATATTCATTCTCAAATATTTCTAAATTCATTTAGGTTTCTCATTCATTAATTTTTTTTTTTATCACAATCTTAATTATTTACCTAAAATTAAATCTCCATGTAACTTCTCATCTTAATGTTCAACAAAAAAAACATATAATTTATCTAATCAAGATAAATCATTCACCTACCTGCATCTGAATATTGCATAATAGTTTTCACCGTATGCAACTCTCCAGCAACCTCTCATACATCATCAAATCTTTTAGAATCATATATAATTCTTTTTTTTTTTTATGAAATTCCCCCTTTAATCTCTCTTTCCTTTATTTTATTATTTTTATTCTCTTCATCTAATTACATTATCTAAATAATCTATTTTCTAGACTCAAACAATTTCTTCACTAACCATTAACCCCTCTTCATGGCCGATTATGATCTTAGCCAAAACAAGGAATTCATTCAAGTTTTTCTAATGAAATCCTTATCTAATTATCCCTTCTATTCTAATTAACATATTTACCCTCATAATTATTCAAATCAAATTCAAATAATCATTACATTTCACCTATAAGTTTTTCATAGTTTAATATATCACATTCAACAATTTCTTCAATCATTCATCAACCATTATTTCTCTTTCATGTATATTTTCATTAATTAATCACAAAACACTAACTTAGACATTCTAATTCTTCTACTCTACTTGTCAATGTTTCATCTACTAATGATGAAGAAGAAATAATAATAAAAAAGCTTATAAATTAATATCTTGTAATGATTATGAAGATCTTACAAATAAGTATATGGAGAACATGTTAATTCACAATAATTCTTCTAAAGATATTATGAAATATTATATTGTATGTCTTTTTTAGATATTGGAAGTCATAGATGATGACGGGATCAAGTTTGAAGAAAAGAAATGTGTGAAGAAAATATAAGTGGACTTTATAGGAACAAAAAGTATAAATTTAAATATTAATTTTTCTTTATCGTACACACATCATAAATTAAAATTTAAAGTTTACATGTCAAGGACATGCTACTTAAATATATTGACTACAATGTTATATTCAAAGCATCTTTTTCTTTGGAGTGGTTAAGTTCAATTTCTAACAAATAATGTGAGGGCAAGTTTTTCAAAAATAAAGGGGATTGACATAGAAAAATTCCTTCTATATTCTTGCATAATGATGTTTATTGCATTATTTTATTAATGCTTAACATTTTTAGATTTTGAAAAGTTTAAAGAGTCTAAAATGCAGTTTGATAAATCAAACATAATCTTTAATTTTATTATTGAATCGAGTTAAAATTTTGACAAAAGATTCCAAAAGCTTTATTTCTTATTGTGTTAAATTTCATGATGATTGGAAATCAAGATGGTTTTAAAATAAGATTTGAAAATTATTATGCGGGATTGTTTTTATTTATCTTGTTATATTTGCATTATTTTTCTATTTTAGATTAGGATTTTATTGCTTATTATTTAGAAATTCTAATGTTAGATGAATTTGATTATTAATTAGGTAGGTTTTAATTATAAATTATTTTCTATAAAGAATTTTAAAACTATTATCAATAGAGATGTTTAATTATTTTTTAAATGAAAAATTATTCAGACTTTTAATAAATACTAGAAAATTTTCTTTAAATTTTAGTATGTAATTTTAGGGTTTAAAAACACTAATTTTATCTATGCTATACCTACATGCGGCTGCTGGTTCCTGGTACGCCGGGGGACGAATTCTAGCAACGTTTCTCCGGGCCCTTGTTCAATGTACGGTGGTTGGTTGACTTGTGGCATCCCATTTCCTCTATACCCAACCTTCCTATGTCATGTCAAATTGAGATAGACGAGCTGTTATGTGATAACTTTTCTTAACCAATTGTTATTAAACGCAGCTAGCTCTGGCGTTCATAATCTCACTAATCAACAGTCAAATCCATGATCACCCACGTCTCTATAAACATGTTCCTTAACTCTCTTCGTTCTTCACAGGCCAAAAGCAATCAAATGTTAAATGAAGCTTTAATCACTGTCAATGAGTCTTATGCCAAACTGCTTGCAGAGTTTGACCTGCGTGGTGCTCAACTCAAGTTAGATTCTCAATTTTGAAATTAGATTTCGAATTGACCAACCACGGGTTGCAGGTTTGGTGATGCTAAATCAAAGACGGATCCGGAAGATTTTTTTTTTCTTATTTTAATTTACGTGTCCGCAGGGTTCTTATATAATGCATTCCTGATCATGTTAGATTTCAGGGATTATCAGAGATATAATGGGTTGCAGGGTTTTATGTGTTTTTGCCCCTCAAATCATCCTATCTCGTTAACAATGGGTGTCGGCTTTCTTTGAGAACTCCAATGGAAGGAGAGACGGAGAGCCTATGCAGAATGTCAGTGTAGGACTGATCTTCAATGAATCGGGATGTAATGATGGTGGATAAGAAACGACAGCATTTTGCAGTTGACATCATATAGTTTATTCGCTCTTGTAAGATTACTTGTAGTGAAATTTCAGCAAAAGCTAAGCAAAAGAAATAAGGTGTGCGATTGGGCACCAAGAACGTGGTTTTGTTAATCAGAACCAAATCTACTTGCATCTTTGGCAGCAACTAGCAATCTTGGCAAAAAATAAACGAAATAATGCTGAGACATTTTTTGCCTTGAATCTTCTTGTCTTTTGTTAAAGCAATCAACCTAGTCATTTATAAACTAGCAAACATTTTGCTCCTCCAGAACAAATAAGAAACAGTGTTGAAAAACGAAACATTGTGTGTGCCTGTGTGTTGGTGGTGGGGGGTCGTATGGACAAAACAGCCGCAATCTAGCAAGGGGAGAGAGACAGATCAAATCTCCTAATGTCAAATGTTTGATGATCTAACATGAGCAAGGGATGGTGATTTCCGGCAAACTGGACAAGTACTGTTCATCCGTAGCCATTCATCGACGCAGTCTGCATGGAAGCAGTGCTTGCATTCTGGTATGATTCTTACTGTTTCTTTGCTGTTATATTCTGATAAGCATATAGCACAGGTGCTACCATTGGGACCAGGCAACCGCTTACTTTCCCCAAGGACCAGCTTGTCAAATGATTCGATGGTGGACTCGTCAAGACCTAACACCAAGATGGTAGGTTGCGTTGATACTGCTGCTATGGTGGAGTTTCTCTGTGTGGCATTTGCCTCATTGGCTCGAGGATGCCAGGGGATAAGGTATAAAGAAATAGCGATCCCACTTGCACATACAAGAACTGGTATTCCAATCATCAGGATAACGATCCCAAAAACTCTGAGATTATTGGCAGACTTGCCTGAAATTAGAAGCTGTCAATATTTGATGTTCTCACATCATCTATTGTTTATTTTTAAGTTGATTAGGCTTATTCTGTTTGTTAGTGTTGCATAAGATTCATTGCATTTCTTCAGCCTACTTTGCTTTTATGACAATTTTTTAAAAATATAAGAAACAAGAAATTTTTGGGATGATCCCAAAATTTCGTATTTTCCAGTAAATCAACTTTCCTGGCATACGCCACTCCACCCTTTTGACTGGTTAGAATTCACTGACCAATCATGTCTTTTGAACCAGTCTCCCATTTTTGCACCTTCTACCAATAAAAAAAAGCAGAAGGGGCAACTGAATGGAAGGTCGACACTTTATCATGGCCTGTTTGACTGAACATACGTCGATACCATGGTGGGGGTGAACCATCCATGATATTACTGGGAATGATTATCCAGTGTCATATCCCACTTGACATTCTTCCTAATTAATGTTTTTTTTAATAGCTTAGCTAATGACGGTAGCTTGATATTTAATTATCTAGTGAAGTCAATTCCTCTACACCTCTAAATTCTAATGCACGATTCCGATGTCATGCATTACTGTACTGACCAACACCAAGTCAACGTCTTTTGTTCCTCAACTACCATAGTTTTGACCCAGTCAAGCAGTTTCTAAGTGGTATTTCCGGCTTTTCTTTTTCTAAGTTGCAAGTAAAGATGGTTATGAAGTTGTTGCTTAACAAATAGAAATAAAGATAAGAAATGTTACCTTTTTTAGAATCATGGAAGCAACCAATTTCTTGACCAGCATTTCCATGGAAACCACACATGCTGCCTTGTGTTTCACACTTACTACAATCAGGAGAAAACCATGTTAATAGAAGATCCTCACTGAGATCAGATGTGAACCCTTCACTGTACTGAACTGGCCATGAAACTGGAATTTTCAGAGTACTAATAACATCACATGATGAGGACATTGCATTCACAAGGTTCATGGAAGAGGTAGCTAAAACTGATATTGTTGAATTACTGAGGCAATTGATGGCGGTGAAGCGAGACTTCACGAGCTGAGTTGGGCAGCTTAGAAAGGTGTAGTTCTGATGGAAAAAACCAAGGAAAGGAGAGCCTGAGAGATTGAGATGTAGGAGGCGTTTAGCAAGGCAATTATCCGAGTCGTAAAGCTGTATTTGTTGTGTGAGATAATTGATGTCACGCACGAGAAAGTCCCCGGAGTGAGGAAGTTTTAGAACTGTCGAACTCTGACTGTTGCAGCTGAGATCGAAACCAGGGTAGCCGCAGTTTCGAGGTTGCCAACCTTCTATTCGGAAAGGGAATCGAACAGGGACATCACCGATTCTGCACGCGGAGATTGAGCAATCTGCTGCTGCGTTGATAAAATGAAGGAGCTTGATGAGAAGGAGAACTTCTAAGATGCACATAGCGTTGAAAGGACCGGCTCAGGAACAAATAGGCCTTCTTACAACACTAGGATTTTTCTTCATTTAAAACCACACTAGAACAAACATTTATGATGTCAACCTTTATAAGAAGGAGCTCAGGCATTCGTGGCCACTTGCGTGGCAGCAATTTTCAAGAGCATACTATTGCTTTAGCCTGAAAGTCAACTATATATGGTCAGAGTTAAATAACAGAGGAGGAGCCTTTAGGTTCCAGATAAAACCATGAGCATAAGTGGCTACGTGCACCACACGCATTGTTTCTTAAGAGTTGAAACTGTTCTGGAAAAACATTAAGATATGCCTTGCTGATCACATGCTCAGAAAAACAGGTCAGGCTTACAACCCCATCCGCTAATTAATTTATACACATCCGCTGGTCAGAAAATGATAGTGAGAGTTTTATATATAGACTTGAAATATATGTCTATAAGTTATAATTGAATCTAGCTAGTAACCCTGATCGTTTCACCCAAATATATGTATATATTTTAAACTTTTATTAACTTTTGGTCATGGCAGAACTTCACAGTATAACAAGATATTAACTATCAAGATATTATCTAGTTGGTCGTCCAGCTGAAGCAGCAACCAGGTGTAAATGAAAATCTAACGAGCCATTACCTGCCCTAATTTGGTTTCTCTTGGTCGGCTTTGAATTTGAGTAACAGTACTGAAAACGCATTGCAATTTCTGTGGGAGAAGAACGCAAAGCTTGGGCTAGAAGATTTGCGTGTTGGGGGAGGATACTACACAAGCTGCTGAGAGATTCTAATGGAAACTACTTCTTCATCTGATCCTGCTCTCATCGTGCAGTACTTTGTAAGAAGCCCTGCTTCCCCAGGAAATAAGAGATTGGTAGGCAGAAGGAAACAGCAAGAAGTTAGCAGTTCAGTTTGGTTTAAAATCTGTAAAATCAGAAAGGGCGGACGCAGGGATACAATTGAAGTGATTGCGATTATTGTCATGGATAGCAGCATGCAGAAGGGCAAGATTATGGAAGTTCTGATTATATGGAGCTTGGGAGGCCTTACCTTGATTCTCTTGTAAATTGGTGAGGATTGCAACTGGATGGAAAGTGTTGATAGCCTTTGGCTGCAAGTCACTGGTTTGTCCTGCCCGTGACTTGAAACTAAACACGCCTGCCATTTCCATAGACAACATATCAAGAACAGGAAGCCTTTAGGCTGATATTGCTCAAAATAAGAGGTCAGAACAAGTGGCATGGACAATCCTGTATTTTAAACATCAAGATAGCACGCAAGCACCGATTAAACCCTTCTAAAAATTTGGTTCGTTGAAACGTAAGAATGTGATTTGACTAAAAGCAGAACCCAAATGGACAGGAAACTCTTGACCGAAGGAAAAACTGGGGAAAGTTCTAAGAAAAACTTCATTTTATCGAAGTTGAAGTTTACCAGCCATTCCACGGTCCTTGATGTGTTCGAGATCAAAAATGCCACCAGAAGCTGCACCTACAGACTTGTTGATTGTATAGGATCCAGTCAGCTCATAGTTCCAGCTCCCATTCCGGAATCCCTCACACAGAAACAGCTCTATTTGCCTTGCTTCTAATGTCTGCATTGTTCCTGTACAGAAAAGCAATTTTTCTTCGAGTATTGAGTACCTCTTTCATTACAATAAGGTAAATGAATGCAACAGACAGTTATATGCATGGCAGTTTTTAGTCCAAAATCCAGTCATTTTGCCAATGGTTGTATACAATAGGCTTACAGCTTAAGATAGTGTTTGGGATTGTAATACTGATTATTTTTTTGCTTGAAAATATATCAAAATAATTAAAAATTTTAAAATTTATTTCTATCATTAGCATGTTAGATGATCCAAAATTATAAATTAATAAAAAAATTAATTTAAAGTAAAAAGCAATTTCAAAAAATATCAAAAATATATTTTGAATGCAAAAATAAATACACTTTAAGTAGAATAGATGAACACCTATATCAAATAACGTGCTATATTTATGGAATAATTTTTAAAGTAAACTTGTAGTTTGGAGTGTTGGAAAATTTGTTCGAACATGTTTAATAAGCACACAAATTAAAAATAAAATCCATTTACTTTTTTTTATTAAAAATGGTGTACATACTTATAGTTTCAACATGCATAAACTCTAGGTTTCACTTGAAATAATTTTTTTGTTAGGATGCCATTCTTTTGTTAAACTAAACAATCTAAGCTCATCTTTTGACCTGCATGGAGCTCCTATAGTTAGCCGCAGTAGTTTGAGCTCGCCCTCACATGTATCGTGTTCACAAGCAGGGCATCGAACTAAGCTTCAGATCTGAAGACAATGGCAATTTTTTTGGCTTGTGATCCACAATTTGTTAGATTTGCTGACAAAAATGTGTTCAGAACTAAAATTTCTATGGTCAAAAAAACAAATTAGAGTTACCCGCTATCCAGATTCCTTCTCTGATGTTACTTAGCACACAAGCTCCACAGGATTCCAGGGCCTTCTCTACATCATCTTTGTTAATTATCTTCAGTGGCAAGCTGAGCCTCTCGGACAAGAGTGCTACTTGACATGGGGAGGGGACTTGAAGACCACGCAAGCAAGAAAACTTCCATATATACACTGCCAAGCAAGATGACGGTGTGAAACCATCGGCAAGTAGCCGCAAGCTTCGCCAGAGACTTCCCGTCCAAAAACTTTGTTATTTCTGTCCATAGATCTACTTCATACCTTTCTCCGTTGAAGTGTAAAACAAAATAATTAATTGCCTGATTTTCTTACTCACAGAAACTTAAACCTGATCATCTTGAACTTCGAAACCTAAACACAAACTCAAACTCAACTCCGATCTGTTTAGCAGCATCCATGAGAAAATGATAGAAACTGTAATTTTCGTACTTCAATTCAATTTGAAATATTCCGACTCTTGAGTTGCGTGTTAGGCCTTTATTTCCCTTTATTTATATATTTTTTTATAATTAGTCTTTAAATGATTATGGATGGTCGTAATATAAATAATCCATGAATGCAAGCTGACTCGTTATGATAATGGTTATGCTCTTAAGAACCATTGACAAAATCCTTAAGCCTTCATCAGCGATTTCCAGTAAACTTGCATACTATTTCTATAGATGCCGTGTGTTTGCTCATCTGGTTTTTTTAAAATATTTTTTATTTAAATAAAAAATTAAATTAATATTTTTTTCAAGTCTTTCAATAATTTTGATAAACTCATATCAAAATCATCTAATAAAATCAAAAAAAAAAATATCAATGCTTTGGAAATCACTTTGAAGGCACCTGATGTAGTTGCGATGAAGCTATTGGGATTCTCATTATATCCCTATACTGCAATTATCAGATTTAATATTCATTTATTTTAAAAAAAAATATTTTTATAAAAAATTAAAAAAAAAATTATTCTCTTTTAACTTTAAATTAATATTTATTTTTATATCATTTTGATGTATCAATATTAAAAATAAAAAATATATATTATTTTAATATATTTTTAAATTAAAAAATATTTTAAAAAACGACCACTGTAACATTTTCAAACACCTCTTTACTTAAGAGTTTGTTTAGTATTATAGTTTAATATTGTAATAACAATTATATTTAGATATGTATTAAAATGATTTTTTTTATTTGTAAAAAATTTATTTTTAATATCAACATATTAAAATAAATAATCTAAAACACAAAAACAAAAAACTAATTTAAAATAAAAATAAATAAATAGATAATTTATTTTTAAAAAAATTACTTTTTAAATGCAAAAACAAAATTGGTTTACAGCCACTATTTTCACTGAAACATGCCTCATTTCCAGCTAATAGCCATTAGGCTTTAGGCTTGCTTTCATTTTGTTCCTTCATTTGGCTCCTTTCACATGGAAAATATACCGAATAAATTTCTGATGGACAAAAACTAGCACAATACTCATCCATTCTTACACTAGTATGAATCAGAATCAGATTCAAATCCAACCCCTGCGACCGTAAGAGGACAGAACCGAAAGTTGAAACCAGATGATGCGGGTTAATGTTGCAATCTGGATTAAAAGGATTAGCAGCTGTTGTTTTTTTTATAAAAAATAAAAAATCAAGGTGCCAACCAAACAGCTAGTGAATTTACATTTTATAGCTACAAAAAATTGGATCGTTGTCAGAGTAAGTAAATGAATTAAATTACAGGTTCATTGCAGATTAATAGATGAGTCTGATGCTTTCACACAGATACATCAGAAAGTCAATCTCGAGCTTTAATTCATGAACTTCCTGCAATTGGGAGCTTTACAGAGGCAAGGAACTTTCAAGTCATCATGCTCATCTGGATCAAACAAGTAATCGTACCTGTCCACACAACAAATGGCACACATGTCCTTCCCAAATTAAATATCAGGACCAGTAACTTGAATCAAAACCATGGTAATTCACTTAAAGAGAATGTGTGTGTGTGTGTGTGTGTGTGTGTGTGTGTGTGTGAGAGAGAGAGAGAGAGAGAGATTATTTAAATCATACGTTAGCTCGTCGCCGGCAGAAACATCGGTCTTGGCAATGAGAACAATCCGATTCTCCACGTCACCAACACTCATTATCCTCGCATAGCAATTGGGCATACACTGCAATAAGAGCAATTGAACGCTTCATATCTAGGTATCTAGGTAACGAAAACAAGTAACTCAATTATTTTACCACTTATCGTATATTAAATAAGGTTACAAAATAGAAAATGTTTGACCATGAGAATGCGCCATGAGTTGCACAACCTGACCTAGGTAAACCTAGTTGAACTTCCTAACTCGGAGTGAGGCTGAGGTTGTACAATCAAATATAACACATACTAGGTCTTAAGAACAAAGTAAACCAAAGACCAGTTTAATTTGGCAAGTGTCACGATGGTCATTAAATCACACAAATAAGATCCATTTTCCTTTTGAGTTAGATGGTACTGCAGACAGCATGGGAATTAAAGGACAAATGATCCCAAGTCCCCAGGTCCTTGGCAACAAGCAGGATTGTGATCCAAGGTACCAGGTCACTATGTAGGTATTTCACTACGTACTGTTCTGTGAACATGGTCTTACAAACATCTGATCAAACAGAAACATGGAACCATCACAAATATTAAAGGAAAAAAAAGTAAGTGGGTATCTTTAGATCCAGTTTCAGGTGAAATTTAAGTTCTGCACTTACCGAATGATTGATTAACCGTGCTATATTCCCCTTATTTGTTGCATCAATTACAACTTCCTCGCTGATCTTGAAAAGCTGGGAGAAATATTTGATTGAACCATAAGAAACGCCAACAATAGAAATAAGTAAACAATCAGGAATGCACTTGCCTAAAACACATGTCAGAAATCCTAAAAAATAATAGTGAAATCAAGTCATTATAATTAAAAACACGTTCAGTGAGGTAAATTCTACCACTTTACAAGACAAATATGCTCATGCATGTGTCATAAAGGGATGGTTCATTCCAAATTACAATATGTCCAGCTGTTTAATGGGCCAAAGAGAAGGAGATGGAATGGAAAAGGAAACTGTGGCATCTTCTGCCAGGGCTAATCACATCAGAACTATGTTATTTATATTGTTTGTCCGTAATCTGTTCCGATATTTCAAAATAGTACAGGGAGGTTCAATTTGCCCATAGCTCCTTCAATACCAGATAGCAAGTCTTGGCTTTCATATCCCTTGTGATAGACCTGGAAGACATGGGACATGTCAATTCAGACTACATCCTCATCATCAACCACTGGGTCATCTGCCTACCACTTGTTTGGCAGGGTCTAAGATTAAAGTTCTTCAAGATACCAGAAGAAATTCATGGCAAGTGGGCAAGTACAATTTCTAAGTCATATAACAAAAACTGTGCCAAGAAATATGAGCAGGCAAGTCAAGAAACTCACATAACAATCCTTGCCTTCCAAACGGTACCGTGCCTCTCTCAGATCAGCAACACTCCGCCTCACCTTCTCTCCACGATACTCGATGACCTGGAAAAGGGAATGTTATTAAACAAAAAAGACACGCCTAGTCTTGAGAAAGCAATACTTCCAGGGAAGTTAAATACAAGAGAGGTATTACAAAAGCTGTGACTGAAAGTCTAGCCAAACAAAACAATGGATTTAACAAAACACAACCGACAGGCCAAACACTCAAATGAAGTACCATTTCTCCTTCTTGAATATTTCTGCGTGCAAAGAGGCCCCATCCATGTATACCAGATTTACCAAAACACACCCGATGATTTTCAGTTTTCTGAAGACATAAATACATGTCAATTGAATTTGACAATTATATCAGGTATAAAACAACTATCTCATGCAAAGGATGGTGGGACCTGTAAATGGCAAAGGCGTTCTTTGAATGAAGAGAAAACTGTAGAATCTCCAGTTTCCTGCTAGCAGACAGCAAATACTGGCAAGTTAACCAACCAAGAGGACAGAAAGGGTAGATCATGAAATTTCAAAATCAAACTTTTTTACTTTTCGTACTGTCAAACTCGTAAAAAGAAATAAAAACTTCCAACAAAGACAAGTGTATTACTTTATAGGTGCTCAGGCTTATAATTGAATGTAAAGAATCATGTCTTGGTCCCATCAATCGGTGGAATATTGGCTCTCCTTCAGACACCTGCCAAAACAGGAAAAAATATGAATGAGATAAAAGGGACCAATAAACTTGTCTTGATGGAAAACAAATGATGTTTGCAAGAAGTGCATGGATTGCACAAATATGAGTGATGAAAAATCCAGAAGAAAAGTGGAAAGCAAAGCCAAATAAAAGCAGTAAAGGTTCCTAGATAAATCACCTTATAGTTTGTTCTTTTAAAAGCACGGCACTTTGCAGCGGAGACAGTTTCAAATTCATTACTCTCTCTGGTTGAGGGATCTGGAAGTTCCACTTTCTTGGATGAAACCAACCTTGAACCCCTTGAGCACCCATGCCGATTCTGAAGAAAACTTCTTCCAGAGAAAATCCCTGAAGGAGTTCGCACAACTACAACAGAATCTGGGTTTGGCTTCCTGCAACAGAACCAAGGTAAGATGACGCAAAATCCAAATTAGATGGGTTCACACAAGATGGAGAGGATTCCCTCTTCCAACTCGGAGAAAAAACAATATGATATTGAAGATACAGATGATCGACAAAAAAAGCTCTAACCTGTGAACAGCACAATATATTAACTTTTCTGTGACTTGCATACCACTCTTCTCTGTGCAGTTCAACTGAAAGTTCACAGTGCAACATTAACAGAAACAGTTGGTATTCTATTCTTTTATAATTTACAATTGAAAAGCTACATAAGGAACATAAAGAACAATATTGACACATGCAAGCACCCAGAAAGGTATAGCACAGTACAAAATATGAAATCCGGACACTACAGCAAGAAAAAATATATATTATTCATGAGTATTAAAAACAATTCAGAAAAAACTACCTCCATGAAATAACCTGCTCTTGAGGCACACGTTGCATGGAAATAGGTGGCACACTTGCAACAATGGGTGCACGAACCATAGGTCTGCTTACAGATAACACACCTCTGGCAAGCAAATAACATAAATTTAGACCAAAAGAACTCTCATTCATATAACAACATAGCAAGTGTGCATCAATTTGGAGAGAAACAACTTGAGAAACAATTTAGTCACCATATTGTACAAAAACCTTGGTCCTTAATGACTAAGGCCTCGTTTGTTTGTTTGTTGAAAAGTAGTTTTTAAAAAAAAAAAATGGATTCATGAAAAGTGAATTATTTCTGATGTTTAATAATGTCATGGAAAATGAGTTGGTAAATATTTTCTGGTGTTAGGCTATGCCATGAAAAATGAGTTGGAAAATCACTTATTAATGTTTTAATTTTGTTTAAGTTTATTTAAAAAAAAATAAGAACCAAATCTAATAGATGAAAAAGTTGGAGGTTGAAATTGAAAAAAATCCAATTTTATAAATTAATTCAAATAAAACAAATAACAATCAAAAAAATAAAAACTAAATCTCACTAGTCAAAAAAGATTGAGGATGAAATTGAAAAAAAAAATTATTTTATAAATTATTTCAAATAAAATAAATAGTAATCAAATAACATGATCAAATTTGAAGGAAAAACAAACTGAAGAGTTGCTTTGAAAATTTAAAGGGTCAAGCAATGAAATCAAAAGGGAGAGAAATGAAGAGGGCAAAGAGAGAGAATGTGGCCGGTGCCAAATCATAAATCAATGCGCCACATTGCTACCTAGAGAGAGGCCACTGAGATGATTCTAACTTCATCAAGGAAGGTCACCTTCAGAAACTATATGCGGTCTCACATGCATATTAAGGTGGCGCATCTAACACGTTGGCGAGTCCAATGCACGTGCCAACCACTTTTTATTTTTAAATTATATTTTATATTAATCAAAATACCAAATTGCACCTCAATCAACTTGATCATTACTAAAAACCAATATAAAAATACAAAAAAAGCACCCCAATCTATCAAATTTTGATTAAAAGTAATTTAGTCATTTCACCTTACTTTTTTTTGTTAAAGATCCGGAAAAAAATTTCTGAAGTTGAGAGAAGTAAAAAACTTGCCCTTGAAAGGGGCTTAAGTTTTTCCTTTGATGGGAACCACTTTTCATTGACCAACTTTCCTAAAGCTAAACAAAATGGTAAAGTTTGGAAAAGGATTTTCATAAAAATGGTTTTAGGAAACAAAAGCCTCCGAAGGAAATATTCCCCTTTACCAAAATTATAATCCTTTTAAATTCCGGATGTGTGAAACTAGATACTATTCCCATTCTGAAACATGTGAAAAAAGTTGGATTCGAAAAACTAGGGTATTTCTAACTAATTTTTCAGATTATAACGTACCTTTATAAATGATGTCGATGGAATTCTAAGTATTCCAGTGGCAGGTTCCATTTTCTCATGGTTCAAGAAACCAACTTCAGGTTGAAACCAAGCACATATAACATGAACCCACAGTTTTTTTATATCACTTGGCTTCAGAGCACCCCCTAAAGAAGCAGGTTTCAAATATAAGAAAACAAACCAACATTAGGTTACAATGAACTTTACAACATGAAAGCAGAAAAGTTCACCCAAAAAAAATCATTTTGACAGATGGCTTTAGTGGTTTGGTCAGCAGTGCAAAAAAATTAATTAAGAACATCAATGATCATCAAATCATCATCCATTATGTACTGGAATCAATCCAACAAATTTCACAGTACAGAAGTCAGACAGTGAATTTTTTTCAGCAGCACAGTGATATTTCTTTCCTTCTCAAGGAAAGGAAAGAATCTAAGCAAATCAGACACTTCAGTCATTCAAATACTTTGGCAAACCATGGAAAAATTACTAAGATCTATCAAGACACAATGCTTGAGAACATGCCTTTTACAGGGCAAAGGCAGCACTCCTTCTCAACAACAGGTGTTTCACATGCTCTGCACACCCACGAAGCAAAATCCTGTACGTTAATTGCCCCATAGCATTCTTGGTGGACAGCTATTTGACACCTGAAAATAAATTTTAAAAAAGGAAAATAGGTCTCAGGCAGTTGTAATTGAGTACATAATTCAGTTTCAAAATTAAATTTCATTGACCGACCAAATAATACTAAACAGACACAAAGAAATGATGACTGAGGGTCTTTACCTGTTGCAGATTATAATTTTGTTATCATCCCAATCTTCAACCCATCTACAAACAGCACATCTTTCCGATGTCCATTTGGCATATATAGGTTCATACTTCTCTGTTGAAATGGAAATAAAATTAATGTTGTTCACAATTAACCCAATTTTTTAAAGCAACCAGCTCTTCCCACTAAAGCAAAAGAAAAAGGGTAGTGAATGTTAGTACCTTGCACAAAAGCAAGTAGCTTCTGCTCATTTAACTTTAGAGGGTCTACACATGCATTATATTCAGCAATCTGCAACACAGATATTGTTCAAAGAAAATTGAATAGCAAGGACAAGTGTAAGATTCATGCACCACAACATAGGAGAAAAAGGAAAAGAAAAGAAAATTCTACAACAATCAAGATCATATTCGCAGAACAAGCATGGAACGCTGGATTGTCCTAGTCAGCTAAAAAACCCGGGCCTTGAAATGGATCCCAACTCCTAAGGGAGTGAAGAATTTCATACCAACTATAGGGCTAAATTACAATATTGTCAATGTATATCATTTATAAGATAACTGTTTTAAGAGCATTTATATAGTAGGCAAGGCATTTCAGAATATTGCAGCATAATCATCAAAAAACACTGATAGGTTCTCAAGGTTAGCCTTTGACATTGTTATTAATAAACAAATTAAAATTCCTACTTTGTCAACAACTGGGGCTGTATAATGAAGGATATAATCAATTCCTTATTATTCCTCTTCTTTTTTTCATTCTTGGTTCTTTATAGGCTCTTTTTTCTTTAAGCAAGTTCTTTAAATGCTGTCAAGACATAGCACCGCATTAGATAAGGTAAAAATTGAATCAGCAACAGCATTGGTGAAAACGTGACCAGAATCTAGCACCCTACCATCTACAATATTTGAATGCCATCTACCGTACCACGATGTTACAATCAGCAACTTATTTACATGGAAACAAAATCAAATAGGTCAAACCTTAGGAAGCCAATTAAGAAAAATGACAGGTTCCAGTACAAACCCATTGAGCCAGTGGTAACATTGTGTCTTTGATTTTCACGCTGTGCTTCCATTTTTTAGATCTACACCCAGTGTGCTTTTCCCATTCACTCGGTGCTTGTTTCCGTGACCCACATGAACTGCAGTGGCACTCAATTCTAGAAACATAGGGAAAGGGGAAAAAATCAATGACATCATTATACTAGATCAAGATTATACATATTAAAAAAAAAACAGAGAATCCACCAAATATTTGTTTTAATCAAAATAAACTAGCACTGCCCTATAGACACAACTAAATCAGATTAATTTAATCATATCTGGATTTGCACTTCAAACAGTAATAATTTGCACCGGTCCTTTAACATATATTGCAACCCAAAAATGAAAGAGAGAGAAGGAGTACATGATGACTTGTTTATCTTAACCCATAGTTTTTGTTAAGTTTACAGGGCTTACAAATGAAGTTTTGGAATATATGTTCCTTCCATCCCATTGCAGATAACTGTCACCTTGTCAAGTGGTACAGCCTGTCCACAGTTCTCTATTGACCTGGTTTAAATGACATCATTAGAATTAAAATTTCCCAGGGACAAAATCCATAATAAATCTGTAATGTCAAATTTAAAAATCACATGAATTAGGAAAAACAAAGTGAGCAACCTACTTTACTGGAGGCTTCCTTCTCTCTAAATCTGGTTGCACAAATTTAAACTTTACTTTGCAGTCAGGACAATAATAATCAATATCCTCCATGTCCTTCAAACAATAGCAAACCAGTTAGCCTCCACTTTTGAATGAACACAAGCTAACATAAGAGATAAAAGAATGTATTAGATTTAGACTATACAATGTAGACACACCTTGAAAAGTTTTCTGGAAATGTTGTCACACTCAGCGTGCACCCATACGTTACAGCCATCACAGCATACCTAATACATAAAAGTTTTAATGCCCAAAAATTTATTTGATTGTTTTACCAAGAGAACAGTACAAACTTAATTCAAATTACTACTGATAATCTTACCCAATTCCCTCCATCTGAATGATGCCAGGTCTTCTTGCATATGCCACAATACTGCTTTGATTTTCTTAACTGTAAGAAACATGCTTGTAATTATCACTTTGAAAAGGATACTTATGCAAACAAAAGATAACAAAGAGAAGGTATTTCTCATGTACCTTAGCACAATGTTTACATAGAAGTTCAGTTTGAAATGTTGATCTCTTCCTTTTCTTCACAATTTTGCATGGCAAGATTAGATTGCAGCCATCACAGATTTTCATGTCTTTATAACATGCATCCTGAACAATTAATTCACAAGATGAGATTCTGATAACTGAACAACCAAGATACTATGAGGACCTTAAACTCAAAAGGTCACCTTACAAAAACGAAGTCAAAACCCAAATGCTGTAAGAGAATTTCCAGGAGAAAAAAATATATATAGAGAACAAAGTACCGCCATATATACCAGTAACAGCTTTTTAGCATAAAGATATGCCAACAGAAAATACAATATGATTTTCTTCAATGCAGATAGCTAATAGACAGCTCAAAGGAAAAATTGAATGTGCCTGCTGCCAACAAACAGGCCACCAATTTAAAAGAGAGAGAGAGAGAGAGAGAGAAGCTTCAGACTTTCATTATATTGTGTTATTTTGGTTTTAAGAAGAGGGGAGAGATTTCCTCAACACTTTGGAGGTTGTAAATCTTACAGCATATGAAAGATAGAAGACAAAGGAAGCACAAAACTATCTATCAAGACATTTCCAATGTCTATGGTATCAGTATTTTAGAAGAGAAAATCAAATGATGAAATTGGTCCTTGTGCACTGTAATTTGACAGAGTTCAGTTATTTGTTGAAACAATTCCAGCTTGATAGTTTTCTCGGCAATTAAACACTGGCCCAGTCTTCTCCATTTTCACCAGTATTTTTTCAGTCTCGACTTTTAGCCACATTTTTAACAATAATTTATATCCAAATATTTGTCCAGTCTGGAGTGCTTCCTGTTGAGGATTATACCCAGAATTATTTGGTTATTGAAGCAAGGATAAAACATGACAGAAAATTCTCTAAACAATGGATTTAATCTCCCAGTGTTCATTAGCATTCAGAAATTATAAATCCCATCACAAACAAAGAATAAAACAAGAAGCTAGAACAAACTAAGAATAGCCTAACAAATGTACTACTGTATCAGAGAGCTCGACCATGGCAGACTAAGTAGAGGCTATAAAATTATATTTGTTTTGTACTACATAATTTCCCAGTGATGCATAAAGTCTCATCAACTAGAATCAGGAGAAAGGTCAGAAAAAAGAGACTACTTAAACTTGCCTGTTGTTGATTGTAGAAGTCCTGATCCTGAATTGAACAACTGGCTTCTTGGAATCGAGTGGGATAAGCTTCAGGATATGCTATTTCCGCACAACTGCTGTCCATGCCTTGGAAACCACTTTCTGCTAAAATTGCCTCTTCTAGTGCCACCTGAAAGTCACTCAGCTTGCACTTGAACATTTGAGACTGCACCTGAAATCTGAAAAAAAAACAGAATTCAAAAAAAAGTATCCTAACAATTTATAATAACACTAATTCAATATGATCATCTACACACCTTTCCATGAATTCTGCAAAGGGGAATACCATCCCCTGTTTCACCCATGCATAGTCCTGCACATATCCATTAATCAGTAACTTCAATCCACGCCCAAACTAAGTAATAAAACTCCTGTGAGAGAAACATGAGTAGAGGCAAGAGAAATATACCCTTTGCGTTCCATTTTTGGAGTAACCATAAAACATAATGCAAATAGCACCAGGAACACAGCAACTGAGCACAGCATCAGGAGCTTGCAAAATGGGATCAATCACAATAGCTGGCCACCATGGGTATCTCTTCCCGCATTTGGCCCAAACTATATCACCCAAAGCAAAATCCTCTGGTTTATAAACGTCCTTTTTATGAGCTCTTTCTCTTCTCATTTTATCCAAGCCTGTATACCTATATTTTGGCACAAACTCCCCGTCTTCTATCAATAGATTACCCGAACTCGAAAACTCTGCAGTATTACAATTTCTATACTGAAACTCGTTACACCCTAACTGACCCGCTTCTCTATTTCCTTCCGCGGCGTAGAAGGGGTAGGAATCAGAGCTTACGAAATCGAATTTACTGTTATATCTATATTTCTCACTACAAAAATCCTTTCTATCTTGAAATTCACCATCCTCTATTCCCATATCAGTATCATCAATTCTACATTCCTCACCTTTCCAAATATCCACAACCGAATCATTAAACCTCGAAGGAAGCATTTGCACTCGCCCTCGAGAAGATCTCGATATCAACTTTCGAGAGCTCACCGAACTCTGATTCTTCAATCTCTTCTTCGAATTAGACCGAACCTCGTTAGCCCAGTAAGATTCTTCGCTGCGATAAGTATATGAACCCCTCCTAAAATCATCAAATTCACTATATACACCCATTGAATTTGAATTGTATCCATTCAACTTTCGCTTCTTTGGAATCAATTCGTATTCAAAATTCTCCTCCTCGTCGAATTCGTTACAAGCCCCCTCTCTCGTATTGCCTCGCCGCATTTCGCCTTTCATAATTTTTTTTGTTATCATCGTCTGACAATTCAATTCGAAACCCTAATTTCACATCCGACACAGAAAAATTCGAATCGAATGTATCCAAATTAGTCTATTTACACTTCAGTCTTGAATGAATGATCGCTCAATTCTATTTTACCGGCTTGAATGAAGCTCTAAACCCTAGAATAACCCTAACTGAGATAATGAAGGGGTAGGAACCTAAAAATTCAAACGTTTTATCTCCTGTTTTGTTGGAAAGAGCAAAAGTTCAAAAAAAAAAGAAGAAGAAGAAGAAGAAGCGAAGCAAAGCAAAGAGAGGATTCGAAACAAAATTTGCGACTCTGACTACTTAAATTTTGTGTGAGACAATAACAGTTGAATTTCTCGCTAAAAAAGAAATGGAATGAAGGGCCGGTGGAGGTGGCGGAGAGAAACTGAAGCTGTGTAGACTGTAGAGGACACGCTGTCGCGTGTCTAGTCGGATTACCGATGAGAAAGGAATTAGAACTGTATATAATTATTATTATTATTATTATTATGGGGGTTATTGTATTTAAACTTTTACCTTCATTATCGTTATTATACGTGTTGTTTTATTTGATTTAAAAATAAATGGACTTTGTGACGGTGGGACCAGGTGGTAACGTATTTTGGCTTCAAATATTGGAGTTCCGAGCGAAAAGAAAGGAGGGAGACCGTGCAGATTTTTTTGTGGCGAGCGCGAAATGGAAAATTTGAGAAGGCGGAAATGATATGCTGCTGCTGCTGTGTACTTGTGAAATAAGTGTGGGTTCGCTATTTCAAATTTTCAATAGCTTTGCTTTTAAGGTTAAAACAAAAAAATTAGTGATGCTTTTTAAATAAATAGATTTAAAAAATATATATTTAATTAAAATTGTTCTGAAATAGGTTTTTTCAAAATAGATATTCATAAATAAAAAATATGTTATTTTATTTTATACAAAATCAAATTTTAAAATGCAAATATACATGTGACTTGGTGTTAAAAAAAAGAACCTATTTAACCAAATTTAAAATCAAAATCTAATTGGACCATGTTATTAATTAAACCAACTAAACCTTTTTCCAATGACATGATCAGACTTTTTTTAAATTTAACCTTTAATTTTATTACAGATTACAATTAAATTTTAGTATATAGTTCTTGCTTGTTCAATGAAGATTAAAACCTAACTTGGATCGAGTTATTAATTAAACCTCTTTTAGTTATACGATGAACCCTAACTCAAACATAGCCTATGGTCTTCTTAGAGAGTGCAAATCAAATTTCAATCCATATTTATTGCATGGCCGATGGATGTGTGAAGAAACTCGGGATGAAAACCTGCCTTAGATCGAATTGTCAATTAAATCAATTAAACTTCTTCTAGTGATGTGATTAACACCCCCCCTCTATCTCTCTTTAAATTTTGTTTTATACCATTGTTAATTCGCATCTTTAAAATCAAATTAAAAATGGATTTCATCATTTTTAATGTTAAAATTTATCAGAAATTATTTTTCAATAATTTTTTTTATCATGGAACATTAGAGTGGTTAAAACAAATTGTGAATGAATAAAAAATTAATTAAAAAAAAACCCAAGTAACTTTTGGTTGTTGTTTTTTGATAGAAGAGACAAGGATAATTGAGATAAATAAAATAAGACAAAACATGATATATGTATATATATATATATCATGTTTTTGTGTTTGGTGAAGCTATATAAAATTCAGTAATTGTATTTATATCATGTTTTGGTTGATTGTGAACAAAACAAAATAAAATATAGAAAGTGTATTTTTGTCACTTCTAAACTTACATGTTTGGAAAGTAATTAGATTTTTTTTTTATTTTAGTTTACATCGAGTGTTAAAATTAATAATAATATATGAGCATCATAAAGTATGATAAGATATATGTAGATTTGTATTGTCCATCAATTTTTAATACTTAATTCGATGATAATTATATTGATAATAATAACATCAATAATAACAATGATAATATCATCAATAGTATTGTTATTGACAACTTAAAAGTTTAGTGCAAAGAGGACACGAAATGTGCTCAACAAATTTGTTTTTCTAGTTAATACAAGCTATGTTGATCATTTTGATTACAAGTTTATTGCTATCACAAATATAGATTTGTTTAGTGGTTATATTAATATAACCCGTGTTGATTAATGAAGTTTAAGGTTTGTATTTCATTACTCTAAATGCAACTAAAAGATAAATTATTAGTCAATTGATGTTTATCATACAAAATTTATAAAGAAAGGGTTAAGGTTGATATCTAAATCTGTTATACACTTGAAACGAACAAAAAAGAGAAGTTGGGGTCTTAAGGCATTCATGAGATCGAGGGAATAATATCATAAACTCGAGCATGAGTTATTTTTCAACTCAATAAGGCTAATACCAAAGGATTTTTACAATAAATCATTTATTTTCTTAATTGTTTTTATTTATATCTAGTTTAAGAAAATACTTTTCTCTACCGTTTTTTTTGTTTTATTTAGTTTAGAAATCTTATTTTTCTCTTATTCAACTAAGACATGGTATTGATATGAATATAGTTAACTAGTTTGTATTCGAGGAAACAACTTAAAAATAAATATTTAGTAATAAAATGTAATTTTATATGATCCCTCATCGATAAAATTATTATTATTATTATTTTATGTTTGTTGTTTTTCTTTTGCTGTTTTAGTTTGCATATGTTACTTGCTTAATAAGGAAGGTGATAAGATGTGGTAATGGATTTCAACTCTAAATCTCATCCAAACATAGTATGTAGAACATTCATATTTTTTAACTCAACACAATGCACACATGTTCTAATGTTGAAATTACACATACATATTAAATGTCAAAATTACGTATTAAATGACTACACAATAAATGTCACACACACATGTACACCTCAAATATATATTACCTTTTTTATTATGTATTGAATAATAAACAATATACATACAATGAATACTTAGAGAGAAAATATGAGGTCACGCAAGCTTAGGGCATTGCAAAGGAAAAAGAGGAAAAAACAAAAATCTGGCTTTATCCTTTATTTTTATATCTAAAAAGGAAGAAGTATATTATAGAGTCAAAATAGCATGATAGCATCTACATGTTGGAGGGCTATTCATATATATTGATCAAAAAAGTTAAAATTTTGGTTAATATATTTTTATGCAAAAAAAAAGAAAACTTAATTGGATTTGTGGTGGTTAGTCACGATTAATAAATAGTTATATATACATTAAATATATTAAAATACAATTAACTTTTATAATAGAATTTTTTTACTTAAGTGTATATATGGAAAAATATCACATCAAAAAGTCGAGCATCTCGGGGTAATTGAAAAGCTAAAATGAAATAACTTTCACTCAAGCTATTTTTCTCTTTTTTATTGCTAAAAAGATGATTAGTTGAAGTTATTTTTTAAAATTTTTTATTTAAAAATATATAAAAATATTTTTTTATTTTTTAAAAAATTATTTTTAATATTAATGTATTAAAATAGTTTGAAAATATTAAATAATTATTAATTTAAAACAAATAAAAAATGTAAAAATATTTTTTTAAAAAAATATTTTTAAAATACAAAAACAAATAAAATTTATATGTAAAATAACTTTTTTCCCATGAAAATACACAAAAACAAAAACAGGATATACATGGAAAATAGCTTTTATCCCATGGAAACGCTATATATATGTGTACATATATATAGCGTTTCCATGGGATAAAAGCTATTTTCCATGTATATCCTGTTTTTGTTTTTGTGTATTTTCATGGGAAAAAAGTTATTTTACATGTAAATTATATATAGCGTTTTCATGGGAGAAAAGCTATTTTCCATGTATATCCTGTTTTTGTTTTTGTGTACATATATATAGCGTTTCCATGGGATAAAAGCTATTTTCCATGTATATCCTGTTTTTGTTTTTGTGTATTTTCATGGGAAAAAAGTTATTTTACATGTAAATTATATATAGCGTTTTCATGGGAGAAAAGCTATTTTCCATGTATATCCTGTTTTTGTTTTTGTGTATTTTCATGGGAAAAAAGTTATCTTACATGTAAATTTATTTATATATATATATATATACACATATATATGTTAATGATATAAAATCCAACAAGACCCGACCCGCCTAAACGAACATAACCCAAAGTTTCCTGAGCCTAACCATATAAAATCGAACAAGACCCGACCCGCATTTCCTCAAAAAAGGAAACTCCTTTCAACGCCGCCTTCATAATAAACGAACTCCTCCGCAAGCTCCTCCAACCTCCTATCCTCATCCCCATTCCCCCGCCTTCCACTCCTCCAATCTCTTCCCGCATTTTGCACGAATCATCCCCTTC
The DNA here is from genome assembly GCA_018804465.1 of Populus tomentosa. NCBI lineage: Eukaryota > Viridiplantae > Streptophyta > Magnoliopsida > Malpighiales > Salicaceae > Populus > Populus tomentosa. The sequence goes on from CM031971.1 coordinate 12,562,688, forward strand.
CACTCATATACCGACACGCTTCAGAATACTCGTTTTCTTTTGAACCGCTTTTGTTGCATCCCCACGGAGGAGTGACCCGAACTCATCGAGCAGACGGAGAGGTACATGGACGGTGGATTCACAGATCGTGGTTATTAACTTGTCGCACCCACCCCGCCTGCCCTGTGAAGGTTCTTCAGTAATCGACCACCAGAAATACGCCCTTAGAAACTCCACAAAACGGACCGGTTTCGGTATCTCTTTTTTATGTCTTTGAAGCTAAAACCCATTTTTTTGGTCATGTATCAATCAGAATTTAATTTCAATAGTTTTAAATTATTTGAAATACTGTGTGAATCGAGATGGAAATGATGGCAATATAAAGTAAAAGGTCTGAGCAGAGTGAGACAACGGTGGTAGTAATGGATGCCAAAGTCTGGGGGTGAGAAAAAAGGAGAGGGCCTCTGTCCTTGCTCTGAGATATTGCATCGCGACAGCGCAACCTCTCCTACAACAAATTTACTGCTCTCAAAGCATGAGTGCTGCGATGGGTTGAAAGAAAAGGCGTGGGCTGCATTCTAGCATTGAATGCTGACCTAGACTTCTCCCGACATTTTATTTTTTGCATCCCCTTACTTTGCCTATCCGTTGGCTGCCACCGCGCTTCCTGCATTGATCAAAACCTTGATGCTGATCCATACATTATCATTCTCTGTTAATTATCTCTTTTAAATTGTTTTTTTTTCCTGTTAATTCTTTTATGCTTTGCATGTATGAGCACTCGATTTATTAAAAAAAATAATCCAAATGGACGAGTGTTCTTTTTGGTGGTGGTTGTTGAGTGGTTTCAGGTGTTCCACTCATGCTTTCAGTCATGATGTGTGTGCAGTTTAAAAAATAACTGAATGTTGTGGAAACTGCAGCGTGCTAGCTTCAGGAGAAATCAACATGCAGGGGTAGAAAAGAATGCTTGGAGAGAGAAATGTTTTGTAGGCACAAGAGATTGGCGAAAAATGGCCCTTTTTTTGTGGTGCATTGTTGAGCAATTCACTTGGATATAATTAAAAGTATGGAAAAATGGTGAATTTTGATGGATGTGGGTGAATGTGGTTGAATGCGAGGTGGGGAAAATGGGGCTGCATTTTTTTCAGAGGATGGTGTCTATCCATTAGTGACCCATGCTACATCAGCTTCTTTGAATACCACATTAGTGTTCATGCTTGCTGTGTTTGCTAAATTCTTTGTCTGGGTTATATACTTGGTTCATTTTGCTGTTTTAGCCCTTTAAGATCATTTATTTCTCTTTTTTTTCAATAATCATTTTTCATTTTTTTTATATTGATTTTTGGTGATTTTGAACCCATTCACAGTTCTGTTTTACATTCTTCCTTGCATATTAGCAAATGCAAATTCACCACGCTGTATGAGAGGAAGGCCAATACGATGATTTATTTGGAAACTGAGGCTCTACTTATTGGGGGGTTCTGGTGCATTGTTTTGAACTTGTGATCAGAGTCACGGTGTCACAGGCCATTGTTGGCATTATGTTTATCAAAAAAGCAATTTAACTTAGTGCACGCATAAAATAGGACATTTTTACAATACTTCTATTGAAATTCTAAACAACTGAAAATTTTCAGTAGAATGCTTGCAACAACCTCGATGGCAATCATGATGGTCGTATTGACTGTGATTCAGTTGTTACAGTTACACAATGGCTGCTTGTGCTTGGAGCTTGATTATAAAATCATGAACCTATAACTCCAGATAATAGAATCTGACCTTTCGTTTCCATTACCTAATGGCTGCTGTTTGATTCCATTGTTTTTTTTATCTGCTTTCTCATGAGGTTGTGTTTGCTGGATGTTTCTTCAGGGATTGCTTTTCTTGCGGGTAGTTTCTTTGAGCTCCTGGTGTATTCTGTTATTTTTCAGATGTAATTGTTTAAAAATGGTTTTGCTGAAGTATTTGAACCAACAACAGAGTTGTGTGAGAGTTTTTACATCCCAATTTTGGTTCCCCAATCCATGTGTAATTTTTTGGCAATGGAGAAGAAACATTACTGTTGCTTCTGCATTTGTACTATCATCATCATCAGCATCGGTTTGATCACAATTTTTTGTGTTTGCTATGTTGTGTATCAATCTGGCAAGCCCTTGTGCCACAAATCCCTTGAGCCAATGAATACTTTGGTTTTTTGGGTTCAGGTGAGCCCAGCAAAGTTGATTGAATTTTTTATGTGTATATGATTATGCTATCATGTTATTGTAGGGGGGCACGCAGCAGAGATGATCAATGCACTGACTGTGCTGCAAAAGGATATGTTTTTGCCTAGAATCTATGTTGCGGCAGCCACGGATAATATGAGTTTGCAAAAAAGCTCGGGTTTCGGAGGACAATATGGTTGACAGGGTAGGCCATTTGTGGTTTAACTTCGTACTGTGTTTGCTTTTGTAGGGTTCAATTGTTTGATATAATGATCTAGTTGCTGGTTTGCATTTTGGAGTTTATGGCTGACTGAATTGTTGGCTGTGAGTGTTTGTGAATAGTTTTAGTTTGAATTTTGATAAAACAATGTAATTGCAAAGGTGATAGAAATAATTAGTCCGCACTTGAAAGTTATGCTGGCTTAATGATGAATCATTTTGGATCCCTGAGTGGCATGAACTCTTATTCATGAACCAAAGTTGAAAAATTGGAGTAGCTATCCAAGGATTACCTCACTTATGAGTGCTGTCAGCCTACTTGCTGGATTGAGGGCGGGAAAAAAATGTAAACAGCTTTTCTTTGAAATAATTCCTGGTTTCATGAATAAGTTGAATTTTTGCAATACTTCTTGTATGTAATTCTCCTTGCAGCATTGCCTCTGATCTATCAACTTCTTATACTTAAGCAATGGTGAGCTTGATTACAGATTCAAGAAGCACATATACCTAGGCATATAAATGTGCAATGGAATATATTGAAGTTCAAGTCAAGTTTGTTTAGAGAGGATGCAATGGGTGAAGTGAACTGGTTTGATAGCTTCCAACTATAATGGATATTGTCTGTCATTTTTTCTTTTTTCCCAGGATTTCTTTTTTGATTCCCTGGAGGATTTCTGATTCTCACCTGAGACAAAGTTGATTGCACATTTTCTTTTCCTTTAATTTTTGGCTGATTTATTCTGGGTTGCTCAATTTTGAATTGGCTATTATTGCAGACTGGGTGAAAGGGGGTATGTGTGCAGTTCTTGAAAGTCTACAGTATTTCTTGCATAAAAATTATGATAGGTAATGATGAATTATTTTGGATCCATTAGTGGTGTGAACTTCTATTGTTCATGAGCCAAAGTTGAAATATTGAACTATCTGAGTCTCTCATGAGTTGTGTTGCAAGGTTACCTATTAGATTGAGAAAATATTGTTTTTCTTTTAAATCCAATCCTTGTTTCCATGAATAAGTTGATTTTTCACATCAGTAGTTGTTTTTGATTCTTAACTCCAGCTTCCTGCTTAACTCCTGTAGAGGATATGATTTGTTATTTTTTTCTATAGCTAGTTTGTGGTTCTGATTCTCTTTGAGAGTAAGATCATAGTATTCTCCTTTGCGCTCTAAATCTTGTCTGGTTTATTTTAGATTGTACAGTTTTGTAGTGGTTTTTATTGCAGGCAGGGGGCAAGGGGGTCTCTGTGCAATTCATGCAAATCTACATAAGAAGCAGGGAAGTCGGTCAGTCATACCTGACCTCTGTTGGGACAACTTTAGCTATGTCTCATGCATTATGGCTAATGATTAGAATTAGACCTCAAGTGGTATAATTTCTATCATGAATTTTATATCTCTCCTAGTCATCACTGTTACTTAAGAAAGTGTAAATTAATTTATATTGACCGTGTTTGTCTAAAATGTCTTAGGTTCTTTGCAATGGCCCTGGGACTTGTGTTCCTCTGTGTATAATTGCATTCCTGTTCAAGGTAAGATGTCTTTCCTCTCAGCGTTTAGTCTCTGCATTTTGTATCTCTGAGATAGTATTGGAGTTAATCACATGACCTTGTCAACTTGTGGCAGGGATTATTGGTCATCTGTTTTTTATGCCGAGAATAGCAAGGTTGAAAAACCTCACTTTAAGTGGTTTGCTTCTTTTCAAGTTGTGTATAGCTGACCAGTTCTTTGTGCAACGGCGCCACAACTACAGAGAAAACATCCTCAAGCTTACTATGCTGGCCATCTCGTGTGGTTGATTTATTCTACTACTGGCATGGGTACTCCCTAAACCTCCTAGTCTTGTAGTTCAATCTGCAATTTTTTTGTAGTTCTTTTTTTATTGGTATTCTAAATGTGGTATAATATGTTAGGCATCGGTATCATTTGTTTCTCTGTCCTGAAATATCTGTTTAGATATTCAATTTCATGATGGAATCGAATAGAACACGCTATTTTTTTTTTCATATGTTAGATTACCACCAATTGCATTGAACAACCACAAAAGAAGAGAATAAAAAATGGATTTGTACTGTTTCAGGATGTTTTCCGCAATTATACTGCAGAAAACTTTTTCTTTTTTAATGCATTTTAGCATAATGGTAATATGCTCATATGATGAGTAAATATAATACAAGTTGAGAGGGTGTCGAGATATGTCAAATCTAGGTCGCTTGGAATTGTATAATGGTATGCTTTTTGGCTACAGATTTTGTGGTGTGGGTGGCTTGAATACTTGTGAAATGGGTGCTTAGAGTATGGTTGCTTCTTTCTGGTGGCATTCTTCATTGTTTTATGTGATGACAAAAATACTATCCTGTGTGACATAGTTTGGTTTAGAATAAACAATTTCAAACTCATTAGGTTCAGGGACCCTCGGTAATCTAAGCAAATCAATATTAATAGCCATTATGCTATTGCATTTTCAGATAGAAGTTGGACCTGGATATTGTTTTCAGTATCATGTCCCATAGGATGGATAAGTGAAAAGTATATGGTTGGTTGAAGTTTTCTCTGTTTGGACAGATTCCTTGAGATTATGCCTTTGTGTTGCTGGAGTCTCTGGTTTGTTTTGGCATTGGTGGTATGAAAACAAATATTTATTTATACAACTGCTTGGAAATGTACGTATATCAGCTGCAGTGGAAATTCTTGTATCAGACTAGAATGGTATTAACCTAAGGTGGAACTTGCTTGAAGTGGGTCGTAGACTCGGACCTGATTTTTTTATGATGAATCTGGGATATATTTTGCTAAGCATTCATCTGCTTATCTTTTTGGTGCTGTCGTTGGATAGATATGATGGCATGCAACTGACATCTATTATGTATTGAGCAACCCAGTTCTGAGGATGAAGAGTCGGGTACTTTAGATTATTGTAGTGTTTATGATGATATGAACACGATTTTCTGCTTGGTCTTATAATAACTTGAGATTCCTTTTTTTTTTTTTTTCCTGTCATGACCATCTTTAGGCAAATTATTCCTGTCAACAGTTTCCCAAATTTCTTGCAAACCAATCAGCTTTGTTTTTGTTCTGATACCCAGTTTTTGATACAATCAATTGTTAGTACTATATATTGGATTGGACAGTTAAGCTGAACATATATGGTAGAACGTGGATAAAATTATAGGAAGCCTGAAATTTAATGCCCTACTATTTCCTTATGCGTTATTCAATCTTTATATTTTCCAAGGAAGAGCATAACCCTGGCCTTGAAATTCATGCAGCAACAAAGAAAGGGTGGGAAATATCATCATATGCTGTTTATAATTGCGATGTAATTTCAAAGGAGCTGGCACGCAATAAAATTGGCTTAGTTGCTTGGAATCATGCTGTGCAGTAAACAGCAGTCTTCTCTTAATGCCAAACTGTACCTCATGAAAGTCTTCTTTCATTTATGAGTTTTGATTGAAGCTTTTAAAAGTCTTCCTCCTTGCACTCAAGCTCTCAGTGTTTGGTTTCTTGCCAAACCTACTTGTGGCTTCAAAATCATTATTCGAAATGATTTTTGTTTTTAGATAGTTTGGGGAATGGAAGCTGAACTTCCTGTTTGCTCTCACAAAAAGGATAGGACAGTCATCGTTGTGCTTTAGGCACTAGAAACTTGGGGTTGGTCGGGTTCCCTATCTTGACCGGAAAACATACAGGTTGCTTATTCATAGGATCAGTTCCAATATTAGCGTGTAAGAACAAGAAAAGCTGTCTCCTCTGATTGCCCCCCCTGTTGTGGTGTTTTGTTGGAGTTGAGTAGTTATTACACGTTCAGTTGATGTGGTCTTTCGGGATAGAGGATGAATCACACTTCCTTCCTCCTCGGCCAGAATAAAATTGATAGTGATGATTTATTACGTTGCCACACACAAAATTGAATTGTATGTGGTTAGTGTGTTCGTTTTCAGTCAGGATCATGAAATGCCACTCCCATATCTGATAATTGGGGAACTCTACTTGCTTGGCACTATTACTTAGCTTTTGGGACTCTTTCGGCCGGCTTCAAGCACCGAAAAATTGGAGTGATTTGATTGGTTCGTTTCGACCACTCTGACACGGTACGATTTAATAAATATAAGTGGCACGTGGAGTACACTCGAATGGTGGCTTCATTGTTGATGGTGTGGGTGACCCATTCCTAAAAGAAGTTGTGATTTTAAAGTACATTTTTAGTCATAAACTGACCAAAAACAAAATCTAATGCCGCCCCAGTGTCTAGCCTCTTCTATGATGATTAAAAAACGAAGGCTTTCATGAATAAAAAATAGATTATTCTTGTTCTTATAAAATTAAAGTTTGAAATGTAATTTTATATAAAGCTCAATGTAAAGACAGAAGATGTAAGTTCGTACTCTGTAAGTGGTTAAGATGGACAGTGGCCACTGACTATTTGCTCGTGCGATTCTGCAGCTTATGCGTGAATTGGTCTGCTGGGGATGCGGCATAACGTTGGCCATTAAATTCTCGAAAGCCCCGAGGCAGAATGAGAGTTCGGTAATTTTACTGTCTGTTTGTTAAAAATAAATAGAAATAATATATATTTTTTTATTTTTTTAATAGTAAAATATTAAACAATCTGCAAAAATAAAATGAAATAAATAAAAAAATTATTTTATTTTATTTATTTTAAAATATTTTTAAAATATTAAAATAAACAAAGCTCAAATTTAAAGCGTGTTTGGTAGTGTGGAAGCGGTTGCTTTTCAAATAACTTTTCGTGCTGAAATGCATGCCAATAATATTTTTTTATTTTTTAAAAATAATTTATGACATCAACACATCAAAACGATTCAAAAGGTACAAACTGTATTAAATTTTAGCAAAAAAATAAAAACTTTTGAATTTTTTTAGAACACAGGTTGAACCGCATTCCCAAACACTGCCTTAGAAAAGATTGGTGCGCAGACTCTAATTTTTTCCTCCATAGTAGATTTTTTATAGGCTGATAAACTCCTTAATTTCAAAATTTTTAACCATAGTGATCTCTGTTCATAAGAGAGTATTTAAAAATACAGGTTAACTCATGTTTTTTTATAAAATTTTATATTTATATTTTGGATTGTTTTTTCAGCAGTACTGATCTAAAAATAATTGTTAAAAAATAAAAAAAATATATCATTTTGATACATTTTAAAATAAAAAGTATTTTAAAAAGTAATCACAACAATATTTCCAAACAGTCTTTAAGTTTAATTTAAAAAATAGATGTAACATGTTAAATTATATTTTTAAAACTTGTTAGCTGCAAATATTTTATTTTACAAAAATAAATATTTTAATTTATATCTATTTATTGATTTTTTTTTAAAAAAGTTATTGTTTGTGGTTTTTATTCTTTTATTAACACTCATATTTCTGAATTTATTTAATTAGTTATATTCATAGATTTTTTTTATTTTAGATTAGAATTTTGTTGAACTACAAAAACACAAAAAAAAAAACTACATACAGAATTTTGTATTAAAAAAAATATATAACCCACAGCAAGCAAACGATCATCAAGTATCATCAAGTATCTAGGATTTATTTCCCTATACCACAAATAGTCGCACGTTTTACATGTCAACGATCACTTGTCACGAAAAGTGAAGTGTAGCATACCAGTCATAAAAGTTATTTAGTGTGCACCCTAGGAGTGACGTGGAGCTAAAGTGGGTTAGAAAAGAGAGGGAAAAGTAGAAGAAAGACGTGTGGATGGGGTCCGGAGCACGAAGGTCAAATGCTAATTTCAGGAGAGGGAAAGGGTGGAGCTACCTCTGGAGACCAATAGAGAGGTATGGTCTTTATATCAACTGGGTCTCCCGGCTATTTATTGCGTCGACAGCGTTATTCAAAGTCTTAAGGATTTCTCGCCAGAGTATCCTCGTATGTTTTCATTAATTATTACAGAAAGTATTGTTTTACATGACACATGACATGTGATGCTGCCTTGTAGAGGGTTTCACATATTTCTTAAAGATTTGGAAGGGTTCCATTTAGGGTTCTTGAATGGAGATTCAATTAAGATGATAACAATAATACTTCCAAAACTTCATTGAAATTTAAGATATGTTTTGGAGATTAGTTCAAGACATTCCACTAAAATAATTTAGAGAACGAGCCAATAATCGCACATGCCACTAGCTTCTTCTTCTTCTTTGGGCAGTTTTATACGTTCTACGTGCAAAGTTTTCTTAAGGGTATAAAAGGGTGAAGTAGTATTATATATTACCCATATTTAAGCTGTGTTTGAAAATGTCATTGAAATCTTATTTTTTAAAATTTTAAATTTAAAAAAAAATATTAAATTTTTTAATATATTTTCATGTTGTTTTGATGTTAAAAAAAGATGAGGAATAACAGATAACAAAAAAGAATTTGAAAAATTACTCTAATTAGATGTTTCAAAGTGTTATAGTGATTGTTTTTTAAAATATATTTTACTTAGAAATTTATTAAAATATTTTTTTATTTTTAAAAAATAAAATAATAATTTAACTAGATGTTTCATAGTGTGATAATGATTATTTTTAAATAATTTTGATGTTAAAAAGAGGCTTGCGAGAAATAATAAATAAAAAAAAGGTGTGAAAATACTCTAATTAGATGTTTTAGAGTGTGATAATGATTACTTTTTAAAATGTATTTTACTTGAAAATGTATTAAAATAATATTTTTTTATTTTTAAAAAATTATTTTTAATATCAATTTTAAAATGATTTAAGTTAAAAAGATAATTTTATAAGATAAAATAAAAAAATAAAAAAAAAAAAAACATTTTAAAAAGGATGAAAGATTGCGCACTATTTATTAAAAAATGGTATGTTGTAGAGGTACGTGAGCAGCACAGCAATTATTTATATTTATAGGTGATGTACACGCTCGTAGTGAGCGAATGTGTGAGGTCAGAGAGATAAAACTTTTTAGAAAATAAATGGTTCCAAAAAAACGTAATGGACGACTTATTTATATTTATAGGTGTAGATCATGACATGACACTTAACTATTAGACTTGTGACAAGCGTACAACTTATAAAGGGCTAGATAAGTGTCACGTGTTCAAGAGGGATTTTTGGATAACATCGTCAAATCTCATTTTTCTTCGAGTATCCCATTTAATTTAATATTTAATTAAGATAATATTCGTTATTATCATATCAATTATTTTTTAAAATATATTAAAATATTTTATTTTTATTTTTTAAAAATTATTTTTAATATCAAAAAATTAACCCGTGTTCTCTACTAATTAAATCTATTTATCAACTAAACCAACCATATAAAGGTATGTATCAGCTGCATGTAAGGGTGAATCTTAACATGCATCAATGTGAATGTTTTCCATGGTTCAGTATGCATTAGCTGATTGGAATATCTTTAAATTATGTGACAGAAATGTACTAAGTGAATCAAGAAATATAATATTTTTAATCTTGAAAAGTATAGCTTAACTGATTAAATTTTGGTTTTATTTTTTATAAATTATTAGTTCAAATTTCACAAGTCTCAGTACTACTGGAGATTTACATGGCCATTAACTTTTGAGCCTGTAATATTAGTCGAGGTGTAAGCAAATTCGTTCAAACATCCGCATTAATAATATAAAAAAAATTTACACTATTCTTTTTTCTTTTAATTTTATAAATAATAGTTATCATCTAGCAACTTTTCTACATGAAGATTAAATTAATTTACCCTTCCACTTTATTATAAACTAGATAAATCTCCACAAATGACACTCTACATCAATTCTTATGAACCCTTTATGGTTGCAAAATTATACAGTAAATGTTTTTAATAATAATAATAATAATAAAAGAGTGGATAGAAATTATTTCGTATTTTATACAAAGAGTGTTTGAGAATATAGTTGAAACAAAGTTTTTTTAAATTTATTTATTTTTTGTTATTTTTTTATATTTTCGGATTGTTTTATTGCGCTGATTTAAAAAATAATTTTTTTAAAAATAAAAAAAATATATCATTTTGATGCATTTTTAAGCGAAAAATACTTTAAATCGCAACCGCTATTACAATTCCAAACATACCCAGTATTTGATTACTATTTTGCAATATAAAAAGATAAAAATAGGTTTTCGTTTAGTTCTCAAGGTTTATTTTTATTTAAATTTTCAGTCACACACAAAGAAGAGATAAAACCAGGTTAGAAAGAAAATTTCCACAAATTTCTCTTTAAGCATTTCATAATTTCATTATTTTTTATTTTACTAATTTTTAGATTTTTTTTTTACCACACACATCTATTATATTTTATCTTTAAAAAAATACTTTTTAAGAATGTAATTGTATTAAAAATTCAATCCTTTTCATTTCATTAAATCAATATGAAAAAATCAATTTCTAAAAGAAAAAATCAATTATTTTATATCACTTAACAATTTATAAAAATAAGAAAAATGAATGAATTAGAGAAAATAGTATTTTTTTTATGAATTGAATAAAACTAATTTATTATCTTGTATTTATGACCATGTTAGATTTTAACTTTGAAGCTAGTATTTTTCTTGACATGCTATTGGTCCAAGTATATATTATATTATTAAATATTTTTAAAGAAATAATTAAGTGACCGAGTAAATTATTATTTTAAGTTAGTTGAAAAAATACAATACTTGTTATAAACTAAAATAAAAATAGTAATTTTATTTGTTTTTTTCAAATATTACAAGTCTGATAATAAAAAGAATAAAAAACGTTTATTATATATTTCATGTGGCAACAAACAGAACCCGTGTATCTCAATTATTTCCGTTTCTTAGGGTTTTTGGCCTGTCAAGTTACTGTAAAGAGAAGAATTGCAATTAATATTTTTCCTTGAAATTGATTAAGCTAAATATCGATTGGTTCAAGGGAGAGTAGGAAAATGAGAGGCCATGGCCACCTGCGTACATATCTAGGTAACATCATTTTCACGGAAGGATGGCGGCAGGTTATCAATCCACATGGAACACGGCTAGACAAACGTGTATCATGCAATTCTTGAATTGTTTGTGTTTCCAAGTTTCTAAAATTTTAATTAGTGAATATTGTTTATTATTTATGAGAAATTTTATTGAATACACGGAATAATTAGTAATATTCTAGTAGTTAGTTTTTAAATTAATTTTTTTTAGAAATATAGATTCAATCAAGAGAGAGAAAATTTAGTGAAAAACTAGTTCGATGACCTACACGATGCCGCAGATTAATTTTTTTTGCATAAAAAATATATATAAAAAAACTAAGATTTAAAAATGTTAGGTCTTTCTGTGAAGTTATATCTAAGAGTCTTGGATTTGGCTGCAACACCTGACCCAAGAGTAATATTTGTGATATTAATAATAACATTAAATTTGCATGACCAAAGTTTAAGTGAGTTTGTCTGCAATACCAAATCCAATAACCTTAGATGTGGGTTTGGCTGCAAAGTCATATAAAAAAAAATAATTAAATAGATTAAGTAAAAAGAAAAAAAAACATAGAAAAAAAAACCAACATGAAGAAAATAACTAATGAAGAAAAAGAAAAAATATATGAATTAATTGGGTTAACCCTTCAAACCAGGTTAACTCGTCAAACATTGTATTCGTGTCATGAAAGTTTGATAAATAAATAGAAAAAAAAATTAATATTAATAAACTAAAATAAATGAAAAAGGAAAAACACCAAAAACAAACAAAAGGCATCGGCCTTTTCACTGTGGACTGCACTGTGTAGTCTACAATCAAAGGCGTAAAAAAAGATAAAAAAGCAAATAGAAAAAAAAATAAAAAAACTAACTGGGTTAAAAGAAAAAAACCTATAGGAAAAAAAATTTAATAAAGAAAAAGAAAGAAAAAATCTAAATTAACTAAGTAACCCGTCAAACCTGAGATCCGTGTCATGAAAGTTTGATAACTAAATAGATAGAATTTTAATATCAACAAACTAAATTATAAAAAAAAATTAATTAAAAAGGGAAAAACAAAGAAGAAAACTAATAAAGAAAAAGAAAAAAAATCTGAATTAGCTGGGCTAACCCGTCAAACATGATATCTGTGTCATGAAAGTCTTATAACTAAATAGAAAAAAAATTTAACATAACCAAACCAAATTAAAAGAAAAAAATTAATTCAAAAGTTAATAAAAAACAAAAACAAACAAAAAGCATTAGCCTTTTCACCGTGGACTGCACTATGCAGTCCAAAGTCAAATGCATAAAAGCATTAAAAAAACAAAAAAAAAAACTAAAGGCATCAGTCGATAGCTAAATAGAAAAAAATTTAATATTAATGAACTAAATTAAACCAAAAAAATATTAATTAAAAAGAAAAAGAAAAGGAAAAAAAGCCTATGAGAAGAAAAAACTAATAAAGAAAAAGAAAAAAAAAAGGCATCAAGCCTTTTCATTGTGGACTCCGCTGTGCCGTCCACCATGAAAGGCATAAAAAGAAAAGAAAAAACTAAATGCATCAATATTTTCACTGTGGACTGCATACAATATTAAAAAATAAAATTGAAAGAAAAAAACTAATCAAAAAAATAATCTGAATCAACTGAGTTAACTTACCAAATCAGTTTAATATTATTATTAATATTATAAATATTATACTTGAGTCAGACGTTGTAGTTAGACTCAAAGTTTTTAGATATATCTTTGCAGAAAGACCCAATACTCTTAGATCTTAGTTTTTTTTATATTTTTTATGCAAGGAAAAAAAATTAACACGTGGGTATGCCTTTGTTTTTTTTCCTTTACTTTTCCTTTTTAAGTCTTTTATTGTGGACTGCACAGTGAAGTCCACAGTGAAAAAGTTGATGCCTTTAGTTATTTTTTTGCTCTTTTCTCTGTTTTTTTATTTTTTAATTATTTTTTTAAAAATTAACTTTCTTAATATTAAATTTTTTCTATTTCATTATCAGACTTTTATGACACGGATCCCATATTTGACAGGTTAACCCGGTTAATTCATTTTTTTTTTCTTCTTGTGGGTTTTTTCTCTTTGCTTTTTCCTTTTGAATTAATCTTTTTTTTTTAATTTAGTTCATTAATATTAAATTTTTTTTTTCTATTTAGTTATCACACTTTCATAACATGGATTTCAAGTTTAATGGGTTAACCTAATTTGGCAGGTTAACACAGTTGATTCAGATTATTTTTTTGATTAGTATTTTTCTTTCAATTTCATCTTTTAATATTGTATGCAATTCACAATGAAAATGTTGATGCCTTTAGTTTTTTTTCTATATCTTTTTCTTTTTATGCCTTTCATGGTGGACTGCATAGTGGAGTTCACAGTGAAAAGGCTTGATGCATTCTTTTTTTTTTTTCTTTTCAATTATTTTTTTTATTGATACTAATTTTTTTTATTTTTAGTTACCAGACTTTCAAGACACGGATCTCGAATTTTTATTTAAACCAGTTAATTTATGTATTTTTTTTCTTTTTCTTCATTAGTTTTTTCTTCTTATAGGTTTTTTTTCCTTTTCCTTTTCTTTTTAATTAATATTTTTTTGTTTAATTTAATTCATTATTTTTTTTTCTATTTAGTTATCGACTGATGCCTTTAGTTTTTTTTTTTTTTTTTTTTATGTTTTTATATTTAGTTTTTTTATATATATTTAGTTCATTCAGATTCAAGAGTCTTGAACATGGGTCTGGCTGTAAGACTGTGTCATAAAAGTATAATAATCATAGTTTTGAAACCCAGCCCGGCCCGGAGCTAGAACCGGGCCGGGTTGAAGCAAAAACATAGGAAGGAAAAACCCGGTGTGACCCGGCTGACCTGATGGGTTGACCCGGTGTGACTCGGTCAAGACCCGTCCTCAAACCTGTTGACTTTTATTTTTGTTTACTAAAACGACGTCGTTTTGATTTTTTTAAAAAAATTGACCCGGCTGACCCGGCGACCCGGTCAAGGCCCAATAACCCAGTCGAAACCCGAAACCCGGGCCTTGGAACGGGCCGGGTGTTAAAACATTGGTGATAATTTGATAAATTAATTAAAAAGAAATAAACAAAGAAGAAAACCAACATAAAGAAAAAGAAAAAATAATTTGAATTAACTGGGTTAACCCATCAAACCTGAGATTCATGTCATGAAAGTTTGATAACTAAATAGAAAAAAAAGTTGACAGGTTAACCCAGAATTAACTCGGTTAACCTGTGAAACCAAGTTAACCAGTCAGACCTAGGATATTTGTCATGAAAGTCTGATAATTAAATAAAAAAAAAATTAACACTAACAAACTAAACTAAACGGGAAAAAAATTAATTAAAAAAAAGAAAGAAAAAACTTCAGGTTACCTTGTCAAACCAGGTTAACCCGTTAAACCCGAGATCCGCGTCATAAAAGTCTGATAACTAAATAAAAAATTTAACATTAACAAAAGAAAAAAAAAAAAAAATGGACAGGTTAACCCGTAAAACCAGGTTAACCCGTTAGACCTGCGATATGTGTCATGAAAGTCTGATAACTAAATAGAAAGAAATTTAACATTAACAAACCAAAGTAAATGAAAAAATTAATTAAAAAGGAAAAAAAAAGAAAAAACAAAAGACTCCAGGTTAACTCGTCAAACCAGATTAACCCGTTAAATCTAGGATTCTTATCATGAAAGTTTGATAACTAAATAAAAAAAATTTAACATTAAAAAAAAATAGACGGGTTAATCCAGAATTAACTGGGTTAACTCGTGAAACCAAGTTAACCCGTGAAACCTGGGATATGTGTCATGAAAGTTTGATAACTAAATAAAAAGAAAATTAACATTAACAAATTAAAGTAAACGAAAAAAATTAATTAAAAAGAAAATAAAAATCCGGGTTAACTCGTGAAACCAAGTTAACCTATTAAACCCGTAATCAGTATCATAAAAGTGTAGTAACTAAATTATAAAAAATATTAACATTAACAAACTAAATTAAACAAAAAAAAATTTATTAAAAGAAAAAAAAAACAAAGAAAGAAGAAGAAGAAAAAAAAAAGCTAAAGGCATCAAAAATGAAAAAATAAAAAAAAGTTGCTTAAAAAAAAACAGCTCAGCCTTTTACTGTGGATTGCTACAGTAAAAGACCGAGCAATTTTGGTATATTTCTAATATTCTTATTAATTTTGTTATGTTATGGATTTTTTTTTTACGTCTGTTTTTTTTTTTGAAAGGTGAGCATAGAGAATAATTAATAAGATGACACTAGTTATTTTTTTAGGAATCATAAAATTTTTTCAATCTATTAGTTACTCTTTGCGCCTCTTTTAAAGAAAACAAAGAGATACAAGCAGGAGAGATAAATTACAAGTGAAGATATTCTTATCATTTTTTTGTGAGTCATGAGTATAATTTTGAAACCTGGCCCGACTCGACGGATCGATACAGGAATGGAACCGAGTCAGGTTGAAAAAAAAATAAGAGAAGAAACAACCTGGTATAACCTGACGACTTGGTCAAAAACCCAGTTTTAACCTGTTGACTTTTGTTTTTTTATTAAAATAACGTCATTTTGATTTTTTTAAAAAAATTGACTTAGACGACCTGGTTTGGAACCTAGGTCTGAGACCAGGCCGGCCACCAGGCCACGTCTGAAAACTATGGTCATGAGTGTCATATTTTGTTTTCTTTTTATGTGTGTTTTTTTCTTCAAAGTGAGTCGATGGAGTAATTTTGGTTTTTATTATTTTAATTTTATTTTGAAATATAATTCTATTTTGTAATATTAATTTTTTAATTTAATGCTGAAAAATATTAAAACACACTTTGAAGAATCTTAAAAAACTGATGTTAAGAGTATGGGGAAAAAAAAATCTCATCGTATAAATTGATGTTAACATAACTTGCTATGATAAAATAACAAAAGAAAATAAAGTTTAATAACTAAAAAAAAAAAAGTAACACCAATGAACAATGAAAATCAGTTTTGTTTTAGTTTACAGTTGGAAGTGGATTTGGAATTACAAATGACACTAAAATATTTAAATAATTAAAAGTGCAAAATAAACTTTTTTTTTTTTTTTATGAAAACAATCCCTTTAGTAAACATTTTCTTTCCTGTTTCTATATATCCTTTTTACTAGTTTCTTAAACTAAAATTAAACAATTTTATTTTAATTTTCTAATCAAAATTATAAGAAAAAAAATCAAAAAATTATTCCATTCGGATCAATTTTATGGATATTCAAGATAGTTCAATTAATTCTCTCACCCCTCATTCTATATATGCTATTGGATTAAAAGAGTATTTCAAATTAAAAAATAAAAATAAAATTATAAACTCTATTTTTATTGCTATGAGTATTTCTTTTTTGTGTGTTTTCAAATGTAAAATGTTAAAATAATTCCAGTATGCGATGAGAATCACCAGTGCAAAATTGATTTTTTGTAGCATTGTTTTTGAGAGCTGTACCAAAACTTTGAGGAAGATGCAATAATGGATATGTGTTACAATATAACATCTCAAGTTACTGATGACTTTTATTGTGAACTTTTAATGGTATTTTATTACAAATATCAAACTTTATTAATGTATAGTTATTTGACTTGTGTTTTATTATAGGTTAGATTTTTTTCTTCAAAATACAATATATAGGTTTCCTCGATGTGTTTTTTATATAAAAAAATCAAAAGTGCACATAAAAAACTTATGTATACATCTAATAAAATAAATTAAAAATTATATGTGTTAATAAATAAATAAAAAATTATCAATGATAAATAAAGATAAAAATTTAAAAATTCAAAGTCAAATATAGACCAAAATAATTGGCTTCTTAACTTAGATCTTTGACCTGATTGTGTTTAATGATTTTTTTCACAAAAATAAAATCTCTATTTAATTAAATGATAATAAAAATAAAAACATGTGAAAATGGTTAAAAAAATAAAAGGCAAAAAATTATCATGCAAGGTTACACATATGAAATGTATTATCTGAAAATAAATATTTTAATTTTTTAAAATAAATCCAATTTATATAAAACATAAAAAAGTTATAGATGAATTAAAACAATCTCTTAAAAAATTAAATCCATATAAAATAACTAAAAAATACAGCCTCTATTTAAAAGAGACTATATAAACAAAATACAAGAAAGAATGAGTATTACTTTAAATATAAATTTTAAAATTATTTGAAAAAAATACATGTAAAAAATGAATTAATTAAAAATATATATTATTTTTTTTAAAAAAAAGGTCATGCACTACAGGGCTTGGCAAGCCAAGCCAACGCGTCTGACTTATCTAGTAAGGGCCCGCACACGAGCTTGCAAGTGAAGGCTTACATGCCTGGGCCTTTATTTGTTTTTTTTATTAAAAAAAAAAAAACATTTAAGTTGTTTGCCTAACTTGTTTTTGAAAAAAAAAGTTAAATAACGAGTCGTCTAATATTACTCAGTTTCTAGCCACTGTGGTGGTTGGAAAATCATGACAAATGTTTCTTCAATCCAAAAGTTGATTTCTCAACTTATTTTTGACTCAAAATACCAAGAAAACATCTTATGCAACTTGATAAACCCATTTAGGTAAAAAAAACCTTAAAAAACCATATCCAAACCCGGAATCAACTCAAAATAAAAATTTTTACCGAACTCATATATGTTTTTCTATGCAATTTCAAGGGGAAAAAGAACCTTATGTGAAATCCCCTCATCAAATGAAGCAAATTGACCTTATTATCGATTGTTTTTGTGGTCAAAATCAGCGCAATAAAAATTTCTCTCTTTAGCATTGGATTCCAATGTTTTTCTCTCACCTCTCTCAAACTACAAATTTAAAAAATATAAAAAATAAGGTTTGGGACTAGAATTGATTATGTTCTTAGATTCTGAAAACTGAAGGGACTCAATATTTATAATTTATGAATTATAAAGATCACAATAAATATTTTGCCTAAAATTTTTTAATGCCACCCATTCCCTCCGTGTTTCTCACTTTGATCTCCTAGCTTTCAATCCCATCATCCCCTAACAACTTAACATATAATTTGGTCCAATAAGAGTCAATTTTTTTTTTTTTAAAAAATGGATAAGAAAAGGCATTGTGAACACTTCATCTATAGTGTTATGTGAGGGGATTTAAAATGTGTTTTGCACGGTAAATTCCCCATGCATTTTACATTTATAGTTAATTATGATTGATATTCATTGATATTAGTTTTGATGACATTTTTGTCATGTGCCACATCAAATTCTAGGGCGTTAAGCATAGATTCAAATCGGTTTTTTTGTCTTTGTAGCCGACCCAAATTCTTTCTAATATAAAAAAGATACCTAAATAATGGTAAATGTATACGATGCCATTAAATTAAATTACCATACATGTTGCTAACATATTTAATATGACATTTAAAATGAGTTCCATGAAATCAATTACTTATGAAGTAAGTGTTTCTTTACTTGATGTAGCAAAAGGGTGGATACAACTAAAAAAAAAAAAAACCCAATATAGTTGTGATGACTAATTCTTAGCACACATCCTTAAGGTATTATGGTATTAAGGAGACTATATGATAAAAAAAACCAATTTGAAACTTGGGATTTGTTGCTCTGTCCATGCTAAATTCAGTTCTAAGTTTATAGTGATTTACTTAAATGAGTTTAATAAGTTTAATTATTTTAATAATATAATTAGAGAACAAGATATCAATAAAAACAAATAAAAAAAGATAAAAAAATGATTTAATGTAAAAAATAAATGTTTGCCAGTATTATAAAAATGTACTGTTACAATATTCTTAAAACTTCTAAATGATCTTATTTTTTAACAATGTAAAAAATAAATGAGAACGAGATGATTGCATAGAAAAAAAAAATCTAAAATCCCATCAAATATCATGTCAAGTGAGGAAATAAAAAATAACACAATTTAAAAATAACCTAGTTATGAAACTAAGATAACCTTGTTGAAAGTAGATTTAATAAAATTACGTAACATAGTTATCAAACCAGCCTAATATTAAAGGGATACATTTAAAGAAAATATAAAAAAACCAATAAAAAAAGGCTTGATTCAACTTTGTTAAATTTGCTGTATGACCCAATACATGACATTAAGATAAATTCATAAAAAAAAGATAAAAAAAATAACAAATACCAATGTTGAACGAACCTAATGTTGATGGATGAAATTAAAGAAATATATTTAAAAAGACCTAAAAAAGAATGAATCCAACTCGATCTAATTTTCAAAACTCATGACACAAATCATGAGATCAGATTATAATATAAACTGCAGACTTGAAAAAAAAATAATAAAAATTCTCAACCAACCAAAATAATTAGAGATAAAATTGAAAAAACAAATTCAATAAAAAAAGGATAAAAAATAATAGATTTGAAAAGAATGGAGATCAAATTTGACACAAAAATAAAATAAAATCAAACAACGAGGGATGAAATTGAAAAACAATTCCACTCAAGAAAATGATAAGAAAAAAATAAAAATAACAATAAAAAAATAAAGACTAAACTTGATATAAAAGCTAAAAGTCAATGGATGAAACTGAAACGAAAAATAATTCAATAAAAAATTGAAGACCAAATATATTGAAATAAAAAAGACGAGGATTCAATTTAATTAAATAAACAAATAACAAGATTTTTTTGTATTTTTTCAATGTCCAGCGTGTTTTTTTTTTGAGGAGGGGAAAGAAAAAAAATAGGAGGGGGGGACTATGTCATTAGTGCTCAACTATCACTTGTTTGGTGGTATGTGCTTGACCATCAGGATAGAAACGGCAAGACGCATCAAACATCGCCTTATAATATGGTGTTTGAAGTTTTTTTATCATCACACACTAAATTTTTATTTTACTAATATTGTTTTATATATACAAAGATCTAATTATTCTTGAACCCATTTGAGAATTATTAAAAAATAAAATAAAATGATGAAAGTTCCCTTGAATTCAAAGCCCAAAGAGTATTATTCCAAGGGGCATTTAAATAATTGCATCATGCATAAAACCCTGAAAAGTAAAAAAAGCCCCTTGACCTATGTTAAATATATATTTTTTTAAGAGTAATTTAGTAACCACACTATGTAATAAAATATAAAAATATCAATTAATCCCAATCAATTTTGTAATGGAAAATGAATTCTACAAAAAAAAAAAAACCTTTTTACCCCACGATGAAGCTAAATGAGTTTGCACTCCAGGATTAAAACAATAATTTCAATGTAAAAAACTACAGTGAAATGTAAGTTTGGAAACAGTAAATGAGCTGTTTTAGCTTTTGTTACAGGGAGCTCCTCTTTTAGCTTTTGTCATGAAGGTTAAAAAATGAGACTGGGTTGGGCCTTGGGCCGGCCGGGCCGGTGGATATATCTCCTTGTTGATATCTGCCATAGCTCCGACAGTCCAAGAAAAATACAAACTTTTCTTGTACGCGTGGACCCAGCAACATATTGGTAGGGATGTACCTTTTAGTTTTTACCTTGTACTCCTTTTCCTTCTCTCAAACAATACTCCCTTCATTTTTATTGAAATAACATATATTTATTTTATTTATAATTTATACCATTATAAATTTAAAAATATCCTGAAACATGATGATTGCTGTATTAGCCAGCACAAGCTACCATACATATCACCTATCTGTTAAATCTCCGCCCTTCCTGCCTTATCATACCATCTCTCCCCTCTATCTCTTCCTCTTCTCACCATTTCTTTCTAAGAGCTTCATTTCAAAACCTCTTCAATGGTTAAGTCCTCCTCAGCATCCAACCTCTGAAAGCCGCCCTTCGTTGCTCGCAGCTCTTTAGCCTTCTTTACTCAGAATTGTTTTCCTCGAATACATATGCTTTCCTCTGCTGCAAGTCTTATTGGTTCGAAACATCAATACAGTGCATTAAAAACCCCTTTCTCTGTCTTCTTCAATTCTTGAAGTTGCAGAACTCAAAAGAGTTCTGTATTTGGTAATTATTCCTTGAATTCCATATATATATACACACATAACAATTCTTGAGCTGGTCCATGCCATTAATGTATACATGTCCTTGTCCAGAAAGCTGCGTTTTTTTTCCTTTCCCAGTTCTGAAATGCCCTGCTGTTTCAATCTTATGCTGTTCTTGTTCTTTCTTTCGTTTACAAATTTAAACAGTGATTCCCTTGGTTGGTGTCGAATTCTTTCTTTCTTTATCCATTTTAGATGCAAGAGGGTGCTGGGATCTTATCCTCTTATCTGGACTTTCTTAACAAGACTTGTTTTCGTCCACGCAGTTATGCAGAGAAGAATTATTTTATTCCTGTAAAAAGGAACGGACCCATTAATTCATTGAGATTTGTTGAAATACAGGTACACTTGGGAGATTTGTGCTCATTGAAACAAGCAAGAGCTGAAAATGGCACCTAGGAACAGTCGTGGCAAGGCTAAAGGAGAGAGGAAGAAGAAGGACGAGAAGGGTATCGATTTATTTTCCAACAGAACATTGTTTAATTTAATATAATAAATCGATCATGAAGACCCTCTTGAGTCCATTCTACCAGTCACCAGCTAATGTATCTAATGTTCTAATCGACTTCTTGTGCAGTTCTCCCTGCTGTTGCTGATATCACAATAAACCTTCCCGACGAGACTCATGTTGTTTTGAAGGTTTGGTGCTCCGGAGTCATGGCTCTTAATTATATTAGCAAATTCTTTCCAAGGAATTGTCATTTTTGCTGCACTTACATAGCTAGCATCTTCTACTCGTAGCCGTCTCTACATTCCTTATAATTTGCCAGGCATGTTTTGCTTGGTTAGGTTCCGCAGGCTTGATTTTTTGGATGGTAGCTTGAATACTTCAGTGCTCCAGCCATGGCAGTGTGTCCGCCATGAGCTCATTGGCTGAATTAGAATCTAATTTAGGCAATAATTAACTGTCCCTTTTCTGGTCATTATTTTACTTTTCAGAGTTTTTTTAATGTCTTTTTATATTGAAATATCAAAATATTTAAAAATATATATATAATTTTTTTTTTCAAAAAACGTTTTAGCCTGGAGACATTAATCACTGGTTTTTGAAAGGCGTGGAAACAGTTGAAAACGTTTTAGATACGCTAGCAAAACTTTCAGAATGGTGTCACTCTTTTCAACAAAACGGGTTTGACAAAATCTTGATTTCCTCTATTACTCGCTTGAATATGTGATTAGTAAGAAGATGCATGATATGACTTGATTGCAAGGAAAACCTGTCATCTTCTTGCTCGTTTTCCTTTTCCTACCCAGCATGTTCTCAGGAGAAAATATAGTGACATTTGTTACTCTTTTGGTATGTGTTCATCTGCCCTCTCACTGCTAAGCCACGTATCAATCTTGAGCAGGGAATATCAACGGACAGGATCATAGATGTTCGTCGGCTTCTATCGGTGAATACTGGAACATGCTATATCACGAACTTTTCATTATCACACGAGGTGAATATAAAGAGTGAAAATTATTGACTCTTGTTTTTTTCCCTACATATACGGTGTCGTGTGGGTGTTTTAATGTCGGTCAAGTCCTCATGATCAATTAAGAATGACAAGATTAATCGATGCGCTTCACTATTGATGTCACGTGGGCGGAAAATCTAAAACACAGGATTTGCACTGATTGTCAAAGACGATCAAAACGTGGGGCTTTCCATTTTTCAACCTTATTTTGTGTCCACGTCCAGAAAAGAAAGGGGCATTAAAGTAATTTACCTTTCCGTGTCTTATTGACAGGTCAGAGGATCGCGGTTAAAAGACACGGTCGACGTGTCAGCTCTCAAGCCCTGCGTGCTCACTCTGAGCGATGGTAAGAAGCAAAAACCCCCCTGCAACAAACGGCGCCGTTTCATTCTTTAAGCGACAGCGTCTACTTTTACGTGCTTCATTCTCCACTTATTTTTCTCGTTTGTAACAGAGGACTACGATGGGGAGCTTGCAGTGGCGCACGTTAGACGACTCCTCGACATCGTGGCATGCACAACGTGCTTCGGTCCATCGGCGACTGCGCAGGATAAGCTCAAGTCCGATACTGGAAAGAATGCGCCGGCTGCGCAGGATAATAAGACTTCTAAGAAAACCACCACCAAATCTCCATCCACCGCCTCTATGTCCACTAAGAAATCATCGTCACCAAAATCAGCATCGAAAGATGTTCCAGTGGACGCAGAGGGAGAAATGAGCCACTCGTGCCCTAAGCTTGGGAGCTTTTACGAGTTCTTCTCTCTCTCGCATCTCACCCCTCCTCTTCAATGTACTCTCTCTTGCTGATTAAAAATAAAAGAGCGTCATTTTGAGATAATTGAGGGTATAATTGGAAATGACAGAAAATGTGATTGGTGTTGTTGCAGTTATAAGGAAG
Organism: Populus tomentosa; assembly: GCA_018804465.1. NCBI lineage: Eukaryota > Viridiplantae > Streptophyta > Magnoliopsida > Malpighiales > Salicaceae > Populus > Populus tomentosa. The sequence goes on from CM031971.1 coordinate 12,586,390, forward strand.
GCAACGAAAAGAGAGATTGATGAGATTTCCGTGGATGATCATCTTTTCTCGCTTGATGTAAGATTGTTTTATTTATGAATTTGCTTTTATCTTTTGACAAGGCTTTTTTCTTAATTGTTGTTGAAATGATCAGGTGAAGCTATGCAACGGGAAGCTGGTTCAGGTTGAAGCTTGCAGAAAAGGGTTTTATAGCGTTGGAAAGCAGAGGATTTTATGTCACAATCTTGTTGATTTGCTAAGGCAGCTTAGTCGAGCTTTTGATAATGTTAGTTTCACCACCTTGCTCAATTTGTGTGGGCTGAGTTTTTTTTTTTTTTTTTTTGTATCGGATAATATTCGAATTGGTGCAACCTGTATCATTTTTCGGCTGGAATCCATGAACTTTCTTAAAAGATCATTTATTGTTTGGATAAACAGTTAGTGTCCGTGCACATGACATATGCTTTTCCAATATTTTTCTGAGAATGAAGTTTAGTCTGTAAATGAACTTAGATTTATCTTTTCTTGAGATACTACGTTGCTCTCAGTTTAGACTTTGTTGAAGTGATATGGATGTCATGTCTTATTTGTCAGGCTTACGATGAGCTCATGAAAGCATTTGCTGAGCGTAACAAGGTATCTAACCTTTGTGTCGATTCTTCTCTCACAAAAAACAAGGGAAATAAACTGTTCACTTGTGATTTAATGATTTCTTGCTGATGTTGCAGTTGTTGTTTCCAATTTTTAACCTTTTTGTTGCTTCCTGGCCTTTTATAGTTTGGGAATCTTCCGTATGGTTTTAGAGCAAACACATGGCTTATCCCTCCTGTTGCAGCACAGTTGCCATCAGTTTTCCCTCCTCTCCCAGTTGAGGATGAAACATGGGGAGGAAATGGGGGTGGTCTAGGAAGAGATGGGAAAAAAGATTTAATACCTTGGGCTGATGAGTTTTTGTTTGTCGCATCCATGCCTTGCAAGACAGCTGAGGAGAGGCAGATTCGAGACAGGAAAGCCTTCCTTCTTCACAGCCTATTTGTCGATGTTGCTATTTTCAGAGCCATTAAGGCTGTGCAACATGTAAAACTAAAGCCAGATTTACTGGGTTCGGTTGCAAACAGTGATATTCCTTATACAGAGAGAATTGGGGATTTAAGCATCACAGTTATGAAAGATGCTTCCAATGCAAGCTCTAAGGTAGACACTAAAATTGATGGGATTCAAGCAACTGGAACTGATAAGAAAAATTTAGTAGAGAGGAACCTTTTGAAAGGGATCACTGCTGACGAGAATACGGCTGCTCATGTAAGTTCCAGAAAACATGATTGATCAATGATGCTCTTCCAAGGGTTTGGGATTTTAATTTTAGTTTAATCGGTAAACTGGTGAATACTTTTGCATTTTGACTGCAGGATATTGCCACCCTTGGTTTTCTTAATGTAAGATACTGTGGTTTCATCGCCATTGTAAAAGTTGAGGTGAGGGATGAAAAGAAAGCCAGTCCTCCATCCCAAAGCATTGAACTTGAACAGCCTGAAGGTGGTGCAAATGCCCTTAACATCAACAGGTCCTTACCATCTTTTCCTATTGATGAACTAGTATTAAAATGAGCCACTTCCCATTGAAGTTGATAGTTATATATGCAATAGAGATCTTAGATATCATCTATCAGTGGAGTTGTATATCTGCCAGTGGTTGTGCTAAGAATCATATACGATTGCTGTATTCTAGCTTTGAACAAGCAGTGAAAACTGTGATGGATCATTCGTTAGTTGGGAGCCAATAGTTTTGATGTTTTCTATTTTGATTTGTCCAAAGATATGTATCAGTCCCATATAAGAAATTTAGTCAGCTTTGATTTATTACATTTTTTCAATTTTAGAAGTGGGTCTTTTTCTTGAACAATTTTAGAATGCAATGGCGATCCAATTCGATACTGTGATATTGTTTCCATTTCAAATAAATTATGCTGAAGTTAAATTTTAACCCTGCTTTGTCCTTAAGAATCTCAATGTGGGTGACTGACATAGAATCTTAATTTCTCCTATCTTGGAAAATACCAATCATGTCTTGCGATATTCAGCTCCAAAATTTTCAAAGATAGAAGTCTTTGAATGGTGATTTGATTGATTCTCTAGCTATTTGGCATGTCGGTTCTTACCTGTAAATCTATTTTTTGTTACTGGCATTTAAATCAACGAGGGTTTTATGACATGCATTCCCATGCTACCGTTGTGTTATTGTACCAATCTTAATGATTGCAACATCATACCAGAATGGAAGATTTTTATACCCAAAAGCTGATATTTCAGGTTTTAATATTAAGACTTCATGGTGATAGCATACGCTCCATAATTTGGTTCTCTTCTAGTTGTTTGGCTTCATTCATTATACAGAGATCTAACTTTGCCTTCCTTACAGCTTGAGACTACTTCTTTACAAAACAATACCTTCAGAGCACACAAAGCAGACACCAAATCTGCAAACTTTGGAATGTGAAGAGCTCTGTGCTTCCGAAGCAATTGTAGAGAGATTGCTGGAAGAAAGTGTTGCTAGGCTTGAAGAAGAGGCACCAGAGCAGGATCATTTGGTGAGATGGGAACTTGGAGCCTGCTGGATGCAACATTTGCAAGACCAGAAAAATACTGAAAAAGATAAGAAACCTTCCACAGAAACAGAAATGAAGGTTGAGGGACTTGGGACACCTCTTAAGTCCCTTAAGAACAAGAAAAAATCAGATGAAAGCCATGTGAAAATGCAGTCGGAAAACTCAAGACCTGCCTTTGATGGTTTAAGCGGGGCAGTTGAAGATGCTACATTGCCTTCCATGGAATCTCACCTTGAAATTGATGCCAAAGATAATGAGCTTGCACTGCAGCAGTTGTTGTCTGATGCAGCCTTTATTCGACTAAAAGGATCAGATACTGGACTTCATCGCAAGGTACTATTTTCTTGACTGTTCATTGCCTTATTGTTTGTATTATTTTCCCCTCTATTAAGGAGTTAACTAACCTATGAAGTGATTGACAGTCTCTGCGAGAGCTAATCGACTTGTCTCATAGATATTACACAGAAGTTGCTCTTCCTAAACTGGTACTCGACCTTTTTCATTAAATTATCTCAACCAAACCTGCATTTCTAGAAGTTTACTATAGCTCCTAGATTGAGTACTGATAATGGAACACAGGTAGCAGATTTTGGTTCACTGGAGCTTTCACCTGTCGATGGCCGGACTCTAACTGATTTTATGCATACTAGAGGTCTTCAGATGCGCTCCCTGGGACATGTTGTAAGTTCTTTGTTATCGTGCACCCTTACTTTTTAATCTTCAATACACAGTTTAGTTACATTTATTTGTCCACAAAGGAAATTTTAATTCCATATCTACCTTCTCTTTGGACACAATTATGTTTAACTTTAACGAATGCATCTGTTTTACACTTTTTTAAAACCTTGTTTGTGCTTTAACCATCCAGGTTTTCTGAGGATTTTCCAATCAGATCCTTGTATATTCATGCTTGACAATGAGATCTTTTATCCTGCCATTGTTCTTATGTATAAACATGCATATTTATGTTGTTGTCTGAGCTGGTGCTCATGTTAACTGTATGTGATCCTAATAGTTTTATAAGGCCTTTTCTAGACACTTAAGCGTGCTTGAAACACAGCTGTGATAGATAGCCTTGAGGCATTAATTTTTGAGTGGTGATATTGTGTGGCCTAAGCTTCACAAGATACTGAGCAAACTTCACAAGATAAGGTGCACGCCTTTAAGATCGTCATTTGCAGCTTCTGCTCTCAAGGGCACAGTCAGTTGCTTGATTGACTGAAGGCAGGGCCAGCTCTCTTAGTTCGTCAGTTGTAGCATAACTGATAGGGTTGATTACTACGTATAAAAAATTTCCTTTTTTGCATATATAATAAAAATTCTCACCTGTTTTATCTTCATGTGTGTGCATTTACTGCACCATTTAAACTTACTGTTTATTTCAAAGTGCACTAAATGTTAAAGTTCTAGCCAATTTTATTATAAAACCAATATTCTTGAGGTTTACGCCTCAACCCCTTTGGAGGCTTATGCTGCTCCTCTGAGGAGGTTATGTGCCTCCCCTTATGCTCTCTCGTTTTGAGACAAAAGTTGTCTTTGATCTAGGGTGTTTTTAGTTTATAAGAGTTTTAAATTAACTTCATAAATGGCTGCTATATTTTTGATGTGGCTACTTTCTTTACCTTAGAATTGTCCATGGTTTTCGATTCCAGCAAGTTAATGTGTTAACAACTCTTCTTATAATTGTCTGTCTACCTTTTAATTTGATTTTTCATATTAGACAATTTCTGCTTTTTATATTATAAACCAGGTAAAGCTTTCCGAAAAGCTGTCACATGTGCAGTCACTCTGCATTCATGAGATGATAGTACGAGCTTTTAAGCACATACTTCAGGCTGTGATTGCTGCTGTTATGGACCATGACAAAATTGCTGTATCAATAGCCGCTGCATTAAATTTGATGCTCGGGGTTCCTGAAAGTAGAGATTCAATCAAGTCTTTGCATGTCCATCCTCTTGTATGGAGATGGCTGGTGGTATTTTTGAAGAAGCGGTATGAATGGGATCTTAGCAGTTCAAACTTCAAAGATGTGAGGAAATTTGCAATCCTGCGTGGGCTGTGCCACAAGGTATATTTCTGCATGTGCTCTAGAATGCATAACAAGTGGGATATAGGGACTCAAAATTGTTTAATCTACAAAAACCTGGCTTCTTTCCCATTTTTGGTATTCTAATGAGTTGTAGGATGCGTCATTTGCAATTAATTCACTGGATCAGTTTGGTAAATATGTCCAAACTTGATTATTTTTGGTGAGGCACAATTGTAAACCTGTAAAGCATTGGCTTTGAAGCACATGAGTGTATTTCCTCCCTGATTGTGGCATTCCTCCAAATGAAACAATACCTTTTAAAGGAATTGATTGCATATTCTTGCACACATTAATCTTTTACTTGATTTGGGAAAATCAAAACAGGTACATGTATAAACTGACACTCCTTTGTCTTCTCCCATCCTCTCAGGTGGGCATTGAGTTGGTTCCAAGGGATTTTGATATGGATTCTCCACATCCATTCAGAAAATCAGATGTTGTCAGTCTGGTCCCTGTGCATAAGGTGATTACTAGAGATTAAAGTGGTTGTGCTTTTCTCCTTATAATCCATATTGACTCGTACCTTTTTATTTTCAGCAAGCAGCATGCTCCTCTGCAGATGGAAGGCAACTCCTGGAATCATCAAAAACAGCTCTAGACAAGGGAAAACTTGAAGATGCAGTCACTTATGGGACAAAGGTTGGTGGGTTCTGATATTGCACTTCTGATACTCTTTGTAAAGGACATAGTTGTCATGGCTTCTGTTTTAATAATCTTTTACCTGTTTTTCGCATGTCAACAAGGTGCTTCACCAACCGTTTAATCAACCTTTTCCGTTGGTACTATAGTATTTTAGCTGATTCGTATCTGTGGTGTTCCAGGCTCTTGCAAAGCTAGTGGCCGTTTGTGGTCCCTACCATCGAATGACCGCAGGAGCATACAGTCTTCTTGCTGTGGTATTGTATCACACTGGGGACTTCAATCAGGTCTATTTATTGTCGATATTTTTCTTCTTTTCTTCTTTTTTTCCCCTGATGTAGCTGGAAATTTTCTCCAATAACACCCAGATTATTGTCACCTTACTAAATTGCTTATTAGTAGCGGAATGACATAGTATAGTTACAGAGTCGACCCAGAAACTTTGCATTCCATTATTTTAAGGACTTACGTTTTGTGCTGATTTAATATTCTGTTCACTTTACAGGCAACTATATATCAGCAAAAAGCGTTGGATATTAATGAGAGAGAATTGGGACTTGATCATCCAGACACAATGAAAAGCTATGGGGATCTTGCTGTGTTCTATTACAGACTTCAACATACTGAGCTGGCTCTTAAGTATGTTTTATTCTTTTTACATTAGAAGTTTTAGTCTTGCATGATACTATGTAATTTCATGTTTTGCATTCATTACATTTTAATCTGATTCTGGCTTGATGTCAAATGATTGTCTCCTGGACTGCCTGATTGTATTCAATTATCTATGTTTATAATCAGAATGATGATTGCTCTCATAGTGATTCTGCACCATAGATGTTAGATATCAATTGCTTGTTTGTGCTCGTTTTGATTATCATATTTAAGGGACATGGTTTTTTTATTTTATTTGACAGACAAGGTTCTTATTTATATTGCTTAAACCAAGATCCCTTCCTTTTGTCATTTTGGATTTCTTTTGAGTGATAAAATCATTTTATTTGACAGACAAGGTTCTTATTTATATTGCTTAAACCAAGATCCCTTCCTTTTGTCATTTTGGATTTCTTTTGAGTGATAAAATCTTACCTGGCTTTTCCTAAGGCTTGTTTTTGTACTTCTTTTGTGAGTTCTGGGAGATACCTGTAGTTAGGTTCATTTGTTATAAATTGCTCATGTTTTGTGTTTTACCTTTACCCTAGTGTGAGAATCCAGTACTGTTGTTGATTAGGTATGTAAAGCGTGCTTTGTATCTTTTACATCTCACATGCGGTTCATTACACCCAAACACTGCTGCAACATACATCAATGTGGCTATGATGGAGGAAGGCTTGGGAAATGTGCATGTTGCGCTCAGATATCTTCATAAAGCTCTGAAATGCAACCAAACTTTACTTGGCCCAGACCATATTCAGGTTTTATTTTGTTCTGAAGTTTGTTTATGTTTTATTGCTCATAATATGCTCACTATTTTCTAGTTGATGACCAAAGGTAAAATGGTTGGGTAAGCATATTATATATTCACTTGAAGTTATACATGAAGTGCAATATACATTACCATCTTGTCAAGCATTATAACTAAGCAGTGTTCTAAATGATCTTATAAATTATGTTCCCATCTACATCAAGAAACTTTCCATATTGTAATTAATTAGCCTTAAGAATGGCCATATTGATTTCCCTCTTCCTCCTTAAATGTAAAAATCCTTAGAAGGGGAAAAAAAGAAGAAAAAGAATGTTCATAAGCATTGAACTATTCAGATGGTCAGTAGTCAGTACCACATCTATAAGCACTTTGCGAATATATTGTAACAATATATGGCCAATGAAACTCCATTTTTTCACTTGTTATGTGCTTATAAATGAGCTAATTACTGCATTTTTTTGTGTGGTTAATAATGCCAGACAGCTGCAAGTTACCATGCAATAGCAATTGCACTCTCGTTGATGGAAGCATATCCTTTGAGTGTTCAACATGAACAAACAACCTTGCAAATTCTCCGAGCAAAGCTGGGTCCAGATGATTTGCGTACTCAGGTGTCTTGCTAAATTCATCAATTAATCTGCACCCCCCACCATCTCTCCTCCTAGGCACTCATGTTACTATCAACTACCTTGAGCTAGAAAAAAACACTTGTTAGTATGATAGTACTAGACACGCTAAATGAATTTGAACATCTTGAGAGTATTATATTCATTACTGACAACATGCATGTGTAATCCTCTGAAGTCTGACCTGCCCTTCTGGCTTGGCGATCTGAAGGTTGAAATGAAGATAAGATTGCAATTGAATAGGTCCTTGGGTTTCCTTTCAACATGACATGGAGCCATGAGATGAATGACTCTAAATTGATGACTTTAAGGGCTACATAGATTGTTTTATTTTGTTGTTTTTTGACATAGAGATTCGTTACCAAGTTTGGAACTTGCTAGAAGGGCAAGTTTGTATACATGTGCGTGACCAATATCCATTCGTAATTTTAAAATCTTAATGGAATGCTGCAGGATGCTGCTGCTTGGCTTGAGTATTTTGAATCCAAGGCTTTTGAACAGCAAGAAGCTGCACGAAATGGTACTAAGAAGCCTGATGCATCAATTGCTAGCAAAGGCCACCTAAGGTAAATTAGACCAACACTGGCCTATTGCCCCATTTAATTATTTAATGTAGTTTAACCTTCCTCTACTTCTTTGACTAATCACACCATTTGGATGCTCTGCTATTGGTGTGGTTACTTGTGTTTTTGGGATTTGCATGAGAAGCACTTTATGCTCTTTTAATTTTGTTGGAAATACATCCATGAAATTGTAACAAGTGAACTTTAAAACACACACATACAAAGAGAGAAAAGATGTAAGCTCGAGGTTTCTTCATGATCTTTGCTACACGCACAAACATCACTCGGCAAGGACTTTCATCTCACATTCAGTAGCTTCCCCAAAGGTCATCCTTTCTGTTTTTGGGGTCAAGAAGTATTTGCACAGATCATCATATCTATCCTGTTAATTTTTAGTAATTGGCTACTTTTCTAATGGGTGTGCAGAATAATTTGATCCGGCTGGATGCCACTTTTGCTTTCTATTTGATTATATGCACCATGAACATGCTGTCACATGAATGCAATCCACATATCTAGCTTATGATGCAAACTCTTGTTCAAACGGGCACATCTTGAAACTAATTTCAGTTTTTAAAATTTGGCAGTGTATCAGATTTGCTGGACTACATTAATCCAAGTCGTGATGCCAAGGGGAGAGATGTGGCTGGGAAGAGAAAGAGCTATATCACTAAGGTATCTGGATATTCGTGTTTGATTAAAACAACTCTAACTCATCATCCATGCCAATGATGTTGGGGAAAAATTACCAGTTTCTGTTCATTACATGATACTTTCTTTTTTCCTGTTAGACTAATTCAGAATGGGATTTTTCCTGCCACTTTCCTTCTCCTTCTGGGACTTGGGAGTTTCCAAGATTTGGTTTCATTTTTTTTCAAGTTACCATCACATTTGGGGTTTGTCTGAAACTTCAAGCCAAATATGTGCAACCTTGTACTGGACTGAAAAGGAATAAATGATAATACTCTCACTTGTTAAGTCAACATCTGAGGGGACCCCTACTGGAGCATTTGGAATACTTAGAAACTGTACTTTCATAGGCTCAGGAAACCAGTTGTCTTTGTTATAGAAGTACAAGGACAAGAAAACAGGGCAAAATCTAGAATAATTATGATTTTCCTTCGACCTTTTGGTTCTTTAATATTTGTTAACACTGAAGATCTCTCACTTGTCTTGTTGTAAATGAAGTAATGAAAAAAGATGAAATGAAGTTCCACTGGGCTGAGATCAACCATTTCACCAAGATATATTATCAGAAAATACATTTGTTTTATATGTAGTAACTTCTAATTTTCTCCTTAATACAACATGCTTTTGCAATTTTGCTTTTCAGGTAAAGGAAAAAACCCAACCAAATTTTGGTATCGCAAGTTCTAATGAATCTCCAAAAAATACTCCTAAAGAGGCTTTGGATGTGGAGATACATGTGCCTGAAGATGATGCTTCCCAGGAGACCAGCTCTGTCCATGTTGAATTCCAGACACCCATTGTGCAAGAGACTGTAGAAAAAAAATCAAGCATTGTGACTGAAGCCTTTTCTGAAACTCATGCTTTAGGAGATGATGGATGGCAACCAGTTCAAAGGCCAAGATCAGCTGGCTTGTATGGGCGACGACTAAAGCAGCGGCGTGGGATTGTTGGCAAAGTTTATAGTTATCACAAAAAGATTGTGGATCCTGACATGGATTACACTCCTGGCAAGAATGCTAATCAGAATCGTGGGTATTGCCTTTTAAAGAAACGGACACCATCTCATGGAAGTTATGGAGACCACCAAACTACCAATCTCCCTCAGGGTAGCAGATTTGGGAGGAGAATAGTTAAAGCTGTAACTTATAGGGTCAAGTCTGTTCCTTCATCTAATAAAACTGCTTCAACAGAGAATCTCAGAATTCACAGCACTGCTCTTACTTCATCAGAATCTGCTCCAATTTCTCCCCCTAATGACATCGGTCAATTCAAGAATTCAATAGTGAGTCTTGGAAAATCCCCTTCATACAAGGAAGTAGCATTGGCCCCACCAGGGACCATTGCTAAGCTGCAGGTCTGGTTTCCCCAAAGCAATACTTCAGATAACCAGGAAATTGGTGATGGAAAACTCAAGGAGACCAATGAAGTTAAAGAAATTGCTGGTCCAGTAGTAATGAGCGTGGAAGATAGCAGCGGAGAGAATGGTGAGAATTCTGAATCAGATCATACAGATGATTTGAAGAAGGAAACAGGTGTTGCTCTGAAAATGGAAGAACACCACTCAACTCATGTATTGGAAGAAAATTCCTCCCCGAGTATGCAAGGACCTGAATCTGGCGATATTGAGGCTCATGGAATTATACAGAATGGAATGTTGATTGACCAGATGCAAAATTCAAACGATTCTCTTCCAAAGGAACCACACGAGAAGGATTCATCTATTGAATTGGAACCACTAGTTGAACCCAGCTCCACCTTACCAGGAGTAGAGGATTTGAAGGACAAACCATTGATTTTGAATTCAGGTGATTCTCGGGGATTGCCAAATAAGAAATTGTCTGCTTCCGCAGCTCCATTCAACCCATCAACATCCATTGGATGCTCTCCACCAGTTGCCATCAACATCCCTCTTCCTTCTGCTCCTGGTGGTGTTCCAGCTGTTGCACCCTGGCCTGTAAACGTGACTCTTCACCCTGGACCTGCAACTGTCATAACCCCTCTCAATCCAATGTCCTCTCCACACCATCCGTACCTATCACCACCTCCAACCCCAAACATGATACACCCATTGTCCTATATGTATCCTCCTTACAGTCAAGCAGTGCCAACCAGTACATTTCCTGTTACTAGCAGCGCCTTCCACCCTAATTATTTCTCCTGGCAAAGCAATGTGTGCCCTAATGTGTCAGAGTTTATTCCTAGCACAGTATGGTCTGGCTGTCATGCAGTGGAGTTCTCTGTCCCACCACCTGTTGTTGAGCCAATTGCTGATCCTGTATTGGAGCCTAAAGTACAATTTGAAAATTCTGGAAGCCCAAGTCCACCTCCAACTCAGCCAGTGGACATTGACAATGTAGGATTAGCTGATGGAGAAATGAACCTTCAAGCATCAGACAGAAAGGACAACGTGAAGGAATTGACTGGAGTTGGCTTGGAAAATATCAAGGAAAATGGTCACTCAAATCCGTCTGAAGTTGAAGTTTATAGGAACGATTCAAGTCAGAAAAAAAGCCCGAAAGAAAATGTCACTAGCAGTGTTGACCAGCAGATCCATGGGGAGAAAACCTTCAGCATTTTGTTAAGAAGGAGAAACCGGAAGCAGAATCTGAGAATGCCAATAAGTTTGCTTAGTCGACCATATGGCTCACAGTCTTTCAAATTTATATATAACAGAGTGGTAAGAGGCAGTGAATCTCCAAAATCTACAAGCTTCGCTCATGGTAAAGGCTGCACAGCTAGTGCTACATGATCCTAGGTTCTGCTGTTCTCTCCAATCAAGTGATTCTGATCGTTTGGAGATAGCTGGAGGATAGTATTTTTATTTGATTATATGCACAAGGGACACACGTATCTTGAGTATTTTCTGGCTTTCATGGTCATAGCACCTTCTGGAAAATTTACAGGTTTGTTCTCTATAATCAAAGCGAATAGCACTTCTTTTCTTGATTAACAAAAGCAGATAACTTTCTGCTGAACCCACGTATATTTGCTTGCCATGAATTGCTTCTTTGAATCTTCTATTTTCTTGTATAAGTACATGCATGTAAAAGTTGTTCTCCACAATCTCTTTCTGGACTTCCAGATCACAACCGAGTGCAATATGCAGGTTGACCAATCTCCTAGTCTATGATAAAATTTGGCGTAAATGTATGCAAGATTTATTTGTGAATGTTATATTTTTATTTTCTGATAAATTTGCAGTTCTCCATTTGACTTAGTTTGTGCCTGTGCTACGGATAGTGGAGATACAGGAACAGATGCTTCCATTTTGTTCAGGTATTTCTGTGACCCTTTCTATCTCTTCTTTTCGTCAATTCCAGAAGACAATCCATTTTAGCATGATAAACAGCCCTGGTTAAAGGAGAGAAAATGTCCTTTTCAGTTAGTTGGTGTCTTGTGATGGACTCTTGTTAAATTTTACCGCAATTGATTCCTTTGAGAAACTATCCAGAGATGTTTTGGTAGTGGGTACATAGAACAGAACTTGACCACTGAGTTCATTCTTGGTATCCGTAATAAGGATGCGTCATCCATGACTATGGTAAAAATTAATCCATTTCTTGTACAAAAGTGCTTTACTTTTATGTGACAAAAAAGTGAAGTCAGCGATGACTTGAAGTTGTGGTATGGTAACAATCACCGATGCCCAAGTGTCATCAAACTGGAGATTAGTAGGCTAAAGTAGTCGAAAGGCTCCGGTCTATTATATTGAGCCACATTTTTTTTGGTTCTGCTTGATGTGCAGGTTTACAGTAGGAAGTCTGCCATTGGGACCTTCAACATATGTTTCGTCAAGTAGACAATTTTGGCTTAAAATGTAGCTAGAAAATTTTGATATCTTGGATCACAGCATCTAAATACATTCCGTACTTTTGGTTTCCCATAGCTTTGACTTTGAAATATTAATTTGATTGAATTGTAAACAAGGGAAGCTAATCCATTGAATCAAGCTATGACATTTTGTTTGGGCCCGTGCATGTTTTCCTGTTCTCTGAAAAATGCATTACTGTCATGAAAACCAAAATATTTTTAACTTCTGAAGTTCTTTTGGAAGATGAATTGTTTTTGATGTTAATGGCGTGAAAGAAATTGTTGGTAAATGGTAATGGTAACACTACTTCATTTACATTTACTCAATTTCTGAGCACAAACAGCCGAAAAAGAGAGACGAGAAATTCAACTTCACTCTTGAAATAAAAATTCAAAAAAAAAAAAAAAACTATGGTTCTTAAACTCTTCCTTTGTTAATCCTTTTCATTTCCATTTTTTTTTTAAAAAGAGCGAAAAATCTTTCCATTTTCTTTGCAAATTTTAAATTGCCTAACACAAAAGAAGACAGGGCAACCCACTGATTCCAAATATCTAAAAACCATGCCAAACCTAGCCTTTCCTCACAACAAGGAAATCCTTCAACATGGATGTCCCATCAACCAAGCCCTCTAAAACAGTAATTGAATTGGATTCATTTGGAAGGTCTCAGGTGGAGTAGTGTTCTCTGATCTCCTTAACCAAGAGCGTTTCGTCGTAGTGATTAGAAAACTTTCAGCCTACCCTCCATGACATCCCTGCAGCTCCTAAATGGATTCCCAACACAATATTGAAGGCTCCAAAGAAGAGGGCAATCCTTCCAAACCAATGGTGGTACCATTTCCAGCACTTGCAGATCTTGGCATCTCTCCTTGGCCTTCGAAAGAAAGCCAATATCTAATTTCAAGTTTGGAACATCCATCAGAATGCATTTGATATGATGATTAACAGGTGATTAAGACAAGCTCCTATATATGCATGATATCGGATGATGGCGTACCTGAAGAACACTTTGGCAAGCCCCATGCCTTTATGTGATGTACCCGGCATTAATCTTATTGCCGAGTTGTTGTCCAGGAACCACATTGGCAAGCCCCAAGAGAAACCCCAGAAATTGAATACCCGCATGTCGATAATACCAGAGTGGTTCAAGTATCTTGCAACAATTGCCCCACTAGGAAGGAAGAGACCCCATGCCAGGGTTCCTAATACCTCATGATTCTTCTTCATCTGCCCAGGATTTATACGTGCTTTAGACATAGAACCTGTGGAAGAGAAATTGAGGCCAGGTATGAATCAGAGCAATTCCTGTGAGCAACCTATATGTAAATCATCTACTAAAAAATAATAATAATTAAGCAGCCGCCTAGCTAGGTGGAGATGAACCAAACCTGCAGTGAAGTCGAAAAGAATGGTCGTCTTGTCATCATGTGATGATAGGCGGTGGTGATTGGGATAGCTGGCTCCAAAAGCCAATGTAATGGGCTGGGAAGTGAGATGGTTTTCGAACTTTGCTTGAAATACCGAGTAAATGATAGCCCCATGAATCACAACGGCAGGTGGAACTTTTGTGGGGTCCAATTCACCTGCTTCCTCTATGTCTTGTGATGGCCTGGTAACTTGCAAGCAAGACTCTTTGATTCTTGCTTGTCCTTTCCTATTAAACCAGCCCACCATAGCAGTGGATCCAACCATCCTTCCATCTTTTGAAAACCCCATTGCCACCCATCCGGTTGTGCATACAGCAGATAATATAGAAGTCACTACATCATCTTCTTTCTCGTGATACTGCATGCACAAGATGATGACTCTAGGCCATACCCATGTATAGATACAAAGAGATCAAAGAAAAATAAATCATCAAAATTTACCCTCAACAGAAAAGTATTCCAAACTGGTCTGCAGATCATGTTTGATATGTTATTGTATGGTGGAGGAAGAAAACTACTCATATAGCTATCGCAGAGCTCGGATATTTCCCGATCCATTCCAACACCATTAGAGCTGGCAGCTGGTCCCTCTTTTAGTAGACTCAGCTATGCCTTTTCCTTTGCACCATTGAAATGAAACTTTTTGGGTCGTCAAATCGCCGAGTCGACACCATCAATAGTGCTATTATCATCAATCTGTTCTTCTTTTGTGACTCCAGAATCCTAACCATCACCTTTGTTCGACTCATCAAACTCATCAGCTGCAGCCACGAGAACCCCGAGTCTCAAGACAAAAACCAAGAAGCATTATACAACGAACACAAGCTTCAAATTTTGAAATCTTGGATTTTCCATGGAAATCTAAGGATCATAACAGGAAGTAGCCAAGAATACGAAGAACAAGAAGATAGAATATCGTGAACGTGAAAGACACAGAACAGGTGGCGATTAGTTGTTGAGAGGAATCAGTCTCTTGAAAATGAAGGAAAAATTATGGTTGATCCGAATTTTTTTTTTTTGGTTGTACCAGGATATCCTCCAGCATCCTCTGGCACCCTTCCAAGTGAGGAGACTAATCCTCTTCGTTGCATCGCCGGTACCCTAAAACAGGTTTCACTACTGGCTGAGAATTCAAATTTAATTACTAGTGCCTTTGCACCACTTTCACATGTCCATGTTTTCTCTCTCGAAGTATTTAGAGGAACATCAGCGTACGTTTTTTGTTTTTTTAATCTCTGCCATATATTTCAAATTTATTTCCTTTTTCTTGGAGACCAATCTGTACTTAGCAATCTGAAAACAATATTGATGGTGTCTGTCCACAAGCTGTCATGAATCATACTTGCAAATAAGTTTCTTGGGCCATGACCTATATTTGGGCAAAGTTATCCAGAAAAAGAAATGTATGAGTAAGAAAACTCTGATTCCATCTGGTAAATTTGTTTTTTCTTCAGGAATTTGGTTAGTCTCTGCTTACCTCATAAATGTTACCAAAAGTGTTTTTTTAGACAACGTGAAATATGGACAGCAAATCTGCTGAAAAAAGTATCTGATTATATTCTGTTTATCTGTGTTATATGACCGACGAGGCGATGAAGCTAGCAAGCAAGCTGCCTTGGCACAGGTGATTGAAAGAGACGATGACGACTTTCAATTTTGCATTATAAGATAAAAAGCAGGTTTAGTTTTAACAAACTAACTGAAACTAAAGGGATTATATAGTAATGAAAGAAGTGCCATTGTTGCTAGTGCAGGGACATTGAGCTGTCGTTGTCCTGCTCGGTGATGTATTTAGCAGATTTCCCAAGTTTATCATTGTCCAGTAGATACATAAAGCTGTTGCTCGTTGTGATCTAACCGTTGATAATTGGATTTTTCTAAAATGTTCCCTTTGGCCACATGTTAAAATGGTGTTGAGGTTTTAAGATAAGAAGTTTTCTTTGTTCAAATACTTTTTAATTGTGTTTAAAAGATTTTTGTTTAGTTTAGTTATTTTATATTAAAAATAAAAAATTTATATTATTTTTTAGGGATTTTTTTGGATTTTTTAAAGAATTTAATTTTGGTTTGATTCGGTTTGGTTTTTTTTGTTTAGTTTATATTTTCAATTCGGTTCAGTTTTTTAATTTTAAACTTACAAAACCAAACCAAACCAAATAATTTTTTAAATATTCTAATCAGTTTTTTTTTATGGTTTGATTTTCTTGATTTTTATTTTATTTTCTCAGTTTAATTAATTTTTTAATTTTTTTACTCCCCTAGCATAAACAATGAAGGGTCCCCAAACCTTCTAGGAGACTTGCTTTGCAAATATCCCAGTTACCCAACCTTGACCTTCATTTCCCAACCCGTAATTTCCTTGGAGAGACCACAATCTTTAAAAGTTTTTGTAACTCATCACCATTGAAAAAAAAAGAACTATCATCTAAGAAGTAAAAAAATGGCTATAATCTAAGAAGAAGAAAAATGGATATAGTTAAAGCATAAACCGGTCATTCAAAAGTGTAACTGCTAAGAAAGCCGTGGCATGAAGCTATCTGCTCTTCCCAATCAACGTACTGGGAATTAGTATTCATGAATCAAAGAATCGGAAATCCAACAATTAAACCCCATGTTTTAAGAAAGGAAACAAGTTATTACCCTCTACTTGCCCCATGTAACTGCATCTATGTCTGCTTGGGCACTTCTGTACAACTCCAACCTCTTTCCAAGTAAGGTACGGCGCTGCATCACCGCTGGATCCTCATCCAACAAGGAAGACAACTGTCTTGTCTGAATGAATAAAAGAAGGGTAATTAGCACCGCTCAGCAATCTTCTAGCTCTCTGACATTGATGAAATAGGAAAAGGAAAAGGGATTGGAATCCTTACCTCCTTCTTGCCCAATTCCGCAAAGAAATAATCAAGCAAACTGCGCTTGGCCTCACGTACTTGACAATAGACAACAGACTTTGGAATGGAGTTCCTCAAACTTGCACAAACCATATTGACATAGGCCAAGACATTGCTCCCTGAGTTTTGTAAAGAAAATAAATAGAGAACAAATTTTTAATTATAATCATTATGAAAAGAGGCATGTACTGATTTTTCAACCTAGAACTGTGAAGATATTTTGTTTTATTTCCAAGTAAAAAGATGAACCACTGTGTCATCTCTTTTCTTTTTCTCTCTTTAACAAGCAGAGAGGGCCCTGACAACAAAGATTCACACATGACGCCCTCAAGGCACCGAAATAGAAGAAGAAATCATTTAAAGTAATCTAGTGTGAGGTAATCTCTCGCGTGCAGGTCTTAACTAAAAAACATGTCTTTCCAAAACTTTAAACAGGTCAAATTCTGCGAAAGACCGCATAGGTACCTCTAGCTACTTACCAATTCGCCTGAGATATGAATCATTATATCGGTCAAATATCGAAAGTGTAGGATTTCCACCCTTCTCAGCATCTTGAGGAAGCTTCCGGAAAAATTCAACAGTCAAGTAACTGGACTCCATATCAACTAGCTGTAAAGTTGCTTTCTTGCTTTCTTCCCTCATTCTATCCAGTGAGTCAACAGCAGCAGCGCTAACTTCCACTCTCAAAGTGGGATATTGCTTGAGTTCCTACACGCAATAGAGAGAGCAACCACTTCAAACTAAAAGGCAGGACAGAAGAAAAACAGACAATATTGGTTTTAAAGGATCAGGGTGAAACTAATATTTGCAGCAAAGAAAGAGATATTTTTCTTCATTTCCAAAGCAAAGTTCAAGAAATCTGACATAATTTTGAGCATATAAGACAAAATCTATCTGCTAATATCTTAAAAGCAAATGCATCATTTCATTGAAAAAGCACATACTACTCCAATTAAGTAAATCAATGTGTGAGTGGCATGAAAATTTATGAATGAACTTCAATGGATTCATTAAAGTAAGAATCACGGAGACTTACCATTGTCTCACTGATAGACTTATGAACCAGATCCTTCAGTATAACATGAACCTGAAATCATGGCAAAAATAAGAAATCGGATTAATTGACCCACATTTTATGGAAACTGCAGTAACAAAACATGAAATCCAGAGGGTTTGCTTTTCCCTTTCCCTATTTTTCTTCTGGCATGGAAAACAGCAGTCTTGAGATGAAAACATCAATAACAATGCATGCCAGATACAAACCGAAATCCCATACCATTGCTATAGAAAAATGTATGATTATTAACAGCATGTTTGACATAATTTATATTCTAAAGATAGATAAACTTTAACCTTCGAAAAAGACGGAGAAAAATAGAACTAGAAAGAAGTCTCCTAGATCAAAGCAATAAGAACATATTTTAATTTCAATCTAGAATCTAAAGGTGGAACCAAAAGGACGGAGGAAAGAAGTGGCAGTGCAAGCTCAAGTACACATGCCACTTGTGCATAATTCAGGTTGCCCAAAATACGGATTGAAATTCTGACCAAATCACATAGCAGTATTAATAGCTACACTCCCCTTAAACAAAACGTTTCCTATGGTCACTAGCAATTAGGTTTCCAGACACACAATTACAATGAATACATATGCATACCGCATCAACAGCTGCCTCTGCAGGACCTCTGATAGTCACCAAAGTAGATTCAATAAGACGGCGATAACCTTGTTCAGGAGCTATTAAATGTGGCTGATATCCATCAGCTTCAGTTATCAGCTTTCGTACATTGTCCATTGAAAGGTGTTTATCAAATTGCAACCTTTTCAGAGAAGCAGGCAACTGGTTATCAAACACGTTGTAGATTTTATCACCACCAGAACGTCTGTAGAAAACAAGTCCCATCAATCCCATGGTTGAAATGCAAACCATCATGTGAACAGAATTGCATTCCAATTAATTCAAAAAATGCAAATACATACGTGCCATCAAGATGTTCTTTAAAAATTTGATCAAAAGAACGACATATTTCCATTATCATATACAACTTTCCCTGCATTGAAAATAAATAATGGCAAATCAATGATATTTGATAAGGAAAGAACAATGCATACTGTAATTGTAAATAAACTTCACAGAAAGCAAAAAAAGAGCAGAAATAACATTGTTAAAGGAAGAATGAAAAAGGAACTGTAAGAATAATCGAACCAAAGATAAAATGGAACACTTACTCCAGCATCAGTAGCAACTGGCCTCCCAAGACGACTTAATTCTGTCTCTAGTTCATTTATGGTTTTGCTAATAAGAGACTGAAGGCCAGGGATTCGAGACTTGATGACTTGTTCCAAATGCTGAAATTTTTTACCACATCCAGTATCAGAATGAAATTAACAGAATATAAATGGTTTATAAACGGGCAACAGGGAAACAAGAAATCAAGTAAACGAAGATACAGTTGATTTCATTTTTTCCAACAAAAACTTGCTACCATGTGAAGGTTATACAATATAGGACATTTCCATCTATACAAATTAACTGCTGCAAATGAGAATTTCTATACAAATCTTGGATTAGTGTCTGTGTGCGCGCACCAGAAGACATCTGTGAGCATCTGTGAATCTATGCACACATGTAAATTCCCACTAACATCTCAGCGTACCTTAGAAAGCAACTTTCCTAAATGTTCAGAACCCATCCTGCTAGCAAGATGCCCGTATTCAGGGCTATTTTGAAAATACTCCCGCTCTCTGCGCCGAGCAGCAATCATGTCCACACTTTTGTTAATATCAGCTTGAGAGCGATTCACAACACCAATCCAAGGAAACTGTAGCTTGTATGATTTTCCTTCCAGGATCTGATAAGCCAAAAATATTAGTAGAAATTCATTGCAATGAAACTTCAACACATCCATGTTAGTAATAACATTACAACAAAGGCAGGAAGAAGTAACATTAAGCTTTTAGAACATCTTTAACCACTCTTCCAAACAATACTCCATCTACTTAACTAAAATCAGCATTACCACATCCAATAACAAACATTGCTTTAGCTTCACAATGACGAATGACAAACGAGAATGTTTACTGATTTGATACCACATACAAATGATAAATGCCAAAGATGATTTAAATATAAAAACTCCCCATGTATCACTATATTCCCACTGTATCAAACGTTAATGCATTTTTTGTGAAGAAAAGGCCCATATGAAAGAGCAGGGCTACATGAATCCAACAGAAAACTGAAACTCTACTGTCTAATAAAAGTATGAGACTTGATTGTGAACTTATAGTATGAAACTCACATCAACTGCATCAGTACCCTTGTCCATGAGATCAATCTTTGTTAAAACTCCAAATGTCCTCTCCCCTGAAATCCGATCATCAAATAAAAGGGTAAAATATCTTGTCTACAGTAATCATCATCATGTTAAATAAAAATGAATGTGATAGAAAATTCTAAAATTTCAAAATTTAACATTTGACTGATGAATACACTCAATTTTGTTAAGTGAACACGATGAACACACCACTCTCCCAGATGAAGACAAATGAGTTTCAAATTGAAAGTTGGTCACATAAGATAAAAGGCAAAAAAGAAAACGGACCAGAGAGAGAGAGATGAAAACAGGTTGTTAAACGCATTAATCTACCCTGGATCCACTGAATTACTATCTAAGTCATCTTTATAACTTGTCCCCTTGTACGTTTTGAGGTATACATGTTCCTCCACACTGCTGGAAAATGGAAATTTTCCTCTTTTACCTTTTTTCTACATATCAAGTTTGCACTAATTTTCAAATATTGATCTGATTATTCTTTTGTGTTGAGTAATGTTGTAGCAAAGCTGACTTGCTCTATCCAAACAATGAAGGCAAATGAATCCATTAAGTTCATTTTTGCACCAGGTGAATATGTACAGTTGTCTGAAATCTTACCTCTAGGGTCAACTTCACGGGAGATCTTAATTGCATCGCTTGTCGCGAGATCTTGATTTGCAGGAGAAATTGCCAGAATAATACAGTTTGGCTGAAAGATTAGAGTTAATTTAATATTGCACCCCAAAAAATTCACAAAAATTGGACTAAAAGGGACAATTTATGCATGTGGTAGATCATGTTGAAAATGATTTATACCATTAAACATTATGAACATTCGCAATGAACATATTTATGATATAATAAATACAATCAAAATGCTCTCAGAAGCTCTAATTGGAATCATTTCCATTAAGTTTGACTTTTGGTACCATATAGTATGAAACATTTGAGGAAAATTACCTTCTCAATGTATGACCGGACCATGTTCTCGATGTCATGCACGATACTTTCAGGTTGACCCTCTATGATGACCCAATTTAACAGATTGGCCATTAGTCACTCTTGTGTGGGAAACAGGTAAAATATGTATGAACATTAACAGAAAAGACTTGTCACAATAACTCACCAACAGCTACTTTAGTAAGTCCAGGAAGATCAACCAATGTCAAATTCACAACTGGAAAGTACAAAAAATCACAAGAGACATTCAGAGTGTTTTGTATAAGATAGTGCCGAATAGAAGGCAATTACTAACAAGAGAAATCCAGAGCACTCTAAATAAAATTCAGGCCATACACCTGACAGAAAACTGGAGACAGATTATTTGAAAAGCATAAAGATGAAACGAAATTTTGAAACTTAGTTGAATACAAGTCCATTCTCAAGCAAAGAATGATAGAATGATCAGCACATTGTAACACGCCAGATTAATATGACTGGCTGATTGTGGCCCCTCTGATTCTCTGCTCATCACATCAAATAATAAAAATGACAGTCCATATATTGTTGGTTTATAATCACTCACTCAGAATGAACTAAAGCTAAAACCACATGCATCTAAGTAAAAATAGTGTAATGAGCATCGCAGTCTCACCATTAGGAGAAAAAATGCTTAGATGGATTGGAACACTAGAAATTTGTTTGCTTCGACCTGTCTCTCGATCAGTCTCATCGGCGATCTCTTTCCTCACGGCAGCTATACATAATAGAAATATGGTTAGCAACTGAGATAGAAAATAAAACATATATGCATACAAACAATTGCCAAAACTAACCAAACGATGATAAAACAGAAACTAGTTGTCATCAACATATGCATCACTTGGCATTTATTGCAACTTCTGTCTAACAGTCATCAAAAAGTAGCAAAAAGAGGAAAAACACAAGGCCATAGATCATACCGAAATCAGTAAATTTCTTTCTCGGGAGGTGCATAAACTCTGCGTATTCTCTTCCTTCATCAATCTTATGAAGCTGCAGGACAAGAGGACGCCGTGTAACAATCCCTGAAAAATACTCGCATCACTAAAGGCCATAGAAAAGAAAAATTCACCAACAAATACATAATCTCCGCGTGCAAATATTGCGAGCATGGAAGGTATCAACAGCTTAAATACCTGCCCCACGAGGTAAGAAGTCCTTTCCAACAATGCTCTCCAGCACGGACGATTTCCCGGAACTCTATGAACGATTAACACGTTTAGATGATTAAATAACAAATAGTTCAAAAGGGTAGAAATTCCAAATAAATAGTTGAAAAGATTTTGTGGAAGTAGCGCGCATTTAAGCTGATCAAATGAAAAAACATCACTTTATTAAATAAATGAACACTTAAAAATAATAATAAACCCAAACATCTTAAAATTGATAGTAATTATAGGTTTCGTGTGATTTGCATTCAATTATGAAAAAAAAATATGTGCAAAACTAATGTTTCAAAATAACCAAAAAGAAGAAAAATAAAGAAAATGATCACGGTAGTATTAAAAACAATTATTTTGATGGATATATTACTTGAATAGCAAACTAAAACGCAATGCAATCAAACCAAATCAGAGAAATAAACAATAACGTGATTCAAGAAATAAATTTTAAAAAAATCAAACAACCGCCAATATGACCGCATGAAAAAAAGAAGAAGATGAATGGTCCGATTTAGAATTAAACAAGAAAGCGTGGGTGGATTCATTGAAATGAAGAGCTGAAATTATGATTAGTAGTTAGAATAGATTGGATTAGAGATGGTACCTGACCACCAACGACGGCAATGGAAGGCAAGGCTTCCCAGAGAGTAGGCAAGGCGTTGTCTTCACCATGATCACCGAGTGCCGTACACGCTCTCTGTATCTTGTTCACCAATGAAATCAAAGTCTCCATTGCGAGGCGAAATGCTGAGTTGATGAGTCGGTTATGATCGGCAGGCGAGGAAGTTCCGAGTCGGTGAGCTGATGAGTCGTTCGGTGCGCGAAAGAGATATTAGTTTCCGTGATCTATTTAATATATTATTTGTTCCTCTCTTTTTACTTTTCTTGTTGTTGAATAACGAGGAAGAAGAAGGAGGAGGTTGGCGAAGGAACCGGGAAAAGGGAATGTCTGAAGGAAGAGAGCGGAGAGACCGTTGAAACTTTCTTTATGGCGTTCATTTTTTCTAGTTTATATTACCATATTACCCTTTATAATTACGTACGGCAATGCAATTTTGGAGAAGTAAACACAATAATTCCATTTCCTGCTGCAATAAGTTATTGCTTGCTTGTTTGCTAGAAAATGTTCTTTTGAAAAATATATTTTTAATTTTTTTATATTTGATTGCATTGTAAAAAATGTTAATGGAATTCAATTCAATTCTTATATGTTTATAATGTTATATTTAAAATTTCTATATTATATGTATAGTTACATTTTTTAAATATACTGTATATAAATATATGATATAATAAATTATTTATTTTCACTATTACACCTTTTGTATCTTTTTTTTAATATGTGATCAAATAGTTATATTTAATGTGTTATATATGTTAGACAAACTTGAAAAAAAAAATTACAAAAAACCTCCTACATTTTAGTTTATTTTTCGTTTTTAATCTAAAATTTTAGAAATTACATTGTTTTTTCTGAACTTTATACATGAACTAACGCTTAAAATCCTAAAAAATAGTCAACAAAAATATCTTTTTATTTACAACTTTGTGATTAAATTCATTTTAATAACTAAAATAACAAAATTGTGTCAAAATAACAAAATTGCCGCCATAATTTATAATTACAATAATGTTGTACACAAATGGGTCTGGTTATTCTAATTCATGGGTGGAAAAAATGATTTTCTCAGCATCCACAAAGAAAATGAGTTTGAAATCAAAATCAAACTCTATTATTTGGTACTCACTAATGCGAGTCAATTATTAATAAATCTATTTTTATTTTTTTTCTTCTTAAAACAATATATTTTTTTAGGATTATCAATTCTAGATTTGAGCTAGTAGAACCGTTGATAAGGATATGAATGTTCTAGAAAGTGTTGAGTGGCTGTTTATAATTCTAGAAGTTTTCAAATAATTATTTGTGTTTTATAGAATTATTGGGTGATTGATTTAGTTTATGAAACTATTAATGTTCATTGTGGTTTCTAAAACTGTCGTTTGGTTGATGGTTGTAAGATATTATGGCATTGGGCAAGTCCTGTGGACTAGTTTTCATGTGTTAAAGTTTCCTTCTCTCTTTACTTTGGTAATTGGATTTATTTATACACTTGGTCTTTTAACTTATCTTATGGAGAAGGAAAATGTTTTCCTAGGAAGTAGTTATTGGTGATTATTATTGGCTATAATGTTTAGCTATTCTATACTTATCATAAAAAAGGTATTATACATTAAAAAAAATTATATATACATATAACATTTATATAAAAGATCTAAAAACTTAAAAAAACATAAAGATATATTTTGAGGTAAGATTAGGTAAAATGAGGTAAGTCAAGATTAAGCCCGGGTATGTTTCTAGCTTTTTAGTCATGGCCCAAATAATTATAATGTTGACATGTACAATGCATGCATTAATTATTATTTTTTAAATAATTGTATCATCACTAATTATTATTTTTTAAAAGAAAACAAAGTAATAAAGTGCAATGAAATATATTTACAATCAAGGAGTTTATTAGACTTTCATCCATCTTTTTTTGTAGAATATGATTATATTTCACTTCCATATTAATTTCTTCATGATCATAATAATTTTTTATTTTTAAAATAGTGCTTTTAATAAAAAAATCATAAATAATACATAAATAATAAAAAATAGTTTTAATTTAAACAATTATATTTTTATTTTAAATCATTAAAAACATTTGCAATTTAGAACATAGACAACAATATATTGTAGGTATGTTCATGAATATAGCTAGGTCGAGTTTGAGTTTATAATTATATTCAACTTAATTTCTAATATTTTATATATTATAAATTTGATGTTTTTAATTATTTTAGATCTAAGTGGGTTAAAAATATTGGGTTGGACCAAGTTTTGTGTGGATATTATAAATATTTACGAGTTAAACTTATATTACTAATTTTCAAGGATTTGCATTTAGAGATAGATGTGTAATATAGATTGTAGGTGTCATGACACCCTCAATGTTAAGTGTAATTTCTATATATTACATTACTATTAAATTATAATTACCCCACCCTTTTACTTTTCTCAATAAAATAATAATTCATAAATTATTTAATGTAAATATAAAAAGAGTATGTGTAAATCAAAGGAATTATATTGAGCGAGTTTTAAAAATCTTGATTCGTAACGTGATACATGATGTTTTTATTTTTATTTTTTTAATTCAGTATCATTATAATATTTAATTTTATTCATATCATTCAATTTTAATAGGTTAGATCATGTTAAATAATATAAATATTACATAGGAGCCGGTTCTTTTTAACGCCCGTAATGCTTCTTGTTTCTTCTCTCGGGTTGATTAGCAATGGACATTCCAGTCCTGGAGCTTCCTACCTTGGAATTTGTTACCCTCCAATGGCGACTGGAGTGGTCCATTTGTCAAGCGTCCGCACTTCTTTACGCACAAACCAATGAAGCCACAGCATATTCGATGTCAGTCAAGCGAAGCAATGGCATCTTTGTTATAATAGGATAAACCAAGAGTTCTTTCTCCACCATCTGTATAAATTAGAGGAATACCTTCAAATAGGTCATCCAACTATTATGTAAATTCCAGGTGCATCCCCCGATTAGAGATTCAAGCAATATCATCCTAAAAAGGATCACAAATTTATCAATATTGCCTCCAAAACAAGTTTTAGTTTGACCAAAACCTTAAAAAGTCTGTATTTATCAAGTTTCGTGTTAACAACGGATCACAATCTTAACAAAAACATGATGTAATTATAATTTCAAAACGTAAGTTTAATTTTCTTTTACGTTATAGTATATCTCCAAGCATTGTATCTGTAATGACCTTTAAATAATATTAATGAATTTTATATCATGACCGCTGAGGATGTAATTATGATTACACTTTAAAAAAATTATATTTTTTAATTTTTTTGATAAAAATTTTATTATTTTTTCACAGTCAATAGTTTTATATTGCTTTATTTATATAACAATTATTCTTTTTTTTTAGATTAAATTTTGTTATTAATATATTAGATATGTTGTTTTATTAATAAATATTTGTGGGTATTAAGTTTTAATATATTTTGCATGTGATATAATCATATTGTTTAAATTGAAGGTAGAGGATGCAATTGAAGGGTTTAATTAGTCGGGGACTATTTAGAGGTTACCCGAAACTAGATGACCTTTTGTCACTATCCAATCACACAGCCGTACTATTTGCGGAAAACTCTCGAGTCTCAACTCAGCCTCACATTCCCTCTCTAGACCCTTCTCTCCTAAAATGCAGACTGAACTCAACAACTCAGTCATAGAATAGAATGATAGAATACTTACTCTCATGGATTCTCTAACACTCACCAAACCCATCTTTTACTCTTTCTACTTCACTCCCACAAATCCAAGAACCAAACTTTGGTGTTCTGGCCACTTTTCATTTTTCAAGTCCACTCATCTTACCAAATTCAAAAACTCTCCAATTTGTTTTTCGTATAAAAACCCGTCAAATCATCAAAACCCAAAACCAAGAAACAAAAATAACAGAACTTTCTTATCAAACCCTTTGCGGGCTTTGGTCCCGATAATGGAACACATCAAAGCCTTAGCTTCTCCACACACAAAAAAATGGGCTTTGCAGCTACAAGCATACAGTGATGACTCGGAGAAGGTGATGAGTGAACACAACGGGGATTTTACGCTAAATGGAGCGTTTGGATTGGCTTTATTGAGTATAACATCGCATGCGAAAGTAAAGATCAGTCCTTTTGTGGCAACATTAGCTGCAAACCCAACTTTTATATCGGGTTTGTTTGCTTGGTTTATTGCACAGTCAATGAAAGTGTTTTTGAATTTTTTTGTGGAGAGGAAATGGGATTTGAGATTATTGTTTGCCTCTGGAGGGATGCCGTCTTCCCACTCTGCTTTGTGTACTGCTTTGACAACATCAGTTGCGTTTTGTCATGGAGTGGCTGATTCGTTATTTCCTGTTTGTTTGGGGTTTAGTCTTATAGTTATGTATGATGCAATTGGTGTCAGGCGTCATGCTGGGATGCAAGCTCAGGTAAGGAGTGAATTAGTTTGGTTTATTCATTATGTTTGCTTTGTTGAACACAGAGTATTTGTTTTGTTTGTGAAATTTAGTATTTTTATGCATAATATTCTACTGCTGCGTTGCTTTTGTTGCTGCTGCTTTGTTGACAAAGTAATTGTTTTTGTTGGTGAAATTTCGCGTTTTTATGCGTAGTCTTCTTATGTTGCATTGCTTTGCTTTGGTTGTCATAATTGTGGTGGTTGTTCCCCAAACGTTGGCCTGGAACTCTGTTGTGCTTCTTGACAGAACAGTTAATGTTTTGTTTTTGGAGGTGTTCCTAAATTGGATCGTTGATTTGACCTAAAGCTTTGTACAAGCTTAACGAGATTGATTTTCCGTGTTGCTTCCCCTCATGGTCAATTTGTATCAGGAATGGCGTGATTCGCTTGGGAAAAATGAGTAAATTTCAGAATCCAATAAGACTAGCGGGTCCCCTGCAAGTGGAGCTTCTTGATATGGCTAGGATTGGAAATAGGATGAGTGGGTAGGTTATGGGATTTAAAGGAAAAAAGATTGATGATCATCTGTGTTCAAAGGCCTGAATGCACTATACTGTGCAATCCATTGCCTAATCATCGCCATTATTTTCTTTGGAGATGGTATTAAGTTTTTTCGGAATCCAATTCTGGCTTATACTCAAACTTCGTTCTCAAAGATGGGATTGAATTTGGAGGGAGGTCTTCCTCTTCTTCCAGACTTCATGATGCAGTGGGGCAATTTGCTTTGGATGTGTACTGTCAATTAGGCATAAGCCATGACAAGCAGATGCCATGCCAAATGCATTTCCAGAGAGTGTTTCACTTGAACTGAGTACAGCACAAATGTCAGGAAGGATTGTAGTATAGTATGAGTTTGGGTAGAATGATCAGTCTTATGTTTCTTAATTGGATGCTTGATCAGACTTGTAATGCCGGTAAATTAACATTCTCTGTGTTTGAGAAGGATTTTCAACAGATGGTCTGAAGCTCTTAAAAACTGAACTAATCTAAGTTAGAGACAAGTATTAATTTATTTAAAGCTAGTCTGAGATAAGTTTTGAAAGGTAAAGTTCACAGACTTAATTTTTGTCTCCACTAGCTGGATAATTTCCTGAGTTTGTATGTGCTTGTTGCTAGATCAAAAGCTACTCTGTTGTTGGATTGGAAGTTGTTTGTGCTTAAGCAGAAGAGATACTACAATAAATGTCACTTCAGCTGTGTTGATCTGATTTCTATGCATTATGTTTGTAATTCTGCTATTTATGCTCACTGGCTCGGCTTATGTCATGATTATGGGTATTAATTTTGTGTCCGTCAATTTGGTAGCTTTTTACATTGCGATTTTAAAAAAATAGGTTTAAGAAAAATACTTTTAGTTGCAGTTTTAAGAAAATAAAATTTAAAAAGTATTTGTTTAGTTAAAAGTGCTCAGAGATGGATTTTTGTATGCAAAATAAATAAAAAGTAAGTCTCTATGAATGAAAAACAGATTATTATAGCTTCTACAAAAACAAGATTTGAAATGCATTTATGTACGAGGCTCTGTATACAAAGCATAAGCTATTTGTCTAATCTAACAAATGTTTCTTTATCGTGTTCAAAAAAACAGAAACTATCATGATACCAATGGTCCTGTGAATTTAGGACTTGTTTGTTATTGCAGCCATGCCGTGCTTTTTAAAACACTTAATTTTTTTTTGTTTCAAATTAATTTTTTTAGTGTTTTTGAATTGTGTTAATGTTAAGAGTAAGTTTTAAAAATTGAAAAAAAAAATTATTTTAATACATTTCCATATGAAAATCACTTTGAAAAATAATAGCTAAGACAGCTGAGTTGACTATGAGAGAAATTTTATTAAAGTGATAGCTAGTTTTCGTAGTAATGAATGCGAAGCCAACTATCAGTGTCATATGCCTGGCACTAAGATGACTCATTAATGCAAAATTGGAAGAATGCATGGTTGCATGCTTTACGTTGAGTAGTATCTTTCTCTGCACTAGATCTTACAATTTTTTGGTATCATACTGAACAGCATTTCTGGTGGATAATTAATTCAGCACTTGAAGCTTGTGATTTTTGTGGGGTAAGGAAGCTTTGTATCCATTCTTGAGGCTAATGGATGCGCATTTTGAAGCTCCAAGCACAATGTGCTGTAACTCTCTGCCTCTTAAACCCTTCTGTTCTTCCTCATTCATTTCATAGGACGTCTTATATGTGGATTAGCATGACAGTTTCTACTTCAGTCCTTGTGTTAGAGATACACAATCAACCATTTTCTTTTCTCAAGCTTGGTATAGCTTGTCTACATTTGATTGCCAGTCTCTCTCCCTCCTCCTCTCTCTCTCTAGCTTTTTGTGAAGAATGATTCAGTCTTTAATCGTTATGGAACTAACACGTACATTTCCTGCCTAACATAGGTTCTTAATATGATCGTTGAGGACCTGTTTCAAGGGCATCCTATCAGTCAAAGAAAGCTCAAGGAACTTCTTGGACATAACCCATCACAAGTTCTTGCTGGAGCTTTGCTTGGCATCTTGGTAGCCTGTGTATGTTGCCAAGGTTACTTAGTGGTAACCTAGAATCAGTTTCTGCAGGCAATTTTTATTAGCTCAGTGTCAATGACACTGCAACTCCCATGTTTAACTTCCTCGATTCATTCGTAGATGGCCTGCTGAATTCAATGTATCTTCACTCTTTTTCCAGGAACTGAAGGACACTAGGACTTTGAGAACTGGATGGATTGTTTGAGATGCTTTTATTCTTTGATCACAAAATTAATTATCAATTACAATCATCGTTTTGATTATAACTCTTCTCTCAATGTCCATTTATTTGTTGAAGAAACTCTATAAATGGAAACAAATAAATAGTTGGTTAAGTATTGTTTTGGTATTTATTTGTTTTATATAAAAACAATATATTTATGATATAATTAAATTCTTCAAACCTCTAAAAAAAGGATAAAAGAAAGAAAAAGCATTTGTTTCTTTGTGTGTGTGAATTTTTTGTGTAATAACATGTTTATTATAATAAAATATTATATATGTTAAAAGAAACTATATAACTATTAATGAAACAATTATATTCTAAATTAAACTGAATAATTATTTGATTTTATCTCAATAATCATAAATGTTAAAATTAATTATGAAAATTAAAGAAATAAATTCAAAAAACAAATTAATCTCCATAACATATTAAGTTTCAAGTGTTCAACTATCATTTTTTGATATTATAAATATTTATATAATAGTATTAGGAAGCTTATTAGGAGAATTAATCCAGCATGACTTTCAATTAATTTACTTTACAATAAAAACTCACACTTATAAACACTCTAAGAGGGGTTTTTTTTTTTCAATACGAGATAAACATTTTTTCATTCTTTATTTATTTACAAACTACACTGATAATCTCTCACTAGTTTGTTATGAATGTCTTTTCACTTAATAGAATTATACTTCTAAAAAGATATTTTATAATTTAAACCTTCAATTAGTGTTAAAACTTGAATCCTACTAAAGTTATTGGTGTCCACAGATTAAACCAAAATTTTTGTTGTAAAATCAAAAATATTACATACACAATACTATCCAAACTCTTAAAGATGTTTGCAATTGTTTAGCACTATTATAGCCATGTGCTAAAATCTTATTTTTATGAATATTTGCAAGAAAAAACTCTTAACTCTTGTTCGAAGCGACACCACTTTTATATTCATATAGATGGAATTACATGTCTATATTATATCAAACACGAACTTTAAATTCCATTAAGAGTCTACGTTTATCCTTCTTTACGTAATGAAACGCACTGAATACTATCATAATAAGGTCTAAAATTAATTATTAGTGTCCAACATATACTAAATATTAACTTGTTATTACCCATTAAACTTTGAGATAAACTTCTTGTTAATCCAAAGTTGAGTTCCTATTACTGATATCTTTAATAACAGGATTCAATCTCATTTCACTAATTGTTTTCTTTACCATGTCTCTAGATAGTTCTTTTGTAAGTGGATTCGTTAAATTATTCACAGACTTCACATTAACATTGGTGATTACCTCATTTGTAATCAACTCTCAAATCTATGTCGGATGCTTATATATCTTGACTTACCACTGTAAATATTACTGTAAGCTCGAGACATAGTTGTTTCTCTAGTGTAGTATAAAAAATAATTGATATTGGTTCTGGCCATAACTTAATAGCTAGCATCATATTTCTTAGTCATTTTACTTCTTTACCTACAACAGCTATAATAGTAAATTTTGATTCCATAGTAGAATGAGAGATGTACGTTTGTTTATTATATGCCTAGGATATTGCATTTCCTTTAATGGAGAGTATACATCTTGATATTGACTTATTATCACTCGAATTAGTTATCCATAATAGTAAATTTTGACATTCTTAACAACTCTAATGCTTAAATTCAGATTTCTCTTCATAAAATTAATTCCTTAAAATTGTTGAAGAAATTGTTTATAAGAAATTAGTTTAGAGGCGTGAAAACACTATCTTTAAAGTTTTTATTTGTCTCACATATAGGTAACACTTTCATGATACAACTAATCCATCTAAACCTCTAAAAAAATAAAAATAGAAGAGAAAGGAAAGAAAATCCGTTTGTTTTTTTGTATATGTTTTCTCTTTGCAGTTACATGTTTGTAAGACTTGAAATATTATAATGAAACATTATATTTTTTTAATATTATGATCATGAATAAAACTATATGATTGTTAATAAAACAATTATATTTTTAAATTAAATTAAATTAAATAGTTATTATTTAATTTTATTCTAGCAGTCATAGATATTAAAATTAATTATAAAAATTAAAAAATAAATAAATTTAAAAAACAAATTAATTTCATTGAGATATTAAGTTTTAAGCGCTTAAGTACCAATTGTGATCTTTTAATATTATAAATATTCTTATAATAGTTATTTTCTTATTCACCAGATTTTTACTTAAATTTACTGCACTTATAAATACCCAGGAGACAGCATCTTCTTTTTTCTAAGACAGATATCTTTTCCTTTTTATATTGCATTTCTGAAGTTTCATGGATGGGACCCGCCAGAAGAACATGCGCGCACTCTCCACTCCTGAAGAAGGGAGTGGAGAGGGGTCTGATCACCCCTTTCACCATTGGTGGTGTGATGTGTAGGGAGGAGACCTTGAAGAAGGGATCTGTTATCAAAGAGATCGTCGAAGAAGCAGAGGATTCCGTACTTCCTGTATCAAGTGAAGCTGCTTTCCTTGAAACAGCATCACAAATCATGGATCACCGCCTTGATGAGACTGCTGGATCCGCCTAGTTAAATTGCTGAATTATGTGGATATAATGGGTATATATTCGTGAATTTGTACATGCAATATCGTACATATGCATGGCACATGACACATTTCAAAGTGCTTTTCCTTTTCAATTGGTATTGCGGATGCAACATCTCTCTCAGTTCTAGCTCTTCTCTTTTCACAGTTGTTTCAGTTTTTTTTTTGGATTGATGATTTTCGTCAACTTGTAAATGTTGTGTTTGTACCTAGCATTGGGGGTTACGAGCAGCATCGTTTTTGCATTATGCTTCTGCGAATCTGCTGGTTTTTCTTAAAAAAAAAACCATGTTCAGAAGATGAAATCCTTTTTTCCTGGAAAATTGTATTCCTCGGAATCATCGCATAGAGGGCACCACTAGTATAGCCAAAATTTCAATTATTGTAATTGTGACATCTTTTAAATTTACTTGGTATAATAATATAAGAAAAGTTATTACAATTATGAACTATTCTTATAAACGAAAGAAATTCAAAATTATTATGGAATGTCTCTCAAGAAAAAAAAAATCAAAAGGATTTATTTTGTTTAATGAACTTAACTATAATTATTATTTTTAAAAGAAAAGCTTTCGGCTGGTTGGCTGGTCTTGTCATTTAGCATATTAATTTGTTTTTTATATATATTTTTTATTTTTCAAAAATTATCTATAATATTAATATATTTAAAAATATTAAAAAATAAAAATAAAATTAATTTTTTAAAAAATATATTTTAAAATACAAGTATATAAAATTACCTTCTCATCCCTTGTTATAGCAACTTAAGCGAGCATCCAAGACGAGGAAGCACACTGAAAAAGCACACTGTGAAAGAGGGAGGCTGATCATGGAAACTGGCGCAGCTGGTAAAACCATTTTTAAATCTGGCCCGAAGACAGCTCGAGACCCATGTTACAAGTTTTGACCGGATCAGTAGAAAGGGTCAACCACCAATTTTTTTATTTATAAAACAAAACTTCATTTTTGTTATAAAAAAAATAATCAATGTGCTACATCCAAGTTTTTGACCAATTTTTACAGGATAATCGAGATATCAAGTAAACCTAAGTTTGTTTTTATAAGATCACTCGGATTTTTCGTTCCAACTTCAGATCAACCTCTCAGGCCAGATTTTAAATCTATGAATTGGCGACATTGCCAGGACAATTTCTTCAGGAAGTTTATTAACAATTTATAAAGCTAAGGCCCCAGTTTTATACATAAGGATTCTTAAAATGATCCGTGTTTTAGTAACAGTATTACAGGAAATAGAGCACACAGTAGAAAGCAAGAAAGTGAAAATCAGCCTAACTACAAAGGTTGGGAATGCATGCCCCGCCTTCCGGGTTCTGCTGTTCTTTCCATATCCGTCCTGTAACTCGCAGCTTTAACTCCTTCCTATCTCCTCCAGAGAAGAAAAGTGCCATGTTGCGTTGTATAATAAGTCCATCATGGCTGTCCCTAACCTTCCTGTGACTATCTCTTATACTCCGTGGTGTGCCTTCCCAGATTAGTTTCCGACCATTTCCCCCAACCTCCAGGCTGTAGCTGTAATTCCTGGCCTCTGCCTCATCACCCATGAATCTGAGGAATGCCATGTAAACAGGAGCCATCCCGAGTTGGAAAGCTTCAAAATGGAGGCAGAAATACTGGCCAAAACAGTGGAAAACCTAAAGCAAAGTGATTGAAAAG
The DNA here is from genome assembly GCA_018804465.1 of Populus tomentosa. NCBI lineage: Eukaryota > Viridiplantae > Streptophyta > Magnoliopsida > Malpighiales > Salicaceae > Populus > Populus tomentosa. Next base: position 12,620,679 of record CM031971.1, read on the forward strand.
CGAGTTCAGTGGTTGCCAAAGTAAGAAAACGTATTGTGCATACAAGGAATGCTATGTCATGCCACTCTGTGAAGCATAAATAAAACATATTGATTGGTCCTGAACTCAATTTATCTCTCATCCTTCTTGTCTGCATTGGGACTAGTGAAGGCACCAACCAATAGAATGCAGGCAAAACACAAGCTCGAGATGAAACAGCTGAATTCATATATCATCCACATTTCAATTTAGTCTGTACTAACATTTGTCATATTTCATCCACGTCATGGAATTCATATTTACTTGGAAGGATGAGAGTTAATATTTTCAAAACAGTCAAAAAAACATTGCTCAGAACACACATAATAAAGGGAAACTGCTTGATATAATAATTGGATAACAAAGTAGCCTGAAATCTTTGACCACCAGACTAGTTTCTCACTATGGACAATCTCTTACCCTGAAACAAACCAGAGAATTACCAGACAAATACTAGGAATGGCTGAGAAAAGTTTGTGGTGGAGATCGAACTCAGGTAAAGACTTCATGAGGCCAGAATCCAGGATGTCTTACCACTCAACTAATCCCTTGGGCTTAAAGTATTTATTTTACTGCAAGGTTATCAAAGCTATTACAATCTGTTGCACACATACAAAGCAGGATAGACATAATTTGTGATCTCTTTAATGAGAAGATCATGGAGTGAAGAAGTTCCTTGTATAAATAGCACAAGTGCTTCACTGTTGGCAAGAAATGACCATATCACTTTCCGCACTTTGCCATAATCCAAGTTTGGTTACCATGCCTTAACATGATAAAAAAGAAGCATGTCATGTTCCAGTGCTGTATTGGAATTCCTATTCCACCCATCCACCCCCCAACCCAACAAAAAAAAGAGTGAGAGGGAAGCATGCAATGTGCATCCAGGAATATCTGCAAGTGATTACGGATCAATTAAATAAGATAGAAACATTCTTACAGTTAACATCCATGTTGCATTTTCTACTTCACGAGGATTGGACTTGACATAGCGATGGTTGAAAGTACACCCGGAATGCATGTCCACCTTGTGATCATCTCTTAGATGAGCGACAAGGAATGGGATATCCCCAACAATAGCACACTCTGATCCAGCATATGGACAGCTGTATGGCCTAAAATTGCACAGGGTCTCATGTTTCAGTTTACTGTAGTATGGAAAAATCTCTGGGCATCCAAGCGACATGTATTTGCAAGGCAGCTCAAGTGATTCAGCTACTTTTTCCAATGCTAGACATCTAATGTCACCGAGCTCCTGTCTACAAGTGGGGCACCGATTTTGTACTCGTGTTTTACAGGTTGAACAGAGTGTGTGGCCATTGTGGCACTGCAGAAACAGCAATTTGTTAACATCAGCCTATATCATCTAGGAAGCATAAGAAATCAGGAGCTCTAGCTCAAAGCAACAGCATTTATAAGCACAATTTTCCCTCCATTGCATGGAAACAGTAAGATATGTCTACTGTCTACAGGTAACCCCCCACATCCAACTATAAAGAAGTCACTGGACTGTTATCATGGCCCAATATCTAACTAAAATCCACACAACCCCTTAGATTTCAAAATTTAATGTTTTTAAACAAAGAGTTCCCTCCATATTTCTAGCAACTGCTGCAACAAACAAATAAAATCGAGGACACCACACACATATGAATGGTCATAGTTTCTTAGAATCATGTGATGTAGCATTTTTATTTAGTTGTTCAGGTTTTGCAAAGTGAAATTGCAATTACATTTCAAAATCTCCCACTACTAGCACCCAAATATCAACATAATGCTCTAGCACTCTATCTAATTCTCACCACACAGCAAGCCCTTGCATTTGTATGGACAGTGCCGAGCACAGGACCCAAACGATTGGGCCCCAATGACTCTCCGCAGTCACTGCAGAGGGTACATGTATTTGTGAAGTCCTACGGACTAGGTTCACATACCAAAACCAGCAAAACACCTAAATTCTACCAAAGTCGAAAAACCAAAAATCTTCCAAGCCCATAAATTCCTAAATTCACCTAGCTGTGACAGATGGCAGCTACCTGAATCTCCACAATCCAACCAATTAAACCAACAGACACAAATCCTAACAAAATCAAGCCTGCAATTTCCACAGTTCAACGGCCCTAGCTATATTTTTATCAGCAACAACATACCAAAAAGCACACCAAACCCGCATCAATAATTCAACAATTAAAAACCCGAAAAAAAGAAAAGGCAAAACCATATGCATAATCATGTTAAACAAGAAAAAAGGAAAGAAGAAAAGGGGGCCAGACCTGATGAATAGGAGGGTACATAGAATTGGTACAAACAGGGCATTCAAGGAGCTCATGAACACTGGTAGTGTGTATAGCTGAAGCCACGGTATTACTATTGCTGTTGCTGTTGTTGTTGTTGGTGGTGGTGGTGGTGTGTGGCTTTGAAACAGAAGGAAAATGATGAAGATGGTGGTGGTGGTGGATCTCATCCTCATCTGTTAAATCTAAGGATGGCACACATTCAATGCTATCCAATTCCATTCCTACACCACAAAAACAACAGCCTTCCAATCAAATATAATTATATATAGCAGCTGCTTCAACTCTCTTCTGGGTATTTCTATGCCGTCTCTCCTTATTTCCTACGAAGCTGATTTATCAGATTAGAAAGGGGGGAACAGATTGAATCGAAGCGGTAGCAAGATCTGTTCGTGTTATGTAAGAAAGGGGCACGTTTCTTTATCGGTGAAAGTCACCGTCGAAATTGTGAGAGGCATTGGATCAACATCGAAGGGTTTCTTTCAGGCAAGAGAGAGAGCGAGAGGAAATGTAAAAAAAGGTTTTTCATAGGAGGAGATTAGATTAGGTGGAATAATGAAAAGGGGTTAAACTAAACTATGATTACAAGATTAGATTAGATTCATTCGGTTTAACGGCAAGATGGCAGCGTGGTAAAGGTTATATTTTAAATTATTTTTTATTTTAAAATATATTAAATTAATATATTTTTTAATTTTTAAATTTTAATTTTTATATAATATGTTAGGGGCACAATGGCTTTGGAATGGTTTTGAAGTAAGTAATAATTATTTTTTTAAGTAATTTTTATTTAAAAACATATAAAAATAATATTATTTATTTTTAAAATTTTATTTTAAATATCAATAAAATAATAAAATTTATAATATGTGTGTCCATCCATTCAACATCACTAGCTGTATCAAGCTGGCTTGTATTTGTGTAAAGAACTTGCTCGTGAGCAGCGGACACATGTTTGCTTATATTTAATGGATATTAATTTCAACCATTCTCAATGCTCTCTTAGTATGTATTCAAGTGGAAATTTTTTTTATTATTATTAATATAAGTATTCAGATCAATTTATATATATCTCAATTAATTATATAGATCCTGAAATTAAAACCATATAAATTTTAATAATTATCATATTAACAATTATAGAATTCGAACTTGAAACCATAAAAATACAAATCTTTTATTATCAAATTCTTAAGTGCAAAAAACTATACACTATCAAGTTCATAATTTTAAAATATGATATGATCATTGAAAACTAATTATGTTTAACATGAGTTATAAAAATAAATATTTATTTTTTTAAATTAAATAGGAAAAAAAATCACACCCAAAAACATGTTTTTCTAACTAAATTAAAAAATATTAATAACTAAAAAAATAACTTATTTTAAAAATCATCCAGCATCGTAGATGTTAGGGTTGGGCCACTTTCCATTCAATTCAACTTATAGTTTCAACCCCTGGAGCTTGCACACTTGCATTGACCAGGACCAATTCAAATTATTAAGACTAATTGTCAATAGCATTTGACCACTTGTATCGTGTGTATTTAATTCGTATATTAACATAACCTCGTCACCTTTGCAAAAACATTTTAGACACGTATTTATTTATATTATTTGTTGGAACAATATAATGGTGTTTTGTTATTCAAACCAAAGAACATTAAACTAATTATTTGAGGAATTAAAACTTTTTGCACCGCGCATTAGGTATTATCAAATTACATAAAAATAAATAAATATTTTTTTATTTTAAAAGTAGATAAAAATACTTTTTAAAGTGAGAATTTTAAATATGATGACAAATGATGTTTTTGTATTTTCATAATTTTTTTATGTCATCATCAGGTGGGGCAATTTAATATTTAACTAGATATAAAAAAAAATACAAAAAACACAATGAAACAACTAAAATGTTACTAGAAACAAAAACACTAAAACTTGCTTCAAGGGTTTTTTTTTATTTTTATATTAATTTTTTTTGTTGTTATCGTGTTCCTTAATGAATAATTTGGTATTTTCATAAACTTGTCTTTTGAGCAGTGTGTGCGGTCAATTATAACATAGTTTATCTCTAGTAATACTTTCCCCCGTTTTTTCTCTCCCCTCCCCTTAAAACTTGTGCTAATCATGTAAAATTTCAGAGTTGTCATTTGATTTATGAGAATTTTCACTTTGATTATTATTATTTTGATTTGTAATTTTGTTCTTGGTTCTTATGTAAATTTTTTTTTTTTTTCAATTTCATTCTTCAATCCCTATTTGTAATATGCTTAGTTTTTTTCAATTTGATATTCATTCTTTGGATTGTTTTTTTTTGCTTTTTTAGGTCTTTTATTAAATTTATTTTTATTTTTAATTTCACCATTCAATCACAAATTTATTTGTACTTTTTATTTTAATTTTGATCCTCATTCTTTTTATTTTTTTTTTGTTAAATTATTTTTTCTTTTCAATTTCTTCCTTCAATCAAAGATAAAATTATTTTGCATTTCAATTTTGATCCTTATTTTTTTAATTGCTATTTTTTGTTTTTAATCTTTCTATATAATTGAAATTTTTTTTTTAATTTTTTTTTTAACATTTAATTAATTAAAAATTAAATTTCATGATTTTTTTAACCCAAGTTAGAGGTTTGAGAAGTTAACACGTGTTAGTATTAGGTTTTTTTAATGAACTTTGTAATTTTTTTATTTTTTTTATTGAGTTATTTTTTTATCATCTTTTTTTTTACCTGGTTATTTCTTTTGTATCGTCTTCTTTTTTGAATTTGAACCTTATGCTATTTTTTTTTATCATCAACTAAAATAAAATCAATTTATTTGATTATACCTATAGCCCGGATGGTGATGGGGAAAAAAAATCAGGCCCGTGGCATAGTTGGGATCCACAGCTGGTTGTAGCAAACTGTGTTCCATTTTTATTTTTTTTCTAGTAATACAAAGGAATGTTTAAGATATAACACAAATAATAGTATTTTTAATATTAATATTTTTAATTATAATATTAATATTTATAATATAAATAATAATATTAAACTTGTTTGGCTCAAATTTTTGTAGTCATAATTGTTTTTTTAAAAAATAGTAACGATAATAACAATAACAATAATAATAGTAATAATTATTATTATTTTTTTTATTTTTTTCTCTGTAGGGTCTGTAAACTCAACCACACGGGCCTACAACCCCTCATTGGGTCTGCAAACCCCAGGCACAAGTCAAAAAAAACACAGACGTGTGATTCTACACCTGACGCATAGTTTTGCAGGCCCAAGCGAGCGGGCTACAGACCCTTGACGCACGGGCATGCAAACTTGCTCGCTTGGGTTTGCAACAATATACATGGGTCTAGTCCTATCATCTAAGGCATAGCAATCCTAGCACCAGGTATTTGCAGCTCCATCGTGCCCCATCAAAATTTATACTGGCTGTTTTCTTTTAAATTATTATTTCAATATCAAATGCATCCTAATAAAAAGATAATCTCACTTTTCTCTTGCAGTTTTTGCAACTCTTAGTGATAATAACAATTCTATTATTACACCACTCCAATCAACAATATTTTTATATACATTACTTTATATTTAGATAAATAGTAACAGAACAGTGAGCTATTTTAATATATTATTCAATAATCTCCAATGTTCCAATTCTTCAGTGTTGTCCTGTGATTAAAATATGACACAACAATGTTTGTGGGAAGAAATAAAAAACATATCATTACAAAATCTTCCAATCAAAGCTTGTAATTACAAAAGTTTTTACAAAAGTACTCGTCTTTCTCCAAAATCACACAATGTGTACAGCAAAATTCTTCTGCTTCAACATGCAACTGAAAGTCTGAAACTGCTTGTCCGTCAACATGGATGGCACTATTGGGGCCCATTACCAGCATAAGTATCTTCAGATGCTCGGTACTTTAAGAAAGCGCGACATTCCAACAATGGAATATCCATATTCTACCATTGATTTGGAAAGGCTTCTCTATAATTAGCATCTTCTCCCAGTGTAAGCTGCCTTGTCATTGCATCACTTGCTCTGGTATTCAAAAGTCTCCGGGACAACCTATCTTTGGTGGTTACTTTCTTGTGGAACATTGACGCGAGAGTTTCCATTTTGTTTCTAGCCAGCAAACTGTCCCTCCTCGATGCCTCGACATCGTCCCCAATAACTGAAGATCCAGAATTTGAAGCCACTGCAGCATCCCTCAGAACAGCTTGATTATGTTCTCGTATCTTTGCAAGCTTAGCTCGTTGCTGTGAATGTTTGTCCATTTTTCTTTTCCTTGCTTCCTCATTATCTCTGTCCCAAACATTCTTCACAGCTTCTTTGGCTAATTGGTCTACTAAATCAGTCCCTAAATCAGGAGTCACGTCACTAGTTGAAGTGTCCTGATTGATAGGATTTCCTTCATCGTCACGGGGAATGATGGGTCCGTGAAAGGGGCAAACTCTCAAATCTCTTCTCTGACAGAGTCCACCCTTCCGTAATGGAGCTCGACATGGCTGGGTTTCAACTCGGTCTTCTTTGTAAAGAGTTGCCTGAAGGTTCAATTCAGCAATTTTCTTTGCTGGAATAACTGCATCAAGGTCCACCCTACCCCAGTGACTTTCAAGCTCCAAGCCCCTGTGGTTGGCTAAAACATCCCTGTTTGAACCCCAAGTGTCCAAAAAAGAGCCCCACTCTATCAATGGAGCTTCAGCCATGAGCTTACTTCGAAGAGAGCTGGAATCAGTTCCACCACCTTCACAACCCGGAGACTCGTCACGTTTCGACTTCTCAGTACTGCATTCAGAAGGTTCATTTTCCACCTCTCCAGAAGTTGATGGTGCAGAAGAGTTTTCAGATCGCTTATTGGGTTCACTAAAACTCCCAAGGCCAGTTGATTCAACCTTACCCTCCTCCCAAAAATCTTCTTCCTCTTCTTTGTCATGCTTTGTAATGCCTGGAAGAACGCAACCTGATTCAACACATTTCTTCTTCATTGATTGAAGGTGATTTCGGATGTCAATGAACTCCTTGAGCATAGAATCTCTTGATCTCGAATCTTCCACTTCAACCCTGATTAGAATAGAGATTCCTTCTTGGACCGAAACCAAATGCTTTGTCACTAAGAGCTTGTACAACTCCCTCAATGCATCGAAAACCACTTTATTCTCACTATTCTCGCAGACCTTCTCCCCCTCTTTCAACGAATCAAGCCGGAGCTGACGCAACTCCAAAGGATGAAACTCTTCAAAATCCTCATCGTCATCTAAAGCGCCAATCACCACATTCTCCTCTTTATTCTTAACAATCTCTAAACACTCCCCAATCTCATCAACAGTTTCCCGAATTTCCTCCTTCAACGAGGATAAATTCTCCTTCAAAGCCTCAAACTTGTTAACTAAGATCTCTTTCGTCCTCATCTCCCTTTCCCTCCTCTCTTGCTGAACCCGTGCTGCATTGGCCTGAACATTTGGAAACTGAAACCGGAGCGTGTTTTTAAGGTAATCAAAACCTAATCTAATCTGTCTGTAATGAATTCCAAAAGAAGAATTCCATTTCTCCAAGAATTCAATCGCTTTTAAACGCAAAACGGACGCAACTGCCGGTGGAGCAGGAAGCGGATGGTTTCTTCTAAATCCCACGCTTAAACTTAATAGCTTATCTAAATTCTCAACAACTAGAGCTCTAAATAGCTTTGATCGCATAAATAGTTCATCAATTATTAGAAGCGTCAAATACCTAACCTGCAAAATCACAACACATATATATACATAAATTTTACCCTAAATTACACCTTAAAAAAAAACCAAACAAACTGGAATAATTGAATAATGAAAAAATAGGATTATAATGCGAGAAGGGGACCTGGGAGTGGTCGCGTTTCATGAAATCCATTAGGATTTGGGCGGCGAGTCGGAGCTCCGAGTCAGAGTATCGGACAACCGTTTTGATGCCTTTGAGAAGGCGGGGGTCGACGTGGGCCGCCGTTGAATTGGTGGCCTTCTCTATCAACGCCCTCACTTTTCCCGCATCCTCTTCCATCTCCATTAATCCCCGCAGCGAAGTAATCAGGCAAACAGAATTTTGAAAAATTTCACACTTTATATAATCATTAACTACCTCATTTGGTAGTACCTTTGCTTGTTTGGATCAAAATTCGCCCCAAGTCTAAATGAGTCGGTCAGTAGTTGATTACGAACTGTGTCGTCTTGTCAGTTAATTTACGATATTCCCCCCATGTTCTGCCTGAGCTTGTAGCTGAGTTCTCACATTGAAGATTTATGAAGACCCTTATGGTAAATTCAACGAGATAAAATTAATTTAATTAATGAAGATTATTATGGTAACCTTTCCTCTGTTTTGTGAAAAAATATTAAGTAAACCCAGTTCACCTCATGCATCAAACTACTTAATTGATTACAAATCAGTGAGTTTGTTCAATGCAAAAAAATAGGGAATGAGAGTATGACCTCCTCCTCCTTCAAAGCAGCGCTCGCTTCTATGTATATTTTTACATATTGTTTTGTGAAAATATGTGACTATTTTGCTAAATCAGATTAACAATCCACACTAACTTAGCTGAAATGATATTCTTATTCTTTATGAAAAATTCACTTTTTGTTGTTCAAATTATCTCTTTAATTTCTTTTATTTATGATTAACGTTTTGATTATTTATGCACACGGATTATTTATTTTTTTAATATAAATTATGTTCAAGCAAGATATATATATAAAATAGATGACACATAAGTGTTAAAATCTTAGGGGGATTCAGAGTAATACTCAATTAAAAAAAAAAAAAAAACTAAGTCAGAAACTAATGCTTTTTAATTAAACGGGTTTTTTAATCCATTTTTTAGTTTTTCAAATTTATAATAAGTTTAAAAAATATATTTTAGGGATTTTTCACAGTTTTTTTTCATTATTTTTTTGCTATTTTCAAAAAAAAAAACATGAACAATTTTTTTTTCTTTCATACGCATGCATTTTTTTAACAATGTAAAATATTAAATTACATTTTTATATACAGTTAGTGTTTTAATTTTATTATAGATATATTATTTCAGTTAAAAATATATTTTTTATGATAATTTTTAATTTGAATGAAATAAAATCCATATTTTACGATTACACTATCATGAGTATAAAAATATTAAGATGACTATTATAAATTATAGTTTTGATTTTTTTATATAAAAAATAGTTGTGATTTTGATATGTTTTATAATTCTTTGGTGAAAAAAATTTATATTTCTTCCCGATAAAAAAATATATTTTTCAATTTTTCATTGAAAAATAAACTAGACAAGGAAAAGAAAACTAGAATGGAAAATAAAAAAAAAATATTAGTAAAGAAATTGATAATTTTCTTTAAAAATATTAACACATCAAAATAATTTTAAAAAATAAAAAAAATAATTAAATTTTTAAAAATTTCAATTCAAATACAATGCCAAACCTGCAATAGTCTATTAATACTTCATCTCAAAACTTTGTTTTCTCTTAGTTTATCCCATAATACTCATCAAATTTATGTACAAAGCCTTTGCTATGCTTCCATCAGTTTAAAATGTCCATTTTGCTATGTAAATTTAAATTTTTTAAATAAAAAAACAAAATTGTATAGATAGTATACCAAAATCAACTCCAAAGTAAAATTCTCATGTGATTAATTTTGAAAATATAGATGAAAGAATTAGATTGTAAGAGCAGATTCACTTTAATAAAAAGCATGAAAAAGATCAGCATGAAGTTAATTCAATAAAAAAATAAATTGAATTGATAAACTATTTATATCTTTATTTTTAGACGAACTTAGAGTTGACATGACAAAGCTCGAAAAATGTTTTGGAAAATGCTAAAAAAAAAACAAGAAGTTTCCGGGAAGTATTGTGAATATTATTGAAGGGACAGAACCCGTGGTCCAGGGTTAGGCCTAGGCCCATTAAGAACAAGCCCACTATAGAGCTTCGCGTCCAAGCACACGATAATGGAAGGGGCCTGGAGTGGACCCAAGAAAGATAATGGAATGTGTGGGTCCTCGCAACATGTCCTCATTGATGTGTTACTTGCCAGCTGTAAAGAACACTCGGAGCCTCCACCGTGATCCACCTCATAACAGTCCAAGAGGGTGTTTGGGAGTGTGGTAGCGGTTGCTTTTCAAATAGCTTTTCGTGCCGAAAAGCATGCCAATAATATTTTTTTATTTTTTAAAAATTATTTTTGACATCAGCACATCAAAACGATCCAAAAAGTACAAACCGCACTCAATTTTAACAAAAAAAAAAAAAAAATTGAATTTTTTCAAAAAGCCGGTTTGGCCGCAATGCCAAACAGGCTAAGTGACTGTTGTGCCAAGGATGATGTCACCTCGTGACATCTACAAACTAATATCAAGTTATCATGAATGAACCCTAAACCTTTAACAAACCAAACCTATAAAGGCAAATTCCTCCTGTACGGATACTAGACAAAGGTAACAAGTAACAACGACCACGGCAAGTAATTATCCTTTAATATATCAATTGGTTACATAGCACAGGCTTGTGGAATATATATATATATATATATATATTTCCACTCTCACCATATATTTTTATTTTTTTATGGATACTAGACAAAGTAACAAATAAAAATTTATTTTATTTGTTTTTTAATCCTTGGTAGATTTTAAAAATTGAAAAGAAAATTAATAAAAAAACAACATAAAAAAAAGGTTCAAAAGTTTTTTTTTTTTCAAATGTTCTTTTTGTGCAGTTCGTCGTTATCATTTTTTTTTAATTCTATTTATTTACTATTTTTTTATCATATAATTAAATAAAACTAGTTTATTAGACTCAACCAAGTTTATGACCTGAATTATAAATTTTTCTTACTTCTTTTAAAACATTGTAGATTTTTTTTATTTTTTTTAAAAACATGTTAATTGCTCATAACTATTTTTTTTTATGTTAAGAAAAATTAGTTCAATCATCAATGTAACGCGGTTCACTTATCTAATTTATTGCTAGATTACATTGATATTGTTTTTGTTCATCTTTTACATATATGCTCGTGCAAGACACAATATTAAAAGTAAAATGTTGATATTTTAAATGACTTAGAAGTGGTTTTATGGAGTTTTTGTTTTTTGGTCATGATAAAAAGTCTTAGAAACATGATTAGAGGTGAGCAAAAAACTGATTAAACTGAGAAAACAAAAAGAATTAATTGAAAAAACAGAATCAAGAAAAAAATTAAATTAACCGATTAGAAAATCTAAAATAATTTCCGGTTTGGTTCGGTTTCAAATGTCTGAAACCAATTGAACCGAAATGAACCAAACCGATTCAACCATAACTCTAAAAAGATAAAATAGACAATAAATATCACTAACCTAAATCAACGCCCACAATCCCCCTCCCTCCTCTGTATAATCACTAACCTAATCAAACCCCCGCAACCCCTCCTTTCTCTCTAACTCTTATATTTCTAAGTCCATCCCTGCATCTTATTTTTTTCATCACATTCTCTTTTTTTTCTGGCAATAAATTCATGAACTTCACCATTTACTTCAATCAAACTACATCTAGGCCCTTTGTCCATCTACTCCTATTTTAAAGAGAGCATTTGCTCAATTGCTTCTTTAAAAGGACTATGGATAACATAAATGTTTGACAAAAGTATAAAATTTATGCTCTAATTTGGATCCAAATCATTAACTATGGGCAGATATGTATTCCTTCCAATCTCTATTGATTTGCATTTTTTATTTTTATTGATATTTTATGGGTGTTTGTTTTTTTTATTATATTGTAATTTGAACTTTAGTTTTGCTTGTATTTTAAATAGAATTCAATCACGTCTAAGTCATGTAAACTGGAACAAGCTTTTGAACAACAAAAACAAGATTTGCTTTTTGATTTTACTGGTTCTTTTAATAACAAAAACCAAACCAAAATCAGTCGATTTGAACTAGTTTTGGTTTTAAATTTTAAAAAATAATAATTTTGATTTAGTTAATTTTTTCATGTAAAAATCAAATCAAACAAAAAATAATCACCACTAAAAAATTGGTACTTCAGCTTACCATTTAGACCTACTAGAAGAGTTAAAAATACACCCTACCTCTCATATGTCATTGTTAAAGATAAAGATTGGTGTGCTTGTAAGCCCGTCAACAATTTTATCATGGGTCAATAAAGGGGTAAGACTCTATTGAGCCAATAAATGTTCCAAATCAATGAACTATACAAAAAAAAAAAAGAAAAAAAAAAGACATGTACAAAGAGAGTATTTGTTACAATGGAATGGACAAGCTGAAAAGGATGTTGTCTGGGTAAGATGAAACTGGTTGAAGGCTATATCCTCGCCTTAAGAGCAAGGTCTTTTAAAGAAGTGGGATTGTGACATTTCATTACCAACATGATCCACAACATTTGAGGAGGGAGTGCAAATTTAAAATTTCAAGAAAAATTTAAAACTCCGTTTTAAAAGGGTTGTTAAAAAAAATTGAATTTTTTATTATTTTTTTTGTTTCAATTTTTTTTATATTTTCAGATTATTTTAATACATAAATATTAAAAATAATTTTTTTAAAAAAAATTATTTTAATACATTTCTTAATAAAAAATATTTGAAAAAATAACTACATACATATTTTTAAACAAGTACAAACATGAAAGAAAGGAGATACTCCACTACAATCAACAAGATCTCTAGATAAGGGGATGAAAAGATAAAAAAGATAAGAATATCGGCACTTCAAGTAAACTCGAGGGAAGGAAATTTCGGATTTCCCTTTTCTTTCTTTATTTCAGATTTCCCTTTTCTGTAGATAAGGTGTAAATAACGATAATCGGAGGTGGTAGAGTCATTCGAAATTTTGAAGAAGTTCCAAGTATGTCTTCGTTTAGAAAACCAAGGTGCTTGGCTATCTCGAATTAGTTAAAAGGTTTAGCTTGTTATTCTTGAATTTATTATTCAAATTCCAGCAACAATTCCCTTTAATTCCAGCAGCAAATTCATTCAATTTCCAACAAATCCATTAAATTCTCCAGCTGTAAATTGTTCAATTTCCAGCGGCAAATTAATTTATCACCTTCCAGCACAGGTTTCTGGCAACAGGAATCCATGAAATAATGTGATTCATTACTGCAATTGCTGGACGGACCTCTTTGTTTTTTTTTTTAACCGATTCTTACACTAGCCCAAAGCCCAAAAACTTCAGTTTTGTGATGCAGATCAATGGAGAGCTGTAGACAATTTTGGTGGTTATTTTTTAAAAATATATTAAAATAATATTTTTTTAATTATTTTTAATATTATCATATCAAAATAATATAAAAATAATAAAAAATATTAATTTAAAATTAAATTTTTTTCAAAGCACAAAAATAAATAAAGTGTCTTTTACGATTCTTTTAAACAAGCACGCACCGAAAGAATCTGGTCACATAGGTAGATGCGATGAGGGGTCCATGAAACACGGAGTCATCCATTATATATCGAAGCTTTTGCTTCATTCACGCCAAGATCCCCATGTGCATGTTCTCATTGACCGTTGCCCCGTGATATTTTCAGGTCCAAATATCCCACCCGACACCGTTTACCATTTAGTCATACGGTAGAACATCATAATCTGCATTATTTTACTTTCGACTCCTTTTGCACATGCACGCGAAAGGAACTGCTACCACTGCCATCAATCTCGCCAGATGGATCGCTAGTGCCCAGCCCCTACCAAGAACTATGTGAAAAAGCCAGCAATCCACACCGTGCTTTCTGTGGGCAAAAATGCTGATTTTCCCAGGCAAGTTGGCATTCTTCGGGAAAGGATTGATCCTTTCTGGTTAAGGACAAGATATATAGCCACCAATATAATTGATTTTCGGGGCACTGTAGCTAGCGACCTGGCTTTGAGTCCTTAAATGCAGCTGAAATTCGGCAGCTTTTCGACTTGATTTACAAAATACTAAATCTTAATGAGATCGAGGATGCCATCCAGTGCCATAACACAACAGTAACATCTCCAGGACAAAAACTATTTACAGGATCTAAATTACTGATATGGTTTTTTAAATACTACAAATATAGCTTCTTTTTTTAATGTGCATTTCAATATCATTTTAACCATTTATTTGTATTTTCATATATTTAATATTTATATTTTTAGCTTTTCTGAGAAAAATTATTGAGAAAAGTCTAGTTGATAAAAGAATGAGCTCGGCTATTTTTAATATTGTTCAGTGCCCTGTCAAAATCTTTTAAATAGTTTCTTTGTGTCTTCAAAATCTCTGTTCCTTTTTTCCTTGCTATTTTTTTTCTGTAAAGTCACGCGATGCAACTCTCTATATTATGATATTTCATTAAATATTGTGTTATTTTGCTGAGAGAAAAATTACTGCGAAAGATCCTATAATGCGTACCCAACACGGCCGCAGTACTGTACGATGTGTTCCCATTCGTACAGAAGACTCAAGGCTCCACAGTAAAAACGAACTACACACAAATTAGAACAGTAAATTTATGGCCACATGGTGCTAATGAAGGAATTAAAAATTGAAGATGGCTTTCTTTTATATGATAATTTGCGACATCAAACGAGTTTGCATTAAGAGCAATTCTGCATTTGAATTCCTAACAAGTTTTTTTTCAACCGAATTCAAGCTCAAAGCTTGAGCTTATATGAAACATTCTGCTCTGCTGTTAGAGGAAGCATGGTTGAGTAACGACAAAAAGCCAATCAACAACACACATCATCCCTAATTTATCTCCCCTCTTTCTCCTCAGATTAAAAATCCAAGAAAAGATGTTTTTTTTGCCATGATTTAGATAAAAAACGAAAAATAAATAAAAAGGGCAGGGAAAGACCTTCATCCCTTACCAAAACAGAAAGTAATAATAGAAGTAGTAACTACCCAAATGAACGCTACACAACTCAAGCACATCCACGGGGAGCAAATCCGACCCGTGAGGCCGCCAAGTCATATACAACCCGGAAACCTTGTTGTTGGATATTCCCGATTATCGACAATCCACTCATTGTACCCGCAAACGCAAAGCAGAAACTCCCACTATTGTCCACTGGAATCAAATAGTTCGACGCCGGTAATGATACGTCAGCACCTCTAAAATGCAAAACCACCGTTGGCACCTTCACCTCTGTCTTCCCAGATAGATCAAAACACGTGTCAAACAATGAGAATTCCGGTGCCCGTTTCAAATTGGATGCTCCGACCCGGAAAGCATCGCGCAGAGCCACATAAGCGGGCCGGGTCAACCGGGTAACCGACGTGCCCGAATCAATTATAACTCCACCATTCCCTGTCGAGTCAAGTTTGAATAAAGAAGCTGTGATCCCAGGGACACGCGTCCCACCAACACTAATCCCGAGAAGCTCAACATAGTAAAAGGTGTCTAATTTCGGGTTGGATACCAATGGAGTGAACCGAGCGGTTCTTGAAATAGCCGAGTCGCCAAAAACCATATAAGATGGTTTAGAAGAAGCAGACCGGTCCACCAAGCAATAAGAGAATTTCCGGCTGAACCGGCGACCAGCTTGGGAAGGAAATGATAATCTACCCCTTCCAAGTCCCAGCAACCCAGCAGCACCAATGAAAAGCCCTTCATTATCATGCCCACAACCAAGCGCCACGCGTCCAACTCTAGTGCCTCGAAACGTCAGCGTTTCGGTTGAGAAATCACCGTAAGTGAACGACCCGTCGCCGTAAGAGACTTGATAGAGACAAATCTGTTTCTTCGTGCTGCAACCTGGGGAATCAAGTCTCCTACACAAGGGTGAGCCACAGGGGATGTTAGCGAAGGATCTGGATTTAGTCGGGTCAAAAACCGGGTCGGTTTGAGAGTAGCATTTTTTGCACGGAGCACACTGGATCCAAACGACGTCGCTTCCAGTGTCGAGCACCATGAAAACATATCTTGCTGGTGTCCCTACACCGAGGCGCGTGAAGTACTCGCCACTCCCTTGAGCGAGCCCTGATATTACAGAACTACTGAACCCAGGGCCGCGCGCACGAGTCCTGTTTGTACTGCCGACGGCTGCAGCAAGGGAAGTTAAGGATTTGACACGTGAGGCATCACGTGCGAGCCTCGAGTTGAAAAGATCTTGTGGGGTTTTGTCCGAGGACAAGGCATCTAAGTGGTGTAGCTGTACGGAAAGGGAAGTGGTGGAGGCTTCTGATGATGTTGAGTCAGTGAGGGTTTGAGTCTCGGGTTCGGATTCGGGTTCGGTGTCGGCCCATGAGAGAGTGGGCTTGTTAGGGAGGGGGTTGACGGTTAGGGTTTGGAACTGCGGTGAAGTCGAGAGAGTGGTGGTGGAGAGGGAAAGCAAAACGCAGGTGAAGGAAAAGAAAAGGAGAGCAGGGGAATTTCTTGCTTTTCCTTCCATTGAAGACGAGAAAGTGAGAGGGTAGACACTGAAGTGTTTGCAGAAGTGAGAGAGTATAAATAATTGAAAGGTGCAATGCAAAAGGTGGCTCGTGTGAAGGGACTTAGCATTTTCCTCTTTTCTGAATGACTTTTCTAATTTCTATTTTCTACACAAAAATTATAAACGGTGAATTCTAAATATCAATTTTACGACGGGCATTCTTATTCTCATGAAACTAAATTTGTAATCAATTAAATATTAATAAAAAAAATTAAAAAAATCATTTTAAAATAGGTTAAAAAAAGAATGAAAAAAATAAAAACAAAATTTAATATAAAAATAAAATAAAACAAAACAAAAATAAAATAAAATAAAATGTTAAGATTGAAAACAAATTTTCATAAAGAGGTCTCGCCATTGCGGGCATTACACATACGTAGATAACAATGAAAAATCACTATAAAAAGCTGCACGCGCCTCCAAAGCAAGACGACCTTTTCTAACATACTAGTGCTTCTAATGTAAAAACTCACCAAGTTGTAATGTTTGTTTTTCTAGTCCTTGTTATTTTTGTTTTTAAAATTAGATTCTTCAAACCTTAATTATTTTGATTAATAAAATTATATTTGATTTTGCAAAACCAAACATCACACATCAAAAGTGTATCATAATATTATCAGCACCAGCATAGACAAATTTGCTGTTATATATCATTTTAAAGTATTAACTTTGGTGACATTTGCTCATATATATTTTTTAATTACAGTATCGTTTTGCTTTTATGGATATAAATATCTGGGATGAGCTTGCAAATCAATAGAAAATCAATTCCCTTTTCTAGTAAAAATTTTAAAACGAATTATCCAAGTTGGCATGGCCCTTTGGGAGAATTGGAAGTAGTGGAAAAAGAGATTGACGGAAATGCCACTGGAGGGCATGATTTGAGGGCGAAAGAAATATCCTCGAGATCATTTGCTTTAGTTGGGTGAAAGGTGGGCTGGTAGTAGTAAATGCTAGACAGATGGGAAAGCAATAGCATCACTCAAGAGTCAAGACTCGAGAATTGATATCGACCCTTGGGACTCGGCGGTCAACTAAATTTTCCTCCCGCCGTCCCTCTCCCGTGACGTTTTTAAGCGAAGTTACTGCTGCAATTGTAGCAAGCTTGTCATTTTCATTTTGTTAGTGTTTTTTGTATTATTTTTATTGAAATGATGAATCTTCGTTACGAAATATTTTAATGATATGTTGTGATTTAAAATATTAATTTCAAGCGAAGTTAGTGCTGCAATTATACCGAGGCATTTTGTTGGTGTTTTTTTATTATTGAAATGATATATCTTGTTTTCATTAAAAAAAAAAATTGTCACAAGTGTGTTTTAAATAAATAAATATGAAACTTGGATTATAACTCTTACAAATTAAACAAGTTGATTTATTTTAATAAAATAATAAAAAATGACAATGATAATGAAATGATTAAATTATTTTTTAAAATGTGATTATGATAACTTGAGAAGAAAACCTTTTTATATTTCAAGGGAAGAAAAATAATAAATATGTAAATTGAATAATAAAAACTAATTCAACTTAGGTTAATTTGTTATATTCATAATCTTGGTCATGAGATTAAAATAATTCAAAAAAATAAATAAATAAAACAACAAAGTCATTTTAAAAAAAAATATTGAATGATGAGATTAGAAGAACAAATAAGTAAAAAATAAAAAATAATATCAACTTGTTTTAACTTTTCAAATTTATGATCTGGATAATTAGATTAAAAGCATCGTACATTAAAAAATTATGTAGCTCAATATCAACAAATCAAATGTTAATAGATGAAATCATAAATACAAAAGGTTCCAAAACTAAAAATAGCAAATAAAAAAAATGAGAATAAAAAATGAAATGAAAAAATTGAATGCAATTACAAATTTTTTATTAAAGGGTAAAATTAAAAGAAAAATAACTTTAATAAAATGATAAAAAAAATAAAAATCAAATTAGAAAAAAAATAATATACCATAAATCTAGATTGAAGGATAAACTTGAAAACAAATAAGATTTTTATTAAAAGATCAAGAAAAAAATACAAAAATCAAAGAATAAAGATCAAATTATAAAAATAATATATAACAAATTAGGATTGAATGATAAAATTAAAAATAAATAATTTTTTTATTAAATAACAAAAGAAAATCAAAACAACAAGGATTGGAGTTGAAATATTAATAACAAAGATAATTGATTTGCAGTTTTTTAAAGGATGAAAAAGAAAAAAAAAATACCCCATTAAAAAAAAACTACCTTACTATCGCCAACACTCACCACCTCAACAATAATAGAATGCGACAATAAATCAAACAAAATGGTGAAAAGAAATTTTTTTTATTGCAGAGAGGTATTTCACGGGCCAATAACCTTTTTAATTTAAATAATATTTAATATATATTAAAATATCAAACTGTCCTTAAATAATTAGGTAATAAAAAAAGGAATCAAAATAAAAAGATAAAAGTTTAATTCTTTTGCTCTAAAAGAATAAAATTGTAATTTTAGTATATTTAAAAAAATAAAACTCTGTCTTTTAAGTCTAAATTTTTGCATGAGTAATTTAATCATGGTTAAAAAAAAAATAACAACCATATCTCCTATTAATTCTTTGATATGATCAATGAACTATACAAAAATACTAATACCGAAATGCACCAAACACCGAGGCAAGTGATTTTGCTTTCCTTGTAGGTTTTTACTATTATTATTTAAATTTATGATCTGTGCAATTATTTTTTAATAAAATAGAGATAATTTTTTTTATTTTTATATAAAAATACAGTAATAATTATTTTTTAAAGTATTTTTTATTTTAAAATATATTAAAATAATATAATTTTTATTTTTTAAAAATTATTTTTTGATATTAAATTATTAGTGTAAATTAGTTTCAAACTTAATTCGTCCTTGTGCGTTTTATCAGATCGCCTAGTAAAAAATCGCTCTTCCCAAAAAAAGCATGTCATTCTCCCTTTCTTTTGTCGGATGTCCGTCTTCCCTTCTAAGATAAAAAAATCAAGGAGCATCTTTGTCCTCCAGTTATCACGCAATTCTCGACTTCGTCATCAAGCAAAAAGTTTCCAAGCGGATCCAATCTATCAATCATTTTCCAATTCACTCGCCCATTAAAATTTACAAACTAGAAGCGACAACGTTTTAAGACAACGACCCAGTCCTGATCTCTTCGTGATTTTAAAGGCAATTAATTTAAGTAAACGGGAGAAAATGAACGGATGAATCAAGAATTTGGGTGATAGCTGGAGAGAAAGACATCATTTCCCGTATATAAATTCAGAGACAAAAAGTAATTAACATGGCAAACAGATTTAGTAACACAAAACATGTCCACTTCACCCACTCAAACTCGAAGTTTTGTCTGAACTCATACGAGAGTGACATTCCCATGTTCTCATTGATTATAATACAGAGGCACCCAAAAACACATAAGACATTACTGGTGAGACTCTCTTGTGTTCACGCTTTTCATGCTTCTGAAGCTTCTCGTATAAGTGAATCTTTCCCTGTCTGCCTTTCCTTTTCCTTTATTCTTATCTTCAATTCTGCTTGTCTTCTTTCTTGGCCCTTTATCGGATATCTGGTGCGCTCACCGTTTTCTGCCAAGTGGACTTCTAAAAGTATCTGGCGTGCATGGCAATACCGGGTCGTACACGGCAAGTTCCAGGGAGGCATGCGGTGCTGCTTTTGCGCCCTTGATCCATGGCCTCAAGAACTGGACGGGTTATGTTGAAGATAGGACGTGTATGTGAACATGGTTCTAAATGAAAACGCATGAAAGACTTACGAGGATATCAGAGCCTGATGCACAAACGACACACAGCAAAAGATGTGCTGTGTCCGGAGATGTTTGGTTATTGTGTGCACAAACGACACCCAGGGCCCGGGCATCTTCATGTCCAATTTCTCTTGTGACATGATTACATGCAAGTCGTCAAACCCATGCCCCTACCAGTGGCTATGCCCTTTTTATGAAAATCTTAAAGTCGTTTGGTCTTAGGGGCCCCCATGGTAAGAAGTAGTAGGTATGGTAGCTGTGATACAGATGCACAGTTACAGGCTCACCAACCATGGCCTCTCTCTTTACCCAGCTAAAACTTGGTGAAATTCAAACGAGAGAAAAGTAATGGCATCCTTTTCATTTTTCTCTTCTATAGGTGAAAATGAAGAGAGAGAGGGGGAGGACATAAAAGATGGATGGGGAAAATGAAAAGAGGGAGAGCACAAAACAGACGGCAGGGGAGATCCCCGTTTCAAGAGGATGAGCAAACACCCATTACCTGAAAAAGCCAATCTGAAACGAGTAAAAAGTATACCCCATGCATAATTTGTAATCAAGGCCTGTTAAAATTAAACTCCACGGGAAAAAAGCTTTCCAAGAGTAAAAGAAAAGTAGAGGGAAAGAAGAATTATAACCTGGAAAGAGCATTAAAGTTAGACTTCAATCTGTCCAATCGGGGCAAATGAAAATAAAGATAAAACCTAAATGATGCCAGCTTTTGGATCAAGTAAAAGCCTCTGGACCAGAGACATCTCTTAGCATGAACCATTAGCTTAAACATTGGATCATCTCCACCGATGATACCACCAAGAACATGATTGAAGCCAGACAAGGCCCTTGTTGCTTAACATTGGAATCTTCCTCTTCAATGTTCAAACAGGAGTGCATAAAAGTACGGAGTAAAGGGACCGAATATATACTCTTATCTGGTTAAATTTGAGACAAACTACTTTCTCAGAGGTGGGGAGATAAGGATGATAAGGAATATCGCATGCCTACAATGATCAAGAAAACATGTCGACTTAAATTTCCTCAAGTTTTAGGTATCGTTAATAATTCTTGATTTATTTAATTATATATATACATAAAAAGTTTTATTTGAATTTTATTTTTTAAAACTATAAAATTACATTAAAAAACCTTATATATATAATTTTTTATAAAATATGAAAAAATCTAACCTATAATAAAACAGGAGTGATGTAAGTGCTTAAGAAAGTATCCTCTCAATATTCCATTTTTCAATTTTTTTTTAGTTGTTGTTTTGTTCCTTTCAACCGTTTTTTATTATTTTTTCTTCGCTTGACCGTACAAATTAAAAATCTGTAACAACTAATTGAATTAAGATACCTACTTTATCTTTGCATGAGTCATGATTTTCCAACAAGTACCCTAGTGAGTATCAGTTCTTCTCTAGCCTTTCAGATTCAGAGTTTCAAAAGGATGGCCAAACTCAAGCTTGGTTTTTCGTACACAGATCAGCTAACTGACAGCCATGACTACCGTGATGTCTAGTGGCTACGGTAGCTCTAGAATCTATCATTTCCGGCAGCTGCGTCATAAATTTTGCCATTCATTTCTCTCTCCTTTTCATTTCCTTTTCTGGTTGCTTAATAAATGAAAATATATAGTAGATCAACTTCTTTATAAGAAGAGACAGCTAGGCTGAGACACTCAGCAAAACATGTTTCATTAATAGTAACTGAATTTAGGCTTTCCGTGATGTGTTTTCGGGTTGCTGACTAGTCTTGGATTGCGTTGGTTTGGGAGGTTGAAGTTGAGTTTATGTTTATGTATAAAGTTAACCAATATATATATATATATATAAAATTAACTTTTGTGATCGAGCTTTGTGTATAATTAGATTGCACCCAATCTCAACCTGATCTATTAGCTGTTCACTTCAAAAACAATTTTTTTGTTGGAATATGAAATTTTTTGAATACTTGCATCAGTAAATGTAAGCTGAGGAAACTAATATATAAGAAAAGAAAAATAAAATAAAGTTGGTAAGAGTATATATATGAATGTTGTTTGTTTATGCGTATGAAGTTAGCTGAATGAATGGTTGTTTGTGATTCCTATAATTATTGAATAATTTCTATTCATGTATGAAATTCCCCCAATCATCCTAAAATAGCTTGTCTTTGCTTACCTAGTTACTAAGATATTTATATATCTTGATCGTATCAATTTATCTCGAAGAGATATGTACCTCAATGTGTGGAGTTACGTGTATATCTCCAAACATGATTATATCAATGATGGAGGGATGGATGCTCGTTATTGCTAGTGGTGTTTGTTGTGATATTAGTTAAGAATGTGGTGATTGATAAAGTTGATGATCGACAAGGTGTTGAAAATAACCATTGCCCAAAAAATGAGGTGATATGCACTGTATTAATAGCAAGTAGGTTGTTGGTTAATATAAGCAGGCATTGTTCTGAAAATGAGTAAGCCAAGGTGAAGTAGGTGTTGTAATGACAATGAACCAGATGAGAAGTGTGACTTGCATTGCGTGTCAAAGATTGGATTTCATGAGTCAAAACGAAGAAAAATGGTTGTTGAAAGGCTTAGGGTGTCATGTACGAGTCGTTAGGCATTTTGAGAATTTACATAAAGGATACTTAAGAGATCAAGGTCCAAACAGAGTGATGTGATGATTAGCCAACAATGCTTAAAGGTCTAGTGATTAAGTTGAGACCCAACCACATGACCTGGTAGTGATTGGTCAACAAGTTGATCGATTTAGTGG
The DNA here is from genome assembly GCA_018804465.1 of Populus tomentosa. Classification (NCBI taxonomy): domain Eukaryota; kingdom Viridiplantae; phylum Streptophyta; class Magnoliopsida; order Malpighiales; family Salicaceae; genus Populus; species Populus tomentosa. Next base: position 12,643,964 of record CM031971.1, read on the forward strand.
TTATAGTTACCCGTTAACCTACTAAATGACCAGGGGTGGTGGTTCGGCTGAGGCCCAACCATATGAGTGGTCAACCCGACCAACTGGTTTTGGTAGTTAAGTAAGGCCTAATCCGGTATTCTAATTATTTTTTTAGTATTTTTATTTCTTTCATCAATTAACAAATAACAACAATAAAAACTACATGGACTATGAAACAAGTACAATTGTATTTAACATTGAGAATATATGTTTAGAAATTGAAAACAACCACTACATTTAGAAGAGCTTAAAGATGACATTGTTTCTAATATCAATTCTAGAACTCATCTTGAACCTACCTAATAATTATTATTTTTTAATATGTATAATTAAGGCAAATTAACAGAAAAACTAAAGAGCATGACTTTTTCACTATAGCAATGGACGAATATTATTATGGATTATTATAGTGAAATGACTAGTTTGCTCCTTTACTTAAAAAACATTAGCTTAGTTTTGGGGGTAGAATCATCTTTTCTTGGAACAAATTGGTCATTGTTGATTTTAATTGGTTAGATTAGTCTTTTCACACGATAAATGAACAATGGAAACACTATGATGCCCTAAAAAAAGATGATGAAAAAACTTTAATAGAAGGGTTTTTTTATCATTATATCTTTTGTTGCACATAATAATTAATGTCATACCCTTATAACAAAAAATATTTAAACTATAATGGAAGGGTTCTTTCATCAATTAATTTTTTTTTGCATAATGTAATTACTACCATACCCTTATAATAAAAAAAAAATTAAACTACCATCTAAGGGTTTTGTGGACTTTTTTCTCTTGGTTTTTTTTATATACAATGTGAATGAGGGTTAGTTTTATCTTTTTAAATATATAAAAATATTAATACAAAAGGTGCTAGCCATCTAAAGAAAATACATTTGTGTGTGAGGGAGAGCCACCGCATTCAAAAGCCATGTGCTCTCTAATTCGGCAGCCAAAATGCAAGATCGCTTTGTCACTACCGCTATCGAGTGGCGGTGCTTCCATTGAGTTGGCGTGTATGTCATGGTTCTTGGTATTTTGGTAGCGAAATGTTTTTTTTTTCCCATCCTCCTTTCTCTCTCATTGAATTGTGTCCCCCTATTTTATTTTTGTTTTGATTATAATTATCATTCTTTTAATTAATCTTTTATTGTTTTAAATACTTTTTATTATTATTTTTTCTTTTCAATTTAATTCCTTGAAATTAAGTTTAATTTGATTTTTTATATTAGATTAGTTCCTCGTTCTTTTAACTCTTTTTTTTTCTTTTCAATTTCAATTGATTAAATTTAGCGTTTTCAAGAGAAACTTTATTTTTTAATTAAATTAATTGATTAAATATAAACATGAGATGCTCATTTGATGATATTTTGGTTGGTTTGCTTTTAGAGTCATTGCTCTGACAGCATGTGTGGTCTTTTTTGGTGTTGTCATGCAATCTTTCATTGTGCTATTAGAACTATCTCGATAAGATTTTTTTGGTGGCAGAGTGTTGTCAACGATGAAGTGACAGTGAGTCTCCAAGACATGACATTTTTCTTTTTTCTTCTTCTCCTGTATATAATATTGACAACTCATTTTTTATAATTAGTTATTGTCAAAAAAAATTATCACTTTATTTTTTGTTGATGCTTTTTTTATCATATTATTAAATTAACCGAATTTATTAAACCTAGTCAAGTCAATGACCTAGTTCTCAAATTTGTATTGCTTTTTTAAAAAAGTTGGTATCGCCTAAACATTTTTTTTATGTTAAAAAAAAAATTTGAACCAAGAAATAGCATAGCTCGGGCAACTATTTAGTTTTGTATACTTAATAACTATTTCTTTTCTTTAATATTAAAAATATTTTACTTTTTTTTTCAAAATTAAAATATAATTTACTGTGAAACTCAGAAGTCTCACAGCAGAAATTCTTATTGTTTAGTCAAATGGTTAACATGTTCTCGGGTCATTTTGCAGATTAGCTAAGATTAATTCTCATTTTCTAATGAGCAGACATGGTTATTCAACATTATTATTATAACATTGCAGACTAGTCTATAAGATTTTTACTTGAATTTCTGCTTTAGCATTAATGATCATCACCATGTAGAGCGATAATAAAAAAAAAAAAGGAAAGATAATTCAAAACTTAAAAGCCATGATCACAACGCAACGGCATATAAATCTTCAATCAGTGGTACATATGCTCTGCCAAGCGTGGCCGAGCCATAGCCAACAAGGGCTTAGCCTTGGGCATGGTCATGCCATAAACCTCAGTCGTGTCAATATCTTCGGGGCTTAGCCCCTCTGGCGGGGTCCAGTCAAAACAATGAAAGAGTCGAGCCAAAGCCATGAGTACCAGAGTCACACCAAGTGGCGCGCCAGGGCATTTCCTTTTACCTGCGCTGAATGGCAGTATCTTAAAATCAGCTCCGTGGCTTATCTCCACTCGGCTCCCATCAGCCAGCCAATGTCTCTCGGGACGAAACTCCTCCACATTGGCCCAGAGTTTAGTATTTCGGCCCAGCCCATGAGTGTTGATAAAGACCCGGGTTTTGTCAGGGATGTGGTAGCCATTGATTGTGGTGGCCCGTAAGGACTCATGTGGGATAAGCAAAGGCCCAGCTGGGTGCATGCGGAATGTTTCCCGTACAACGCAGCGTAGGTAGTTAAGGTGGGCCAAATCAGATTCCGTGACCATTCGATTGGGACCCACGACTGAATCAAGCTCCTGTTGTATTTTGGAAAGGACACGTGGATGCTTGATCACCTCTGCCATTGCCCATTCATTGGTTACAGCTGAAGTGTCTGTAGCAGCAGCTATCATGTCCTAATGTACCAGAAACCACAGTGCTCCATGTTGTTAGAAGGAAATGGATAAAAACAATGTTGGAAGGAAGTTGAAAAGAAAAGAAAAACCATGAAAATGAGTGTTGTAGTGACCATCTTGAGAGATGCGATCATCACCTGAATTAGAGCTTTTATCTCTACATCATCCATGTGTTCTTTCCCGTTCTCACCAGGCAATGATAGGAGAACATCAACAAAGTCCATGTCTTTGTCTTCCTCTCCAGTTTCCTTTCTCTTCGTCTTCCTTGTCTTTCTGTGTTCTTCAATAATTTTATTGTGAAAATCATCCACTCTTTTCTCCACTTCCCTCATTTTCTTTTCACAGCCATGAGGGTCAATCCACCTCCAAAATGGTAAATAATCACCAAGGTAGATCACCCCCAAAAGCCGAAACAACTCATGGGTTATGTGCATGAATTCCATGGCCTCTTGCGGGCCTGCTGATTCTGCACCAAAATATTGCTTACCTAGCAACATCCTAGTCACATTGTTCATGGAAAAGGCACCAAGCACTTCCCTCAAGTTCAAAGGCTTTCCTGTTTGGGTCCGGGACCAGACATCCATGACCAGATGTTGGGATTCATCGGCACGGTGATTTGCAAAAGACTCGAGCCTCTTTGTGGTTAGCAGATGCTCCATGCAGATCCTCCTCATTCTCTTCCAATGAGGACCTAATGGGGCCAAGGCCACATCTCCACACCCATAAGCTAGGTGGACGGCCGCGAGAGTTCTCGGCCGGGATGCGAAAACTTCATCTTGGCGTACAAGTATTTCGCGTATGATTTCAGGATCGTTGGTGGTAATGGCATCCACGCTGCCAAGTCGGAGGTAGACTAGCGGCCCATATTTATCACACAAGGAAGCTAAGTCCCGGTGAGGCTGTTGGCCAAGCTGTAGAAGGTTGCCGAAGACAGGCAATCTTGGCGGGCCTGGAGGAAGCCTTTTGGATTTATACTGTGACTTCAAATTTCCCCATCGTAGCATGAAGCTTGCAACGATAACCAGAAAGAGTAGGGATGAAACCACGGTGGCGATAATGTCCATGAGCAGCCTGATATGTTTAGCTAATTTCCGCAAGATTATACCTATGACTACACGAGGAATCTAACAAAAGCCCATGAAGCTTTCAGAGGAGAAAGTATGGTTTATAGGCCTCTATATATAAGATAGAAAACATGGAAGCTTGAGCTTAAACCTCCACGAACTTGCTCAATAGAGATTTGAAAGTGATCTGCTACTCCCCATTTATTTATAACCAGTGTTAGATTTCAATATTCGAGCATTTAATTTTTCAAGATAAGCATGGTATGCATGATGATCTTGATGATATCCTACCTCAAAGAAATAGCATTTGCATGATCCTCCAATTTAAAACTTTGAAACCTTGACAGTAGACAGAATAGCGTGAGCCCCTAATCAGGCAAATAAGTTGGACTCATTTAGATCAGAATTAGCTAATCAGTCTATCAAATCAGCCCAATGGATCATGAGCCTCTTCTTTTTGCCCAGATCTTAGCAATTATGTAGCTGGGCCATCCTTGTCATCAGCAATTTAAAACAATTAAAAGATTAAAAAAGAATCATAGAATTTCCACTTAAAAGGACAGTGTCTCCAGCTTAAGCGCGCAAAACGACGCTGAAGGTGTATGAAGTAATGTTAACTATTTTGAACCGACGAGGTTCAAAAGTGGTTCCATGGTCTAGTGGTGAGGACATTGGACTCTGAATCCAGTAACCCGAGTTCAAATCTCGGTGGAACCTACTTTTTCTTCTAATGTTGCCTTCCTGCAAGCGGGATTTCTTTCTGGCAGGGCTCCAGCCTCTGGAAATAGGTTTTTTCCAGCCTCTGGAAATAGGTTTTTTCATGCCCCCCTCAACACCACTTAACCCTTATTAAAAAAAATAATTTAATATTAAATAAAAAAATCAATATTTAAAATTTAATATTAAAAAAATAAATCTAACTGAACTGAAGTTAAATTAATTAATTAGCAACTCGAAATATAAGATAAATATAAAAATAAATTAAACTCTTTTTAAAAAAAAAACCGAACACAAAATATCAAAGTTCAGTTAAAAAATATTGAAAAAAACACATAAACTAACCTTGTTTAACTCAATTAACCCGCACTTATAATAACCTCATAAACAAAAAAAAGTGAGAAAAAAGACAAATCTCAAGAGCCAATAATATAAGGTCTAGTAATAAAATTGAAAAAATAATTAATTTTATATAAAAAAAAAATTAAGAAAAAAAAATGAGTAAATCCAGGTTAACCTAGTTAACTTGTTACCTATGATATGAGATCGAAATAAATAAAAAAGACTTTTAAAAGAAAAACATAGCAAAAAAGAGCTATGTCAACATTGAATAACATACACTCGAAATAACCTAAAAAACCCCCGATTTAATAACCAAATATCAAATGCTAAACTTAAAAAAAATTATTTTTTCAATAAAAAAACACTTTAATATTATTTGGATCATGAGATCGAGATTACCTTATAGAAAGGCAAATACAAAAAAAAAAATAACAAAGTAAAATTTTCAATTACAAAACAATTTAGAATCCAAACAATGCATACTAAATTTGGCAAAAAAGGCCAACAAAATAAAATAATTAAGGACTAAATTGATAAATAAAATAAACTATGAAAATGATAAAAAGCATCAATCAAAAGAATAAGGACTAGATTAGATAAAATAAATAAATAAAATAAGATGTTGAGGGACAAAAATTATTATTTTTTAAATAACAATCAAAATAATTGTAACATATACTAAAATTGCTCAGCGTTTCACTATGCAAGTCTATAGTGAAATGCTGAGCTGCTTTTTTTTTCCTGTTTTTTGAGTTTTTTTTTTTAAAAACTGTTTTTTTAATTTTTTTTATATTTTTTTCTATCCCTTTCAATTTTTTTTTCTTTCTTTGTTTTTTAATAATTTTTTAAAAAAATTTAATTGTTAATGTTAATTTTTTAATTTAGTTATCAAACTTTAATGATATTGATCTCGAGTTTAACGAGTTAACTAGGTTTCATGAGTTAATCCGGATTTTTTTTTTGCTTTTTTTCTTTTTAATTAATTTTTTTTGTTTACTTTAATTTGCTAATGTTAAATTTTTTTCTATTTAGTTATCAGACTTTCATGACACATATCCCAGGTTTCATGGGTTAACCCGTCCAATTTTTTTTGTTTTTTTTTTTGTTAATGTTAATTTATTTTTTTTATTTAGTTATCAAATTTTCATGATATGGATCCCGGGTTTAACAGGTTAACCTAGTGAAAACTAAAATGGGATAAAAAAATAAATGCAATAAAATAACGAGGGAAGAAATAAAAAAAAACAAATCAAGAAAAGAATAATAATAATAATAATATTAATAATAATTAAAAAGATAATGATCAAATTAAATATAAAAATTAAATTAATTAAAATTTATTGGGATGAATTTAATAAAAAATACTAAAAACAAAATAAATAACAATAAAAAAAATAATATCTAAAATTGATAGAATTACAAATTTGAGCACATTTTTTTTTTGGAATGGCTGCCTTGAATTTATAGGCTAAGACAGAAAAAGAGAGGAAAGTTTTTTTCCTATCACAAGTTCACGCCACACCGTCAAAAATAAAAAAGACATGCCATTCTTAACACTACTCTGAATGACGAAATTTGATAGCAAAGTGGCCTCGCATGCACCACTCAGATGACACTAGGGTCGTCTTGTGATAATATGTGCGCCTGTGCGGTGCTTGAGAGCCAACAATGTTTTTTTAACATTATCTAATTTGTTAAAATTACAAAACAACCCCCATATAAACCTAAAATTAACTGAAAAAAAAAAACTAGAAGAAAAGGACTAAAACATTCTTGAATCCAACCTTAGTTTTTTTTTAAAAAAATTAATCTGAGGGGCAATCATATTATTCTACTGTTTTTTTTTTTTTTAAGACAGATAAAGAATCCCCTATGTGCAAACTTTTTTCTCTCTTTCTTTCTTTCGAGGATATTAAAGCTTTTGCAAATAATTTTGAAAAACAAAAAAAATTCCTCAAAGTTGAATAATTTTTTGCCTTTCAAGAACAACAAAGTAATTTAACTAGGCTTAAAAAAAGTGGCCTGGCTAACTTGTCTTTAAGATTGTCCAATGAATCTCTTTGAAAAGACAGCCTCCAGTTACAAACATTAGCAAATGCCTTCTTCTTCTTTTTTTTTCTTTTAATTTAACCCGCTACTCAATTTATAATACCGTAACTCTCCATCTCCCTCTATTTCCCAAATTAATTTTTGTCCCACCCAAAATTATGGACCCAGAGCTCCAGCGGAAAATCCAGGAAACAGTAATTGACATACTAAAACACGCTAACATGGACGAGATCACTGAATTCAAAGTTCGAGTCACCGCCACTGAGCGACTCGACTTCGATTTGTCCCATATCGAACACAAGAAATTTATAAGAGGAGTTATCGAGTCCTTTTTGCTCTCTACCATGGACGATGAAGGTAAAGAAGCCAATGGAAACGTAAGAGAAGACACCAAGGAAGCACTGCAAGAAGAACACGAGGAAGTGTTGACTAAGAAGGAGGCTGGTACTGATGGTAATCGCGTTATTTGTAAGGTAAAATCCCTAATTTTCTGTTTGGCCGCTGAAAAAATGGGACAATCCTGTTTTTTTCTATTTTAGATTTTGAAGTGTTTTATGTTTAACGTGGACTTTTTATTTCAATTTAGCTATCAGAGAGAAGGAGCGTGACGATTCAAGAATTTAAAGGGAAATCATTCGTGTCGATAAGGGACTTTTATCAGAAAGACGGAAACCTGCTTCCTTCTAAAATAGGTGATCGAATTTGCTCATATCAGTAAACTTCTATTTATTTACTATTATTTTAGGTCTGCCTTAATTGTGTTTGATGGTGGCTTAAACATGCAATGAACATGCTTTTGGTTTCCAATGAGATTTTAATTCACGTCGTTTGTCCATCTTATGCTGTGACTGGTAGTGTGAGGTTTTGTGTTTTTGAGGATGTCAGTGTCTGTAAGAGAAAAGGAACTGTGGTGTATGGATCGAAATTTTGTGTGAGCCTGATATACCCTGTCAATCCTGTTCCTGATATAGGATCCTTTGTAGGATTTTTTTCTTGAGATCAATAGTTAGCGCAGCAGGTGCAGATATGTTGATAGGCGAATATGTTTCCAAGCTTTTAATCAATTTACTATTGATCTTGCTGCGATTTGCATTTGTGCTGACAGGGTCTGCCATATTTTTCAGGAATTTGCTTGACATCTGAACAATGGACAGCCATCAAGCAAAATGTGCCTGCAATAGAGGAAGCCATTACGAAGATGCAATCAATGTTAAGGTGAGAGGGGTGCTATAATATTGACCTTGTCAGTTGTCACTGGTGTTGTGACATCTTTTATATGCTTAATATAGTTATAAAATTGTTTGCCCAAAGAATAGAAATGGCATAAAGTGGTCTGCACTTCTCTATATTTTAGTTTTAACTTTTTGTGTATCATGCCTTGCTGAATCTTCAAATATGATGCTTAGTCAGAAAGCATGAAGCTGAACAATGTGTTGAAATTACTTCTATTCTGAGCCTTTTTTCCCACTGAATTCAGTTCTGGCCTTGATGTTGAACAAAATGGACAAATCTCTAAGCCAGTGGCTGATTCTATTTCTCAAGAACTCCCCCTCGAGATTGCTCATGTTGAGGTCAGCCGTTTTGATGGGAAGAATTATCAGTTCTGGGCACCACAGATGGAATTTTTCTTGAAGCAATTAAAGATTGTGTATGTTCTTACTGTCCCTCGCCCAAGCATTGCTACAAGCCCACTGGCCAGTGCTGAAGAAATTGCTCAAGCCAAAGCTACAGAGCAAAAGTGGTGCAATGATGACCATCTCTGTCGCCTCAACATTTTGAATTCTCTGTCTGATTCCATTTATTACAAGTATGCAAAGAAGATTAAGACTGCTAAGGAACTATGGGAAGAGCTAAAATTGGTTTACCTTTATGAGGAGTTTGGAACAAAGAGATCTCAAGTTAAAAAGTACATTGAATTTCAAATGGTTGAAGAAAAATCGATTTTTGACCAACTTCAGGAACTTAATGGCATTGCAGATGCAATTGTTGCTGCAGGAATGTTTATTGATGAGAACTTTCATGTTAGCACTGTCATTTCCAAGCTTCCTCCATCTTGGAAGGACTTCTGCATGAAGTTGATGCATGAGGAGTATCTTCCTTTCTGGATATTAATGGACCGTGTAAGGGCCGAGGAAGAGTCTCGCAATCAAGATAAGCCAGGGGAGCCCTCCAATCATGTACATTCACATCATCCCAAGTATCTGGGACCTAGGATCAGAGATATGAAGAAGCCAGGGTTGCATTGGAAGAGACGAGATATAGAGGTAGATAATAACAAGTCCTTGACATGCTACTTTTGCGGGAAGAAGGGACACATTTCTAAACACTGTCCTGATAAAAAGTTTGACAGGGGAGCTAGTGAGAAGCATGGCAAGGAAAACTCATCTACACCTGCAGTTACAGAGGTGAACATTGAGCACTGCAGTAACTAATTCTTGTGGATTCTGATAATTTAATTGTAGCGAGGTAGATTGTTTCCAACTCGGTGGTACAGAAGGAATGATGCCTCGTCAAGGCTGATTTTTTGTTGGGGGACCTTGGACAGTTTTTTCAGGTGTTCACACAATAGGTCCTGCATCCCGTTGGAAAATACTTCTGGTTGTTTCCCTGCAACAGCAGAACTTGGTAGTAGGTGAACTGTATCAACTCTCCTCCTTGCTTCCCCTCGACAACCCATCTTTATAGAATCCAAGCTGGATTTAAGTGTAAAGCTCACTAATTGTCTAGCTAATAGAATTATAGAGATGTTATAGGCTCTAACTTGATTTGCTCTTCTACATTACATTTTCTGAGGTCTGACAACCTTTTTCTCAAGTGCCCCAACTGGGCATGTTGTAATTTTATTATTCTTTGAAGAGTTGTACATTGACCTTTATTAGTTCCTCGCTTTCATCTTGATATGGTTTTTCTAAAAGAGGGGCATCTGACTCTAGTTAAACGAGTTCATTGATGGAAAAGTACTTATCCTGCAATAGATTTGGATGGCTAATGAATTTATATGAAGAACCATCACCCAGACAACAGCCTCTTGCGTGAACGAACAGAGCAGTTGTGGCACGAGGGTGATGAAATTTGCCGTCTTTTGCCTGTTCATAGCTGCAACTATGCTTATTTAATATTGTAATATGCTTATTTAATATTGTAATTGTTGTTGTTTTTTTTTAAAAAAAATTATATTAAAATATATATTAATGATATTTTTTTATTTTTAAAAAATTATTTTTAATATCAGTATATTAAAATGATTTAAAAATATTAAAAATATATTAATTTAAAATAAATAAAAAATTTTAATTTTTTTAAAAATACTTTTTAAAAAACAAACAGTTCTTGGAATTTGGGGGTTGGTGAGCAGCTGGGGAAAAAATTGCACGGGATCTCAAGCCTGTCACATGCCAAACCTACCAAAAGTTTGACAAACTGAGCATTCAGTCGGAGCAACAGATTGCGCATTTCATGTTAAGCCAAATGAATAATCAAACTAGTTTATATGTATTTTAATTAATTTTATAAATTTTAAAATTAATAATTATATAAATCTTAAATGGTCTTAAAACTTATAAAACTTAAATTAATAATTTTTAAAATATAAATCCATGATCTGACTAATTATGCTCTACTTTCACTATTATATGGTTATGTCAAGCCAATTTTATTAGACTGTTTCTCCAACACTGACGGAATTAGTAACTACGTCACTTATGGAATCGGCACATGTTCCAAAAAAGACTCGAAGAGTCGAGAAAATGTTTGGACGCTTTTTTTAATATATATATATATATATATATACAGACAGAGCAAGGATCCTATAAGCGCTTCAAGCTTCAGAGAGATGCATTCATATCGGTCCCCTCTGCAGTAGAGGGCTGTCATGCATTCTCTTCCATATCGTTTTAAAATACTATAATCGTTTTTAAAAAATCTGCGTTTAGCTGTACTTTCCTTGGTCAAACCCTGCCTGTGAAAAACTTCTAAAAGTGTTTCTTCAACTGACCACAAAACAGCAATTTACAATTTCCTGCTGACAAAAGCACAAGTTGAAGTAACAACTTCCGCAGTCCCTCTAACTTGAACATTCTCTAAGCATCAGAAGAAAATTCATCTGCTTGTGTTCTCAATTTGTCCTGCATACATCGGAAAGCCAATTTGAGAGGTAATTAAGTATTCATTAAGATAAGCAGTTTCAAAATGATGCATCTGATTAGCACATTCAGAACTCGAACAGAATTGCATACTGGACAAATGAAAAAAATGTATCAAGCAGCAGCAGCAGCCTTCAAACGGATATTGTGACAAAATGAAAGTGAAAGAACGATAACAGCAAGTCTGTGACAAGCTCGAGGACAAACACAAATTTTACCTTGTTTTTGGCATTTAGATATAGAATACAAGCAACAATCCAGTATGAATAATAACAACGTAGTATTAGTGTCCTTTCCATCATGAATATCAGTGGTTAAGGCATGCTAAAATATCTACGAGACCATACCTGAATTTTAAGAGTTTGGCTTTCTGTTGGAGCATGCCTCATACTTGTGGCTTGCCTGAAGAAGCAGCCCTAGCTTTATCCAACAACTGCTGTTCTCTTAGCATATCCTGCTCAATATTATGCTGTTCCCATCTCAACTTCCTGATCCTAGTTTCAATTTGACTATAATTCAAAGACAAACCAGATCTCCCAGTGATCAATGGGAATTTCACCTCAAAATTTTCCCTGGAAACAGATGGATTTTACAATAGGGTAAACATGATAAAAAAGTAATACTGAAAGGACCATTACGAATTAACAACTCCTGAAGTGCGTCAACTATCATAATAAGCTGAATCTCAAACACACACGCACAAATGAAAAAAAAATTCTTTCACAAATGGCTTGATAGGTAATCCATACTTACCTGCTGCCAAGTAAAAAGAGACCATTTTTCGTGATCATCCCACCATCTAAAGACACGGCTCCATGAGTTATGCATGGGAGAGCAGAAAGCATGTCAGCTCTAGTCTTGTATGCTTGCAGGTAAGAAAATAGGTTATAGAATAATGTCTCTCTAAGACCATGTCCACCAGCAGTAACACAAAACAAGTTCCGATCATCCAGATTGACCATGTTCACCGCGAAGTCAAGAAATCCAGAAGGACACTTCCCATCTGGTAACTTCGGCTTTAAAAGAGCAAGTTTCTTTTGTGGATCATTGGCTATAAAACCGCCCGCAAATGGCCTGTTAATAAGTTGCAGTCAACATTTCCATAGGCAACATAAACATTACCGATAAAGAAATATAAGTAAATTGTTTAGAAACAAAGACAACAAGCGGGTTTGTGCCTCAAATCTTCAAGGCAAAATGCAGTAAATCGACCATCAATCTTTCTCCCAATTGAAGATCCAAGACCATGCAGACCGGCTATGTCTTTTATTTTGCCATCTCCATCATACTTCTCTAAAGCCTTAATTCCATCGAATGTTTTGCAGACTATTCCCAGCATAGTCTCCAATCCCAAGTACTCTGAGAGAAGCCTGGTTTAAGGGCACGTGAGGAGAAATTTCAGGAAAAAGAAGTTTTCAACTCATGGTAATTTTTATAAACCACTACATTAGTTAGCGATACCATTGGGAATTAGGATGTTCATTTATTTTGAGAAAGAGAAACCACCAAAATGGTTGCATTTTAGCTCATACATCAGCAGAAACCCCATTTTCATCAGATTCAGGATGTAATTAAGGTTGCCAAGAATGAATTTGCTTGTCTGAGTTATATTTGTGGTTTTTCATCATATAATCAGCAGAAATGAACACACAACAAAGTTCGACGATTATCCTAAGCATAATAGGGGGCATATCAATGTGAGTAATGAGCTTGAGACATTTTATAAAATAGACAAAATGAAGGGTGCATCTCTAGTCATTCTATTTCTATGCCAAAAGGAAAATGGGTGAGTGTGGAAAGGTACTAACCTACTAAGAGTATCATTATCAACTCTGGCAAGAGTAGCCACAATACCCAGCACATCCTTGATCAATGACAAATTCGATGCGTGAATTGCATGATAAGATTTTACCTTGCACAATATACCAGCTGCAGATTGCTCTTGGTGTAATAACTGTTGTGTTGATTCTTCCTCAGGGTGAAGGTCACTGTTTTCATTTGCTGCATCTTTGGAATGATACTTTCCAAGCCTCACTGAAAAATTATGTTAGTGAAGGAAAGGATCAGCAATGTCATCAATGAAATACATTCAAAATGAAGAAATTCCTGTTACATGAGTTATCACTTTAGTACAAGATTTCATTGGATGCCAACTTATTCAGTATGTAACACACAAATTTGGCTGAATAAAAACATTCAAATACAAAAGCCAGGTGTATCATAAAAGCTGAACTTAACAAATCTCCTTGACCAAGTCTGGTTGCCATTCATATGATACAAAAGAAAAAAGGATACCTTGCAGATCAAGTATAGATTCATCTAAATGATTTGCTTGTGACTTCAAAAATTTTAGGTTGTCTTCATGCCTTTTGATATCTTTTATCAGGCTATCAAAATTATCCTGAAGATCATTAAAACAAATAAATTGATAAGGCTTGGACGGCAAGTGACCACTGTTCGACCCATTCAAACAGAGTACAATGGCATATGCTTGATAAGGTTAGAGCAGATTAAAGAAAAATGAAAAAGGCTCTGCATTAGTAGATATGGAACCGTTAACCTTCTAGGAGAGTCCATCTTGTGACCCATGATGCAGATTACAAAACAGTGTCTCTCTTAAATGCTCAATTCAACAGTGATGTTCAAAGTCTGTTACAGGACAGAGTAAATAGTATATTTGACACAAAAAAGGCACTGATTTTGGTAAGAAGAAACAAGTAGAGGGAGGCAAAACAAATTCTATCGGATGACTTCTTTCTCAAGGAATTCCAGGTAATCCCTTCTTGTTATGAAATGAAACACGTTTGTTTCATCCTAAAGAATTTTCTTACAACCATACAAACCTAAAGTTTCACGCAACAACTTCCTCAAATAAATAAATGTGTATAACAAGGTATCAGCAATAGAATCAAAAGCAAACCAAGATGAACTAAAGTGGACTCAGCACCTTAACTTGCTAGTTCAAACTCATTCATTAACCAGCAAACTAGGTCCGGTTTTTCAAAAAAAAAAAGCTTGAAAATAAAATGTATGCTTTGGTAATAAGTACTTCAGAAATTAATATAAACAATTTCCTGAATTATCATAAAATTTGGTTGAAATTACTAACATTAATTTAACTTTTGTGCTTTGTTTATCAGGGTGGAAATTAGGAAACGTGAATGGCTTCAGAAGGATGAAATAAGTGCTCATCTTATTAGTCAATATAAATCTGGGAATCTCTCCTAATACCTGGTCGGGATTTCAGTATTTTTCACATAAAAAGAAAAGAGATTCTCCGGAGTCCACTTATATTTGATTTACCATTCAACAGAATGTAACGGGAACTTTTCAATTTTTGAGCCATGAAAATTCGAATCCAATCTGTTTTGTTCAATATCATAACCTGAACTCCCCAGCGTGGGACATCGGAAAGACTCCTCCATCGTTGCGAGCCTTACTAGCACAGACTAGGCTACAACAAAAGTCTGGAGCTATCCACAAGAACACAAGAGGACCCCGTATTGCTCCTTTTTTTCTTTAATGGAAACAACACGACACAGCCACAAAACGAAGATGACAATGTGGGAAGCCTCAATGCTTCATCCTCTTAAGCAAATATGGTGTTTGAATTTGACAACTCTCGAGTTTAGTCAAGCTTAAAAATTGGTCAATTGCAACCCTAGTAGTAAGCAATGGCAAATGTTGCAAATAACAAAACAGAGAGGTAAGAACATAACCTCGGAGTTGGATTGAAGCATGCTGGAGAGGGCAGTGCTGCGTCTCTCTCAATCGCTGTCTGCAATGAATTTTCCCCTAAAAATCGATCTTTTATCAAACACCAGAACTTAAGTCCGACAAATTGGTACTTCAAAAGACAATGGTAATCAGGTAATTTTAACAGCCATGCATAGTGGGTCCCACATATTACATTTTTTACTCGGTCCTTGTAATTACACAAGTCTTTCAAACATGTCTTCAAAAATCCAAAATTATTAGATTGCTCCCTCTAAGATATTTATAAATTAAAACAATTGGAATAGTAAATAAGAGTTCACCTCGTGCATAAGCAAAAATAACTTTATAAATATATCAAAATAATTTTTTTTATTTATAAAAAATTATTTTTAATATATCTTAAAAACATAAAAAATAATATAACTTTAAAAAATATTATTTAAAACGCAATTTTAAATCACTTTTAAAATCTTTTTAAAGATTTTTATTAATCACTTGCTTATATTTATTTTTATGTTTTAAAAATATTTTGAAAAAAAATAAAAAAATTTATTTACTTTAAAATATATTTTTTATATATATTTTCAGATTATTTTAATATATTGATATAAAAAATATTTTTTAAAAAATTAAAAATATTTTTAAATAAAATACATTTTAAAAAATAACCCTACCGCACTCCAAATGCCCCTTTAATCTTCATTTGCATCAGTTTTCAGTCTTTTATTTTTTTTTTTTCTTCTTCTCCTTCTTTTTCCATGGACCCACACCCTGTCCGTACGCTGTTTTGGACTTGAACAGAAAATCCCGTCCCATCCCACAAAGAGAAGGACGAATCTCTAAGGTATTCTTGGCATAGGTATAGCAAGTAAATCCCTTATTAGTCCGGTTGATGATTCTCAGGCCTCACAAAACTTACCCTGCAATACTCTGAAGGACACTGTATTTCTTAAAATAACAAGTATATATCACTTTTGAATAGTGACCGTTAGATCATGTTCACTGCCTTCTTTAATTTTCTCAATCTAAGAAAAATAATAAAATAATTCATCTATAACCATAGTTTCTCTTTCTTTCTTATTGATGAAGAGAAATGAAGATGTAAGGATGTGTTTGAAAATATGAAAGTATATATCACTTTTAAAATATTTATTTATTTATAAATAAATAAAAATAATGTTAATTTTTAAATTATTTTTTATATTAAAATATTTGAAAGATCTAAAAATATTTTAAAAATTAATTTTTTTTAAAAAAAATTCAAATTTTAAGGGTACCAAACCAGCTCCAAAAAGATACTTATGCTTTTTGCTTATTTACAAGAAAATTTTATTTGATTAATAAATAGCTTCTATTTCTTTTGCTATTGTTTTAAACTTTAGTTTTATAGAATTTAAAATAAAATGATTTTAATTCATGAAAACTTATTTTTTATTTATTTTATATGCAAAAATATACCTCACGTTAGTTATAATCAAATATATATATATATATATATATATATATATATATATATATATATATATTAAATCTATTTTTTTAAATCACTACCGCAAAATCTTGCCCATTACTAAAAACAACACTAAATTGTAAATTAACTACAAGAAGAAAAGGTGTATGTTATTCGGCTAAAAATGAGCTGATCCCAAGTGGGATCGTATTGTTAAACGTCACAGGGCTGTGAAAGCTGTCATAAACTGATAATTTCTTTTTCTTTTTTTTTAGGTGCGTTGTTGTAAACCGATCGTTCCAAGCCCGTTCAGTCCAGTCTTCCGAGAAAGCTAGAATGAAGTCGACCACAAATGGTGGCGCTCTAGTGAAAAGCGCGTGGAGGATAATGTAAAATAATAAGAAGATGGACATGGTCACGGAACCCAAATACAGTGAGTCTGGTTCCCATTCGGACGGTGGCTTAATCTATCTAACGCCATAACAAACCCAAATAACTAGCATGGACCCTTGAACCATCTAGTTCTAGATAGTCTTGTAATAAAAGTTTGGTATCAAATAATATATTTTTTGTTTTGTGATTTTAAGTTCATATAATTATTAATATAATAGATATTAGATGTTTATATAATTATTAATTTTAAAAATTATAAAATTAATTGAAATATATAAAAACTGTGAATAAAAATATCATATTATTCACACACCCTTTCTACGCCTTTCCTCTCCTTTTTCCAGTCGGTCATGGAGTTTGGAAGACCCCAAAATGCTTGATAAGTCCACATTTTATTTTTCTGGGAGAATAATGGGTCCACAATATATTAAAATCATTGTTTCAATATAGAAGTCTTGGCGATAGTACTGAAAGCTCTTCGAACTTGACCATCACATGGCGTGTGTT
This sequence comes from Populus tomentosa, assembly GCA_018804465.1. Classification (NCBI taxonomy): domain Eukaryota; kingdom Viridiplantae; phylum Streptophyta; class Magnoliopsida; order Malpighiales; family Salicaceae; genus Populus; species Populus tomentosa. The sequence goes on from CM031971.1 coordinate 12,661,175, forward strand.
TTTTTTTCCCTCTTTGCGTATTAGAAAACCTCATGCCGGGTCTTTCAACGCCTCTCCAAGGCAAAGGAAACATTTTTTAAAACAATAAATGTGAGGAAAATAGAGGACCCAGTGAAGAAGCGTCACGGAAATTTCTTGAGGGCTGCGGAATCATGTTTTTAAAAAAAAATTAATTTTTTTTATTTTTAATTAATTTTTTATGATTTTATATTATTTTAATATGTTTATGTGGAATATAAATATTAACAAATAAAAAATATATTATTTTAATATATTAAAAAAAACACTTTAAAAAATTATATTTTAAACATCCATTCTCTTCCTATTACTTCATAATAAAATGGGTTTCTTTTTACCATTTTTCAATCCACACGCAAACTCCAATCACTCGAATGTTCACACGAATTTGACACGGGTTCTTGGTGTAGTAGAGTATCTACCATGTTATTGTCACACTTTTTCTGCCTACATTATTTCGAAGTCGTCGCTTTTACCTTTTCCATTAGGGCACACAAACACCACGTGATTTTTGGCATTACTCCTCTCTTGGATGAACCTACTCACGGGTGGCAAGAGTGCAACCCGGCTGCCATTGGATCATAAATCTTGTCCTGTTTTGCTCAGCAATGGGATGGCGGTGCCGCTTTTGGTTCATGACCACCGCTTTATTCGGATCTTGGTGGTGTTACACTGGCGATGAACACTTTTTTTTCCTGTCAATGTCCGCCTCAAAGACTCCACGGAAGGAGAGAGGTCTCCTAGAATTCGAGAGCAGGATTCGTCTCTTTTCATGCGCATCTAAAGAAGCTTCACTTGATTTCTAAGAAAAGAAAGACAAGAGAGAGAAGAAAATTCGCCTAGGAATCTCTTTAAAGCTGTTAAAAATATACAGTAATACTTCCTTTTTAAAAAAAGAGAAAAAGAAAAATTGAAATTTCTTGTTAAAATGCGATATGTTTTCATCGCCGAGCTTGAAAAACGCATTTTAAAGGTTCTCTATTAAGATTATTTGATATATTTTTTCATATTTATTTAGTGTCGTAAGTTGAAATTTTTAGTATAAAGATTCTCTTGTCTTGTTAACAATATTATTTTTATTCTCGGCTGAAATAAAAACAATATTATATAAATAGGTTATTATGAATAAAAAATATTTGAGAAGAGAGAATTGCTTGAAACATTTGCCTCGAAACAGTAATCTCACGAGGAACATGTGAAAATCTCAAACTTTTCAGTCGGGAATTGTTGATGACAGCCAGCGGACCTTTCCACGACACGACCACATCACAAACCTACCACCAAACCTCCCACGTGAAAGATAAGTTGATCGAGAGTGAGGGCAAGTAAACGAAGAAGACATAGCTTGAAAGCAGCAGAACCTTTAGCATTTGCAAGTCTTAAGTGCAATAGCTCGTTGGAGTTCATCAGAAAGAAGCACCGGTCAGGCGGTAACAAAACCATACATAAGCCATGAAAGCGCTCATAACATGGAAACGAAAGGGAGAGAAAAATTAATTAAACAAAATAATTTTTTTTTGGAAAAAACAACCAAATATATCAGAGCTAAATAACCAACAATGATACATTTGTTAAAACTTACAAATGTAATTCATCTGGAAAGAATACTTCCTTATGACAAAACATGTATACTATCAACAATCACAGAAAATTTGCTGCCCTACTAGGTCAATAGGTAGTCATTTTTCTACTTCTAGCCAGCTCCTTTTAAGATCCCTTGCAGTATATCAAAACCTCTGAAGAAGCTTTTAAAAGGGTTCTTCACTACATATACCCCTATGGACTATACGTCAGACTCAATTCTCAAACTACCCAGTTGATGATAATGACTGTAATGAGCTGGATTCGCAGGAAATTGCCGCCATCAGCTTTTCCTTTGTTAGCTGCTCGGATCCTTCAGACTTGATCACAAATGTATGGAACACAGTGTCATTTGCAGTGGAAAGTTTCGACTCAATGACAGTGACCTGTGCTTCTTTCAATGCTTGAATCACTCTTGACGCTGGATGCGAATCCAACGGACAACTCACTCTTACCATCACCTCATCATTGGAAGCTTGGATATCAACGTCTCGAGCTCGATTATGACTTTCTCCTTTGGTGTTAACATCCAATGTCGATGAATCTCTCACAACGCCCTCCAATTTTCCCCTTTCAGCTTCCATTTTCTTGAGCTTTGCTTGAAGCTCATTGATATAAGAAATAGCATCTCCTAACAATGAAGCCTTGTCCATCTTCGAAATATTGGGCACAACAGCTCGTAGTGCATAGAATCGCTGGTTGAGCTTCTCTCGCCGCTGCCTCTCTGCCTCAACATGATTAAGGGGTTCTTCTCTTCCATTAGCTGGCTTCCTGCCCCGTTTACGAGGCCTTCTGTCATCTGCTGCACCTGGCCTTTCTTCCTTGCACGAAGCTTCAATGTCCGAATGCTCAGATTCTGCACTAAGTGGTCTGCCAATCACAGAAGGCCCTGAAGTGGCTCCTGAAAAATCAATTTGCACTTGCACCTGCTTTTGACCTTGGTAGTGATTATGCCTAAACTCCTCCCTAACCCCATTAACCAGCTCTTTTAGATTATTCGCTGTGGCTTGTGAGCCATAAACCTCACCTGGTGTCCCTTGTTTCAAACCAAAACTTTGTGCCCAGCTAGAACCTTGCAGGTGATTTCGAGTACCAGGAAATGCAAGCCTACTACCATTCTGGTAAGCATTCCATGAAGGTCTCTCTTCCATCTTTCTGATGGCAAGTTTCTCCCTAAAACCATGACCATGATTCAAGCTGTTCAAATCCTGACCAAAAATCTTCGGAGCTCCTTCAACTCTCTCCACGATCCCAAAATTTGAAAACAGGGAATTCTCATCTTTCTTTTCACTCACCACAGGCATGGCTGCTGCTGCAACTGCAGCATCCATTAGCTTGGTTCTGATACTTGAACTCCGAGTGGAAAACCATGACCTTATTGATTGAACCATCTCGATACTTTCAGGAACAGATCTCACAGAACCCAATTCAACAACACCAACATCAGTAGCCACCAACACAATTGTCTGAAATCCTGCAGACTTTGCAAGAAATGATCTCACACAATAATCAGGCCCTGATTTCAATGCATCAGAGATCCAGACATGCTTCCCGGTGGCATAACAATTTCCCGGACCACCTTCTCCCCGAGGAAAGGAGAAATACATAGATGCCAAAAAGAACATCTCAGTATCAGTGACCCGGTCTAATCCCAAGGCATAATTATCCTCATCTGATTCGCCAAACAAAGTCTGCAGCTTCTGAATAACTCTCTTTCTCATCCTCTGTTGAGTCTCATCCTCAAGGCGTATATTAAGAATTCTAGTGAATTCAGATTCTTCACCTTCTTTAGGCTCTCTACAAGACCCATCTCCCCAACCAAGAACCCAATCACCAGACTTGGAACATGAAATCTGCCAAAATATGGCATAGTTCCAGCTAAAATTCGAGGAGTTGGGGCAGTCCACAAGATCAGAGAGCTTATTTTGCAAATTCTCATCGCCACACATAACCATTAATAAATTTTGATTAGCTACTGAATTTGATAGCAAGTAATTAAAAGCTTTTGAGCCTAAAACAGCAGCAACCATAGTCTTATCTTCATCATTCCATGCCCCACCTCCCAAACCCACCTCAATCTTCATTTCTAAAACCCCAAAATTGAAACTTTAAACTACCCACTAAACAAAAAAGTTTCAAACCTTATTGCTCGAAATCAAATCTCAGTACTGAAACCCCCAGTTTCTATTACAGCTAGAGACTAAAATCTAATACATTTAGCAAAATAAAACAAGCACACATGGTTTCTCTTCTACAACACTGAATTAATAAATCCAGATCTCAAGAACTCAATAAATTTGAAAAAAAAAATTCTAATGTTACAGAGAAAAAACAGAAAAAGCAAACTTAAATTATTGCAAATATGAAACAAGTTGAAAGAAAACAAACCGGTTGAGCCAACCAGATTGGGATAATGAGACAACAATTGAGGTAAGTAGCAGAATGATATTTATTCTCAGGTGCTGTAAATTTTCCAGGGAAAGTGACAGATTTAGAAGAAAAAAAAATCCCAGAGAGCAGAAAGAAAATTGGTTAAATATTTCAGAAACAATATGGAATGGGAAAAAGGAAGGCTTTTTTTCTCTTTAGAGCCGAAGTGCGGACAATGAGAGAGGGAATGAGAGAGAGAGAGCAGGGAGAGGAATGGGTTTGCCTTGCCGTTTTGTGTTTTGCTCTTTTACTCCTTAACTGCATAAGTAGACCATGGTTAACTCTATCAAATTAGTAACCATGGTTAGAGGAATGATTAAATTAAAAGAAAATTGAAAATTAGTATTTTGAAAGAGAAAATAAAAAAATAAGAATAAAAAACAAGGAGAGAAAGGAAAACTGTTGGAAGTTGAGAAGTAGTCGGCAGCTATTTTGTGTGGTTTGTTTGATTGTTTGATGAGAAATAAATAAAAGCTGTAAACAAACAGCACACACACAGCGAGCTACTTTTAAACTGTTGTTCACACAACATCGTTTTTTTCATGCGACCTTTCAGCAACAGCTTCGTTAACAATGTTTTTAGTGACGATTAAGACATCAGAATTAAGTGATTCCCTTATTTGCCAGCACCCGTGTTGCGATGCAACTTATTTTTTATTTTTTTATTTTAGTGTTGTTGAATTGTTTTGGTATATTAATTTCAAAAATATATATTATTTAAATATATTTTTAAATAAAAAATAACCTTAACTACTCTTTTAAATACCCCTTAAATACTTCCTTTGTAACATTTTGATGCTTATACTGTACATTTGTTATCACTTCAATGATGCACTCCTGTACGATGTGCTTGGATTGGTGGTCAATGCTAGACTCTGAATATATCGCTTCAACTTTTTGAGTCATGTTAATTTTTTTAATATAATAAAATGATACAAAGATGATGCTGATATTTTTAAATGAGAAAACAAATTTAGAACTCAGGTTATTCATTAGATGAGTTCAATAATTTTAATTAATTTAATAATATAATTAAAAAAAATCAATGATAATAAAAAAAACTCAAGTTATTGATCTGATGAATTCAATAATTTTTGTTAATTTAATAATATGACAATAAAAAAATCTAAAAAATAAATCAATAACTATTTTAAAAAAATAAATGTTTGTCAATATAATAAAAAATACTCTCTAAATACTTTTAAAATATCTCAACAATCTTATTTTATAACAAAGTAATAATTGAATTAAAAATGAGATAATTTCTTAAAAAGAAATTTAAAACTCAATTACTTGCAAAGCTAATCTTAAAGGACGAACTAAAAAAATTAATTTTTTAAAAAATAAAAAATCCTAACTCGAGTCAGCTTGCAAAATTCATGGTCCGATCATGAGACAGGGTAAACCCCGCGTAGAAGAAATTGACTAAAACAACACTTCAACTCTTAAGCAAACAAAATGATAAAAGACAAATATAAAAAAATTAATTTAAAGAAAAACATCATAACACCTCCTAGAGTCAAACCAAGTTAAATCAATTAACTCATGACCTGATATATGAGATCGGGATAACCCCATGAAAAGAAAAAAAAAATGAAGCTCAAGGTCCAATAATCTAATATAAAAAGATAAAATTAAAAGAAAAATCAATATAAAAAAAAAGTTAAAAAAAGAATCCAAGATGGATTTAATATCTTAAATTAAGTATCACTCAAATTTATGGACAGTTTCAGGATCCAATTTTAGTAGAGGCAAAATAATATAAGTATATGACTAAAATTAATTGAAATCCAAAAAATCCAAAAATTATAAGCTTTTAATGTAAAGTTTAAAAATTTACATATATATAAAAAGATGCTCCATAAAATTTATTTTTTGTCTTATAATTTACATTCTTTATCAATACTTTCAAATATCTTTTTTTCAATATATATAACCAAATAATCATTCAACCAAGTCATTTCCATAACTAACAATAAATTATTTACTTTAACCAACCAATACATGACCATAAATTATTTATTTTATCAATCTCTTAATTTTTTTCCAAGTTACATTGAAAATTCAACTAAACAACATAATTAAATCTTTTTCAATCCTCATCAACACAACAACACATTCTAACTACAAATAGCTAACAAATATTTACTCTTGTTCCAAAAGCTCTCTTCCTCCCCTTAAAAGATCGACTCTCCTTTCACTGGAAATACCTAATTTTTCTTTTCCAACTATGTTTTATTTAAAGTTATTTACATCATATTCCTTTCAAAGAAAATCACATTTTCACAATGTTACTTTTCTGGATTTAACATTTAAGAAACATAATTCATAATTTAAGAATTTTGTATAAACTTTATTAATTTTTACTTAACCTTGTACAATCGAGTTTATAACGTCTTACCCGATAATGATATGAACTTTAAATGTTAATCAGTTGAAATTTTCTACTCATCCACTTTTTTTGTCTTAATGTTGCGAGTTTCCTCTCTCTACTCTTGCTCTCACTTGATTTTCCCCTTAATTATTGAGTTAGATATGTTCAATACCCACCCCCTTATCTATCTTACTTTAAAACTTGGTTTCTCTCTAGGATTTTAGTGAGGAAGCTCTCAATTTTTTTCTCTTTTAATTTTTTTTAGTACTGGCCGATAGTTTAAAGAGGAAGAAGCTGAATTTCCAGTTTTTTCAACTTATTTATGAAAATGTCATTAATGAACCTAGAAGTTATTTTTGGTTTAACTGTTGATATTCTCACATGGACTTTACAAATCTAGATGACCCTAAAATTTAACTCAAGATAGACTATGTATCAAGAGATTCCTCATAAAATTTCAGCTAAATCTAATAGTTAGATTAAGAGTTACAGGTGATTTTACATCTAAATTAAAAATTTCTTATTTAATCATTGCTAGAACCATTTTAGTTATTTTATTAATTTCTCAAAACCATTTTCTTATTCTAAAATATATTTATTTTTTTATTTCATCATTTATTTTATTTACGGACTTACTATAATTTCATAATAATATTATCGATTTTTAACTGGGTTTTAAACCAACACTTTTTTCACACAATTCTTTCTTATCTTTTATTTCTTATTTCCATTATAACTCTTCAAAATTATTCTCATTCTCAAAATACTTCTATTTTAAATTTTATCTTATTCTTCTATCCATCAAAATTCATTACCGATGTCAGCATGATATATTCTTCATATGTATTTTTTTTTGGGCAGTGTGGGGGCAAGTGCCCACATGCTGGTTTCTTCCGTGCTCAAGTTGAATATTTGTGTTTCTTATCATTACATTTTTTTTTTCCAACTATTTTTGTTTCTTCTGATCAAATAGTAAAATATTAATTATACGATTGTATATAAATTCTTAATATTAAATGTTTGTAAAATAACCGTTACTAAAATGTTAGCAACTCCCATAAATATCCAACGGTCATAATAATTTTATTTGCATGATAAAAGTATTTATACTGAGATATTTCGTTTAATGTTTGTCAAACATTTTTCGGACATAAAGTTATAATCCTCCTGAAACATAATGTTCATTATGAATATGTAGTTTTCAACATAGTTTTTGCATGTGCAGTCCAAGGAACAAATTAATATGTAATTTGAATTGCATGTGAACTTTGTATGATAAAAAAGGAAAACCATATAAATTTTAAATTTATATTGAATTAATTATACGTTGGTTCACATGGTTGATTTATTAATTTATATACGTATAATTAATTAAGACCAATCTTGGTTTGAATGCTATTTTCTCCCCTGTGATTTTACAGTTAAAGTTGTCATTATAACTTTTATTTGACACTTATACCCTTATGCATTTGTGAAAACATAAACAATTAATTACCGACAATAATAAGCCAATTAAAATCTTGTGAGCAGATTATTGGTATAATTTTTTTTTTTTTTTGATTAACCTGGGGTGTCCGGGCCAGCTTGCGCGCACCACGACTAATCCCCAGGGCCTAACTGAGCACCCTGCAAGCCCAGAAGGCAGGTAAGTCACCGCGGGGATGGCAGGAAGGTATACAAAAGGGTTCTAACCCGTGCGGTATAGGGAGGGAACAAACGCCTCCCCCACTAGCAGAACCCCCAAGTATATGGGTGAGCTTGGGAGTTGAACCCAGGCAACTGAGGAGACTTCTGTCTCCCCAGCCGCTGGGCTGGGACCTCCCGCTCAGATTATTGGTATAATTGTTCGGTAAGGTAGGTGTCGGGCATTTCATCTATTATTTCATATGTGAAAACAACTCGGATATAACATCTTATCAAATGATTATTTCAACCCATAAATTTAGATTATTATATAAAATTTTAGAATATAATTTATATTATTTTCTAATATATTTTCTCAAATAAAAACTTGTTAGGCTTGAAACTTATATAATCTCAAATAAAAACTTGTTAGGCTTGAAACTTATATAAACTCACATTATTTTATGCTTAATTTTCCTCAAATAAATAAAGGTGGTAAGATTCGAACTCGTAACCACTTAATAATCAAGGTTCTGATACCATGTCAAAGAATTATTTTAATCCAATAACTTAGACTTTTATATGAAATTTCAGAATATGATTTATATTATTCTCTAATATATTTTATTTTACTGAAAATAAAATAAGAAGGAATTGATATATATCTTGTTGATTTTGAGGGCAAAATAAATATTCTATTTATATTATCATGAAAATAATTGAATAATTCATATGATGACATTACCTTGTCAACAAATGATAGAAAAATATATATATTTTAAATGAGCAGTGGGGGAATAAAAGATGGTATATATTGCATGGAAAATTTGATTTTATAACAATTCAAGGGAAATTATCGTAAATATCTATTTTTGTTAAGTGAAATTTTATGCCAATGAAGAAACGAGTGAATATTATGCATAGGACAGGAACGAAAAAATCTCAGCACTTGTTGTAGCACTAGTAAACTGATTAAGTGCTTGCTACTTAATCCTAATCCTGTGAATACATGTGATGAAGATTCTATGATTAAATCTTTAGCTAAAGTCAAAAGATTGGATGATACATCAGAGAATAATTTTTTTTTAATTTTTATAATTAATTTTGATATTTCTACATGTTGAAATGAAGTTGAGTAGCAATTATTCAGTTTAATTTAAAATATAATTATTTCATTAACAGTTATATAGTTTTGTTTACAATCATAATATTAAAAAAAAAAATATTTCATTATGATGTTTTCAAATCTATTAAAACATGTTACTATATAGAAAATAATACACGATAAAAAATATACTTTTATTTTCTTAGTCTGATCTTCTTATTCTTTTATAGGTTTATACGGTTTGGTTGTATTATAAAGGTATTGTGTTTGTATAGAACAAATAAACATTTTAAAAACAATATTTTCATGCCTCTAAACCAACTCCCTATTTGTTTCCATCTTAAACTATTCTTCTAATAAAAATAATTTTTTTAAAAAAATAATATTATTTTGATATATTTCTGAAAACAAAATAATTTTAAAAAAAAATCGTTACTATATTTTCAAACACCCTATAAATTTATAAGTAAATAAAAATCATTTAGGGGGATACTCTACATAAGGACCAGTGGCGAAGCCACATAAGAGATTAAGGGGGCAATTGCCCCCTTAATTTTTTTGATTGCTTTAATTTTTTTTTTTTAATAATAAATATTGATTTGATTGTTTTGAATTAATTAAAAGTTATATTATTTTTAATTGAATTGGTTATAGTACAAAATTAAATTTTTTCACGAGATGAACAAACAAACATTTTAATTATTGTCGGTGAGTAAAGATTGATATTTACAAAATTAAAAGTTGGTTTTTTCTTAAAAAAAAAAAGAAAAAAATTATTTTTTTGTTTTTAAAAATGATTGATCACAATAAATTTAAACTATCAATCATGATCTATATCTATTCATTATGTACAGCATGCTACATGGTAATGGGGTGTGAAATGGGTTTTGATGAATTAATGTCTATTTTATTATAAATTCTATATCAAATATTTACAATTATTATATAACTGAACTGAATTTTGTTATTATAAAAATTTAAAGAGAATAATTATAATATAAGTATTTTCATTTTAAAAGTATTTTTAAATTAATTTTTAAATACAAGTTAATATATTTATTTCAAATTAATTTTTAATATATATTTATATAATATAATATTTGTTAATTAATTTACCCTATCATTTAAAATATCTTGACTCCATCACTGGAAGGACTAGAGATCTATAGAACTAGACTCGAGGAGAAGAACTAGTATAGAGTGGTTTGATTTTTTACATACAAATGTTTATCTATAAATGCTCTTAATAAAAAAACGAGTAGGAGATTGTTGGAATACTTGTTTGAAAAATAACTCTATTACTTTTACTATTAATTGATTAATTAATTAACAACGATGTCTTGTATTTACTATAAATAATTTATAAAACTAATTGGTCTGGTTCTAAGACGGCTTAAAATGACTAAATAAAACAATTTGTAATGTTTTTCGGATTCGTTGGTATATTGAATACTATTAATAGAGTTTTAATTTCTAAAATTATAAATTAAAGATTTTATTATCATTTATTAGTGATGTCATTTTAAATTTATCTATTAAATATTTTATGTCATTCAATCTGATTAGATTAAATTAGATTTTGTTGTCTATTTATTTATTAGATTAGATTTTTATTTTGATTAATCAGGTCAAATCAAGAGAAGATAAAGTCCAATCCAATTAACTAACCGGAGTCAGAATGTGAAAATAAATGAGGTATTCACCCTATTCAAACCTCACCTGATTTCTTAACGTTTTTATTTTATCTTATGGAGTTCTAATTTTATTTTTAATACAAGTAAACCTGGTTTTTTTAATCTTATTATTCATAAAGGTTTTTTATGAATTTGAAATTCAGGCTCTATGTTTTAGTTTTATGATTAATGGATGAACATATAGTTCATTTTTAAGCTTAAATTTTATTTTTAAAAATTTTATTTAAAGAAAGAAAGATTATTGTTTTATTTTCAATCCCTCAATTTATTTTTCATCTTAATTTATTTAAATGATCGTGTGATTTTTCTTATTGTTTTATTTTACATGCAGGAACGACATGCGGTGGCCGCGGATCTCAAAACTCACCTCTTCTGATAGCCCATGAGAGTGTCGTGGAGCGCGCGGAGCATATCGATCATCATCGAGAAAGCAAGGAGAGGGCGACGAGGGTGGGTCCCAGCGTTCAAGTTTCTGGTCTGACAAAATATATAAATCCCTGAATTCTTTGTGTTTATCAGCTTTGATATTTTCGTGAAAGAAAATGAACCAATCGCTTAGGTTGCGGCCTTCAAGTAATCCTGATGTTGAAAGCTAACCACAGAAATCCGAGGAGGCCGACGAATGTTGATAAGTTTTGAGGTTTCGAAGCTGAAATAAAAGATTTGACTTTGTGTACAAAACAGCACCACTCTCCCGCCCCCAAAAAAAATTGAGTAGAATCCAAGGCAAATAAAAGCTGAAAGCGATGCAAAGCCAAAATCTAATCGTGGGCACATTTACTTACCATCATGTTAAGTATTATCCATGGGCACTTAAATTACTGCCATCATGCTTTGGATACGAGGACTCTGGCATCTCTTTAATACCCAAGCAACCATTGATATATATTTAAAGAGATTGTTTAACTGGTTAGATTTTATATTTTATATTTAATAATTATAAGTTTGAATTCTTTTAAAGTCATTAACATAATCATTAACTTTATAATTTATAAAATTAATTAAGGTATGCGCTGTCAAAAAACCATCTCAATCAAAAAACTTAAGCTGTTAGATGAGGTTTCAAGATATGATTTATATTATTTTATAACACAACGTCTCAAGTAAAAGCCCATTATGTTTGAAATTTGCACAGACCCACATTATCTTGTGGTTGATTTTTATCGAATAAATAAAGATGGTGAGATTTGAACTCGTGACCGCTTAGTTATTAAGACTCGATATCATATTAAATAACTATCTAAACTTAAAAACTTAAACTATTAGATGGATTCTCAAGATATATTTTATATTATTTTATAAACTACTCTGTTAATCCGTATTATTATTAATAATAAAAAAACCAATGGATAACATATTCGAGGATTGATGGCTTGGAGATATTTATTTCCTTTCACATATGACGTTGCAGACAAGAACAAACTTGTGCCGGGCCACAGGTCTGACAACAGCCACTCAAATCGTTTTTTTCGTGAAATTGCCGAATGATCCAAACGGAACATGTGCAGAGGTTAAATTATTGAAGCAGATATTGGACTGTGGTGGGGGTTGTGTTCTTATTTTCATTATAAAGATCAAAGTGGTTATTGTACTCTTCGACCATTCCAATCTCCGATGATAAACGTTCACTCAGCAAAATCATCGAGTTTTGGAGGACATTATCACTAGCAAGTTCCCCGTACTTTATACTTTATTGATGTAAAACACTTGCTTGCTCGTTCTCCGATCTGGCAGGGTCTTGCTAATCAGAAGCTCAATCATGTCAATTTTTTTTATAATAAGGTAGCATAAGATAATAAAATTAAGATAATAGGAGCATATTTCTATGTATTTCTTGCAATTGAAGGTAACTTTAAAATTGTTACAAATGAATTTATTTTATGTTAGTATCTTTTAACCCTTGTTAAATTTTTTTAGAACAGCACTACCCAATTGCAACTTGTTATAACAGTTTATTTTCTAGCCTATAAAGAGTGTGTTTGATTTTGTTTTGGCGATGGACTTATTAAAATTAAGCCTTTTTAGGCAAGTGTTTAAACAGGATATTTATTTATAGATTGATTTATTCATAAAATATTATTATTGATCTTTTATATAACTTCTAAGATTAAAATTCTATATGAACCAATATATTTTTATTCATGAAAAAACAAATGCATATTTATATCCGCCAATTACTAGAGAAACAAATTTAATAGAATTAATTAAAAACTCTAAGAAATAGAAAATACAGGCACAAAAATTCAAGTAAAACCACAATTTCTTAACAATACAATAGTTGGAAAACGGTTATCTCTGTATTTCCCCTTAAATCTAATACATAATTAAGCTGATGAGTTAATAGCATGGATGATAATTTTAACTCGACGAATCAATATAAATGAGTGATTTTTTTAGATAGTTATTGATAGATAATGACTATAACATGTATATTGTTAAATAAATCTGAAAACTGATTCAAATTCAATCTAATAAACATGTCAAAAATTTAATCAATATAATATAAATATTTAAAAATTATAACCAATAAATAACGAGAAAACAATATAATGAGAAGTAGATGTGTAAATATCTATTTTTGTAATATTTGATATTATGATAGGTTGGAAGTAGTTTTTTTAAAAGTGTTTTTTATTTAAAAATATATCAAAATAGTTATTTTTACTTTTCAAAACAGTTTTTACTTAATATCACACAGTGCGGTCTAATTCATTTGTAACCCTGTTTATTTTTACATTTCAAAAATACTTTTAGAAAAATTTAAATTTTTATTTTTTACTTCACTTTAAATTAATATTTTTTTAATGTGTTCAAATCATTTTAATACGCTTATAATAAAAATAATAAAATTTAATAAATATAATATATCCAAAATTTAATCAATATAATATAAATATTTAAAAATTATAACCAATAAATAACGAGAAAACAATGCAATGAGAAGTAGATGTGTAAATATCTATTTTTGTAATATTTGATATTATGGTAGGTTGATAGCAATTTTTTTAAAGTGTGTTTTTATTTAGAAATATATCAAAATATTTTTTTTACTTTTCAAAATAGGTTTTACTTAATATCACACAATGCGGTTTGGTTCATTTGTAACTCTATTTGTTTTTGCATTTTAAAAGTGTTTTTTTAAAAAATAAATTTTATTTATTTTTTCTTTACTTTAAATTAATATTTTTTGAGTGTTTTCAAATTATTTTGATGTGTTTTCAAATTATTTTGATGTGTTGATATCAAAAAATATTTTTTAAAAATAAAAAATATATATTTTAATGTTTTTTTAGGTAAGAAACACTACTTACAAAAATTCTCAAAAAGGTTCGAATCCTCAGCCAACTCAGCCATATGATCCATTCCAAATAATGGAACCTAATCAAGTTGGCATCTCTCATGCATAAGTGGAATGATAACCGAACCAGGACAATGAATTTGATAGCATACAGAGTCAAATTTCATGAAATACCATGACTCGTTGTCCTAAAGTGTCATTAACATAATTTTAAGGGGTGAAGTTTAATTAATCAGGTTTTATATTTACTTTTTAAAAATTAATAGTTCGAGTTTTATTAAATTTTAGAGCTATTAAAGATTTATATAATTATTAATTTCAAAACCTGTAAAATTAATTAAAATACACGTAAACTAATCAAAATACCTATATTAATAATAAAAAAAAGGTGTCATTAACATCTAAAGTCAATTAGCATACTCAGTTAACATTTAGACTCAACAAACATAGTAAATAGAAACTTACAGTGGAGAGGAAGCCGTCGACTATGACAAAAAAAAGAGAGGACTATTGGTGAAAAGAAAGTTGTTGATTTTACCGTGATTGGTTGATTGTTGAGTAGCCGAGATGGAGATTAAAAGTTTGTTTATTTTTGTATTTTTTAAAAATTAAATTTTATATTTTTTTATATATGATATTAAAAATATATTTTTAAAAAATATATATTATTTTAATATATTAAAAAAATATTTTAAAAAATAACTATTACTACATCCATAAACATCTCCAAGTGAGAATCAAGAAGTAGGGTAAATGCTGTACGAGGTGGGTGGCTAATGCTGATGTAAAGGGCTGGACTGCTAGAGGAAGAAATTTAGTGCAGTTTTTTTTTTGTTTAAATGAAAAAAAATAATTTCAAACTCGTGGTTAATAGATTTTACTAATTTTAATAATAACACTTGTTTTTTAAAATATTTTTTATTTAAAAATATATTAAAATATTTTTTTTTAAAAAAATTACTTTTTACACAACATATCAAAATAATTCAAAATAAAAAAAATTAACTTAAAATAAAAAAAAATATTTTTTAAATAAAAAACAAACGCATTCTTACATGTTATTCTTCCGTGTTAGTTAACAACTAGGTGATCACATGGGATGCTCGTGCACTTATAATTGTCAGTAATAAATATACCCCTTCTCCTTCCAGCTTCACCGCTCATCGCCAAATAATAATAATAATAATGAATTTATCAACGGACAGAGACTGGAAGAGAATTATATTCTGGGAGAGTCCAAATCAAAATCTTTGAAAAGCTAAATGCCTAAAATGAGAAATTTCTATTATTGAATTAAGTTTTCCATTTCCCCTGCGCTCTTACGACCAAATACTCGGATCAAGATACGTGTTCCACATGCTGATGGTGACGTAAACATGTTTCCCTTAACAAATTAAAAAAAAGAAAAAGAAAAAGAGAGAGAAACGTAAACAGGACACTTCTGTAGGTCAGCGAGATGCCGAGATTCAAATTTCATGTATCACGCCACGCCACGCCACGCCACCGCAGCTCCTTTATCACGCGTTTTGGGTGTCTGTATAAATTCTCGCTCACTTAAAAAATCATACACGTTTACGCTTCCATGCCTTCCATGTGCTACTCATGCGATGACTACGTGTCACATGCTCATCTCTCCTTGATTCTTTCCTGCTACCGATGAAGCCACCATACACAAGCGTTGGGCTAGCTACAAGTCTGCAACTCACATTCCTACCGAGAATTCGAATCGTAGCATCGTCGATTATTTTTAAATATGTTTTTTATTTTTAAATATTTTATTAAAAAAAATATTTTTAACAAAAAAAAATCTTAAAAGTATTTTAAAACACTTTTCAAGACAAAACAATTACATTCTTTACACATTAATAAACCAGTCTCCAATCTCTTGAATTTTATAGAAATTTTTTTTGAATTTAACATGTTCATCTCCTTCATCACTTCCTATTATTGTAAAAAAATAAAAAATTAGAGAAAGGCTGAATTTTAATTTTAAATTACTATATTATGTAGTAAGCCTAAGAAGTTTGAGTTTGAATTATAATTGGGGATTTGATGAATTGAATGAGAATGTAAGATTGGTTGGATAAATATTAGAAAATCTAATATAATGGAATAAGATTGATAACTTAAATTTATTAATTAAAATTTTAATTACAAAGGAAAATGACTTAATTAAAATCAAATAAAATATTCATGGACAGATTTAAGGTAACTCTTGCCTCAAATTACTAAACAAAATTTGTTTTAAAACATTTCCATGATGCTAGCAATTATTCCATTTATAAAAACAATTAAAGATTTGAAATTGAAACTGGATTTTCAAAGATTTTGGACTGATGTGGTTCTTTTAAAACTAGCATTTTTTTAGGCCTCCAAAATTATCATCGTTTCATGTCAAAGTGTTGTCGTTTAGTAGACCAAAAATATCAGCGGGGACACGTGTCAGATAGTTGTGGTGGTGGCCAATCTATCGTCAATGTTTACCTCTTCCTGCCCCGGAATTCGCTAGTCTTGTTTGGTAATATGGTAATGATTATTTTTTAAATAATATTTTATATTAAAATAAATGTTAATAATATTTTTTTATTTTTTAAAAATTATTTTTAACATCAGCACATCAAAATGATTCAAAAAATACAAACCGCACTTAATTTTAACAAAAAAAAAATCAAAATTTAACGAAACACAGGTTGAAACGTATAGCCAAACACTACCTCAGTTGTCTTCGAGTGCGTTTAAAATTGAATGTGACTGTGTTTTAAAATATTTTTTATTAAAAAATATTTTTATATTTTTTAAATTTATTTTTAATATTAATATATAATAATTTAAAAATACTAAAAATATAATTTAAAATAAAAAAATCAAAATTTTTTTTAAAAAATTAAAACTCACTCAAAAATACACGTTCAACTCTCATTGTCTTCCTCATTTAGCTTATTCCTCATCCAAAAAATACAAAAAAGAAAGAGAGCGAGAATCGACAGGACAAGTAAAAATTATTTTTAATATTAATAAATTAAAAAAATCTAATAATTATATAAAAAAATTATAAAACCTTATTTGAAACATAATTTCAAACTGCGTTGTGACTAGAATTTTTAAATAAACATTGAAAAAATACAATAAATAGAAATTTTAAATTCTTTATTTCATATTACCGTCTTTCTTGAAAAAAAATCAACTCTGTGAGACAAAAATTATATATATTTTCTCAACTTAAAAGCGTAAAAAAATATATTTTTCTCTATAAGAGTGTGTATAAAAAAGAAACTTCCGGTTTCAGAGATAAACAGCTGAAAAATGTTCCACATACTGTTCACACACCATACCCCTCCTGGGGACCCACCTAAAAAGTAATGTTAATGTCACTGTTTTTACAGAGCGGAAGAGAGGACGATTCCATTTTCCACTGGCAACCCGACACCTTGTTTTATCAAGTGGTATTTGGATTTCTCTGCTGGCTGAAGCCCAGTCCCCGACGAGTTAAAATCTAGAAAATATTAGTTATTTGACACGGTTGTCTTGTGGGTTAAGTTGTTTTTCTCACATGATATTATTTAAAATTTTAGAAATATTATTCAAAAATAAAGTTAATTTATACAAAATATAAAAAAAGTTATAAATGCATTAGAATAATCTCTTAAGAAATTAAATATATATATAAAAATTAAAAAAATAATTTTTATTAAAAAAATACTAAATAAACAAAATAAAAAATCAATAGAAAGTGTATTGATTAAAAATAATATAAAAAATTGTTAAAAATAATAGTTAAAAAATAAAAAAGAGGCTATGCGTTGTTAGACCTGGCTAGTCATGCTAACACGTTTGGCTCGTTTGGAAAGGCCCCATGTATAAAGGCACTAGTTTTTTAATTAATAATAGGGTAGGTGAATTTTTTAAGAAAAAACAAGGCCATATCATTTTTATTTTTTTTTAATATTCAGCCCAATATTAAAGCCAGGAGATCAAAGTTAACGATTTTTTCATCTAAAAACTTATTTTTTTCATGTTTTTACCTCAAATATCTAGAAAATACCTTAAATATTATGACAAATCTATCAATATCTTTAAAAAACCACATTAAAAACCCTAAATCAAACCAAAATTAATTTTTTTTTTTAAATTTAGATATAGTTTTTCAGGCAATTTAAAGGTAGAAAAAAAATCTAAATAAAATTTTTCTAATCAAATAGAACTTTTTGATATTAAAATTAAATATTATGATGGTTAAAATCAGTATCAAAGTTAATTTTTTCTATAGCGTTGGAATTCGAGGATTCTCCCTCACCTTGCAAACCATGACTTAAAAATAAAAAAAAAAAAATTTGGATTAAAATTGATTGTTTTGAAATTTTAAAAATTACTGAGGTGCTGGAAAATATAAGAACTATAATGAACATTTCTCTCAAAGTTAAAAAAAAAAAAAAACCCACCTATTTCCTCCAATGTTTTTCACTTTGATGCCTTGCCTTTTAATTTCACATTTCCCTAGCATATTAAACAAAAATTAGCTTCTAATTCGGTCATGCAGGGGGGGAATAAAAAAAATATTGAGATAAAACACCATGAGTTTTTGTGGGGGGATTCAAAGTGTATTTTTCATAGTTCCTCACACATTTTAGAGTTTTGTTAATATGTATTTTATTTCAATTTTATTTAATATGTATTATATATTTTTTATGATGTATATATATATATATATCTTCATGGCTTTTTATGTTCTTAAATTAGAATATTAGTTAATTATGATTAGTGATAAATACATTACATATTTTTATGGTGACATATATAAAAAGAAAAAACTTACCTATTTTTCTATAGAGACATGTGAACCAAATAAATACGATACAATAGATATAAAAAAAAATAATAAAAACATGTCACATGGAGAAAACAAATCACAGCTAACCAACAACTTAACTAAGAATTAAGAAATCACAGATATATTACGGAAAGATAAAATATCCCTTAAAAAAAACCAAAACATAAGAAAACAAATCAATTTAATCCATGAATATTTTTTAGCTTTAGTTAGTGCTTAATACTAGATTTAACACCTCTCTTTATCATCAGAATTCATTATTGAATATAAAATAAAACATTAATAAAAGGTGTATTGATTAAAATATAATATAAAAACTTGTTAAAAAAAATTAAAAATGAAAAAAAGGCTATGTTGTTGGATTTGATAAGCCATGCTAACACTTTTGGCTTGTTGGATAACATGTCATTTGTTTTTTTGTTTTTCATATTTAACCCAGTGTGGAAGCTAGGAAATCAAAGTTAATGATATTTTTTTTAATCTAGAAACTTATTTTTTAAATGTTTTGACCCGAAATATCTAGAAAATATCTTGACAAACCCATCAATATTCTTAAAAACCCACACAAAAAACCCTAAATCAAACTAAAACTATAAATCTTTTCAAACCTAAATATGGTTTTCCAGGCAATTTAAAGGTGAAAAAAAACCTAAATAAAATTTTCCTCATCAAATGAAACCTTTTCATATCAAAATTAAATATTTTAATGGTTAAAATCAATATCAATATTGATTTTCTCCATAGCATTGGAATTCGAGGATTCTCTCTCATCTTGCAAACCATGAATTAAAAATTTTTAAAAATAAAATTTTTGACTAAATTTGATTGTTTTGAATTTTTGAAAATTGCTGAGATGCTAGAAAATAAAAGGATTATAATAAACATTTCTCTCAAAGTTTTTATTAAAAAACAACTTATTTCCTCCAATTTTTTTTACTTTGATACCTTGCCTTTTAATTTCACATTTCCATAGCATATTAAACAAAAATTAGCTTCTAATTTGGTCATGCAGGGGGGAAATAAAAAGATATTGAGATAAAACATTATGAATTTTTGTGGGGGGATTCAAAGTGTATTTTTCATAGTGAATTCCTCACATGATTTTAGAGTTTTGTTAATATGTATTTTATTTCAATTTTACATTTGTGTGTGTGTGTATATATATATATATCTTCTTGGCTTTTTATGTTCTTAAATTAGAATATTAGTTAATTATGACTGGTGATAAATACATTACATATTTTTATGGTGACATATGTAAAAAGAAAAAAACTTACCTGTTTTCTATAGAGACATGTGAACCAAATAAATACGATACAATAGATATTAAAAAGAATAATAAAAACATGTCACATGGAGAAAACAAATCACAGCTAACCAACACCTTAACTAAGAATTAAGAAATCACAAATATATTACGGAAAGATAAAATATCCCTTAAAAAAAAACAAAACATAAGAAACCAAATCAATTTAATACATGAATATTTTTTAGCTTTAGTTAGTACTTAATACTAGATTTGACACCTCTCTTTATCATCAGAATTCATTAATGAAAATGAAGTTTTTTTTTTTTTACTAAAAAATGAAAAGATCCCATTTATTTTTTCATCATTCCGTTTTATATTATAAATTTAAATTTTATTTAAATTTCTAATTCAATTTGAAAGTTTATTAAACATCTTAAATTTGCAAAAAATTACAAATAAAATAAGAATCTAACATATAAAATATTACAATATATAAAAATGAAACTAAAAATCTACAAAACTCAATAATTAAAATAAAAATACTGTTCATTAAACAGTGCTACATTATAATATACAGAACTCAGTTCACGTGCACTTGAGGGTTGAATGTTTGAGCGAACCCCTGCACGGGACCAGGAGGAAAAAGTCAAAGCAGTAAGCACCGCAGGCTTTTCTCGTTGTCTCTTTCCTTCTTTTTTACTCCCTAATCACGTGGCCTTCAGGAAAAAGAATATAAAGTGCACGCATTACCGGCCTGAGCTGCGATTCTGAAACGCTCGTCCCAGCACCACGGTTCCCACCGTCACAATCAAGTACATTAATGGTTGACATTTTGGCAAAGTGATTTCCGTACATGGCAAATGGATTCTTTACCTCTATGCACATATGAACATGCCGTTGGGAAATTAATTTTGGAAGAAAATTACAGTGTTTAGTTTAACTATATGATATTTAACATAAACATAAAATTTCTAATTAAATATTAAAATAATATTTTAACTAATCTTATAAACTTTACGTTAAAATCTTAAAATATCAAAATAATGAGCTATTGAGTGTATAATAAGTGTTGTAAATGTTAAATAAAATGTATCATATATTTATTTGTTGAAAAACTTAAAATGCATAAAAAAATGTAAATTACATTGTTTTCAAAGATTATATAATTTATTTTTAAAACTTTATTTATCTTCACTTTGTTGCAAATGAAGTGTATGCAAACACTCTTCTAGGATTTCTATAACATTAATGACAAATTATACTATTTATTGAGGTATATGAACTTAGTAAAACCGTCTCGTATTCTCTCTTTGCGAAAAAAAAGAATCTAAGCTTTAGGACGATAGAAGAGACAGTATGAAAACATGAGGAGAGATAAGACCAAAGTGTTGATTTCCGATGTCTAGAACAGCCCCCTTCAACCCCTGTTTACACTGATTTTTGAAAACAAAAGTGATGCAAAATTAATTCCATTCATTTTAACCCGTAATTACCTTCTGTAAAACAAAACAAAATCTGTCAATTTTGCCTTAAAATTTGATGCTTTCCACCTTAAAAATAAATTGTTATTGTAATGGAAGATAACTGATCAATTAGGTTATTCATGGGTAAAAAAAAAAAAAATCTTTTTGAATCAAGAAATTATTTTATAGTAAATTCAACTTGAGCCAGGCAAGTCGGTACGATTTAACTTAAAATCCATTTAATTTAGGATTTTTTTTCTAAAAACTCTGCAAACTTAATTTTAACTTTTCAATAAATAAGCTATAAAAAATTCTTGTAATTTTTCTGTATGGGTTAAAGTTTTGGGTCGATAAAAGTTTGACAACTAATAATTTTTTAAGATTAATTTCATATCTTTCTATACACTTGATTTTAGACATGCTAATACTGTTCAACGTGAAAGGATTTAAGTTGAAGAACAATCTCCCATGAAATCTTAAACCAAATTTTGAGTGAAATCTACAATTAAATTGATTTTAAATGCATTCATTAACTATATTTCAAACCAATTTTCCTAAGAAATAAAACATGAAAGAGCAGATGAGATTCAAACTTATACACAGGCTACCTAGATAGTCCAGTTCAGGCATGGATCAAACAAAAATTTAACAAATACAGCCTGTGAACCTGTCTAGTTTTAGTTTATACGAGAACCTATTATTAATTATTAATATTTGAGCATTGATTAATAGCTTAAGGAAATTATTTTCAACTGGTTTTGGAGAAAACTTTGATAACACACGTAATTGAGATCATATTTTGACTAACAACATAATTATCAAGAAGCTTATAACTCAGCTGTAATTAATATCTTTCTTTTCCAATATATTTTAAATTTAATTTTCATATTAACCTATAAAAATATATAAAAAATAATGTTAAACTAAAACAATCTATTTTTTTTAAAAAAACACGCGTCTAACCAATGGTTCCAAACACCCGAAAGCAGCAGAGGGTCAAACTTTTGAGAGCGCGATTATTTTTCCTTAAGAAAAAGCAGCACCTCTTGTCGGGGGGCTGGGGCCCTGGCCCGGGCCCATAATTGAAAGGTCAAAACACACAGTGCCACGAAGTCTTGTGGTCTTCGTTTCAGCGAGTAAAATACAAAGGGTAGGCAGAAGGCGACCCTAGCAAGCTTGATCATGAACTACGGATTCGTTTGATCCATTAATAGGGCAACACGGTTTCACCGTCGCCGTGAAGCACATCAATTTATAAGATTCGGCATCCTTCTTTTTATAGATATCAGGCCTCCCTTCACCGTCAAGTATAATTACTGTAGTTGATTAGAAAAAGAAAAAGAAAAGGAAAAGGAAAAAGAAAAAGAAAGACTATAAATTAATCTTAACCCTAATATCAAGATTGATCCCAGGACAATTCTAGGAAAGGTAGTTTAAATGGATATTGACCGAACCGATCCAGATGAAATGATATTTTTTTAATATATATTATTTCTAATAATTAACGAGTAGAGTATAAAAATTATTAAACCCGCTTCAAAACCTGCTCCCTCTTAACCCAAAATATATATTTATATTATATAGATAAATTTGAATAATATTAAGATTTTTTTAATACAATATAGTATATAAATCTAATATTTATTATTTTATCATTTATATATAAACTATTTTATTTTTTATTGAATAATAAATAATAATAAAATAATATTAATATAGATATCCAAAATCAAATAGATACTTTATGATTATGTAAATTTATTATTGGATGAATAATAAAACATGTGAGTACCCAATGCTCTATTTTTAACACCAGACACCCCTTCCTTAATTTTGGAAAAAAAAATGGTAACAGTAGGAATTTTTTTTATTTTTTGTTAATTTTCGGGTTCATACAACAGGATCCTAAAGAAAGCTGCCATAGATCCCTACGAAGTCATGTCGGTAAGAAGATTGAAGCCCCGAACCCGAATGCTCTCTAAGATTCAAGCGCCAGGAGCAGAAGACGTGAAATTTAAAACATAGAATGAAAGAATTGGCCGGACAGGACTCTCTCCTAAGACCTTAAATTAAGGTCAAGAAATAATGCAAGCTATGGAGCATGTCAGTAGTTTGCATTCAATAATTGAAAGGTACGTTCGTGACTTTTACCTAATTGAAAGACAGGCAGGCTGAGGCAGTCAGCATGGGAGGACCCATGTCCATGAACAGGGTTCCTTATTTCAGAGACGCCCCTCACTTTTCCTGGATATTTGTAAGTAGACCCTCACAACTGGTCATCTGTTATTTTATAGCTAGCAAGTAGCAACGTGCCTACCTATGCCCAACCCATAGGTGTACGCACGTGTTGGTCGTGCCCATAGATGAAACCACGAGTAAAGAGTTACGAGAAGAAAATAAAATAAAATTAAGAATTTTAATTTTTAATTGATTTAATACTAAAGTATAAATTAAAAAAAATCAATTAAAAAACAAAACTAGAATCAACTAGTAAAACTCACAGTCTAGATCAAGAAACTAAAATAACTAGATACAAAATAAATTGAAAAACATTATAAAAAGCTTAAATCTCTAAAAATATAATATTGAAAGATAAAATTTATTAAAACAAAAAACATAGATGGGAAGAAAAGAATTAAAGGTAGAAAAACAAACATTATTCTAGTTAATGGTGTTTTGTGAGGGATATAGTAAAATCCCATTGTTTTTTAATTTTTGGTTGACTTAATCATTGTCCCACTCTATGCTTTAGTTTGAGTAAAAAAATATAACACGAAAAAAAAAATCTAGGCATTACTAATGTCTTTTCTAGCAAAATATTTATTAAACCATGTGGACCTAGTCTTCTTGGTAGGTCCACATGCAATTTAGATCACTGGTAAGAATATAGTTTGACTCAAAATAAATATTTAAGATAATTTTTTTATAAACACTAGGATGAGAACATATTAGATTGATTTGGATCTACCCGGGTTAATTTGTCAATATGCATGTCGAGTTATAAACCATGATAGCTCTATAGAAAGTGAATTAAAAAAAATATTAAACTTTTCCATGAACTCAATGTTGAAGGGTGAAATTAAAAAAAAAAACCAATTAAAAATGACCTAAAAAATGACTCGAGCCAACCTGATTAACCTGTCATACTCGTGACTTGGATTATAAGACCAAGATAACCCAATAGAAAAATAAATTAAAACAAATCATTAAGATCAATTCCCAATCAACCCAATGCTGAAAGATAAAATTAAAAAAAATCAATTAAAAAATAACATAAAAACAACTTGTGTCAACTCAGATAAACTCGTCAAACTTGTAAACCAAGTCATGAGATGAGGATAATCCAATAGAAAAAAAACTAAAATAAATCATAAAGCTTAATTCCAATCAAATCAATGTTGAATTATGAAATTAAAGGGGGAAAAGTTAAAGAAGAAAAGGGAAAAAAAAACCACGATTCAATTAAGTTAAATTGTCAAACTCGCGGTCTAGATCAAAAGATTAGGATAACTTCATAAAGAGTAAATTGAATGAAATTATGAAGTCTAAACTCAATAAGTTAAATGCTAAAGGATATAATTGAAATTAAAAAACAATAAAAAAGGGAAAAGGGGAAAAAAAGGACTCGGTAACCAGAGTTAACCTACTAAACTTGTGACCCCATTCATGAGATGATGATCATCTTGTAACAAGCAAATAAAAAAAATCAAAAAGTCTAATTCCCAATCAACTCAATATTGAATGACAAAATTAAAAGAGAGAAAACTCAACTAGGAAAAACAAAAAGAAAAACTTGAGTTAACCAAATTAACCTATTAAATTCACAATCTAGGTTATAAGATTATGATAACCTTATAAAAATTAAATTATAAACAATTATGAACCTTTTTTATATATATATATATATATTCTAACTTGATTTTTGAATTTATTTTAAAATAAATATAACTTAAAAATTAGGTTAAGACAACATAATTTGAAAGTTTGAGGACTAATGAGAATAAAGTTATAAATCTGGGAGTCAATTTGGTAAAAAATTGGAAGACTTGATAAATTTATGGACTTAATTAAATTTTGATTTATTTAATCAATGCAATCAAGGGTTTAATTGAAAAATATCAAAGTTTGTGGCTGATTTGGGTTGAAATTGCAAAAAGTTAAAGTTTAAGTACCAAATTGAATAGACGGTGATACTATAGGAGGTTAATTGATTTTCTAGGGGTAATTTTAAAAGAATTAAAAGTTGAAGAGTCAATTAAGGACTGAATTAAATAATTCAGAAACCAAGGATGGTGTTGTAAATGGCACTAAAATACAGGGGTTCAATTGCAATTGATCTAACGGAAAAATTAAAAATAACCATTTTTATTAAAAAAACACGGTGCTATTTTGGAATCACTGTTCATCACCTTGTTCCTCATCCCAAGAATTGATTCAACAGGAAAATGTGCCAAAATGGTTTCAATAATGGACCACGTCTACAACCAAGTTTAGCAGCTTCCCAATAACACACGATGCATCTCCAAATGAAAGTTGGTTATTACCATTGCAGGACTGTGAGTTCCCATCATGCAAGTCGCTTATAATCCCTATCATAGGGACAAAAAGAGTGCACTTTATGGCCTTATAAAGGCTAGAGAAAGGCTATACAGGGGAGGCAGAGAGTGCAGGGAAAAAAGCCACGAAACCAAGAATCACACAAGACAGAGGACAACACCGAGATATAGAGAGAAGAGAGACCAGAGAAAAAAACAAAGGAAAAAAGAAAAGAAAATGGCAAATAGAACAGAGAGAGAGGGAGGAATTCTGAGAGCAGAAGAAAGCAGGAGATAAAACGGAAGAAGGGAGAGAATGTCGCCTAGCTAGGTCCTCACCAGTGTCTTCATCTTCGGTTGTTAGAGAATAATATAATCATATCTTAAGACCACACCTAACAACCTAAGCTTTTGGGTTGAGATGGTTCTTTTACATGGTATCAGAACCTTGATGACCAAATGGTCACGAGTTTAAATCTTACCATCCTCATTTATTTGATAAAAATTAAGCACAAGGTAATGTGGGCACGTGCAAGTTTCAAGCCCCAATGAGCTTTCACTTGAAGGGGTGTGTTAGAGAATAATATAAATCATTTCTTGGGACCTCACCTAATTGCCTGAGCTATTGGGTTGAGATGGTTCTTTGACATGGTATCAGAGCCTTGATGACCAAGCAGTCACGAGTTCAAATCTCACCATTCCTATTTATTTGATAAAAATTAAACACAAGGTAATATGGATTGTGCAAGTTTCAAGCCCAAAGGGTTTTCACTTGAGAGGGTGTTAGAGAATAATATAAATCATATCATGGGACTTCACCTAAGAGCTTAAGCTATTGGATTGAGATAGTTCTTTGACATCGATCTTCAAGCTACATGTCAGCAGCATACTTCTTCCCTCGCTTTTCCTTTTTAGTCACACTGGCACTATTGCCAGCTTACGTGAGTAATTCATGCATGCTAGGCAACATTGCTAAAGCTGGTCACTAGCTCAGGCCAGGCTTGCTGAGTTTTGCCCAGCCCAAAAAAAAACGAGAAGAGAACATATTAGGCTGGGCCTGGGCCTGGGCCTCTGGCTCAGCCGACCTAATTTGTATTGGGCAAAATGTGTGTTTGACAAAACACACCCTTATACCTTATCCCTTTTATTCTATTCTTTTTTATTTTGATATCTGGCCAAACAGACCATTTCGGATATAAAAACGTTTTACAAAATCTCGTGGACCTTTTTTGAATTTATTTGTAGGTCCCTTGTTTTTTTTTTTTTTTTTTTTTTAAGATTTCACTCTATAATTGATATGTGATTTTTTATTATGAAATACAAATCCAGTATTCGATATATTTTTTTATTTAAAAAAATTAAAAAATATATATGCATTGATTTAAATTCATTTTCTTGGTTTATTCACTGATGTTAGAACCATGAATACCATACTTTTTTTTTGCTACAGAATATTTACCAACATCAAAGTTGAATATTCACTAATGTTAGAGTCAAAAATATTACAAGCAGACCGTTGGTAGCATAATACAACAAACCCTTAACAATCTAAGACAAAACCAACAATACAGCCTACCTAAAGTAAGACGCTTAAAGGGTGATAGTATCTTTTATTTTACGTAACTAGTCTCGTACCATAGAATTGTTGTTGATTAGTAAGAGTTTCTAGTGACCATAATACTAGGTGTCAACTCTTTAAATAAGACCTTTTCCATCTAAAAACAAGATATCCAGAATCTGTTCTTTTTGCAATTGAATTTTTAAAGGTCACCGCGATGTCAAGTGTGACCATACGTGCTGTATAAGTAAAATGAATTGAGTGCCTCTGCTAGAAAGATAATGTTGAGTGCTTAAGATCAAAGAATATTTTTCCCTGAAATTTATAAATTACTTCCAAATCATTTTATTTTTCATCCAATCAACATGATGATATCATATAGTGTGAGTGTCATATTACCAACATGTAAATAGAAGGTGCATGTCTCGTGTCTCCATCACTCAACCAAAATTATAACCAATATGTCGTCAAGGTTTATACCACTCAACTTACTGATCTAATAAAAACTTTCCTTGATATAACTAAATGCTCGGATATGCTTATGCAACTCCATCAATGTATTTTTATAATATGCATACAAATTTTTCGGTTTAATCAGTTTCTCGATTTTTTTACTTACCCCTACTCTCTACATGTTTTCAATATTGCTTTTATTTTCTTTTTTTCCTTTCTTTTATATTGTTCACACTCACTCTTGTTTATTCTAACACCAAGAGATTTTTTTTATTTATTCTCTAACTTTTAACATTTTTTTTATATTTATCCATTCATTTACTTTTATTTTTATATTGCTTAGAGGTGAGGTTTCCAAAATTCAAATTATTCCCCCTCTCTTTTACAGCAACATTATTCTCTCTAATAAGAGTTTTATTTATTTTTTTCTAATTGATTTTTTAAAAACAAGTTTGTTATCATGAAAATGATAAACAAAATGATTCAAAACTACAAAATGACTGAAGATTAGCAGAATCAAATCCCGTCAAAAATATATTTTTTGAGAATTTCTTATAATCTCGTTTTTTTTATTTTTTTGAAAAGATATTAAAAACAAGCTCAAAAACGAGTTACGGTGTCAATATTACAGAGATGTTGTGGTGGCATAATTTAACTCATGCCTCATGATTGGGCCCAAATATGGAGCATGTATTTGTCTTAAAGGCCGATAGAGGGTTCGATTTTCCTTAATTGAGGGCAACGCCATTGGTGGGCTTGATCTTCTCATTATCAACTTAATGTAATCGGGGACTCGATTACCTAAATTGGAACATTAGGGACCAAATATGAAGAGAGTCTTGACATAGGGACTGGTTTGAGCCAGAAAAGCAACAGTAGCTATGCACGGTCATGATAAATGGTAGATATCTGGGCGATGCGTGTACTTCTAGAAGCGGATTCTTGGGCTGCGAAACAATTATTGCCCGCTTACCGAGAAAAAACAAGGCCTTAGTTTGTGCTCCTCGAACAAATTAAGAGGCCTCGTCGCCGAGGTTGTAGTTATGTTTATTTTTTTCTTTCTCTTTTGGTGGCGTTAAGCCCCCGTTGTTACCAACAAAAAAAAAAAAAAAAACAAAGTAGAATTGAAACGATATCCATCAATTCTAGTTACTACTCTACACATGGAAATATTGGAAATCTGAATATATATATTCATCTAAAAAGAGGAGTCCAAGAATTTATTTCTAGTGGGCTTTTCAAGCTCTAGCCTTATTATTACCATGTCACGAGATAACATTCTCAACAGCCAGAAGTCTTGTGCACAAGCATATTAGCTGTAACTTACTCTCCTTGATAGGTCCCATCTCTCTTGCCTTGGCCTGAGAGATAAATTACATAGCAACTATAAATGATAAATTATGGATCATAAAAGCATTAAAACGTACTATCAAATCAGTTTGTATGAAAAAAGTTGAAATGATTTATTGTTTATGTACAGGATTATCCCCTTCCGAAGAAACTAAGAGCGAAATTCATGAAACAACCGAACAAAATGATGTTTATCCGATTTTTTTTTTTAGCTTTCTGGTGGGTGGCGTCCATTAATGGTTCAATAGCTCTAGCTCCTAGGAATGACAAAGATTGAATAGCCTTGAGCAAGGCCATGTGTTCCTAGGGTTCTTGA
Source organism: Populus tomentosa (assembly GCA_018804465.1). NCBI lineage: Eukaryota > Viridiplantae > Streptophyta > Magnoliopsida > Malpighiales > Salicaceae > Populus > Populus tomentosa. Next base: position 12,691,050 of record CM031971.1, read on the forward strand.
TTTTCTTTCTCGTAAACCCCAGCGATTAATGTGGTCGGTTGGTGTCGAGGCCCTCCATATTTTAAGCTTCTGCAGATTGGCTCAGCTGGTTCGTGTTTAACACGCCTTGCCTTTTCGCAGATAAGCCCCGGGTATGTGGGTGGTCTTGTCGAGCTTGTACGGAAGGAGACAGATGACCCAAGAAAAGACTAGGGAAATTAAAGATAACGCACCCCCACAGCCTCGCAAACCAAACCAGGCTATGTTCGGTTAGCGAGGGACAAGTATGGCGATAGTCTATGGACATTGGCTGGCTAGGTACAAGCAAGAAGAACGAGGTCTCCGGAACGAGCATTACCATGATTTGCAGAATATGGATTTTACTGGGCTGTGGCTGAGGTAAAGATAAACAGTAGATCGGCAAATTGAAATGAAATCTTGCTCTGACAGCAAGGAAGACAGCAAGCAACAAGTCATTCGCCGTCTCAATCCAGTATGAGCGACGGAACACTCGCCTTTTGTTGTCTGCTAGCCCTTTATTCAAGTCCTGGACGTTTTGGATTCTTGGGTCATTAATTTCATAGAAAACCAAAGTTGTCCTTAAAAAGAATTACTCCTTGCTTTTGTGGATGTTGAATTTGGGTGGCAGGAGAGTCTGAGTATTGTTTTTTATCTAAAGATTTATTTTTATCTAATGAACATCTTTTAAATGTCCATAAATGAATGTAGTAACTCAAAACAATTTGAAATTCATTAAAAAAACACCTAACAAAAACACAGGTATCAATCGTTAATCGAGAAACAAAAGGTTACAATTGAAAAGGAAAAAGAAAAGGAAAAAGAAAAAGAAAGAAAGACTAATGGATAAAGAAGTGGGGTGATTGAATGTCGATTTATGAATAAGATTTCCGCTTCAGCTTGTTTAAGTCACAATGTTAACTTTCGTCGTATGCTTGTCTCCTTCTGACAATTATGATGTCTTTGTTAAACTCTCTCACGAGAACACTATTAGAAAGATAGCTTATGTTTCGCCGCGGGCAAGGCGATATTAATTTTTTCTTTCGTAATTTAAGAAAAATAATATTTAGGTTTTGGTACCAAGTTTTAAAGCATAACAAAAATTCTACGACCCAAACCATGCATCTTATCGGATTGAATAGAATATTTTAATTTAATTATATAAAAATAAAAACAATGATAATAAATGCACTGAATTGAAAGAGAAAAAAATGATAATAATGACCTATAAAGAAATAATGATTGTGAAAAAAAAAAAACACTATGAGGCTGAATTTCAAAATAAACCAACATTAATGACCTATAAAGAAATAATGATTGTAAAAAAAAAAAACACTATGAAGCTGAATTTCAAAATAAACCAACATTAAAGAAAAAAGGAGGGTTGAAAAATATTAAAAAAATATTGAGTCAATCTATGTTAATATGACAAACTTACAATGGTTGTGATATTGAGTCATCCACATAAAAAATAAATAATAATTTTCAATAAACTTGATATTAAATAATAAATTTTTTTAAAAAAATCAATATGTACTTGTGTGTAAAGAACAATGTCAATCCAAGTTAATATTGATTACTCCTGATCCAGGATATGAGACTAAAATGAAAAAAATAAAAATAAATTATGAAATTTAATTTTCAACAATCAAATATTAAAAAATAAAATTAAAAAAAAACAAATTAATTTTTAAAAAGGACTAGAAAAATTTAAAGAATGATGACCAAATATGACACAAAATAAGATGAAATTAAATGATGTAAAAGGACTATGAAAATTTGAGTTAGTATGTCAAATTCACAACTAGGATCGTGAGACCGGGTTATCCCCATATAAACTGTTGTAACCCATTTTTGGGTCCCCACAAAAAAATAATAAATATATAAAAAAAAAAAAAAAATGTGCGCAGTACTGGTCGCAGTAACCCACGTTTACGTTCTGCAGCAGATGAAGATTAATTAGCTAGTTACTGTGCTGTGCACAGTAACTGGCTAATTAATTCACGGGTTACTGTGTGCACAGTACCCCGGTTACTATGCACGCTAATTAATTCTCTGGTTACTGTGCACACAGTAACCCGGTTACTATGTGCACAGTAACCAGCCCATGCAAAAAAAAAAAGAAAAAAAAGAAAAAAGAAAAAAGAAGAGGGCTAAACGGTGCCGTTTTGAACGGCACTGTTCCCCTTTCTTCCCCGCCTAACATACAACAGTAAAGAAGGAAAAAAGATGTATATTTAATGGCGTTGGTCCCTCCAGCCCACCGACCGCCGGTCCCTCTAGCCCACCGACCGAAGACATTGGCCGATCGCCTACCGCACCGCCGAAACTGAGGGAGGCACGCCTGGACAGCCACGCCCGACCAGCCGCCGCATGACCCCACGATGAAAAAAAAAAAACATGCTCACGGGCTATAAAGGGGGGGGAAGAGAAGAGAAGGGAGAGACAGAGAGAAGAAAGCAGAAGAGAAGGGAGAGAGAGCAAAATAAAAGAAGAAGAAGAAGCAGAGAAGAGAGTAAAACAGAGGAGAGAGAGAGAGGAAAACAGCACCGCCGGCCACCGCGAACAGCCAGTTCCGCCGCTGCCACCCCTGCCACATCAGTTGCTGCCAACATCACCACCGCTCCAGGTAGCCTTTCCCGTCGTTTTTTTGGTTCAGCTTCATCTGCATGAAGAACGTTTACATATGAAGATTAATTAGCGAGTTACTGTGCTGTGCACAGTAACTCGCTAATTAATTCACGGTTACTGTGCATGTGCACAGTAACCCACAGATTATTTCTCTGGGTACTGTACACACAGTAACCCGATTACTATGTGCACAGTACCAGCCCATTCTTTGGGCCAGGTTCGGCCCAGCCCATATATTTGGGCCTGATCCGGCCCATTTCAAAGAAAAAAAAATCAAAAAATATTTGTTTCAGCATTTTAAATTTTTCCGCGTAATTTTTATGTCATTTTGATTAATATTTGGTGGTATTTTTTTTATGTTGTTAAAAATACAAAAATCTGATTTTCAAATACCCGGTTTTCGTCAAAAAAAAAACTTCCACAAAAATACAAAAAAATTAAAAAAAGAAAAAAAAATGTTTTTGTGCATACGGCCAAGTGTCTCAAAGCTAAAAATTCATATTGTATTTTTTCATACACCCAAAAAAATGTTTTAGCATGCATTTTGGCTTTAATAACCAGTTTATTAAAATCAAGAGAATATTGACCAATATTTCAAAAACAACAAAAAATTTATTTTGTTTGTCTCTTAGTATCCGGGGTATGACTTTACACGTAATGCATATTCCGGATATTTAATTCTTTTTTTTTTTGGACAATAGAACCTGGGGTATGACATTACATGTAATGCGTATTCCGAACAATAAAAAAACCACAACACGACCTTAGATTTTATCAGACATTAAAACAATGCAGCTTACCTTAGGTAGGGCGTAGTTGGGGTGCTAATACCTTCCCTTTACGCAACCAGTCTCCGTACCCGATCTCTAAAAACCAGTTAAGGTTCCTAGTAACCAGAACACTAGGTGGCGACTCCCTGTCCATTTTTTAGCTTAGAGACAAAGAACTCCTTGTCTCACCATATTTTCCATGCCAAATAGACAACATACCACACCCTCATGAAGGGTTGGGGGTGGACGATCGCCGCGCCGCCGCACACGTGCGACATAAACAAATAAAACAAATAAAGAAGCTCAATCTCTAATGAACCTAGTATTGAAGGATAAATTGAAGAAGAAAATTGAATAAAATAAAGACCAATGTCAACTCTAGCTAACATTTAATACCTGTGTCCGAGCCAGACTAGTATCACCGTATCGAAAAAAACACTAGAGCCTAGTTATCAATAAATCTAATATTGAAGGATAAAATTAAAAAAAATTAATTTGAAAAAAAGGATCCAAAGCAAACAAAAATAGAAATAAAAGAATAGGGACCTAATCTTACATAAAAATAAAATGATGGGGATGGAACTGAGAAATGAATTCAATTAAGAAATGAATATAAAAAAATAGAAATTAAAACAATAATGATCATATTTGATATAAAATAAAATAAAATCAAATGATAAATAATAAAATTAAAAAAAACAATACAAAAATTCAAAACAAACAAAAACCAGTTAAAATAATGAAGACTATAATTGAAAAAACAATAAAATGCGAGGACAACTTTGAATCTTAGTTGGAATAACGTGAATCCTAAGAAAGAAGAGAGAAAAGAAAAGGGAGGAGAAAAACATTCACATTGAAGAATTACACTACATGCGCCACTTCATTAGTTATGCCACAACTAAATGCTTTGAATGAAAAGATAATTGGATTCTTTTGCTGCAATATGTGCCGCCTAAAGGGCGTGATCCGCGTCTATTTATTAACGCTTCAATCACTTTTTTTTTAATTAATATTTTTATTTGTTAAAGATATTTTTATTTTTAATTCAAATTGATTATAACAAAAAAAAAACCTATGTTAAAAATATGAAAATATTCTTGAATCACAATTTTATGTTATTTTTAATCATTTTACTATGCTAGATAAAAGAAAATCCTCTGGACCTTATCTTTTTAAAAAATTGACTTTAAAGGTATTGATGTAATTTTGCTGTTTTGAAAAGATAAAAAAACTAAAATACCCTTGTATATTAGGATTATTTATTTTTTTATTTAAAAAACAAATAAATAAGTGCAAAAACATATGTGAAAATACCGATATATACCATCGAACTTGGTAACATTAATTGAACCTTATTAAATTGCCTTCCAACCCTAACTTACGCGGCTGTTATAATTAATGGAGAGCAAAAATGATATTTAACTGTATAACACTGATTCTTTTTAGTTTTTTTTTTCTTAATTAGTTATTTAATTTCCGATCCGAAAAAACATGATTTTTTCAGTTTTAATTACTCGGTTCTCGATTAAAACATGCTTAAAATTATAGGCAAAAAGCTACTTACGACCACAAGTGATTCAGCAATTTCCATCTAGTTAAGGAGAGCGTATTCGTTTAACAAAACATGGCTACCCAGTATTTTACGATTTTTTCAATAATATAATAAAAAAATATTTTAGAACGAAAATTAAACGAGCTTCTCCTGAAAATAAATAAATATTATCTTTATTTCTATTTATTTGATAAAAAATAAATTTTTTAATGTAGTTTTTTTAAAAAATAAATTCCAGAAAGATGATTTATTTTCTAATGTTTGGTAGTGTCATAAAAAATAAGTTAAAAAATATTTTTTAATTTTTGGTTATGTCATAGAAATGAGGTGAAAAATAATTTATAATTTTTTTTTCAAGTTTAATAAAATAATGAGGAACAAATCTTACAAATTAAAAAGTTAAATGAGAATAAAATTGAAAAACAATATAATTTCACAAATTATCTTAAATAAAATAAATAACAATCAAAATAATAGATATCAAATCTAACAGATAAAAAAATTAAAATATGATGAAATTAAAATAATAATTATTATAATTTCATAAATTATTTCAAATAAAATAAGTAACAATCAAAAGAAAAATGACTAAATTTGATAGATAAAAAATTTTAATTAAAAAACTAATAAGAAAAAACAAATAACAATAATAAAAATAAGAGCTAAAGATAATATAAAAATCAAATTAAATCAAATTTTAAGGGGAGAAATTGAAAAAAAAAATCAAAACAAAATATATATCAATAAAAAATTTGAGGACCAAATTTGTTATAATCAATAAATAATATGATATTTTTAAATTTTTCATAACTTCTAGAAAGTGTTTTTCATTTAAAATAAAAGAAAAATACTTTTCTAAAAAGCAAGTTAAAGTTTTTTTTAACTAAAAAATATTTTGAATTGATCAGTTTTTCTAATAATAAATAAATATAAAAAAATTAAAAAATAATTTATATAAAATTATTTTCCGCTAAATAAATAAGCTATTGCCTTCTGTTTTTGAAAAACAATGGTTCCAGTATTTAGAAAAACTATTGAAGGAAAAAAAAATAAGTGTTAGGCCGGCACTAGATTGCCAGCATCAGGACGTTTGCAGAAGATACTTTTCTTTTGTAAAATGTTTATAAATTTACCTGGTGGTTGAGGTATATTTGTTTTTTAAATTTAACTCTTATAAATAATATCCATAATAATTCTTTTTTGAATATATGATATGGGCGAGCTCTTAAATAGAACAAAGAAAGAATTTAATTTTAATTAACACATAATCCAATTTAATTATATTTTTATTGTAAATATTTTTTTATTCCAGGTTTAGTGAATTAAAAACTAATATGGTCCTGCTTGAAAAAAATTAATAATATCTTATTAGTAATTATGTTGAGATTTTTGTGATTTTTTTTTTGAAAACTTCTCATCTATTCCCCAACACTTTCAAGAAAAAGCTGTAAAAACTAAAAGAAATCAGTCCTCTCTGTTTCCTTTCAAGATCGATGATTAACTCAGCAACCTAATGTCTTCTCTGGTTCTTTCTATAATATTATTATTTTAATTAATATAAGTATCCGGTAAGTTTATTTATATCTTAACTAATTTTATAAATTTTAAAATTAATAATCATATAAATTTTTAATAAATTTAAAATTTATATGATTACTGTTTTTTCAGAACAACTTCTTCATCTCTGAAGTGCCCGGAAAAATTGAATTTTGTCTTCTTTTACATTTTCAGTTTATTGACCAGCTCTCTTTGTATGTATACGACAGGGTGCATGCTAGATCATGTGATTTTTCTAGAGCCACAAAAGAATTATCTAGCTTTTGGCTTTTGGGAAAGTATCGCGTGGTTTCTATAATTAATGGATGCCCTTGCTCTTGAGGCACCAAAATATCCTCTGCGCACTGACGTACAATGAAAGAGCAAATAATTCAAGATTTTTTTTAAAAAAAAACATATGTAAAATAACATATTTTTATTAAAATAAATTAATGAAATAACACAATTTACATATGTTGGAATTAAAAAACATGACATTCAAGCTTGTTATTATTCAAATTTATAATATTTTCAAAAACATTTATAAAGTTAAATTGCATATATAAAAAAAATGAAGACGAGAGAGAAATTAAAAAAAAGACTCTAAGGATATAATAAAACTTCAATTATGAAAGCACTGGTACTATTAAAAATACTTCGGTCAAAAAAATTTAATAACAAAAAAAAAGATAATCAACAATAACTTGAGTATATCGTATTTGTCGTTCAAAGATGATAGGTGGCTCACTTGTCTTTGATGGTAAGTTTGACCAACTGCATTAATTATCAATGATATTTTTTGATATTGTTAGAATTAGTAGAGGAGGAAGGGGGGCTGACGCAGGGCCCCCGGCCCCCGGCCCCTGCAAGAAAATATTCCTTCCTTGTAAATATTTATAATTTTAATAAAAATAACTAAACTTTTTTCTTGGTCCCCTCTAATTTTTTTTTTCTTGCTCCACCCCTCATACACATAGCCTGAAGGTGAAGGAGTAGTCGATGCGTTGACGCGTTCTGAATTTTTTTTAATGTTTAATATTTAATAAATAATTAATTACTCCTAAGCCAACATAAATATTACAAAAAAAAAAAAAAAAGATAAAATAGCCAAGGATGGCATTTCATTGTTTTTTTTTCTTCTTAAAGGTATTAAAAAATTAAATTTAATAATGATTGATACATAACGTGTAAAGAAAAATAATAATTACACTTTAGTGTAGTGGTAAATGATAAACTAAATTTATTGCGATGTGTTTTTGCCTTCCGTTTTAGTTTTTTTTTATATGTTTTTGTTAATCCGGAGGCAATTTACGGGGTCAAACTCTAATTTTTTTTAGATAAGGACAGTTAAGTAATTTACCTAGCTTTGTTGTCTTGTTGCCGTCCGCAACAAATATAAATATTAATAATGTCATGAAGTACTAAGCCAACGGCTCTAAACGTGTATGGAGCAGTTCCCAGACACTGAAGATGACACGACTACAAATTCCCGATGCTACCAGGGGAAGCGGCACCCGACACCCCGCCTACCGCGGTGTCCGAAAACGGAGGTGGGGAAAATGGGTGTCTGAGATTAGAGAGCCACGCAAGAAATCACGCATTTGGCTAGGCTCATTTCCTGTGCCAGAAATGGCAGCCAAGGCATATGATGTGGCAGCGTATTGTCTTAAAGGGCGTAAAGCGCAGCTCAATTTTCCTGAAGAAGTCGATGACTTGCCTGTACCGTCCACGTGTACGGCCAGGGATATTCAAGCAGCAGCAGCAAAGGCTGCACATTCGGTACTGATTCCAATGAAAAAGAGCAGCGAAACAAACAATGGTGGCGGCAGTGACGGTGAAGTTGCTGGTGATGATTTCTGGGGCGAGATTGAATTGCCGGAATTGCTGCTGAGTAATAGCGGGTACAGCTGGGATTCCTGTGGATGGAACACTACTCTTGCAAGTGATAATTCAACGTGGCAGCCGGATGGGGAGGGTCTACAGCCATCCATGGCATGTAATTTAATGTGCCTCCATTAATTCCAGGCAAGTAGCAAATCTTCATGTCCTTTTAAACTCTCTCTCTCTCTCTGTATATATGAAAATGTGTGTGTGTATGTTTTTGTTACAACAGTTAAGTAATTTGTTCTAATAAACCTAAGTGGCCCCAGTAATTTTGAGTTTACCTATTTATACAGCTTATTTTCCTCAAATTGAGATCGTTTTGCCATCATACATGTGCTGCATGAGGTTTATGCAGAGATCGTTATCAGTTTTTTCCCCTCCTAATGAAGATGCTCATGGTGGATGTAGATGCTATACTAGCTATCATATATATCAACCTCAAAACCACTTTACTCGAGTCTTTTAACGTGCAGTCTTCGTATTCTCGTGGCAATATTTTCTCTGGTTCAAATTCTTAGAGCAATTTAGTGCATTGAAACAAGCCCTTCTCAGAACCGAAATATCCATGGAAGTTACTGTTTCATACGTGGTTTTTTTCCAGATTTAAAACTTAAAATAAATGGTAGAGTTCTATTTTAATGAAGCTTGTATTGACTTATCAGGTTCTAACCTGTATTGCAGAGGAACATGTGAGGGATACATTGACACGCTATAACTTTAAATTAATCATGTTAAATGGTACCCCCGCTTGGATTGCAAGCTCTTGATGTAGAAATGTCTGGTCCCAGCAGAGAGAGAGGTTAGGAGTCGCCTCACAATAAGCACAGTGCAATTTCATCTCGAGACCGATGTTTTGTAAAATTCGAGGTGCTAGAAAACATAACCATCACGATAGACGGGAATATCCTTATTCTTCGAGAGATCAATTTTGTTTTTCTGGGACTATTTTTTTGAAAAAACTTGTCTGTCTTGGTGTTCTTATTAGTGATTAAAACTTTTTGATGTATTTTCTATTACCTTAAATTGACTCTGAATTGTCGACGTACACTGGACTTTTCTTTATTTTAAACTCACGAAGAAGATAAAAACTTGGGAATACACTTGCCATGCAAGGAATAAAGTATGCAGTACTGTCATCAGTTTGTCGTCTCAGACAGAAGGCCAGTTCCAGTTACTCTGCATTTGAGTAGAGAAACAAAACGTACGGAACGTAGGTCCCGCTGTAATTTTATAGGACTGCAAGACTTTTGTGGTCTCAGCTGCACAGTGAATCTGCAGGGGAAAGAGATCGCTGCCATTGCTTTCGTTTCCCCAACGTCATTCTGACGTGGTCTATTTTGTGATGTGCAATGCCACAAATGACAAAACTGAAATAGCCATTGAATTCTAGGCTATAATCATTCATCGATCACTTAAATCAGAATGGCCCTGATTAGTACTCTTAGCAGTCCACCGATTTATCTGTTATTCCAGGACTTGGGAATTATCAATTATGCGTAATTTGATGCAAGCATATTCTTTTTTAACCTAAAAATCTGTTCCGTCCCGAGCTATATACATAGCACAGAATCGTCGTCCCTCAGTTCTAGTATCTCACATCACATTAATTCAGGCGTGGTTGCGATCAGTATTTGAGTCTGAAATGTTGAAATGATATCAAAGCACACGGTGCTTGTGCTTCTCCATCAGTATTTGATGGACGGGCTGCGTGTTCTTTTATGGACCACGGTATCATCGTTGAGTCAAAACATGAATAAAGTTGAGAAAAACGATGTATATACGGGACATTTTGAATGCATTTGTCTTTTATGTCGCCTTCATTGTTTTTCTTCTCTCTCAATTCTCTATCGTGGGAACTATTAAAAGTTTCGCGTTGGCATGCATCGGCATTGGGTTTCCGAGCATCAGTAATGCAGTTTTCCTACAACAAAGCATCACCAGGATGGTGACAGAACAGGCAAATCTGCTTTAACTCAAAAGGAGAAACAGAGCTACAGGGGATCCTAAATACGTGTCTAATACGCCCGACACAATTTGAGCATGCGTAGACTTGACTAGCCCAGGTAGATAAAATGGGTGATCAATTTGTGCTAGTTACAAATAAGTGCTCTGTTTTCATGTCCATCATCTTGGCTCGCAGCTCACCGTTCCCTCTCGTATGACTAGTGGTTTCAATTTCTCGAAGCTCTGATTCATCGACAATGACTGAATATTCCGAGTTCATTGTGACCGGAAAGTAAAGGGGTAAAAAAAATCAAGGAGAGTTGATCGTGGCAGTAAGAGGCCCTGTCCTTCTGGAGTGCTGTTAATCAATGTGCTACAGGATTGATAAATCTCATGATCTTGAGGGGATAATATTCAAACATTATTCGGTGAGATAGAAAAGGAACCAATTAAAGTGCAGGCTCGCGCAAGAATACTATATGAACCCGTGACTATTAGGTTGTGTAACTGGTGGTGAAGTGAAGTAGTGTGGTAGATGCACATTTGAGGTTTGAAAGATTATTAATCAGTGCAAATTAACCACTTTATATAGGACCGGACCACCACCTACGGCCTGCAATTTCCGGTGTCACCACGTTTTTCGTGGTCTGAAATTTAGCCATCCAAAGCGGGTTCTTCGAGAGAAAAAAACAAGAAAAGGATGATAATTTCTTCTTGCAGTAGATTGCCAGTGAAACTTAGTAATCTTGGAATTCAGGACAAGTTGATACTTGGGAATCTATTTAGTCTCCGATCATATTCAGGGTGCATAAAACCACTTTTCCAGCACTCTCGCGGTCAGTGCTGAAAATGTAGACATGGCCAATTTATCAGGAATTAGCACCTCGTATTGTCACCTAGCATTAATTTTAAGATGAAAATCAAAGAAAAGATCGAGGAGAGTGTAAATTACTGTTTGGTTAAAAATGATTGGTTTTATGGAAGGGATGAATGGATTATTTGAAAATATGGTAATGATTGTGTTTTAAAATGATATTTTTTTATTTAAAATTTATATTTAAAAATAATTTTTATTATTAACATATTAAAAATTTTAATTTTTAAAAACAAAGCTTCATTTTTTAAAAAACAAAAAAACCTAAAACATGTTGAAACTCTGAATGTAACACCCCGGAAACGACAAGGGGACTGCGGAGGAGATCGTGGTCAGAATTTAATGGCTTTGGCAGGTTTTCGAGGCGGTCCATCTACCATACATTGAAAACACAAAATTAGTGAAATTTACATGTGACATAATTTAGAGGGAGAATGAGGAGAGGAGACGACAAGAGAGGGCATTTATCATGTGGTGAGGTGGTACTGTATTATCTTGTGAAAGATACCTCATAGGCAGATACTCCGCAAGCTGAAGGATTCATCCAGCTGTAGTTGTCTATATCCTTCATTTAATTTGGTATCGTGACATCTTGTTTACCAACTAAATTATTAAATAACAAGTAATATATTTTTGAGAGGTATAGTTTAATTAGTAGAATTTTAAATTTATATTTTTAAAAATTATTAGTTTGAGTATTATAAATTTTAAAATTATTAGAAATTTACATAGTTATTAATTTTAAAATTTTAAAAAATTAATCAAGATACATGTAAGCTGGTAATAGATTTATAATTATATATAAAAAATTATTAAATGATGAGTTTCACGGCAAACTTCCTTGGATTTGAGCCTGATAACTAGGTGGAAGGCAGGAAGATAAAACACCACACTGGAATGGCCAGAAACACCTAAAACGAGTTTTTTGTTAGACTTGGAGTGCCCTGGTGCTTAAATTAGTTAAAGCTGTGTGAAAAATGTAGTTTTCAAGTTTATATGCTGTACGTAGTATAGTGCATCGATGAAGATAATAAAAGCAGGTGCTGTGAAAATTTGGAATGTGATATGCATGTCTAAACTTCCTTTGTTTACCTTTTATTTTTGTGTTTGTAGTGTAAAAAATATAATTAAATATTTAATAATATATTAAATTGTGTTTTATATTATGAAATCTACTAAAAAATTAATTTTAAAATGTAGTTTTATGAAGTCGTTTTAAAATATTTTTTTAACTAAGTTTCGTAAAATTCTATTTATTTTTACGTTTTAAAAATATATTCTTTTAAAAATTAATTTTTTTTATATACATAAACTTCAACTATATTTTTTACCAAATATATATTTAAAATCAACTAATCACATCTAACCACGTTATTTTTCGACTTAGATTTTTTTAAACTATAATCACAAATGTTACCTCCAAGAAACAAAAACACTCTAACTTCTCGTCTGTCACGCGGTGATTCATGGATATGTATATATCACGTCAAATTACACAAAAATAAAGGGTATATATATATATATATATATATATATATATATTGCATGACCTACTTTCGAAGGAAAAAAATCTAATTATTAATTATATAAATGTTGAAAGAAAAAAAAAAGTACTAGCTTTAAAAGAGAGAAAAAAAAAAGTACTAGTGTGTTACCATACAATCTTGCCACGTATTCAAAATTAACTATGGTTTGTTGAGTCTTTAACCAAGGGATATAAATAGCCACGTGAACATAATAAATTAACCTAGAAAGATATACAAGGACATAATAAACCAGATCGATATAGTACAATAATATTTTAATGCTTTAATCCTTTTAAAAAATTAATTTAAAAACAAATTAATAATAACTAAGTCTAAAACTATGATGGCAACTATAAATGATAAATTATGGGTCATAGAACATAAAAATATAATTATCAAGGAATGATTTAGTTGTTTATATAGGATTATCCATGAAGCTTACCCTTTCCCTTCCCCTTCCGCTTCCCCTTTCCCCTTCTATTTGAACTTAACCAAATAATTTTTAAAAGTTAAATTTATGAAACAAGCAAAATAGTGTATGAAAAGCTCTTTTTTCATTATTTTTATTATGTAAACCCAATGCTATCTAGATTTGAAAGTCTAACTTATAACCTCTAAACTATCAACGAAATATTCACAACAAACTCTTGGTGGGTGGCATCAATTAATGATTTGATAGTTATTGAAATGATTTCTGTTTATTTTTGTATTTTAAATATGTTTTTAAAAAAATTAAAAATATTTTTTAAACTATTAACGAAATATTCACAACAAACTCTTGGTGGGTGGCATCAATTAATGATTTGATAGTTATTGAAATGATTTTTGTTTATTTTTGTATTTTAAATGTGTTTTTTAAAAAATTAAAAATATTTTTTAAAAAATTAATATTTTTTTAATATTTTTACATTATTTTAATGTGTTGATGTTAAAAATAAATTTTAAAAAATAAAAAAAATATTATTTTAATATATTAATAAATAAAAAATACTTTAAAAAACAATCACAACCATATTTTCAAAAAAGTTTAAATAAGTAAGAATATCATATCTTTTTTTTTTCTTTTTTTTCCTTATACTTTTCTTTTTATTGAGGTTAAATTTGGGTGATGATACGAAGAAGCAAGAGAGAGAGAGAGGTGAAGCAACGATAGAAAAACCAACAACGATAGAAAAAATTTTGGGTAGAAGAGAAAAAAATTCTTTCTTTTTATTATGGGAACCCAATGCTCTCTATATTCGAAAATTTAATTTTTTATTAATGATTTGATAGTTCCAACTCTCAGAAATGACAAAGATTGAATGGGTTTAGGTAAGGTCATATATACCCTTTTGTTGTTGTTTTTTCCCCCCTGATATTTTTCTTCCTTTACTTTCTATTGAGGTTAAAATTGGGTGATGATATGGAGAAGCAAGGGAGAAAGAGAGAGGAAAATACGAGAAGGGAAACGGAAAAGGGGAAAAAAGAGAGAAAGGTAGAGGACATGAAAGAAAGATTCTTCCACACATGTCAACATAAAATTCTGTCATTTATTCAAAATCAACTATACTCTTAACTCGAGAATATAAAAAACCATGAGCATATTGCAGATAGAAATAATAAATTTTTTTTAAAAAATGATAAAGTAAACCAAATTGATAAAGTATAGAGATATTTTCTAGCTTTAATCTTTAAGGAAACAAATAAAAATAATAATTTACAAACAAATAAGTGTAAAAAAAGTGTAAAACTACACATAGCAACTATAAATGTTTATCCGATTTTGTTTTTTTAGCTCTCCGGTGGGTGGCGTCCATTAATGATTCCATAGCTCTAGCTCCTAGGAAAGACGAAGATTGAATAGCCTTGAGCAAGGCCATGTGTCCCTAGGGCTCTTGATTTTTCTTTCCTTGGACCGGGCTTCAGGTTTGTTACTGCTTGTAAACCCCAGGGATTAATGTGGTCGGCTGGTGTTGAAGCACTCCGTAGAAGCATATCTGGGAGAATAACTGTGGTTATTTTTTAAAATAAAAAATAAACAGAATCTAATCTTAGGCATATAGGCTCAGATGGTGCTTTTTGTTTCACACCTTTCCATTTTGCAGATAAGCACTGTACCTGATTCTTGGAGTACGGAAGGAGAGAAAAGACCCAAGAAAAAGACTGGGGAAATTAAAGATAACGCGCCCCCACAGCCTCGCAAACCAGGCTATTTATGTTCGGTAAGCGAGGGACAAGCATGGCGATACTTTGATGTCATTGGCTGGCTATGGTGCCTCGTCTCCCGTCGCAAGGCACAAGCAAGAAGAACGAGGTCTCCGGAACGAGCATTAGCATGATTTGCCGGATCTGGATTAACTGGGCTGTGGCTGAGGTAAAGATAAACAGTACATCGGCAAATTGAAATGCAATCTTGCTCTGACAGCAAGGAAGACAACAAGCAACAAGTTATTCGCCGTCTCAATCCAGTATGAGCGACGGACCGCTAGCCTTTTGTTGTCTGCTAGCTCTTTATTCAAGTCCTCGACGTTTTGGATTCTTGGGTCATTGATTTCATAAAAAACCAAAGTTGTCGTTAAAAAGAATTACTCCTTGCTTTTGTGGATGTTGAGTTTGGGAGGCTGGAGAATCTAAATATTGTTTTTTTTATCTAATGAACATCCTTTAAATATTCATAAATCAATTTAATCACCCGAAACACTTTGAAATTCATTAAAAAACACATAACAAAACCCGAAAAAATCTTTTGCAGTTATGGTCTACTTTTTTTGCAATTTAAAAGTTAAAAAACACTTCATTGAATTCATCTTAAAAAAAAGTTATTATTGATACAAAAATCTTCCATCTTGGTTTATAGAATGTAGCCAACTAATAATCTTATTTCTCGGTCATCATTTTATGGCAAGTTTCTAACTCTATTTTATTATAAAAACTAAGAAAAATAACAAAATCAACATGTGAACCAAAATGATTTATTATGAATTTTATATTAGCCATTTGGATTTCCTTTTTTATATATATTTTAATCCTTTATCTTTATTTTTTTTTTTATGGATTTCACCTATCAATCATCAATTGAGAAACAAAAGGTTCCAGTTAAAAAAAAAATGAAGACTAATGAAAAAAAAGTGAGGTGATTGAATGTTAATATATGAATAATATTTCCATTCCAATTATTGAATGATGAAATTAAATAAAAATCAAAATAAAACAAACAAACAAATAAATTATAAATTCTAATTCTCAACAAATCAATGTTGAAAGATGAAATAAAAAAATAAAAAATAACCAAAAGCAAAAAATAAAAATAAAAAAATAAAAACCAAATATGATACAAAACAAGATGAAATTAAATGATGTCAAATGCCCATGAAAATTTGAGTTGGTATGTCAAATTCACGACCAAGATCATGAGACTAAATTATCCTTATAGAAATCTAATTAAAAAAAGAAGTTCAATCTCTAATAAACCTAGTATTGAATGATAAAAATAAAAAATTAAATTACATAAAATAAAGACTAATATCAACTCGGGCTAATATTAAATACCAATGTTCAAGTTATAAAACTAGGATCACCATATCAAAAAAAAAAAAACATTGAAGCCCAATTATCAACATATTCAATGTTGAAAGACGGGATAAAAAATTAATTTTAAAAAAGGATTCAAATAAAAATATATTAAAAGAATAAGGACTTAATTTTACATAAAAATAAAATGATGGGATGAAATTGAAAAAAAATTCAATTAAAAAGTTGATAAAAAAATAAAAATCAAAAGAATAAAGATCTTAATTCATATAAAAATTAAATAAAATCAAAAGATAACAAATGAAATTAAAAAAAATAATAGAAAAAATTTACCTTAAAAATAAGTTTATTGATTTTTTTAAGAAAAAAAATAATTACATTGTAATGTAGTGGTAAATGATAAACTAAATTTATTGCAATGTGTTTTTGCATTTTTTTTTTTTTATATGTTTTGATAGGTTATATATAGGAGAGTGGTTGTGATTGTTTTTTAAAATACTTTTTATTTAGAAATATATTAAAATAATATATTTTTTATTTTTTAAAAATTATTTTTAATATCAGCATATAAAAAAATATAAAATTATATTAATTTAAAATAAATAAAAAAATAAAAATATTTTAAATTTTTTTAAAATATTTTAAAAATACAAAAACAATCACGTAGTTGATGGCAATTTACGGGGTCAAACTCTAACTTTTTTTTAGACAAGGACAGTTAAGTAATTTACCTAGCTGTTGTTGTCTTGTTACCGTCCGCAACAAATATAAATATTAATAATGTCATGAAGAACTGAGCCAACGGTTCTAAACGTGTATGGAGCAGCTCCCATACACTGAAGATGACACGACTACAAATTCCCGATGCTACCCGGGGAAGCGGCACCCGACACCCCGCCTACCGCGGTGTCCGAAAACGGAGGTGGGGAAAATGGGTGTCTGAGATTAGAGAGCCACGCAAGAAATCACGCATTTGGCTAGGCTCATTTCCTGTGCCAGAAATGGCAGCCAAGGCATATGATGTGGCAGCGTATTGTCTTAGAGGGCGTAAAGCTCAGCTCAATTTTCCTGAAGAAGTCGATGACTTGCCTGTACCGTCCACGTGTACGGCCAGGGATATTCAAGCAGCAGCAGCAAAGGCTGCACATTCGGTACTGATTCCAATGAAAAAGAGCAGCGAAACAAACAATGGTGGCGACAGTGACGGTGAAGTTGCTGGTGATGATTTCTGGGGCGAGATTGAATTGCCGGAATTGCTGCTGAGTAATAGCGGGTACAGCTGGGATTCCTGTGGATGGAACACTACTCTTGCAAGTGATAATTCAACGTGGCAGCCGGATGGGGAGGGTCTACAGCCATCCATGGCATGTAATTTAATGTGCCTCCATTAATTCCAGGCAAGTAGCAAATCTTCATGTCCTTTTAAACTCTCTCTCTCTCTCTCTCTGTATATATGAAAATGTGTGTGTGTATGTTTTTGTTACAACAGTTAAGTAATTTGTTCTAATAAACCTAAGTGGCCCCAGTAATTTTGAGTATACAGCTTATTTTCCTTAAATTGAGATCGTTTTGGCATCATACATGTGCTGCATGAGGTTTATGCAGAGATCGTTATCAGTTTTTTCCCCTCCTAATGAAGATGCTCATGGTGGATGTAGATGCTATACTAGCTATTCTAGTTTTTTTTTTTGAGAAATAAAGACACTTAGCTTGTGTATAAGAATAGCTCTCTTATTATGTTTAGAAAATAACTCAAAACTAAACACCACAAGCTTTCGTTGTGATTCTTGTTACAACTCAACAATGATATTTATATCTTACTAGCACAGCTTTCCTATTTCTATTAGAACTAGATAACTCCTAATTCTATTAGGATTACATCAAGCCTATCTTATCCTAATCACTCTTGTTTAGGATATCTTGGGCTTTCCGTAATGTTGAAGCTTATCCAACATTCTCCCTCTTAAGCTTCAATTTGGCTTCGGTCATGTCTTGAACTCCTATCAAGCTTCTCATTTCTGCAAATTTGATCTTCGCCAATGCTTTAGTTAAGATGTCCGCCTTTTGTTCAACTCCTGGTACGTGTTCCACATCAACAAGTTCCATCTCAATGCACTCTCGTATAAAATGGTAGCGTTTATGAATGTGTTTGCTTTTACCATGAAATACGGGGTTCTTGGTGAGTGCTATTGCTGATTTGTTATCAATCTTGATGATGATTTGCTCGGTCTTCCATCCAGTGATCTCGCTTAACAGGTCTTGAAGCCAAATGGCTTGTCTGGCTGCTTCCGTCGCTGCCATGAACTCAGCCTCACATGATGAGAGAGCAACTGTATTCTGTTTTTGTGAGCACCAAGTAATTGGTGAGGATCCAAAGTAGAATATATGACCCGTAGTGCTTCTTCCATCATCTTGATCAATATTGTGACTGCTATCGCTGAACCCAATGATTTTCTTTGATCTCCCACGATTAAACTTCAAGCCAAATGCCACCGTTCCCTTTAGATACCGTAGTATGTGCTTCATTATTTCACCATGTGACTTGCGAGGGCTTTGCATATACCTGCTAGCAACTCCAACAGAAAATGCCAAATCGGGTCGTGTGTGTAATAAATACCGTAAGCACCCTACGTTCCTTCTATAACATGTAGGATCTATCTCTGCTTCTTCTTGTGCCTTTGACACTTTCAGTCCAAACTCCATAGGTACTTGAGTCGGATTGCAAGTTTCTAAACCAGCTTCTCTCAAGATCCTTCGCGCATAACCTTCTTGTTTAATTTCGATTCCATCTTCAACTTGTTGTACTTCAATACCGAGATAATAGGTGAGCCTTCCGAGATCTGACATCTCAAACTTTGTTGACATCCCAGCTTTGAATTCACTTATGACTTTGAGAGTGTTGCCAGTAACAAACAAGTCATCTACGTAAATAGCAACAATGAGAAGGGTTCTTTCCTCTTCCTTGCGATACACAGAAGTTTCTTTTGAGCACCTCTTGAATCTCATCTCCTTCAAGATTTGATCTAATTTTGTGTTCCAAGCTCGAGGAGCTTGTCTCAAACCGTACAATGCTTTCGATAGTTTGTACACCTTGTGTTCTTCACCTTTTACTTCAAAGCCTTCGGGTTGCTCAACATAAACATTTTCTTTTAATTCTCCATGTAAGAATGCTGTTTTCACATCTAAGTGATGAATTTCCCATCCATGTGATGCCGCCAATGCAATCAACAATCGAATAGTTTCAATACGAGCAACTGGTGCAAAAACTTCATCGAAATCTATGCCGGATTCTTGGACATATCCCTTAGCCACGAGCCTCGCCTTGTATTTGTTGATAGTCCCATCCGCATTTTTCTTGATTTTAAAGATCCACTTGAGACCAATAACTTTTGTCTCACTCGGTTTATCAATTAGAGACCATGTCTTGTTTTTGTTGATAGAATCGATCTCTTCTTTGCATGCTTGTCTCCATTTTGCTGAACCCTTTGCTTCTTTATAATGACTTGGCTCATCATTCATTGAAAGTAGAAGTCTCTCACATTCTACAGAGGCTTGAAGAACATAATCATCAAGGTAACGTGGTTGACTTACTTGACGAGTCGATTTTCTTAGCGGTTGCTCTGTTTGTTGGTGGTGCACGTTACTCTCATTATCGTGATTGCTATGAGAGTCTTCGTCCGTGTTGTTGTCATCTTCATGTTCATGATTATGATGCTCAAGATCATTTAACTCATTGCTTCCGGTTTTGTCATGATCTTGGTGTTGATCATTGGCTATTACCGTGGGTCCTTCTCCTGCATCCACAACTTCACCCCATCTCATGTAAAACATTCCTGGATCCCTTCTTGGTTCGTCTCTTGATTCATTCCAGCTCCATCTTGTCTTCTCATCGAATACCACATCACGACTTACAACAATTTTTCGTGTCGTTGGGTTATAAAGTCTATAGGCCTTGGATCCCGGCTCAATCCCAAGGTGCACTAGTGTCTTTGATCTGTCGTCTAGTTTCTTGAGGTTTGTAGCTTCAATTTTTGAGTATGCTACACAACCGAAAACCTTTAAATGTCCTAGGTTCGGTTTCTTCTCTCGCAAGCATTCGTAAGGAGTCATGTTTTCAAGGGCTCTTGTTGGTACCCTGTTGATTACATATGTAGAGTGGCGTACTGCTTCCCCCCATAGATAGTTTGGTACCTTCATTGCCTTGAGAATGCTCCTTGTCATCTCCATCAACGTCCTATTCCTTCTTTCTACTACACTGTTTTGTTGTGGTGTGTAGGGTGCCGTGAAATGCCTCTTGATCCCGCTTTTCTCGCAAAATTCATGGAACTCCCTTGAAGTGAACTCACCTCCTCTATCAGTTCTAAGAGTTATGATTGTTTTCCCAAGATCCTTCTCTACTAGACTCTTAAATGCCTTGAATCTACCAAACGCTTCACCCTTTTCTTTTATCAAGATTGACCACATGTATCTTGAAAAGTCATCTATGATAACAAATATATATTTGTTGTGAGCAATGGTTGGTGGTGTTATGGGACCACACAGGTCTGCGTGTAGGAGTTCTAGGGGTTTAGAGGCTCGAAACATAGATGTCTTTGGAAAAGATTGACGAGCTTGTTTCCCGACTAAACACGACTCGCACAATCTTTTTTCTTCTCTGATTTCCGGCAAGCCATGAACTATCATTTGTTGGGACATGGCTTTGATTGTTTTAAAGCTTATATGTCCTAACCTTGCGTGCCACCTCTAAGTATCGTCTTCTATCCTCGTGTGTAAGCAGACCGGTTTTCCTATTTTTAGATTTATTTTGTAAAGTCTATTGGCTGAACGTATGACCTTTACCAAGAGTCTTCCACTTGGATCATGGAGTTTCAAGTAGTTTTGTCTCATCCTTACATCACACCCGGCTTCCGTAGCTTGTCCTAGGCTTAGGATATTGCTTTTAAGTACAGGAATGTAGTAGATATCGACAACAAGTTTTTGTTCCTCCGTTTTGCTTTGAAAAAGGATTGAACCTTTCCCTCCTATTTCAACGCAAGATCCATCTCCGAATTTCACCTTCCCTTTTATGTTCTCGTTGAGTTCCAGGAAATATGTCTTGTTGCCGGTCATGTGGTTGCTTGCTCCATTATCAAGATACCAAACTCCGCCTTCTCCTTCGTTTGTTTCGTACTTCTTTGGTATGACATTTTCTTCATTTAAGAACACAACTTCGTGCATATAAAGGGCTGGATCGGCTTCTTCCGTTTCTACTTTATTTGCTTCTTGTATCCTTTGTGTTCTTTCAGGGCATGTGGAAGCAAAGTGACCAGGTCTATCACAGCGATAGCAGATTACTTTTGATCTATCTTTCTTTTCTCTTGTTTGGTTTTGATCACTTTGAGTTGTTGTCCGTTCTTGTGGGTTGAATCTTCCTCTGCCTCGTCCTCTGTGCCCTCTGTATCCTCTTCCACGTCCTCTCCCTCGTGATGCTGTAAAACTTTGTTGCTCTGAATTTGCGTATAGTAGCTTGCCTTGTGTTTCTCCGTGATTCTCCTCATTGAGAATTCGTTCTTCATAGGCTTTGAGTCTGCCTATAATATCTTCAAATCCTGTTTTGTTCAAGTCCAAAACTTGCTCGAGAGAGGCTATGATTTGGATGTATTTACTTCTTGGCAAACTATTGAGAAATTTCTTCACGAGTTTTGGTTCCTCAATCTTTTGTCCAAGTGAAGTCGATTTTGACGCTAGCTCAGATAACTTACCCGCAAAGTTATCTATTGTATCCGTGTCCTTCATCTTGATTCTTTCAAACTCAGACATTAGAGTTTGAAGTCTTGCCTCCTTGACACGATCAGCACCAAGGTTACGAGTTTTGATTGATTCCCATATCTCTTTTGGAGAGTCTTGTTCGCCTACTTGCAAGATAAGAGTCTCCGGGATGGATTGAAACAATAATCCTATTGCGACATCATTCTTGTGGGATTCTTTTGAACCAGGTTCAATTGTTTCCCACACCTTATGAATTCGCATCAAAACTCTCATCCTCATGGCCCATACTGCATAGTTTGTAGAATTTAACATGGGGCATTGGATTGAAGAGGGGATGACTTCCTTTGGTTGCAGAGGAGTGGTGTTGTCTCCCATAGTTTGGTTTTCAAGTTGTTTGATCGATTCGCCTACTGCTCTGATACCAATTCTAGTTTTTTTTTTTGAGAAATAAAGACACTTAGCTTGTGTATAAGAATAGCTCTCTTATTATGTTTAGAAAATAACTCAAAACTAAACACCACAAGCTTTCGTTGTGATTCTTGTTACAACTCAACAATGATATTTATATCTTACTAGCACAGCTTTCCTATTTCTATTAGAACTAGATAACTCCTAATTCTATTAGGATTACATCAAGCCTATCTTATCCTAATCACTCTTGTTTAGGATATCTTGGGCTTTCCGTAATGTTGAAGCTTATCCAACAGCTATCATATATATCAACCTCAAAACCACTTTACTCGAGTTTTTTAACGTGCAGTCTTCATATTCTCGTGGCAATATTTTCTCTGGTTCAAATTCTTAGAGCAATTTAGTGCATTGAAACAAGCCCTTCTCAGAACCGAAATATCCATGGAAGTTACTGCTTCATACGTGGTTTTTTCCCAGATTTAAAACTTAAAATAAATGGTAGAGTTCTATTTTAATGAAGCTTGTATTGACTTATCAGGTTCTAACCTGTATTGCAGAGGAACATGTGAGGGATACATTGACACGCTATAACTTTAAATTAATCATGTTAAATGGTACCCCCGCTTGGATTGCAAGCTCTTGATGTAGAAATGTCTGGTCCCAGCAGAGAGAGAGGTTAGGAGTCGCCTCACAATAAGCACAGTGCAATTTCATCTCTAGACCGATGTTTTGTAAAATTGGAGGTGCTAGCAAACATAACCATCACGATAGACGGGAATATGCTTAATCTTCGAAAGATCAATTTTGTTTTTCGAGGAATATTTTTTTGAAAGAACTTGTCTTGCTTGGTGTTCTTATTAGTAAAACTTGTTGATGTATTTTCTATTACCTTAAATGGACTCTGAATTGTCCACGTCCACTGGGGAAATTAAAGATAACGCACCCCCGCAACCCAAACCAGGCTATTTATGTTCGGTTAGCGAGGGACAAGCATGGCGATACTTTGTTGACAGTGGCTGGCTATGGTGCCTAATCTCCCGTCGCAAGGCACAAGCAAGAAGAACGAGGTCTCCGGAACGAGCATTAGCATGATTTGCAGAATCTGGATTTCACTGTGCTGTGGCTGAGGTAAAGATAAACAGCAGATCGGCAAATTGAAATGCAATCTTGCTCTGACAGCAAGGAAGACAACAAACAAGTAGTTATTCGCCGTCTCAATCCAGTATGAGCGACGGACCACTCGCCTTTTGTTGTCTTCTAGCCCTTTATACAAGTGGTGGACGTTTTGGATTCTTGGGTCATTAATTACATAAAACCAAAGTTGTCGTTAAAAAGAATTACTTCTTGCTTTCGTGGATATTGTGAAAGATGAGCACAATTCACGATTATGTTTACCCCATTCAATTTGATTGTTGCATGTAGTTTTTACGTTTGTGCTTGAGGCTAAAGATATCCTCGTGTGTTAACAACGTCTCGCCTGGTAACGAAAGTCATTTTACTTGTTTGATCTCTCGTGATATGTCTAGGGTACGTACAAGTTTAAATTAATTTTGAATATAATAAAAAAATATATGTTAATATTTTGTGTTTTAATTAGAAAACACATACATGTTGTTTTTTTAATCTTGACGTTTTTATTTATTTTACATTAGAGATTTCTTCTTTAACAAAGGAAAGATGATTTTTCTTTTTATAAATACATTGAAAAAAAAATTACTTTTTGGCCTTTTGTTTATCAAAATATTTCTTTGTTGGACCAAAACTTTATGAGAATGATAAAAGAAAATTTTAATAAAAAATAATGTTTTTATAATAACGTAGATAAAGTTAGTTGTATTATTCATTATATATCATTAAATAAAAAATTACATTAATTGAGAATATATATGGATTATATATGTTTTGTTATAAAATATTGTTAATGATTAAATTGAATATATAAATAAATGGATGATTAAAATTATTCCAAAAAACTAAGCTTAAGAAGAAAATGAAGATAGATCATGAAAGGCTAGAAAACAATTGCTCAATAATTTTATTAGAAAAACATTATAGTAATACTAATATTACAAAAAAAATTAAACATATTGAAACTTTTTATTTCAAATATAAAAAAAAGGGTAAAAATAAGCTAAAAAAATAGACTAGAAAATCGGGCTAAGTGACCCAATTCTTGGCCTAATAAAAGATAAAAGCCTTGTGTGTGGGCCTGCAAAGCTAAACCTATTCGTCCTAATCTTTTATTTTTTTTTTATTTTTTTTAATAATTTAAGATGTCATTTATCTGTTTTCATTTTTATATGTCATATCATCTGCTTATCTAGTTTCTTGCCATTAAATGAATGGCTAGAAAATCAAATTTTGTTTTTTTAATTTAAAAATTTATTTTTAATCTATTTTTATTTAATGAACATTCCTTTAATGTCTATAAATCAATTTAGCAACTCGAAACACTCTAAAATTCATTTAAAAACATATAATAAAACCTGAAAAAAAATCTCTTAATTATAATTTATTTTTTTCAGCAATTTAAAGGTCAAAATACACCTTCATTGAATTGTTGAATTGATCTTAAGAAGAGGAATCCATTTATACAATGATCTTGATCATTTTGGTTCATGGAATATAGTCAACAGATAATTTTATTTTTATATCTCCTTCATCTTTTTTCTGGCAAGGTCTTCTCTCCTTTCTAACATAAGGACTAAGAAAAATAACAAGATTAACTGGTTTGGATCAAAATGACTTATTGCGTGAATTTTATACTGACCATGTGGTTTCCTGATTTTTACATTTTGATTTTTCATCTTTGAGTTTTTTTTTCTTTCATGGATTTCTCCTATCAATAATTAATTGAGAAATAAAAGGTCCCAGAAAAAAAGAAAGAAATAGAGACTAATGACCAAAAAAGTGAGGTGATTCAACGTTTATATATGAATAATATTTAAACTCCAACTAAAATATTTTTGAAGGAAATTGATTTGATTTGATTTTTTTTATTTTAAATTAATAGTTTTTTTGTATTTTTAGTTTATTTTGATATGTTAATTTCAAAATAAATTTTTAAAAAATATTAAAAATATTATTTTAATATATTTTTAAATAAAAATTATTTTAAAAAATATCCACAGTAATATTTTTTTAAATAAAACCGTGAAGTTAACTTTCGTAGCTTGCTTGTCCTTTGGCTCCCTGTGACAATTATGATGTCCTCATTAAAGAGAATAGTACTTTACTAGAAATATAGCACGTACAAGACCTATATATATATTACCTTAAAATATAATATTATTATAAATTACTAATATATTTATATAGAAAATAATGTATTAGGATATATTAATTTTATATATTAGTGCATTTAATATTTTAATTTAAATAATATTGTTAGAAAATACATTTGAATACAAAACATGTTATATTATACAATAATCATATATCTTAAATCATATAAATTGTGTTGTAAAATTAGAATACCATAGAAAACAAATTTATTTTTAATTTTCTCCAAGTATGAAAAAAATGATTATATGTATATAATATTGTATTTAAAATATTTATATAATGTGTATAGTTAGATTTTAAAAAACAAACTATATATAAATATATGATATATTAAATTATATTTTTATCATTACACTTTTTTTATTTTATTTTTCTCTAGTAAGTAATCAAATAGTTACATTTAATGTTCTATATATGTTACCAACTTGAAAAATCTAATTAAAACTTTTAAAAATATTTTTTTAATTTATTTTTCATAACATATTTTTAAATTTATCATCAAAACATAATTTACTTTTTATATAAACCACTTTAAAAAAACTACATTCCGTCAAATAAATGAATACTAAATTACGATAAACAAATCATTCATTCAACGTTAACATCATGGATCTACTAGTTTTGGACTAACAAGAAGAGCTTGGACTCGACTATTTAGCTCAGGGCCTAGATCTCCGGCCCAAGGAAACTTGCCTCTGTTGCCCCCGAGTTCTCTCCTTCAATCCCACGAAACGGAACCATCCATCGCCCACCAGAATAAGGCCCAGTCAGTCTACCATACCCTGTCTGTCACTCACGGTCAGAAACCCTCCAAAATTCTCTTCAAAAAATCCCTTACTTTTCCCTCTCTAGCCATTTCACTTCATCTCTCTCTCACACGCACTCTAATTTTCGTATTTCAATTTCTCAAATCCCCAGAGAGCTGCCTACACTCACAAACTCTTAAAAAATTCCCAACCAAATCATGGAATACAATCCAGAGTTCCTCTCTCGATGTTTCCTCCACACACTCTCTCCACAACCCGAACCTCGCCGCGCCGCCGAATCCAAACTCACCGAACTTGCCAACCACCCTAACTACGCCCTCGCCCTCCTCCGCCTCGTAGCTGAACAGTCAATCGACGAACAGATCCGCCACGCCGCCGCTGTCAACTTCAAAAACCACCTCCGCTCCCGGTGGGTTCCATCTCTCGATTCCTCCTTCACTCCAATCCTCGACTCCGAAAAGGATCAAATCAAAATCCTTATTGTCAATCTCATGCTCTCCTCTACTCCTCGAATCCAATCTCAGCTCAGCGAATCGCTCTCTCTTATTGGACAACACGATTTCCCTAAATCCTGGCCCACTTTGCTGCCTGAACTCGTGTCAAATCTGCGAGCCGCTTCGCAATCCGATAATTATGCTTCAATTAATGGTATTCTCGGTACTGCTAATTCCATTTTTAAGAAGTTTCGTTAT
Source organism: Populus tomentosa (assembly GCA_018804465.1). Lineage (NCBI taxonomy): Eukaryota > Viridiplantae > Streptophyta > Magnoliopsida > Malpighiales > Salicaceae > Populus > Populus tomentosa. Next base: position 12,718,180 of record CM031971.1, read on the forward strand.
CAGTACAAAACGAACGATCTCTTAATTGATTTAAAGTATTGTCTGGATAATTTCTCTTCTCCATTGCTAGAAATGTTCCTTAGGACAGCGGCTTTGATAGATTCCATGGTTGGTTCAGGTGGGGGGTCTCCGGTTACTCTAAAGCCGTTGTTTGAGTCACAGAGATTGTGTTGTAGAGTATTTTATTCATTGAATTTTCAAGAGTTGCCCGAGTTTTTTGAGGATCATATGAAAGAATGGATGACTGAATTTAAGAAATATTTAGTGAATAACTATCCTGTGCTGGAGAGTAGTGCGGAAGGATTAGGTCTGGTTGATGAGCTTAGGGCTGCGGTATGCGAGAATATTAGTCTTTATATGGAGAAAAATGAGGAGGAGTTTAAGGATTATTTGAATGATTTTGCGCAAGCAGTTTGGACTTTGTTAGGGAAAGTGTCCCAGTCTTCGAGTCGTGATAGTTTAGCTGTTATGGCTATTAAGTTTTTGACCACGGTGAGTACCAGTGTTCATCATACTTTGTTTGCCGGTGATGGGGTTATACCACAGATTTGCCAAAGTATTGTGATTCCTAATGTGAGGTTGAGGGATGAGGATGAGGAACTTTTTGAGATGAATTATATTGAGTTTATTAGGAGGGATATGGAAGGGAGTGATATAGATACTAGGAGAAGGATTGCCTGTGAGTTACTTAAAGGGATTGCAACAAATTATAAGCAGCAGGTGATCAGTATAGTTTCTGTTCAGATTCAGAATTTGTTGACTTCATATGCTGCCAACCCAGCTGCAAACTGGAAGGACAAGGATTGTGCAATATATTTGGTTGTTTCCCTTTCAACTAAGAAGACCGGAGGTAATTCTGTTTCAACTGATCTTGTTGATGTTCAGAGCTTTTTTGGGTCGGTAATTGTGCCTGAGTTGCAGAGTCAGGATGTAAATGCTTTTCTGATGCTCAAGGCTGGTGCTCTTAAATTCTTTACAATGTTTAGGAATCAGATACCAAAGCATCTTGTACTTCAGCTGTTTCCATATTTGACTCAATTCCTAGGTGCAGAGTCAAACGTGGTTCATTCTTACGCTGCAAGTTGTATAGAGAAACTCTTGTTGGTCAAGGACGAGGGGGGAAGATCAAGGTATACCTCGGCAGATGTAGCTCCAAATCTGCTAGTGCTGATGAATAACCTCTTTACTGCCTTAAGGTTTCCAGAGTCTGAGGAGAATCAATACATAATGAAGAGTATCATGCGGGTTCTAGGGGTTGCAGAAATAACTCCTGAGATTGCAGGACCTTGCATTGCTGGATTGACTTCTATTCTGGCTGAAGTTTGCAAGAATCCAAAGAATCCAATTTTCAATCACTATCTCTTTGAGTCAGTGGCTGTTCTTGTAAGGCGGGCATGTGAGAGAGATATGTCTCTCATACCATCTTTTGAAACAAGCCTGTTTCCTATACTCCAGGAGATCTTGGGAAATGATGTGACTGAGTTTTTGCCTTATGCATTCCAGCTCTTGGCTCAACTTGTTGAGTTGAATAGACCACCCATCTCAGATATTTACATGGAAATTTTTAAACTTCTCCTGTCTCCTGATTCATGGACCAGAAATTCAAATGTCCCAGCCCTTGTGCGTCTCCTTCAGGCTTTCCTTGAGAAAGCACCTGAAAAGCTCAACCAAGAGGAGAGACTAGCCCAGGTGCTTGGCATATTTAACAGGCTTGTGTCAGTCCCTAGCACTGATGAACAAGGCTTCTTTGTGCTGAACACTGTTATTGAGAATCTTGACTATGGAGCCATTGCTCCCTATGTTGGTCACATATGGAATGCCCTATTCACACGCTTGCAAAGTAAACGCACAGTAAAGTATATCAAGTCTCTTTTGATCTTCATGTCACTCTTTTTGGTCAAGCATGGCTTTGCAAACCTTGTGGACTCTATGAATTCAGTGCAAGCTGGTATATTTTTGGTGATTTTGGAGCAGTTCTGGATACCAAATCTCAAGTTGATCACTGGGCCCATTGAGGCTAAGTTAGTATCAGTTGCCTCAACCCGGCTTATCTGTGAATTTCTTACCCTTTTGGATGCTGGGGCTGTTAGAAACTGGGGGAAAATGCTGGACAGTATTGTAACTCTCCTCTCACGACCAGAGGAGGATAGAGTTGGAGATGAACCAGAAATGCCAGATATTGCTGAAAATACAGGTTATACTGTTGCATTTGTCAATCTTTACAACGCTGGAAAGAAGGAGGAGGATCCCCTGAAGGACATAAAAGATCCTAGGGAATTCTTAGCTACTTCATTAGCGAATCTTTCTGCTCTTTCCCCTGGGAGATTTCCCCAGATCATCAGCGAAAATCTTGATCCAGCAAATCAAGCAGCATTGCACCAGATTTGCAGCACTTACAATTGCCCAGTTGTTTGAGTGAGTAGCTATATTAGCCTTACATTTATCATCTCAAATTCTTCGTTTATTATTGTTTTGCTTCTGTTTTTCTCAGTTGTTTTTTTTTTCTTTTTATGTTTTGGATAAGATCAGTAGCATTGCTCGTGTATTAGAAAATAAAATAAATTATGTCAATCGTAGCGAGTCTTTTAAATGAATTAAATTGCTTTGCACGTATTCAGGGAATGCCTTATTTAACCATTCCTATTAACTCGATATATTGTAATTGGTTATCTTCACCAAACATTTGCAACAGGCAATAATGATATAATCAACATGATTTTTATACGGTGCTGTGATTATGGTACCATAACCTGTTTTCATTGTGTTTTTTTTTTTAACAGACTTGATTGTTCTGTTCTCTTGAATGTTTCTGTAGTACTAATCAATGCATGTTTCGTTGTGTTTCCTGCAAGAGAGGGAGAGGCCTACTGAGAGTCTGCAAGTTTCTAGGGTGTAGCTGCATCTGCTTTGTTTTCTCTTACAAAGTGTTAGTGGTGTGGATACTTAGCCTCTTGGCTGTCTTGTGTTTTGTATCATGCAATTGTCATATTTTCTTTTCTCGTGTTTGTAGTCAACAAGACCCCTTCAATGCAGGGCTTCTTAAAATTTTCTTAACGGCATTTGGTCATTATTTCATATTGAATCTCAATTGATTCTTTAATGCCATGGCATTGTAAACTGAAACTGTGAATTTAAAGCCTGTGCTAGCTGAATGTTACAATATACTTGATTCAACTGGGAAGAGTGCTGTAAATTTCCAAACTGACTCGTTTAGCTCCAACAGCATAGAACATATATGGTAAATTTCAGAGTTTTATCACCAGTACAGTGTTTTTGTAGTTGAAGGCTATTAACATTATTTTATGAAGTTGTGGTACAGTGTAGGAATCATCATACTAACATTTCTGATAGCTCATAATCTTCTATATTTGATTATTCTTCTCTAAAACTGGAAATTTGTACTTTGCTCATCAGATTTTTACTTTGCTTTGTTTTTTACAATATTCCTTGAATCTATTGTTAAGCCCTCAGGAGATCTCGTGTTATGGACCTGTAGCTGCCTTGTTTTGGGATGTCTTTGATTGTTTTAAATTTGCAATGCTAATTGCCGTTTGATGTAACATCTTTAACATATTTCCACCTTGTACGTTTTAAATATACATGCAACTACAAGAGAGATCTTACAATTTTGTTGTGCTCTCTTTCAGAATCTCATGTGGGAGTTGAGCTCTGTTATGTGGTCAACAAGGTTTTTCATCACATTACAACAAGATGGTATACTCTTTGCGTTGTGGTCAACTGGTTTTACCAAGTAGTAAACTTGATTGCAACTTCCTATGATATTGCAGTACTTGATTTTGCGGCCACAGCCTGGCAGTGATAGTCCTGAAGAGTTAATGATAGTTCCACAATGTGTTTTATGGGGTCTGTGTAACAAACCCTCGTTCAGGCTTTTTTGTGAAGAGTTTTTTCAGTCTTGCTCATCTGTGATTTAATTTAGGCCTATATTCTTTGGTCAGTTGAGTTGTAGTTTGTGTGCTATACATGTATGCGTTGCTGTCAACGGGCTTGTCAAAAAAAAAATACCAGTTTTTGAAGGAATTAATTCGGTCACAGTGCAGGTGAATTTTGGCTGATTTGCTGTTGCAAGGCTTCACAACTACTACTTGCATGTTCTTGTGGTAGATTTGATTTCACATACGATTTATTCCTGTTGAATGATGATGGTTCAAATAGAGATAAAGACTGATAGTGGCAGAAATTTCGTGAGCACCTCAAGAGAACAAGCTATTCCAGCTTGATACCGTCAAGAATCCCCTACTATTATTGTATAGCAACAGGTGGGTGGTTAAATAACATGGAGCTGCAAATTACACGGCTGAAAGCAGTGTGTACAAATCCAGGACATCCCATTTTTATTGAAACTTTCGTCTCTTGGCCCCAACGCTAGCGTTTGGGCGTCCTATGCTTTGATTTTTGTGTTTCATGCTCTTTAGAACTGTTTCAGGCTTTTATGGAGCAGGATCTGGACTAGGAAAAGGTCACAAGGGCCCCGATTTATTCATTCAGGAGATGTTTGATAGAATTCATCAGATCGTACAGAGGATTAGGGGGGAAATTGGAGTAAATTGTGATTAGCCTTGAAATTTGAAGAGGGAAAAACTGAGATTGGTAAAAAAAAAAAACTATGGTAAGAGGTAGGAGCGATGGAGTGCAAATAGTTCTCAAGATTCTCAACATCAGACAAGGAGCCAATGACTTAGAAGTGTCCAATTAGGTCAAAAGTGAGTCATTATTTGTATGGAAAAAAAGTGCAAAGCCCATGATATTTTTTTAAAAAAATTAACACAATTAAAAATGTTGACATAATAGTATAGTTTATATTGAGAAACAGATATTTATAACTATTAAATGTATAGAATAGTGACATCCAAACACAAATATTAAATGTATAGAATAGTGACATCCAAACACAATTATTAAATGGGCATGGGAGAGGAGAGAACAAAAAAGAAAGGAAAAAAAAATCTTGAAGACACATCAAAATTCTAAGTACGACACTACTAATATCATAAAAATATCAAGAGTGACTCGATTGTACTACACTTATCACTAAAGACAAGTGAACCACTTGCTACTTTTAATGATTTTAATGTCGTTGAATTCATCTCATTGAGAACTTTTTATGATACTAGTGGTGTCAGAATCAGAATTTTAATATGTTTTTAAAGTCTTTTTTCTTTCTTTCTCTCCTCTCTCTTTCCCATTTAATAATTTTTCTAGATGTAGTTATTTGGAATGGCAACAAGCTATAAATATTGTATTTTTCAATCATAACATATACAAATTATGTTATTTTGATATTTCTTTTCAATTGTAACTTTGGTGTCGTTGGATTCGTCTCATCAAGATTTTTTTTATAACACTAGTGGTTTTATAATCAAAGCAATGTCTCAATTTTTTTTTTTCCTTTTCTCTCCCTTTTCTCCTCCCAATTTAATAATTTTTTTAGATGTAGTTATTTAGAATAGCAACAAGCTATAAAATATTGCATTTTTTAATCATAACATGTATAAACTATGTTATTTTGATATTTTCTTTTTAATTATGATATTGATATCGTTGGATTCATTTTATCGAGATTTTTTTATGATATTAGTTGTATTATAATCAGAGTTTTGATATGTTTTTGAAATTTTTCTGTTTATTTTTCTTTATCCTCTCCTCTCCTTTCCATTTAATAATTTTTTTAGGTGTAGTTACTTAGAATACCAACAAGATATAAATATTATATTTTTCAGTCACAATATGTACAAACTATATTATTTTAATATTTCTTTTTAAATGTGTTATTTCATTAATATTAAAAAAAAAGGTGCTAATAAGCAAAAATAACAAAAGCCCATCCATTCATTCTTTTTTATGTAAATAAAGAACCTAAAAGGAGGGGGAAAGAAGCCCATGATTGGGGTTGTGATCTTCAAATTATGAGACAAAGGCCAATAATTTGTTCATTAATGTTTAATAACAGTGCTCTTGGGAGGCCTCTCCAGCACTTACTTTGATCGAACTACTATTTTTGTCACGTGCTTGGGTCATTAATAATTTGGCCAGTACATGTCTCCATGCACGCTCATATGTGACGTGACATCTCAAGAATTTCTACGATTCAGCTTCTTTTTCTGGATTTACAATTTCGAAAGTCACATTTATATCGTTTAAAATAAAAAAAATGAAAAAATTAATTAAAATTCTTAAAATTTAAAGGGAACTAAAAGCACAATCATTCCATTTGGTTCTAAGCAATTGAGATCTCCGTGGAACGAAAAAAAAAAGCTTTTAATTGTTCGGTGTGGTGACCTATAATAAGTTTATAAATATCCATGCATGTTTTCTATTTTTTACTTTTGTTGGAGGCATTGGTTTTCATATATTTTCTATCAATGAAAACATTATAAATACATATTTTTAAAGTACAATTAATTTTCATAAAACATTTTAAATTAGACACATTTTCCACAGTGTCACCTCATATGTTAATTTAAAAATATTTTTTTTTCAAAACCACAATGTCACTTCAAAAATAAATTATATCCATTATATTTGTTTTTGCATTTAAAAAAATATTTTTAAAAATTTTTAAATTTTTTTATACTAATATATTTACAATCTTGGATCGTTTAAATGATGTTAAAAATAATTTTTTTAAAATATATATTTTAATATATTTTTAAATAAAAAATACTTTAAAAAATAATCATTATTACAATCTCAAACACTACTCAAATCCATTATTTTCTCTAGTTATGTTTTACACTTAATCACATGATAATGATATATATACACACACACATACTTTTATTTGAATAAGTTTATTTTAAAGTAATATAAAATTATTTCCTTAAGATAAAATAAAAATAAAAATAAAATTGACAAATAATTAATATGAAAGAAACATGAATTGCATTTATTAGTTTGTCTACAGCATTCCTAAACTATTGATTGAGCATGGTTAAGTTAATAAATGGTAGAGACATCCAAATCGTTTTTTGAATTCCAACAGCCTTTGTATGTTTATTAGTAAAGGTACTTAGTACTATTGTTTGAATTTAAGAGGAGCTAATGTCCTTGAACCTAATTCTGCAGTTGATGACTGCCTCAAGCATGGTGAGACACCTGTCCTCTCTTTGTGAAGAGATCTTTCCTTCTGTAGGGGGCCTTGATTCTTCATCTAGTCCCGTTGGAGAAGAGGTTAAAACCGTATTTCATCAAAATTTAATTTTTTAATTTAAAATTATTATTTTATATCATTTTAATATTTTCACATCATTTCTTAAGTTAAAAACATTTGAACGCCAACCACTACCGAACTATAAAACAAATTTAATTACAAAATTACTATTTCTCTATATATTTGCAAGATGGAGTTATTAGTAGATAATCCTGCCTCTTTACCTTCCACTGAACGTGATTTCGTCAGAATAAACAAGAAGCTTGAAAGGAGAAGATAAAGTGGAGTATTTATTATGTTTTGACTTTTTAACTGACATTTGAGAGGAGAATACCGAAAAAAGAAAGAATAAGACACTTATATAAGAGCAGAAGTGGTGTAATATAATGGTCGTCGAATGTAAATAAAGTAAACTCCTTTTTATTCTTAAAAAAAGAAAGTAACAGTAAATTGGAAAACGATACCCCCAACTGCATCCACTCCAATCGTTCATGGTTCTCTTCCAAATCTAGTTTCTTTTATCTTTCCCTCGGTAACCACATAAGTATAAGATAAATGTCCCTTTCCGACCACTTATTTTAAACATAAAAAAAACTAGGTTGCCCTGTAATTTCTTAACAATATTATCAGAAAAACTAGATTTGGGATTAACAATTAAAACAAATAAAAACATATAAGTCAAATATCTACGCATTTCAGTAAGATCTGTATCTGTGAAGGTCATAAATACTTCGAACGCTTATAATTTAATAATAATAATTATACAGTGTACCCTATTATCAAGTGTACAAGAACACAGGTGGGCGTGAGGAGAAAAACCATAGCATGAGGGGGCAAACCCTTTTGGAATTGTGGGGCACCTCAAATTTGCAAGGTTCAGGGTGGCGAAGGAGCACAAACTGAATTGGTCTCCACATGGGGTGTTCGTACAAGATCACCAGCCCCCACCAATCATGAATTTTGCCATTATCTTTTGCTGCAAAAGTAGGGCACATGCATGGTCTAGAGAGAGGTCAACAGCTCTTTCCCTCTCTTAATCACCTACTTTACTTTAGCATCACCCAACCACACACAGAGACAGAGAGAGAGAGAGAGAGAGAGAGAGAGAGAGAGAGATTTTCTTCTTCTTTTAGTATCAACAACCCGAAGTAACGGGAACAATGCAGAATATTCTGTCAAGAGACACCAGGCCTTCATGCCCAGAAAAGGCATTCCAGTCAGGTCACGAGGAACCGCTAATTTTGTGTTAACTTGTCATTTGGTCAAATATCTAACCTTTAAAAAAAAAAAACAATTTACAGGGGATCTAATCTATAGTCCTAGAGGAAGCTACAGATCAGAACGGATGGACGTATAAGATTACACGACAATTCTACTTTTTATTTTATTCTTTTAAAAATATTATGAAATTTCTTGAGGTGTTAAGTTCATGTTTGGAAATGTGTTTCTAACAGTGCTTTAAAATTATTTTGTTTTGAAAAAATATCAAATTAATATTTTATTTTTATGGTTTTGATATAAAAAATAAAACTAGCTTTCACTAAATTAAATGTGAAGAAAGGTGATCAATTTAAATATTTGGGGTTAGAGATGGACGAGAAGAAATCCAGCACAGTGTAATCTCCTCCAGGTACAACATGATTAATGAGATTGTCCTTTCTCGTTAGTCAAAAGAGTAGCTTAGATTTGAAAAGATGCCGGAGGAATAAAATCTCGGTTTTAGCTTAGTTAAAGTTTTGGTCCTTGTTAACGAACTCTTTATGCTTTCGCTACGATTCTTCACTGAATTAAAGGAAATAAAATAAAAAAAAGCCTCTGCGCATCCACACCACGACCGCCTCGTTCGATTCATTTCCCACGGTGATCTTCGCCCCCCACCACCACACACTTCAAATTTTTAGTCGACCAATAATTTGCCACTCGGTTTTTCTTCCCTTCAATTTCTCAGCTATCATGCTCATAAGATACGCAAATAACATATGCTGGATGTCTCATTAAAAAAAAAAAAAAACATGACACTAAATCATGCAAGGTGTTGATTGTGAGCTTATTCAAATGTGTATTTAAAATTGTGATAAAAGTGACGGTTTAACATATGCTGGATGTCTCATTATCTTTTTTATATTTTAATACCAATAAGATTATTGTATCAATCTTAAAAAACTAAATTGTCATTACCATCCAAATTTTTTAGCATTGGTTTCATGGGCTTAGTAGTAATTTTATAATTATTTTTTTTGTCATTATTATTTAATTCTAAAGGCATTTTAGTTTTTATACAAAATAAAAGTTACCAATGCTTATCTAGCACACGTCAGCGTGTAAAAAAAATATAATTAATATTGGAAAGATTCTAAAAGGCAACACCGATAAAAAACAAGAATGATAATATATATATATGGATGTATGCGCGCATATATTTTTTTTTAAGGAGTGTTTAATAGTGTAATAATAGTTACTTTTTAAAGTGGTTTTTGTTTGGAAATACATCAAAATAATATTTTTTATTTTAAAAAATTATTTTTAATATTAGCACATCAAAACGACCTAAAAATATAAAAAAACTTAATTTGAAATAAAAAAAAAACATAATTATTTTTTAAAAAAAGTGCTTCTTTTTTATAAAAAAAATCTTAGTATTCTTTGATTCCACATCTTTGCTGCTTTTATCGCATTCAATTACACAAAGTTTCTTCTTAGATAAATTGTGCTATCTTAACCCCCAGCAAATTAAAAATAAAAGAAAAGAAAAGGAGAGAGATACGGTCAAGAGGGGAAATTCAAAATAGATAGGATGAGATTTTAAGAAAAATCTCAAAATAAGCCCATAACATATTATCTGATTATCAATTAAATCCCAAAATAAAAATATTATCAATTATGTCTCTAAACTCAATTGTATCCTTTTATCAATTTTCAATAAATTCCTCATCAATTGTTTTCCAAATCAACATCTTTTATAGCATAGAATATGGAGAAAAAAATATATCACTTAAACAGAGGAATTCTAATAGAAATTTATCTTATTTCACTTGAATTTAAATTATTATTCATATTACAAATCTTTTATTTTTATATAATAAAATAAAATTAAAAAACTTCTTGCGAAGCGATATCATATATTTAATATTTATTTTTTCTTATTTTTAAGACTTAATCTTTTGTTAGAGTTAAAAAATATAATAATATTCATTAGAACTTATAATTTTTAATTTATTTTGTTAAATATATGCCTCAATTTATTTTGCAATAACTAATTCCCTATCCTGTATTTATTAAAAAAATATATATTTATTTCATTAAATTTGATTCGATGAATCAAGTTATTAAAAACTTAATTAAATTAATTATATTTTACTTTTATTTAATTTTTAATTTGAAATTTTTCAAATCATAATTTATCAAATCAACCCACAAAGCTGATTGAGTTTTGAAGTATTTATTTATATCATTAAGGTTACATTTTGTCTCAATCTCAAATTTAATTTTATTTAGTTAATAAAATTATTATATAATTTTATTTTAAATCATAACCACGAAAGCTTCTTATAATACCAAGCATTCTCTTTTGTACATGAATCAACCTATTGGGGGCCGACACAATTACCAGGGGAACTGACTTTAAGTGAAAACACGTGGAGGATTGAGGACAAGATACGACGTTTGTTTAATTAATTTTCTGTGCCCTGAAAATTTGAGGAGTTTCACCGTGTTTAAGAGAACGGAGACAGAATGTCCTGCATTGAACATAGAAGACAAGTCGGATAATGACACGTGGGTACAAAAACCACGTGGCCTAGATTAATTAGGTTCTCATTATGACGAGTACCAGGGACCACTAAGAGATGACGATACTGTTTATGAACGTAGTACAAATTATATTTTTAAAAATTATATTTTTTTATTAAAAATTAATTTTTTATATATTTTTTGGATTTTTTTATATATTAATCTCAAAAATAATTTTTAAAAAATAAAAAAAAATATTTTAATATATTTTTTCATAAAAAATATTTTAAAAAATAATTTTAACTATATTTTCAACCAAACTTTGCAACTTTAATATAAACACACAAACCAAACCCACACTTTATTACATTATTGAACCGCTTGGTATTGTTTTAATATTTGTTTTAAAAATATTTTTTTAATATATTAAAATAATATATTTTATATATTTTAAAATTTATTTTTTATTTAAAATTATCTGAAAATATCTGAAATGAAAAAATAACAAGTCTCTTAAGAGGTGGAAAACAAAAACCCAATCCCCGTCTCCCGTCTGCTGTGAAATTATGCGCGTGTATTACCTGAAATGAAAGGAGAGTGGGTTTTATATAAAACGAAACTGACACGTCAAAAGCCAACGCCCTCACCATGCTCTCCTGCTGAGTCAGTAAAACGTGTAAATTACTATTTGTTTTCTCCAATGTCGAAAAACAAAATATCATAAAATTCCTCAGGGATTAAAACTAGAAAAGCAAGAACAAAAATTGGGTCTGCCGGGTATACACGAGCCAACACCTCTGCCTGCCACGATGTAGACAAAGAAATAGACGGCAAATAAACTGTAACGGCGGCCGAGATAACGGAATGGAACGGAGAGCGGTCACCCTTCCCGTGGTGCCGTATGATGATGTGACATGTATTTCCTTATTTGAGTCCCGCCGCCTTTACCAAGACGGGTTTCCTTTCCAGCAGTGATCACTCCGTTCACTGCGGTAAACGCTTGCATGACATTGCATCGTTTATTAAAAATTTAATTTTTTTTTATTAAATTTAATTTTTTAATATTTTTAAATTGTATTAATATATTAATATTAAAAATTTATTTTAATATATTTTTAAATAAAAAATATTTTTTAAAAAAATCACTATTAAAATATTAAATATTCTTTAAAGCTTCATTTACCATGATCATTGATATGATCATATGCTCAAATCATATATTCTTACTTCTAAGAGAAGAAAAGTAGCCATGAGGCATGTCATGAAGGAGAGGTTTAAAAAAATTAAAAATAATATCACTATATAAACATGATTATTTTTTTCATTTAAATTTATCTTATGTTTTTTTATATTACATTCAAATTTGGAGGTTTTTTCTTTCTTTCAAAATACTAAATTTCAAAAAATATTTAAAAAAAGTAGAAATTTTCACAAGTCATATGTCATATATATGACTCGCTGACTTTAAACAAATTATAACTCACATGCCTAGTTTCTTTTCATTTCTCTTTTTATTTCTCTTCTTTCTCCACAACCACCACTTGCCTCTACTTCCCGCTGCTGCTCACAACCATCACCTTATTTCCCTACCGTGAAACACCCTATTGGTCACTGTGAGACAACCTCCCTCCCTCCTTTTCTAATATAATGAGGCTCTCTCTCTACCCGCAGCTCTCGCATCAAGTTTTAGCCGCTGTTGTCACCACCTACACTTAACACTTAGAGGAATAATACATACTTTCTCTCTATTAATGTAGTGTCAAATCTATGCTAATTTGTCCTTGAGATGGACAAGTTGGGGAGGTGGTGTAGACTTATCCACGAGTTGGATGATTTTTAAATGTAGTTATATTATATGTTTTATGTTTTGAAAATTATAAATTAAATTTAAATTTAATGTAATGTTGTGAGAAATTTCATTGTGTTTGTTTTGAATTGTAAAGTGTGTTGATTTTTTAAATTGTGTAGTATGCTGTGGAGTTTGAAGGTGAATTATGAATTGTGATTGTAAATTATGATTGTTGTTGGGTTGAGTTTTTGTGACTTGGAGTCGTAAACTTGAAAAAAACTGCCTTGATCACTTTTCCTAGAGAATTACAAGACATGCATGCGACTTACAAGTTGCAGATACAATATGTAATTCATGAGTCGCAAATATAACATGCAACTCAGTGAACATAATATTTTATTTTTATATATTTTTTTATTATTTTAATATCTAAAATAACACTCCTCAAATTTGATCGGTCATTTATTTTTTATCTTTAAAAGGTATCAATCTATCATATACATGTATGACTGCAAATAAAATAAGTTTCAAAGAGATAAATAACTCGGCCCCTTAAGATCTCATAAGATATTAAGCTTGTGTTCACCATATGCTTGAAATTTTTATTGTAAAAGTATATTAATTTGAGAAAACATAAAATTAATATTTTTCTAGTAATTTCTATTAATTTTAATATATTGATATTAAAAATAAAAAAAATATTTTAATATATTTTTAAACAAAAAATATTTTTTAAAAATATCCTATACCGAAATATCAAATACAAATAAAGCATTGAAACTCAAGATTGATCGTTTTAAGTATTATAAAATTTAATCTCGATTTTTGTATGTCTTCTTGCGTATGTCTTACAGAGATGTTTATAACATCAATTGTCATAATTATTTCAACTCTTCTCTAGGATCACACATCATGGAATAATAACACGGCAAGAAATTCCAATACCTAAACTAGCCAGCGTGGAAGTTTTTGATATCATCCATAGTTAATGCACTTGAGTAGATGGTGAAAGTGAGTCCATGGAGGTTTTTTTTGCGTGTGAAACATTATTTAAAAGCGTGTTAGGATTAAAGAATATCAATTTGATATTTGTTTTTAGTATTTTTTTAGGGTTTTGATATATTATATAATGTTAATAATAAAAAAATAAAAATAAATTTAAAAGATATTATAAACCACAGTACAAAACATTCATATTAAATTATTTCTCTCAACAACTTTTAATGTTGGGGAGATTTTTATTTGCTTGATAAAATCATTTTTCACGTGATTATCCCTCATATATTGATTTTCAATGGTACGTGATTATAGGTTGGGAAAGGAAGCCACGATCCCTTACAAGGTTAGGAAAAAAATCAAAAGGAAAGACAGAGGGAGAATTAAGATTATAATTATGGTGTATAATATTTTATCATTTTAAATTAAGTCATCATGGTTTTATTTGTTGTCGTCGATTTTCGTTTATATTATTTAGAATATTTTAACACTAGATTAAATATCAATTATATAAAATAGAATTTTAGGTTATTATTAGAAAAAAAAAGAACCAAAATTAATATTAAAAAAAGAAAAGCTTTTTTTTTTTTTCTGTTAAATTTGTACTTTTACTCTTGTTTTGTTAATGATTTTTGTCATAAATCTTTGCATTGGCTGACAAGATGATCACCTGAAAAATAAAAATTCATGTATAAAAAATGAAAAAAGAAATTGAATAAAAAACCCTAAATTAATAGAGATTTATTATAAAACTAAAGCGGAAGAGAATTTAGTTGCAAGTACTCTTAAAAATATTATACATGAAAAAAAGATAGTAAATAAATAAATTTGAAAGGTAAAATGTAATGAAAACATGAAGAAGAAAAAATAACAAAACTAAAAAACCTGTTTGCTTTTATTTTTTAATAAGGTCAAATTACCTCAAATACACAACTAACAGTAAAAAAACTAAATTTCTCGTAATTTTATTGACAACAATATTTTCATTAGGTGTTATTTTTTTATATTATAATGACACTTATTAAACTAATATTAAATATTTGATAAATGATAATACTTATAACTAAATTCTTAATTTCCTTTTTATTTTACATGTTATTTTTTATTGATTCAATATATAGATAATGGATGAGAAATTTTATAGTGGTTAAACAGTAATTATAGATACTTACAACATAAAATAGAGATAAACACAAACAAGAGGTAAACATAAATACAACATAAAATAGAGATAAACACAAACAAGAGGAAAACATAAAAGAGGGAATTAAAAATATAATATTTGAATAGGTAAAATTTTTTTTTTTTTTTTGTAGAATCAGATGTTATTTTCTTTTTTCTTCATTTATTTATCTTTTATATGTTGTAGGTATCCACATGGTATTTTAATTAGTAGAGCTTAAGAGAAGAACATAAATCTTAATTAAGAAAAAAAAGTTCTTTAATGATAGAACCACTAAATTTATAGAGGAGCACAATTTAAAAAGAAAGTGGAAAAGTAAAATACACCATTAACCCTTAAATAAATGCTATGCTTACCAGGTACCATAGTTATCAAAGGCGGTGAGTCGACTAACTGATTCATATATTGAATTTGTTTTCAATTTATTTTGAGAATTCATTCACTAAAATCTAAATGAGTAAACTTCAAATATATTTTTTATAAATTTTTATCTAAAACAATATATTTTACGATTAAATTTAAGTGAACTACCCAATTCATAAATTAAATTAATCAATCTACAACTGAGATGATGAACCATATTAAATTTTAAATTAAGTTTGATAATTATATCAGCTACTATAAGCTAAAGTTTTTAAACCCTACGTTGAATCATAAGTTAATCTAAATTAATTTAAATTCATGTTATTTTATTTTTAATTTTAAATAATATTTTTTTAAATTTTTTTATAAAAAAATCAAAACAAGTTTTAAATGAGTCAAAGAATCAACTTTAAACTGATTTTTTTAAAACCCAAACTCATTGCCGGATCTATCATATTCTAAATTTACTTTCGGGTCAGGCAGTGTTTAATAACTGTGGTGTAAGCAACCCCCCGGGAGCAGCGAAATTAAAATCCATTATGAATACAAATTTACCCACTAGTTAATAATACCCACCATTTAAATCAAGGAAAAGTGTTTTCGTCACCAAGTAACGCGCGTAAAGGGAAAATGCACGTATTAAGGCAACCGTCTTATGGTGGACCCCACGAATGAGTTTCATGTGATGTCGACAATCATATAGTTTGTGCACTGCATTTGTTCAATTTTTATTTATTTCACTTAGTTGTTTATAGCAGCCTAGACATATCTTAATTAATCTCTATACTTATAATATATTAAAATAATAATTTTTTAAGATTTATTTTTAATATTAATACATCAAATTATAAAAAAACTAACTTAAAATAAGAAAAATATAAATTTTTTAAAAACGTTTTTTCAAAATAAAAAACAAGCACACCTTTAACTATGGTTAATAAGAGGTTAGCGTGGATGGATGCCTCACCGATGCCTTGTCTGTTTTTTTTTCCCTGTTGTAGTAGTCCGGTCTAATATACTCTAATTCTATAGATTGGTGCCTAGCTATTTAAATGTAGCAGTAAATAGCGATTGGCGAGAAAGAAAAAGGAAAGAAAAATCACAAACAAGGTGTAAGGTAAGCTAAAAACGACTAGAGATTGGAAAGGGAGTAGAGAGTGACTAAAAACTAGACAGAGAGAGAGAGAGAGAGCAGAATGAGGCTCAAAGATTACAATACTCAAAGATTACATCTTGGGCGGTTTTAGGTAAAAATATCGATAACGTTGATTTTAAGTCCTTTTAGACGGAGAAAGAGATCACAACAAGAAGTCAGCAGCAGCAGCAGCAGCAGCAGCAGCAAAACACTCCTCCCTCTTGTGTGGTGTAAAAAAAAACAGTGGTTTTTGTGTGAATGAGAAGACTATAAAGCAGCAGGAGCGGATTTGTCACTGAAACAGGAGAGGGAGGGGGGAGAGAGAGAGAGAGAGAGAGAGAGAGAGAGAGAGAGAGGGCCTGAGCCATTTTCCACTACCTGTATACTCTTTAATTATGAAAGTAAAATGACTCCTTACATAACCGTCCTGTCTGCTCAGCGTTTTATATGGTTTTTGGCTCATTTAATGGTGTAGTCCTGTACTGCCTGAAAGACCTTCTCTTTCCTTCACTCCTCCAGCTTCCATTTTTTTAGCGGATTCTCTTTCTCTACTCCGTTTTCACTCTACTTCTCTGATACCACCTTGCTTGACCGGTTGTTTTGATGGCTCATGCTGAAAGAGGTGAGTGTTGATTTGGTGACCAAGAAAATGAATGGGCTTTTGTTGCCTTGTTTGGTTGCTGAGAATGGAGAAGAAAGGCAAAATAAATGGGCTTTGAGCTGTACTATTAATTAATCTTGGTGTGCAAAAGATTATAAATTTTGATGGAGTGGAGGTTTTTGCTTTGAAGGGACTAAAATTATGCCAAACTTATGTTTCTTATTCTGCTGTTCTCCTTTCTCTTCTTTTCTTGGGTTTTCTCAGCAACCAAACAGAGTTTTAGACCCACTTAAACATTATTTAAGAACTTTCGTTATTTTGTGTGTTTTAATTTGGTTTTTGATGGTGTAGGATGTGATGATCTGTATACAGAGCTATGGAAGGCATGTGCAGGGCCATTGGTGGATGTCCCAAAGGATGGAGAGAGAGTTTTTTACTTTCCTCAAGGTCACATGGAACAAGTATGTAGCTTTTTTTTTTTTTTTTTCTTCATAGCTCTACTTTCATTGTTTTAAAGCACTTAGATCGAAATCTTAGTCTCTACCTTTATTGTTTTTTGGCACGTGGGATCTTTATGCAGTTAGAAGCATCAACAAATCAAGAACTGAATCAGCAAATCCCACGGTTTAATCTTCCACCTAAGATCCTCTGTCGTGTTGTAAACATTCAACTGCTGGTAATTCTAATACCGTTGCTCTTGTTTCCTATTTCTGTTTTCTTTGAAGTATTTTTTATTATTTTCTTTTATTCACTTTTGTTTTCTTTAAATTTTTAGGCTGAACAAGACACGGATGAAGTTTATGCTCAGATTACTCTGCACCCAGAAGCAGATGTGAGTAAATGTTTTTCCTTTTTGGGCTTTCGTGTGTTTTGTTTTCGGGTTTGTTGTTTCATTTGGTTGCTGAATGAATGTTCTTTTTCTACAATTCAATTTCAGCAAACCGAACCTACAAGTCCTGACCCTTGTCCACCTGAGCCGGCAAAACAAACAATTCATTCCTTTTGCAAAATTTTAACAGCTTCTGATACTAGCACCCATGGAGGCTTCTCTGTTCTCAGAAAGCATGCCACTGAATGCTTGCCTCCTTTGGTAATTACTCTTAAATGGTGTTTAGATGTAGTAGTGGTTGTTCATTGAAACTTCTGTTTTTAATTATCACTACTATTTCATATTCATTAGGACATGAGCCAAGCAACACCAACTCAGGAACTGGCTGCCAGAGATCTTCATGGCTTTGAATGGCGGTTCAAGCATATATTTAGAGGTAAATGTTCCATATCGATTCTACTTTGTGCAATGTTGCTGCTTTCCTATTTACTGAACGGAGAAAAGCTTAAGAAGCTGGAGTTTAGACTTTTTGATAAATAGGAGCACAACCTGTTGTATTACTCTATCTTCTAGTTTACATGTTTTCTTTTAACTTATTTAACTAGGTCAACCGCGAAGGCATTTACTTACAACAGGATGGAGCACATTTGTCACTTCCAAAAGACTGGTTGCAGGAGATGCTTTTGTGTTTCTCAGGTAGTTGGACCTAGATGTTCTGATTTATTATTCAATTCAGGTCTCTGTTTCTGCTTACAATTCTACTGTATATGCTGTGTAGAGGTGATAATGGGGAATTGCGAATTGGAGTTCGGCGTCTTGCTCGGCAGCAAAGCTCCATTCCATCATCAGTAATATCGAGCCAAAGCATGCACTTAGGAGTGCTTGCTACTGCCTCTCATGCTGTTTTGACACAGACCCTCTTTGTTGTGTACTACAAGCCAAGGTTTGATCATTTCCTTAATCACTGTAAACGTGTGCGGTGCTTGTTAATTGGTCATCCTATCCCGCAAATCTAAAGTTTACATTCTGTACCCTTCTGCAGGACAAACCAGTATATCATCGGGCTGAACAAATATCTGGAGGCTGTTAAGAATGGATTTTCTGTAGGTATGCGCTTCAAGATGAGATTTGAGGGAGAGGATTCTCCTGAGAGAAGGTATGTCCGCCATATATTTTTGGTTTCTGGGTTTCATGGCTGTTTTAAGATGTTCCTTAATTATTGTGGCAACTGCTTGATCAGGTTCACAGGAACAATAGTTGGAGTTGGAGATATTTCTCCAGAGTGGTCTGGCTCTATATGGCGGTCATTGAAGGTTGATTACAGTTGTGGAATTCTTATGTGAATGCTAACTTATTCATTGTCTTGTTTTTTATGCTTTTTTCCCTATTATTTTCCCCAACAGATTCAATGGGATGAACCAGCAACTATTCAAAGGCCAGAGAGAGTTTCTCCATGGGACATAGAGCCTTTTGCAGCCCCTGCTTCCCCAAATCTTACTCAACAGGTGATGAAGACCAAAAGGCCTCGACCTACAGATATTCCTACATCTGGTATGTGGAATGATCGTCATGGTTTCTCTATTTGAATTATGTAATCTATACTTTCTTGAACTTTATGCACTAATTGAAGTGTAGTGATTGCTCCAAATTCAGCTGCTTCGTCTTTCTGGTATCATGGATCAACCCAATCCCATGAGTTAGCCCAACTAGGGAGTAGTATTGAAGTCCAAAGCTCTGAAAGCAATGTCTGGTCTATGAGGCAGAAGGAAATTGATAGCAATCTCCTCAATAATAGCAGTAGCTGCAACACAAGGGTTCGACCAGAAGGAATCTGGCCTTCACCTCACATGAATGTCTCTCTCAACTTTTTTCCAGATTCAGTGGGGGACAATAATTTTGCTACAACACGGTCTATTATCTCTGATTTTTCCTCTCCTATATCATCAAGGCAAAGCAATTGCCTGATAAATGAGCAGGTGGAGAAGGGGAGAAGGTATGAGAACTCTATAGGTTGCCGGTTGTTTGGAATTGATCTGACAAGTAACTCCAGTAGTTCTGCTCCTCCAGAGAAGGAGCCTGGATATCCTATTGTTGATTCTAATGGCACCAAAGGACTTGGTCCAGCTGCAAGTGAGGCTGAGAGGGCCCAAACAATGGACGTATCAAT
This sequence comes from Populus tomentosa, assembly GCA_018804465.1. Lineage (NCBI taxonomy): Eukaryota > Viridiplantae > Streptophyta > Magnoliopsida > Malpighiales > Salicaceae > Populus > Populus tomentosa. The sequence goes on from CM031971.1 coordinate 12,738,143, forward strand.
GTACTTGAAAGAACAGAAGCAAGTTTTATCAGAGGCGATGGTAAAGGAGTCACAAAGCAAGCAAGGCTCCACAACCTCCATGAGAACTCGTACTAAGGTAAAATTTGAAGTTCTGCCTTCCGTAGTTTTTTCCTTTCTGTCTGAGCTTCTGACAAGTAAGATTTTCTTTGATTCTGGAAAGGTGCAAATGCAAGGGATTGCTGTTGGTCGTGCTCTTGATTTAACTGTGTTGAAAGGATACAAGGATCTTATAAATGAGCTGGAGAAGATGTTTGAAATCGAAGGAGAACTCTCCACACCCAAAAAATGGGCTGTTGTGTTTACAGATGATGAGGGCGATATGATGCTTGTGGGTGATGATCCATGGCCGTAAGTAATTTAGAAACTTGTATATCACTTGATTGTCTCTTTTCCATTAAATTATAACTGGATTATTGAAATCTATTTTATTAACCGCAGGGAGTTCTGTAAGATGGTGAAGAAGATACTCATCTATTCAAGTGATGAAGTGAAGAAGACGGGCACAAGAAGCAAGCTTCCAGCATCTTCTTTTGAGGGTGAAGAGACTGTTGTAAGCATGGACTCGGAGCATAGGTCTGATGCATGAAATTCAGAAATCATTTTGCTTTATACAGTTTTGTTTTATGTAGTTGGGGTAAAAATGGAGGAAACGTGGTGCTTAAGTTTGCTCAGTTTTTTCGGGAGCTTGCACTTGTTAGGCAGGGGAGTAAGGTGGAAGTCTATTGAGTCTAGATAGCTGATTAGGGATTTCATGTTTTTGTTTTTTTAAATTAGTAACTTTAATTTAAATCAAGATTAGAACTGGAATTTGTTTATACCTTTATTGTGGGTTGGTGATGACTTAAATTAATCAGCGTGTAAAAAGTATATGAATGCTTGCTTGTGTTTTGGCTGGCTTTCACTATTTAACATTTTGTGTGCCTGCCTCAGAAAAATCCTACAGAGAAGATGCCCTCATTTTCTTTCCCTGAGCTCCCTGTATCTGATTTTATCCGGGACCATTAAATTTCGAAGTGTCAGCATGTATGAGGAGGCCTAGAGTGTTCAGTGCAGTCAATAAATTTTTCAGGTTGTGATAATTGTCCTTGCTGCTGGTCCCAGGTATGCTGGACAGGACATATCTCTGATAAGGACTTGTCTTCTCAAAGTTGGTCGATATCGTGTCTGGTCCTAGAAACTTGTTATAAGAAAAACCAGCTCTGAGAGCTGGATGATAGGTGACGCATGGTCTGGCTCTATACTCGGATAATGTGGAAGCACTTTTTACCACTTTAATTTATCATGGTAATCGCAAACAAGTCTCAGATAGTTGGTTAATGATGATACATTTTTGTTTTTGTTTTTTTTAAGATTGCATGGCCTGTTGTTTGGGCCTTAACCTAATTGCTAGAACAAATGGTCTTGCCACCAGATCAATCAACCCTGGGTTTGACCCGTGAGCATTTTGATTGATCATATTGGTTAGGCTTATCTGATAGCCAAGCTGTTTTGGTCACATGGTTGGGTCAAGACCCAACCACTAAACTGGCTAGCTTGATTGATGGAGCACCACTGAACATGATAGCCAAGTTGATTGATCATATTGGTTAGGCTTCGACTCAAACTTGTTTAAATTCCCTGGAAACCCGCTAGCTCTCCTATGCTTACATACGAAGGGTTGGTACTATGCTTATTTCCTCGTCAATGGTTTTTCTTTTTTCTGTTGCCAATATCTCTTTTCCAAACTTGGTGCTAACTTTTTATACCAATCACTTTCGAGCGTAAACTTTTTCATTAATGATACAATAAAGTACAACAACTAACAACTCAACTTTTCAAGTTGTAAAGGAAAGAAAAATTATTCTTTATCATTACTTTACTTTTCATGAGATAATTTTAAGTGATTAAGGTGGAATTCAATAACATTATAAATAAAAAAGATCACAAACTACAAACACCAGTTACACACACTTCTTACACTTTTCATTCTCTTTAATGGGAGCTTGCTCCTATCATAAAGAGTTTCCTTATCAAATGCTCCAAACAGAACCTCTATGTCTCCAAACAAAATCACCATGCCTCAAACAAAATTCTTAATATCTTCAAACAAATTCTCCATAGCTCCAACAAAAATATTCATGTCTCTAAATGAAACACCTACCAAAATCTCCATGTCTCCAACAAGAATCTCCATGTCTCCATTCAACTTCTTCACACATAATACTTTGACAATACTTTCATGAGCATAAACATTCTCCACTCTCCAAGTGAAAGTGTTCTCCATCCTAGGAAAAACAAACAAGTCAACTAAACTCTAATCACTTTTGCACAACACGTTAATAAAAGCCATGAGAAAGTAATATGACATGCATAAAACAACAACTTCTACTAGTTAAGTCCTTTGTGCATATATTTGAAAGATTGAGGGCAAATAATGATATAATTTTTTTTCTTCAAAAAACAGTAGATCAAACACCTTGTTATCAAATCTAGGCCTTAACCCAATCGCTAGACTAGTCAGCTAAGGCAATTGGTCATATGAGTTAGGCTTAATCCAACAACAAAACCGAACAACCAGGTTGTCTGATCACATTGTTGATCACATTGTTGAGCCTCAACCCAAGCATGAGACTAGTTAATGTGGCTTACTAGTTATTACCAAACTAGACAGCTTATCACATGGATTAGGCTTTGTCTCAAGCAACACTATTTGGGCCTTGACCTAACCCCATCAAAATTCTTATCGAGCACAGCATTAGCACACACTATAATACAGAGTTACAAACCTCCAAGAAAGTACGACATTGTGTTATTTTATATTTACACATAAACTAGTAATATAATATGTACTTTCTTGATAATTATTATCTATTTTAACCTCTCTCCTTAAATGGAGTCTACTTTTTTGCCAATATCTCTCCCACCAACTTGATCCTAAGAGGGCATCAACCTTTTACACCAATTACCCTCGAGCGCTAACCTTTACATCAATAGCACAATAAGACATAATAACAAAAGACTTAACATTTAAAGTTACCTACAAAGAAAAATCAATTATTCTATATCATTACTTCACTATCCACAAGGTAAGATTCAAAAACTTTATTTTTGTTATTTTGTTCCTTGATTTGAGAGAAAAGAGAGAAAGTCATTAATTCTAGTGGTAGAGAAAGAAAATGTTAGTTAATGTTCATAATAGTCATGAAAAAGATTGATATTGATGCCAATGAGTTTTATTCGATGAAAGGAGTTCCATTAAGGTTTTTTTTTGCCTTCCCATCTCCTTAGATGGTAGGTTTAAGCTTAGAAAAGTTATTGAACTCAAGTTGATTTTGAGGTTTTGGGCAAGTTTATGGGTTATTTGAGGCCATAAATCAATTTATTAAAGTTTATAAGGTTTTTTAATGTTTTTGGTAAAAATGGATTGAAAATGAAATTTAAAGCATAAAATACCCTTGTCCTAATTTTTCAATGACACTTTAGTCTCCAAATTCTAGAGACACTAGCATCGGGTGATCTGTTGATGTAAAAGACACATTGTATTTTTTTTCCTAAAATAAATAAAGGGCAGATTACACGTTGTTTGTTCTCTAATATTAGGAAAAAAAAGGTATGACACACAAGCCATACCTCTTTTTATGGGTCGAGTGCATGGGTAGGTTGATGTGCCTGATTTGATTTGATTTATTTCGAAATGTTTTTCTTTTACATGGAAGATTCTGGAGTGTTTTTTTTCTGTTTGAAAATTTCAGGTTTAGATGTAAAGAAGGAAAACTTCCTAGAAAAAATATCTAAAAAATAATTAAATTTTGGTTAAAATACGATGTGTTTGTTTGAGAAAATATTTCAATAAAATTTTTTAAAATTAATTTGTTTTATAATTTTAATTTTTTTTTCATATACTAATGTTAAATATAAACATCATTACAATACGAAACACGTTCTTGCTAAAAAAACCCCACGAAGAATTTTGTGTTTTATGGATGGGAACCAGAAGGATTCTTTTAAAGTGGAAAGGGGAAATGCATGAAAGAAGGAAAAGAAGGACACAATGGATTAAAACAATTGAGTTTCGATGGAGTAATAAGGAAAAGAATAAAAAAAAAATCAATCCATGTCATTCAATGAAAAATTGGAAGTAAAAATAAATAAATGAATAACATGATTTTTTCATGTTTGGAGGATGTGAGAGAATCCAAACTTATTATCCTATTCATCTTTCGAGCATATTTGAAAATATAGTTGTAATTATTTTTTAAAATGCTTTTTACTTGGAAATACATTAAAGTAATATTTTTTATATTTTTTAAAAATCATTTTTGATATCAATGTATCAAAATAATCTGAAAACACTAAAAATATATTAATTGAAAACAAAAAAAATAATTTTTTAAAAATATTTTTAAAACACAAAAACAAATAGGATTGTACATCATATGGTTTCACGGACTCTAAAAGGTGTTTCATGATTTTTTTCATTTCCATATTAATTATCAGGAGGTGGGAGGTTAGAGTCCTTATCTCCCTAAATGAAGTTCATTTTTTATTGGAAGTTCATTTTTTATTGGAGCTTTGGTGAGGCTTTTGCCATATAATGGTTTGCATCTTCTCCATTAAAAGTCCCATAATGGTTCCATCTTCGAAGGATCTTAAAGACATATCTCTCACATCGATATGGTGTCTTTATATAAGCTTAATAAATTCTCCCATATGCTAGCTCTAAGCTTTAAACCCATAAAGTTCAGGGATGAAGAATATCTTCTTAAGAACTTGAGAGCATCCAAATCCATAATATTTAATAGTAAATTGATAAAAACTAGTGAAGACAGTGAGTTCATGAGATAACTAGTAGAGAAGCTAAATCCCATATAAATTTCAAAAACACAAATCCAACATTCTACAGCTCCCTCCTTGAATATGTCTCTCCTTTTTTTTTTTTTTCCAAACTCATTCTGCTCCCTGCTTCCCTTCCATACGTATAAAAAGAGGGAGGGAAGGTTCAAAAACATAAAATCTAGTAATAAACGATCGTAAAATCTATAAATAAATTTATTATTTTAAATTATTAAATAATAAAATTTAAATTATTTTCTCATTCTATTTCTTTTATCTCCATATCCCATCCTTGTTCTACCCCTCCTCCCTCTTTTCCCCCCCAGTAAACTCGTGTTTCCCTTTCTCTCTACGTCCAAACCCCTTGCTCTGCTTCCGTACACGTAAAGAGAGGAAGGGAAGAGAAACGTCAAATGGGGGAAAAGGTTTGTCTCCCTTGGGGCTTAAAATAGGCCACATAGTTCAAGACTAAAACAAATAATAAAATATAATGTGTCAATGTCAATGTCTACGGTAAAAAAAACCATCTCAGTTTTTTTTACTAGCTTTTTAACTTAAGTTGGCCACAAGTCTCTCTCTCTCACACACACACATATAAAAGCTATAACATGTTTTTAAATTTAAATCTTCTTTAAATACAAGTAAAAAAGTTTATTTTAGTAATTCTGCTGTTTAAAAAAATGGGAAAAAACATTTGTGCCCCTGATGATTCTTTAACAGACATTTGTGTTCCTAAAAAGGACAAAAATACCCCCAGTACAAGGCTTCATTTATGTGCTAAGAGGGGCAAAATGAAGAAAACAACGCGGACATCCAAAGTGTTTTCCCTACGTATCTTAGAATTTCTTTTAATTTTAATTAACATATAAAACGATTTCTTCAAACAGTTTAGTACCTTCAATTTTCTATTTTCTATTACACTACAGTTTACATCAAATCTCTGCTAGGAGTATTATTTTCCCTCTCCTTGTTTGGTAGAAAGGGTATTTCTGTTCTCTCCCTTTTTACTCAGATAAAGAAAGAAAAAAAGAAAGAAAAGATTAAAAAAATATATAAGAAAATGATGTGCTATTAGACTAGATATTTTGTATTTTTTGCTGCTGGATATCTGATTTCAGGCCTCACAGTCCAGTTCTCATCCCAACTTGGACTTATTGCCACCATCTCTTTTAGGAGAACAACCCGCTATCTCCATCCGGGTCTCAATGCATTCTTCTTTGCCCGTCACAAAAATGATTCTCACAAATACTGAAGGGTATAACTCAACTGGTCAGTTTTTAAATTTGTTATTTAGAGGTTACTAATTCGAGTCTCACAAACCTCAGGGTTACATGGTCGTTAACTTCAAGACCCATGAGATTAGTCAAGGTGTGCATAAGTTAATCCGAACACCCACGTTAATATATATATTCTCGCTATGCAATTTCTTTCCTTCTATTCAGTGTTTACAAGCACACAGAAGCACTAGTTCAGAAAACTATAGCCATATACGCCGACATTTTTTTTAATTTTTCACAACCTCAACGTTTATTTATATGATTGGCAATTTTCATATGATTGTTGTCTGCCCGTGGTTTTCAAATATCACTCATTCCTTGAATAGACTTGTGATATATCTTGTTCTCGGAAAAGTGGAGCTGCTGGCCCAGAGATTGGTCTTGAATGCCATCAACAATAATTTAAATAGCTCATCGATGAGATATGTTCTCACAACACTAGCTAGATATGTTGTGTTGTGCAATATACTAGGTTGTACTATAGTTGCAAGAATAATGTCGTTTATTGAAGGTGTCTGAGCATATGAACGGCAAACGAGTCTATCTTAGAGGCCGTTTGGTAATGAGATTATGTCTATGTTTTATTAAAAACTCAGGTGCAACCTGTTTGGTAAAGAAAAAAATACAGTTTGCTATTTAAAGGTCCCATATATTTTCGCGTTTGAAACGCAGGGGAAAGAAAAGCAAGTAATTGCTACTTCTTGCGCACTATTCATGCTAATTAATTAACATGAACAGTGTAGCCAGCTCCACTATTCCTGTCAGACTGGTTTCGGCCGGACTGGTTCCGGTTCAAAGCTCAAAATGCATTGAACCAAGTCCGACTCAGTAAAATAAAAAATAAAAATTATTTTTTTATTTTTTAATTGTGTTTTATTCGAAAAATTAGTGTTTAACATTATTCAATTACACTACATGAATTAGATAGAGATCTCTTGATGACGTAGCATTTGCAGAACTTGATCGCAATCCCAATTTTGTTCCTGATTATATTTTACTTGATGTTGTTGCGCGCTTAAGAAATCAAAAAAACTATAGTCCTTATCGGATATATTTCATACATGATGGAATTATAGATAGTTTAATAGAACAATTAAAAATATTTTATATAAATTTTTTTCATGATGTAATAACAATAGTTAAATCTATAATATTTAAATTAAAAACCATCAAATATATATATATATATATATATATATAATTATTTTATAACCTCTGTTGATACACGACGTCGGGCGACGACTCCGTTTTTTTTTGTTTTATTTTACAAAAATATTTTTTTTAATTGGAGAAATGAAGATTTTATTGGAGTCGCCATCTAGTAATATGAGGGAACTAGAAATCCCAAATTAGACACTGGTTCCAGAGATTCGGGTACTTGGTTAGTTATGATCAAGGGAAGTTAGACACCACCCTTAAAACATCCTTTCAAGAGAAAGGTTACCCTTATTTGTGTGTTTTTATATTTGATTCAAATGCTATTATATTTTGAGCTTATTTGTAATTTTTTTAAATGGTTAAGTCGGTCCCTAAACATAGGAGACACGTTAAAAATGACATCAGTCCCTAAAAATAGGAGACTCGTCTAAAATATCGACGTTTAACCCTAAAAAGGAGATTTACGTCTGAGTTAAAAAAAACAAAATTATGGACATAATCCATATTTGTTTGGTCTTTAAACTTTTATTTTTTTGACATCGGTCCTTTTCTATAAAAAGAGACGTGTCGACAAACAATATTTGTTTATAAAAATAAATATTTTGACATTATTAAAAAACAGGTATAACTATTCTTGAGAAATTGGGCTTTGCACCCACGACCAATAATATGATAAGATGGGTGTTGGACCTACGTTGTTTTTTATATATTTTTATTTTATTTTATTGTTTTTTTACATGCAAGAAAATTTATATACAAAATAAAAAAATGTTAGAAATCTTAAAAAATTTACTTGAGTGCCACTGTATAGGTAAAAGACTGAAATACCCTCGGATTTCTTGAAAAATTATGAAAATGCCACTGGCGATGCGTGTGGCTCACGCGCGGTTACTGCTGGCGGCGGTGAAATTTCCCGGCAAGATTTCTCACCAACTGATGGTCGATCCTGGTAGATTTGAGGTCGAGGATTCTGATGATGGTGGTCTCGACGGCCGTTGATGGCTGACGAGGGAGAATCGACGACTTGAAGCTTCGGTGGTTGGCGACGATCGCGACCTTTTTTCAGCCAGATGAGGCGTCAAAAACACTGAAAGAGGTCGAGGTTTTGCTGTGTAGGAGGTTGGCGACCTTTCTATGGTGGTTTGAAAGCTTGATACAACCGAAGATGGGAGATCAGAGGAGAGAGAGAGTCGTCGGCGAGAGGAGAAAGAGGCTCTGAGATTGTACTACAGTGCAAACGCGTGTATAGTGTACCGGTGCATCTGAAGACTTTGAACCGTTGGATCTCTGATGAAACGATCGTGCGACTGTGATTGGCTTGATCTGCAGGTTGATCGGACGGTCCGGATGAGCAGAGTTGTGATCTGATGAGGCGCGATGCACCGAAAGCTCGGTACACCGGGTAACGTGGCGCGACAGGATTAAAGCTTAGATTATTTCAAGGGCTGAGATGTGTTGGGATATGTTTGGTATTTTTCAAATTGTTTTTTTTTTTAAAACAATATTTTACTCTCGTGAAGAAAAACTATACAAAAATATGAATAGTGCCAAATCAATTCTTTCTCTTCTTTTCTGCCCTATGCTCTCGTGGCTATTTATAGCCAATGAGCAGGAGACAACACACATTTACCTTAAATAAAAAAATATATAAACACAACTACTATTTTTATAATACAACTACTCTGTTGATAAATTTTATTTTTGTATTATTGACTTTGTTTTATTATATATAATAATAAATATTTATATAGGTAAAATTAAAAATTCAAATCAGTATTAGAAAAAGCCTATTTCAACTGCAAAAAAAAGAAATGGAATACTAAAAAAACATTTGATGGGTATCAATCCGGTGAATTGGGTTTTAGTCGAAAATGACGGTTTTTGACCCGAAATAGCCCGAAACTCATTTTTTACCCTGGTCGACATGGTTTGACCCGGTGAACTTGGTTTTGGTTGGAAATGATGATTTTGACCCGAAACAGCTTGAAACTCATTTTTTACCCTGGTAGACATGGTTTGACCCGTATTGATCCGGTGAACTCGGTTTTGGTCGGAAATGACGGTTTTGACCCGAAACAGCCCGAAACTCAATTTTTACCCTGGTCAACATGGTTTGACCCGTATTGACCCGGTGAACTCGGTTTTGGTCGGAAATGACGGTTTTGACCCGAAACAGCCCGAAACTCATTTTTTACCCTGGTCGACATGGTTTGACTCGGTGGACTTGGTTTTGATGGAAAGATGCGGTTGACTTGAGAAAAATATATTTTTAAATTTTAAACTTTTTCTTAATGTTTTTGGATTTTTATAAATAATAATAGAAATAAAATAACATTCAAGAAAATCTTGGTGAATCCAAAATTGGGTTACAACAACCTCAATTTCAAAAGCATTATTAACCAAACACATTAAATTATTTTTTTTAACCTCAATTTCAATCACAGTTTTAACTAAACATACATAAATACCAAATCAATCTCAATCAAAAGTACTTTTTATAAAATAATTTTTTTCAAACCATAACCACAACAACTACCACAATACCAAACATACTCTTATACGATGTAATATACAACATAGAACCAATAGATGCTTCTACATGTTTCCACATATGCTTTTACGGTGCAATATACAACATATGAACAACAAACGAGTTATTCTTTGTCTTTTGAATTTTCAAATGAAAAACAAAAGTGCTTCAACATGTTTCCATGAAAATCTTTATGTTTCCAACAAAATATTTCTATGAAATGTCCATGGCAAGGTTTTGATGGCTCTATTTAACTTGATTAATTTCAAATCAAGAGCATATATGATATAACAACCATGACATGACATATCAATCAAGAGCCACGATGACTAACCAAATTCATACGACACCAATAATACAATCTTTTCTCCATGAATAGATTCCAAGATATAATGTATAAATACATCCAACCAACAAGAAACTAGAGGACAACCATTCCTACAAGATAGAAACAATTTCTAACAAGAAAATCTTAGTCAAAGCTACCAAAGCCACAAAAGCTAGCCAAAGGCATGGAAACGAGGCCAAAACATTGAAAGCTAGACAAAACCAGGCGAGTCCATATGATATCTAGACTATATATGCATTTCCTAACATTCATTTTATTTTTTTTTCTTCACTTTATTTTTTTTATTTTTACACACGCACTTACGTAAGTATTGAATGATTTCTTGTTTCTTAAAAAATATTTTTTCAAGCCTAATAGTTAAGTGCATCAACCTAACCGTGAAAAATCTAATTTCTTTGGAGTGTTCTCACAATTTCTTCAATAACTATGTTTTTTTATTTTATCCGTTCATTAATCTGCTATCGTTAGTTCATAAAACATTACGGGCTTCAACGTTATGGGCTTCAGCAAGATTGAAGCAGGCTTAACTGGGCCTTAAGCAGCCGAAAACGTTAGGCTCAAAACCAATCAATGGGCTTAGTCAGCGTGTTTCTGCATTCCCTTCCATCGATCTAGAAGAAAGCAAGCCACCTGCCCACCTTATTAAATCTTTTGACTGATGTGGTCGATGTTCAACGCTTAAATTATTGTGCTCTCCACTCTTTGGACCTGGCTAATGATTATTTACCACGTTAAGTTGATTATATTTTGCTTTTTTTTTTTTTAATTATTCTAGATAAGACAGGCAAATTGTTGTGCTCTGCTCTGCCCATCTGGTTTTAGGATAACAATACAAATAATTCATTGTACACCACTCATGATGTTTTTAGTTAGAAATATATTAAAATAATAATATCTTTTTAATTTTTAAAAATTATTTTTAATATTAATATATTAAAACTAAAAAAAATATAAAAATACTTGACCTAGCTTAAATTTTCATTTTGATCTACGTTATACGTGACCGCACTGATGTGGCCTGTGCCTCTAGGTATGCTTAGCTTATATGACTAGAATACTTTTTTTATTCACTTTTGACTTTTGCGTGTGGCGGGTGGCTATGGCTGGTTCCTTTCCATTCCACTTGATAAACTGTTCTAATCTTACCTTCCTTGATTGAGACTGATCTCTTCTGAATTTGTACCTTTCGTCAGCATTTAGATTATTTTCTTTGATGTGAGGAGTTTATTTAAGGAGAAAATTAACTTTATTTTTAATAAATATTATGCGAACATTCTAGCTAGCAAAAACTGAAGGTTTAAAATAGCCGGATGAGAAGAATTTACCTTAAATAAATCATATAGAAAGCATAGTAGATATTTTTATAAATAAATAGAACATAACTAGACTAAAAAAAATCCACGCTTTTCTTTTGAAATAAATATCAGTTTTTTTATTATTGTTAGAACGTTAGCAGTTGATAACTTTTTTTTTCCTACAATGTTTTTCAATGGCTCTCTCAACTCTTAGACACACGAACTATAATATGATTAAAATGAAATTTTTGGATTAAATTAAAAAAATCTAAAATAAAAGAAATAAAAATGAAAAAAAAAAACACTATGGGCTAAAAACTATAAAAAGATGCCTTAAGAACAATGTTAAAAAAAACTTGTCTTTTTACTCACAATCATATTTGGTTCCTATAATGATTATTGAATAAAAATACACAGTAATACATGAAGAAATGAAAAAAAATATCTAGTTTATGCTGTCTACTTTGACATATTTTTATATTATGATATTTTTCACCGCATAATCTATTTTTATTTTGTGTATATCTCTTTCTAGCATCTACCTTGTCATGCATAAGATATTATGTAAAAAATACAAGAAAACACAGTGTTGTTTATTAATAGAACAAATTCATCTATTTTCTTACTAAACATTGCAATTTCGAAACTTAATGACTAATTCTTTTATATATGATTAACTTCAATTATAGTTAATTAAACAAAAAAACTAACACAAACCCTAAACTAAATTCTAAAACCTTAACTGTAAAAAATTCACAAATTAGCCTAATAAAACATCAAATTAATAGAGAGAAAATAAATGATACCTTAAATTAATTAAACAGAGCTCTTGCTAACCATGAGAGAGAGACTGTCGCGTGTGAAATGATAGAGAGATAGCCAACGGTGGCGAGAATAAAAAAGAGAGAGTCAATGTCTGTTAGTGGGTGAGGTTGCGGATGATGTGAGGAAAGAAGAGGAGGGGAAAAGGAAAAACAAATAAAAAGACTTTGAGTTTTCAATTTAGGTAGTGGCGCGTGTATTACATGCACTGATTATTGACCTGCGCATGCAATAGATATGTATACTCATCGCGCATATTATACATACAAAATTGCTTTTTTCAACGTTGATAGTATGAAAAATGTTTTTTTTTTTTTTTTTTATATTGTAATAATGTGGGGGAAAAAACTCCGTAATCGTTGTAGATCTCAAAGTAGATATTGCCCACCTGGCACAGTGTTGGCTAAGCAGTAGAAGAACTGGCAGCATCAAAATGCGAGTTAGTTAAGAGAAATAATATTTCTGTGTGATTAATGATTTATGAAAATAATTATATATTGCATTTCAGTAATCTTTTCATGGCTAGGCAGGATACGAGTCATCTACGCAATCATCTACACTGACTCGCAAGGGTAAGGATTAAATGAAATAATTTAAAAGGGTATAACTTAATATATCAAATTTTATATTTATTTTTTAAAAATTTTTAATTAAAGTTTCATAAATTTTAGAATTACTAAAGATTTACATGATTATTAATTTTAAAACTCATAAATTAATTTAGATACATATAAAATGAACCGAACAATCATGATAATAATAAAAAAAAAACAGATAGAGAAAGGAAATGCTTAATTATTACCCCAAGGGATCTTAACGACATGCTGCATCTTCGTTGTCGATGCTGATCGCTGCCTTTCGGAAGCCAGTAACAATTATATTTTCGCAAGTATAAAATCCTCATATTCCTCTCTTTTCCTCTCTTTTCGTTTCTTTTTTAACAAGCTTTCTCAGATGCCTTGCACTCAAAAATCTTAGGCGCCAACAATATTGATTGCCTCGAGGAAGGGTAAATGAGGGTGTTAATTTCCAGAGCAACAAGAATGGCTTGCCTAGCCCGGGAATTTGATGGATCAAGAGCCTTTGCAAGAGATTGTTTCTCAAGCTCCCGATGGCATCTGATGCTGCCCTAATCAAAGCAAAATCAGGAGTGCTCTTATGCACTGAGATCCTGACTCCTAAAAAGCTGAGGTTGGCTGAAATATTTGAAATATGTGCTCCTGTTCTTAACATTTCTTTATTTTGAAAAAAAAAAAAGGTTCATAAAACCTTGAAATACTTTAGTAAAGCGACACAAAGTCACTCTCAAATCAGGCTGTTTTAATCTTACAATAAAAGGGGTAAAACATATTCTGCTTTAGTGCTCTCGTTGTTTTGTTCCTTTTTTTTTCAAAAATGAGAGGGCTGGCCTTGTTTTAGGAACAGCATCAGCTAATGCACATGCAGTTAACCATGAGGATGTCCTTCAAATTATTTTTCTTTGCTTTTCTTTTTCTCCAATACGACAGGCCAGCCCTAATAAGATGTATTTTAAAGCAATAAAAATTGGGTGGTAATCATTAGTGTCTTTAATTGTTGTACTCTCGTATGAATGCTGGATAGCTCATGATTTTTTTGAAAGTTATAGTAGCTTTTGCAATCATATTTTTTATTTAAAAATAGGTTTAATTTTTTTTATAAATCATAGGTTTTTTTTTAGCTATTTTTTTTTTAAATTTTTTTTAAGGACCATATATCATCGTATGGATGTGCATTAATCAAATAATATTTTTAAATATATAATTATAACAAAACTAGGAAATGTTCCTGTGCTAACTTTTGTGTTCAATGAAGGGAGTAATGACTAGGAACTAGGAAATCTGGCCTTTTATCACAAGGACCTTGTTTCTTTTCCCTGTTGTCTCCCAAGTACAAAAGCCAGATCCCTTAAAGCACAGGCAACTTCTTCATATAGTGCAGACTTGATAGATATAGAGGCATTTTGAGAGAGAGAGTAAACAAGAGAAATGGCATCTGAGGCAGAAGACGAGCCAATCTTCACACCACCAAGGCTACTGCTGATGCCAAAACCACATGCACATTCACAGTCACCAGAGAGGTCAGGGACACTAACCCCACCACTCCGAACTTCAGCCTCTGTTCCATTTCGGTGGGAGGAAGAGCCTGGCAAACCCCGGGAGAGCACCGCCCTGGTCCCCAGACCCATCGACTTTCCACAAAAGTCCCTAGAGTTACCTCCGAGGCTGTTAATAGACACCAACATGACCAAACTACCTTCACCCACCACAGTCTTGGAGGGTCCTTACATGGGCAAGTCATCAAGATTCCAGTCTTCTTCGTTCAGAATAATCAGAGCAAGGGAATGTTATGGGTCCTTTCGCAGTTGTAGTCCTGAGAAGGGTCAGCTTGGCACCGTAGTTCCTAGCAAGAGGAGAGTCAAAGAGAAAGGCAGGTTTCTGGGTTCATGGAGTTGGGTAAGGAGGGGTTTGAAGGGTAAGAGAGAGTCTGGTGGGGGTAGTTATGTCTTTCCATCTTCAGTAGATAGGGAACCCGCTGATCATTGCGTCAATGAAGAGGAAGAGATGATCAGTAGCAGCGACAACGTCAAGATGACAAGGTCAGGGAGTCTCTCTGCTGTCTCTAATGCCAGGTCTCAATTCTGGGTTAGTTCTCGTCTTAACCTTCCTAAATTTCCTATAATTCTTACTTATGTGCGATTCTTGAGTGAATTACCAGGAATTACCTTTCCTCAAGTAAAGAATACAAGAGCAAAAAATAATCTATTCTGATTCTTATCCGGTTAGGAACTAGCGATTTTCCTCTTGTAATCTCTTCATTAGTCACGAAAGATTTTTTTTTTTTTCGCATTCTAAAACTAGGTTTTCACTTCTTTAAAGTTTAACAAATGAGTTTGTGACATGACAAAACAACAAAATTATACAGTCATAAAAGGCCATGAGTTAACAGCCTCAATTCTGCTGGTAATTTGAACAAATAATTCAGGGGAGGTCCCATTTCACCAGCCGAAGCAGCTTGCCAAGTGCAATAATGTTAGCCTTTTGCTTAGAGTAGGTTGTTAGAGGGTGCTCCAAGAGCGTGGTCAGTATAAATTTCAGTGTGCGCAGTAGCCATTCGAGCTTCGATTACTATAAAGAAACCACTGTGTTGACATTTTGCAGGCGAATATTTACGAGGGCTTGAAGCAGGTGGTGCCTTGGAGGAGCAAGGAGCTGAAGAAAGACCACGGGCTTCTGATTTGACGTATCTTGGGGTCACCACAGGATAGAAAAAGTCCAATTAATTATCTGTACACCGCTAGGGATGGTCCTTTGTTCTATCGACCTTCGATATTTCTCTTTCAATGAAAATGACGTTTTTATTGTGGCATTTCCCACCGCCCCATGCTTGTTCTCCTACTATGCTGTCATCCGCACCGGTTGTGGAAGGGCCTTCACCTGCAACCTCCATCTGATCAGTCAAAAGAATTACAGGACCCTTTTGTGACGTGGTCGGAGATGACAGCAATTTGATGGTGTATTGTCAAGTGCATTAGCAGTGCAAGCTTTTCTTTTCTTGTTTGATGAATAGCAGTAAAAGCTTTTTGCAAAGACTAAAATGTACTTTTGATGGTTCGCTTAGAGCGAGCAACAGTCCTACAGGCAAGAAGTGTTGAAAGAAAAAATGAAATTACCGCTGCCAATTATATTCTGCATGCACTGCCTAAAACCGGAAGCCCCTGCCCATTATCGATCTCGTAATTATCAGATGTTTACAAACCAAACTTCTATTGAATTGATGTCAGTACATGACCAACAATTAGAATCTTCTTTCGGTGAGCCGCGTTAAACATTTAAGAGCATTACCCTTAAAATCCTGCTGGTACACGCACCCTCCTTCATCAAAATTTCGCATAAGAAAACAGAAGAGATTACCAGTCGACCAGGTTGCCTCAACTGGGCTTGCCAGCTCCAATTTGTATTGCTGGAAACATTTTGATTGTCTCTCCTTGGTAATTTGACCAGTTGAATCACAGAAACAATTTAAAATTTAGTTATTCATCATTACCATAAGCTACGGTGGCTAGCAGCCCATCATAATATGATACCGATATGATATTAATGTTAATATAGATATTAAGGAATCCACTCCCGCGGCCTCTGTAATGAAGAGATTTAAATTCAGCTGATAAAAATACGAATGAGTTTTGGAGGAAAATGAAGCTAGCTTTGCTTAAAGTGCAATCAACTTGACAAGAAAACATTCATGTGCTTACACAAAACAGGTTGATGTCCAACATTCAATATCTATGAGGTTCCATCATGTAAACAGGTAAGACTTATTTCACGCTCTTAGGAACCGGAAAAAAGAGTAACAATACAATGGGGCTGGGGGAACGTTTGAAACTCTGCCACTTGCTTCAACAAATGATTCATCCCGGCCTTTTGCCTGTCATACCTGCAAGCACCTGCAAAAATGCGAGACATCAATACTCAAAAACATATAAAGGAACAATAGCATAGTTGGAAATTCTCATGATGATGGTTCAAGGATGTTAACGGCCCTTTCACTATCACAAACTTGGCTTAGCCCTTTGATGCCCAATTAAGTACAGCACCTAAAACAACAAAATCAAGCATGCAACACGTCCCAGCAAGGCACTAACAAACCTCCAAGGCTTTGATAATTTAGACATGCGGTTTCAGCAGGTTTATACATTCTTCATCTAAATATAATCATAAACTTACAAAAACTGAACAAATGACGGGAAATTGAAAATGCATAACCATGCAAACTTTTGTTAAAATATGCAAACAACCAATTCGCTGTAACATGATACAATCCAAGTTAGGTCTGAATTTTATATTAAAATGTCCACTAATAGTTTTGCGAGATCAAGCATGTCTCTCAAACCATATATTGGGTCCAGCTGAGATTGTACAGAGGGATACTAGACATATGGTTATATTGTGGCAAGATTTCAGGTCAATCAGAGTTTGGGAACATATTTTTTAAATTGATCGAAGTTGTTACTATTTTGATAGATTCATCGAGAAAGTATTCTTTCTTGGCTATTTTCAGCCCAATCAATCAATCCAGACCTGTAATGAGTTAATTCTGAACAGAAAAGAGAATTAAATAAGGCTTATTTAGGCTCTAAGCTTATGCACGGACTTGGGCTAAAAGGGTTCCTAATGCTTGGATTCATTGAAGAATTAAAATCCATACTTTGCAAGGATTACACGTTCCATACTTTGCAAGGATTCCATGTCCCACATAAACTTGATGTGGCGGCATCTAAGAGGATCTTTCTCTTAAGTTTCTTTTCCTTATTTTGCAGGTATTCCTAGCTTATCAAGGAGACTAAGAGGATACAATATAAGAAAAGAAATTCTAGCAATCAAAAAAAAGTTTCCTAGTTGAATTCCTAAGTTAAAAGTTTTGGCCAAAACACAACTCAAAAGAGCTTGGACATTTCAGCTACATGGAGAGATTCTAGCATGAAAAATTTGTTTATATTATCCTATTTTATTTATTTGATATTAAACAATTATTTTTAATTTGGATTTGTTCTATCCCATTAGACATTGTTTAGGGATTTATTTCATTATTAGATTTATGTTAGTTGATTTCTAGTTTATCTTTATTAGCTTGCAATCCAAAAAGGACCCATTAGAATTATTTAGAGGAGACTATATAATGTTTTTAGAGCTACAAATTTCGCTAGCTTGGTGATAATAAACGAGAGTTTCTTTATTTTGATTGTTTGCAATGAAACATCATTTCTTTGCAAGGATAAAGATCGTACATCCGACTTATCGAAGATTATTGGATTCGTGACGTCATTTTTATACTTCGGGTTCTTAGTTACATGGTTATCTTTGGGTTTAAGTTTATTATAATACCTTTGGTTCTTAAATACATCGTTATCTCTAGGCCAGAGTTCTATCAAATCTGGTTTTCAGCTTTCTGAGTTGTATTTCAACGTTGTTGGGGATCCACATCATAGCCCAATCAGACCCAGCAAGAATTGTTTCCTTTCATATAATTAATCAAAATGCCATGACTGGACAGAATATTCCAATTTATATCAATGTGGGCGAACAAGTTGAGACACCACAGAGCATCAACAAAACAATACTTATAGCAAGGCTCATCTATTCAGAACAAGGATCATTACTGGATGAAAAATATGCCATGATCAAGAAAAAGTTGACCGTGCAGTGCCAATTGCTAAAACTATCCACAGGTCGTAAGGCAGTGCTAATTAGTGCTAATTGCTAAAATTATACACAGGTCTTGAGGGGTTATCCACAGGTCTTAAGGGGTTAACACCTAAAATAGGAGCTCAGCTATGCATACTAATACAAAACACAATCCACCCAAAAGTAGTACAGAGACTAAACATTTGTTCCAATGTTTTGGATTGGAACAATTATAACGAGCAATAAAACTAAATACTCACATCACTAATGGAAGGCTGCTTTTCAGGGACGTGCTTGCTTCCTTCTAAGGAATCCAGAATGGGCCTCACCACAGCTGGAAGGAAGAGACCTGAAATTTTGATAAAGTTTAAAGAAAGCAATAGGGATTTTTTTCCATTTTCCAAAAAAATTAGCCTCCATCGAGTACAATAAAGTAGGATGTTGTCGTTGCATAAGGTCTCTCCAGTTTATAAGCAAGAACACCACATGGATCGGTAGAATATTTACAGTTACTGCAAATTTAGAATTTGGCAACTCAAGGAATATTCAGTCAGAACGTGATCATCTGCGACGCGAAATCTTTATCGGGTACAATTCTACTGTGAATTTCAATCAAACCGTAAACATTCATTTACCAATTCAATTAAAGTAAATTTTAGAAAAAAAGAATTGAAAATTGAAATGAGAAACCCTAAGTCCCTAATACTGTTTTGGTACAGTTCACATGGAAATCCCACCAACATGAAATTGATTGTTAAGCATTTTATTCACTAATTAATCTTAACGAACCATAGTCTCATTAATTAAACATTAATTGAAGGACGGAATTGAAAAACAAATTGACGAAGAAAACTTACCGATACCACCAATAAGGCAAGAAGCAGCCACCACTGGCTCTTGCGCTATGAACATCCTCAACTTTTCCATCACCGGCATTTTTGTTTCTCTCTCTCTCTCTCTCTCTCTCTCCAAATTTCTGATGTAGTTGGGAGGATCTTTGAACTTTGAAGACGATGGGTACTCGCACGGATCCAGGTCCTCTCTTTAAAGCCAGATGGAGCCTCGAGTGTTCAGGCCGGGCCAGTGTGGATCGGATAATTGAGTTGGTTGGACTTTTATATAAGGGCCATTGTCCTCTAAGCCTAGATCGTTTAAAAAAAATATAAAAAAAATTTTAAAACAAAAAAAATTCCCAAATTTTTAAGAAACATTATGCCAAACAGCTATAGGAAAAGGATTATAAATATAAATGTCAAGCAGCTTAATTAAATTGCATTTGCAGAAGTTCTTAGCTGAGGGGTCACGTACCGATGAAAAAAATATTTGAAGCTCAGGTGATAACTCAATAATCCAACCACAATATTTTTTGGGCATTGTCCATTATCATGTTTTATAATCTTTTATTTGAATTTCGTAGGTCCAAATTGAATTGATTTCTAACTAACCTAGGATTGAAGTTTAGCTTGCACCCGAAATGACGTAAATTAAGAAAGGGCTATTATCGGAAGATTGCGACTACTGCATAAAAAGATAGTATTCATGCAGCCATTCATGCTACCCACCATACCACCTATCTACCAATACTAGTATTTGTGGTGGTATTTTAATGTATAATGATTTTTAAAATTATTTTATAAAAATACATTAAAATAATTTATTTATTTATTTTTAAAATCCACACATCAAGTTCATTAATGATAAAGAACTAAAAGAAGCATAATGTGATAGTTTTGTTTCAAGCCATAAACACTATATGGGATGGGGGGGGGGAGCAACACTAACACTAGATCAATACTAAAGTTCAATCAAATATACAGATGATCACCGAAAGAGATGATTGATGAGATCTTCTAGAGCCAGAACACAATCAACCCAAAATATACACACGAACAGCTCCTCACATCATCTACACAGAGGTAACATCAGGACAAAGAACAAATATAAAAAAAATACATACATGGAAACAAATGTTTCCTTGTAAATCAATTTTCACAAGGGGGGAATTTGGCTGATAGTCTAGAAAGGCAGCACCCAACCCACTGTCCATCCCAGAAGCAACCCAGCACCAACAAGACTCAACCCTAATGCAAAAGCAACAGCATACTTGCCAATGTCATGCTTTGGATGACTTTCCTTGCCTCGTTTACCCTTTGATGACTTTTGCCAGCTCTTGCACAGTTTCCTACCCTTTTGAGGAATCCATGGAAGAACTACAGGGAAGAGATTAGACATTGGCTGATCGCTGTTTTTCATCTGGTAGTAAAGGGTTTCGAGCTGCAGCAGTTGGAACCACTGCTTATAGGCAAAAAGTTGAGAGGCTTGTTTGAAGAAGAGTTTGACAATATGGTCCTTCTCAGCACATGCTTGCTTTGCTACCTGCTCAGCTTCCCTTGCACGTGTCTGAGAATGGCAGAGTGCTTCCAGTAGTTGAGCCTTGCAAGGATCACTCTCAGAAATTTGTCCAATTTCTGCAGCTTCCTTAATGGTTGCTGCATAACTTCATTTCAGGTTGCAGGTAAGAAATTTGACCATCATGGATGAGTAGCATGCATGCACATAGAAGTATTGCATATTAGTAAACTGCTACAATAGCCTTTTTTTACAGCATAAAAGCAGAGAAGTAGTGCAGCAAAATAATAGGACAAGTGTAGAGATATTTGGCCAATAAATTGATGCATTTACATATCAGGCAAACTTATTCAAGAACAAATATAAGAAATTTGAACACCATGGATGAGTAGCATGACTTTGACTTCTTTTTTTTTTTTTTAAATCCAGATCCACATAATGTGAAGCTGAGTTCATTGTCGCTTTATACTTAAGAATTCATTAGTTCATAGTATGCATTGGTCTTTATTTTTTTTTATCTTGACCTTTGAAAAACCAATGAATCACACAATAAGCATGGCATATTAAATAATCAAATCGGATTTTTTATTTACTCAACCTTTTAGAATTAGAATTCTTTCATTTTTTTTAGAGGTAAGAAATTTGAACACCATGGATGAGTAGCAAACACGCAAATAGAAGTATTTACATGTTAATAAACAGCTATATTAGGCTATTAGCTTCTTCTTTTTACAAAATAATAGCAGAGGTAGTGCAGCAAAATAATAGGAGAAGTGTTGCAATATTCATCCAATAAATATCACCAGAAGATATAAGCTCAGAGAAAACCTGGATGACTGGTCAAAACCATGTTGTGTTTGAACAATAGATTGACGCATTTATATGTTGTACAGAACTAATGGAGAACAAATACCACCAGAAGACATGATCTAAGAAATACCTGCATGCCTTGTCAGAACCACTTAGTGATTGCCCTTCAGTTGAACCTCTTTGTTTTCCAGGCATGCCTTCAGATTTGGGACAGCCCTGCACATGACCAGTTGCGGAGGAGATACAGCCATTTTGTGCCTTCCAATCCAAAGATGATGCCAGTGTATTATCATGCTGAAAAGATCCAGAATGAGAAGATGGGTATTTCCTGATGTGAACCTTTTGAGGTGGGGGAAGGTCACAATTCCCAATATAATCAAGTGACTTCTGTGCAACCAGGGAGGCCAAATCATCTTTATCTGTTTTGCGCCACCATGGCATATTCTTTTCACTCCCAATCCAAGATGATTCTGGATCAAAACCATACTCATTGTCCTTTTGTGATTCGGCCCATCCAGTAAGATCCATCTCCATCAACTTGGAGTTCTTCCTTGCATTCTCAAGCTCATTAAATTCTTGAAAATCCTTGTCATATAAAGCCTTTAGCTCTTGTTTCTTAACATCACAATCTTTCTTCATATAATCAGCAGAGATCCTACAGTATGAATCAAGAGATGACTCGCTATTCTTGCTGCCATCCAGAAACATGTTGTCTTCGTCATCTTGTTTACAAATCTCATTTTTAGAGGGCGAGTCTACAATGTTAGCTCTCAAGCTTTCCAACTCAGTTTCCAAAGCATTTAACTGCTCACGTGTTAAACATTTTTGGTACCCATAGCTAGGTTGCAGTTGAAGCCACCAACTTGTATCAGGGGGTAGACTGTAATATGAGGGATTCGTTTTGGTGGGCATGAAACCTACAGAAGATTGATCTGGCATATCTGCTGCACTTGTTGGTTATCCATCCAATTACTTAGATGATGAGGATGATGATTGGCAACAAGCTAGCTTGGGAGCTCTTTGGGCATCTTCTTGAACAAAACAGCGATTAGCTGTTCTTTGCCATACAGCCCCGGCTTCTGCTGCTGCCATCACTCTCTTTTATTTCACACATCAGCAACGCGTAAGAAACTTTGATTACAATTCACCTACATCAGAGTTCAAATTTTGTATGAGCTCTACAGCCAGTGAGGCTCCAAAGTGGAGGGGAAGTAACAGTTAAAACACAAAAGAGAGTATATATAGAGTACCCTGGAACTAGATAACTTCAATAAAAAATTAACGCAAGTTATGTTCAGGTATACCGCAACCAGGATTTTGGTACATGTAACCAATGCTTATCCAATGAAAACATTGAGCTTGAAAACCTCCACACTTATCCCTTGACAATGTAAGTGAGTAGGAGAAGCTTGTAGAGGATTCCAAAGTAGTCGAGGAAGTTTTCATCCTATAAAATAGCAGCAGAACTTGAGAAATACCAGATACGGTAACTAGAATCAAAGATTATACAAGAGCTTTTGCACTAAAACCAGAGCATAGAGCTAAAACAACAATGAAGACGGTAGTGGATCATGGAGAGCAAATGAGAGCAACAAATAGAGCCGAAAGAGTTCGAAGCATTAAGCTAGGTAGGTGCAAACAGACTTGCAAAAAGCATGTCTGGATGCAAGCAAATTCCATAAATGCCAATAAAATGACATCTCTCTCACACACACATAATCACCAAAGCCAAACAACACGCACGCTCAGCGTCTCTTTTGCAAAATCCTACACTGCCAACACACACAACGCGGCGTAGATTTAAACGAGATTTATCTTGTATGTAGAAATAGCAAAAGCACAATCCATAAAATTGAAGCATAAACACAAAACTCTTGTCAGTTAAACAAAAACTAATAAATCTGCCTTCACTTTAGCATCCAAGAAGCAATAAACATATCCGATTAAAGCAAACAAATCAATAAAGAGGGAGAAAGAGAAGATTACAAACCAGAGCAAAGCAGAGAGAGAGAGAGGGAGAGAGAGAGAGAGAGAGGATGTGGAGGTTGAATCAGTCAGAAAAATTGGATATGAGCAAGCGGAGGATGACTCTAGTTGGAGGTATATAATATTATTCGTAATTCGCAGAATTGCAGATATGATTGACTTTAATTCAATCCATTGTGAGATAGTATTATCAGCAGTAGTAGGTTTATAGCTGCGGGTGAAATCATTTTTTTTAACATAAAAAAACGTTTAAGCATTGCTAATAGTTTTTTTAATTAAAAAAAACAATTATAATATTAAATTATATATTTTTTAAAATATTAATACAACAATATATTAAATAATATTTTTTTAATATTAAAATAATAATATATTATTTTAACTTGGGTCACGAGACTCTAATAACTTTATAAAAAAACATACAAAAATAAATTATTAAAACTAGTTTCTAATACTGAAGAATAAAATAAAAATATTAAATTAAAAAACAGATTATCAGAGTTAATCTGTCAAACTCTTAATTTGAGTAATGAGATTGTAATAAACCCATAAAAAACAAATAAAAAAAATTATAAAACCCAATTTTCAATCAATTCAATATTGAAAGATGAAGTAAAAAAATCAATTAAAAAAAAAACTTAAGTTAACCCGATCTAACCTTTTAAATCTGCAACTTGAATCATGAGACCAATATAACTGTATAAAAAGTAAATAAAAGAAAAATTACAAAGCTTCACTTCTAACATATCTAATGTTAAATGTTGAAATAATAATAATAAAAAAACTAAATCCATAAAAATGAGATAACTCCACAAAAAGCAAATTAAAAAAAATATGAAATTTGTTTACCGAACCTAATATTGAAGGATGAATTGAAAAAAACATGAAAAAAGATTGAGTTGTTCAAGGGTGAAATTGAAAAAAAACAATTAAAAAAACCCAAAAAAATGAACCGAGTCAACTCGATTCAACTTGCTAACCACTAACTTGGATCACGAGATCGGGATAACACCATAGAAAGTAAAAAAAAAAAACTACGAAACTAAATTAAAAAAATTAAAAAATAAACAAAATTAACTCAAGTCATCATGATATAATTATTAATAATAATAACTAAAATCTTTGCGCTTTTGATTCAATGATATTATTAGATTCTACTAACCAAGCAAATATATTAAGAATTTGATCATGAGACTTTAGTCAAGCTTTGGTAAATAATAGTATAGTTATCTTATATTGAAAAGTAAAGAAATAATTCATATGGATGCAAACTATAAAAAAAAATTGTGAGGTGCAATATAATTATCTCATATTAAAAATTTAAGAAGCAATTTATGTGAATATATACTATATATAGCTGTCCCACATTGAAAATTTATGAAAAGCTAAGAAACAATCCATGTGAATGTAAATTATAAAAAAAGAAATGTGAGGTGTAATATACTAATCCCATATAAAAATTTTAAGAAATAATTCATGTAGATGTAGCCATATATAGTTACCTCACATAAAAAAAAATAAAACAATGTATATGGATGTAGGTTATATATATATATATATATATATATATATATAAAAAGAAATGCAAGGCATGAAATGTAATATAGTTATCCCATATTAAAAAGTTAAAAACAAGTCACTTGAATGTAGGATATAAAAAAGAAATATGAAGTTTAGTATAGTTACCCTACATCGAAAAGTTAAGAAACAATCCATGTGGATGTAGGCTATAAAAAATTTTATGAGGCTAAGTATTCATAAATGAAGTAATGTTTTTTGGGTTTATTAAGAAATTGTTTTTTAAAAAACTTGGGTCTTACCCAGATTACGTTGGTCCACTTCAGTTTCGAGTTGACCTAGTGGGTTGTTGGGTTTGATCAAGCCAATTGCAAGCCTAAGTTTTGCTTATTTGAAACCTGACCAAGAACCCAAGTCCCAGGTTAACTTGTCAGGTTAAGCCAAGTCGGGTTTCATAACTATGCTACTAAGGACCAACCAACTATATTTTTATTGAAGTCATTTAACATGACACTGTCTCTATGCGTCCCTTTACACCCAGCATGGCCTTGCCCAATAATTGTTGCCTAGGAGACACACTTGTTAGCTACTTGTAAAGATGTAAATGAATATCCATGAGTCATTATCATTTACTTGTAAAACAATTAGATATTCATATTTTATCCATGGTGTTTTGGATATTCATGTGCATATCTATTATTCAACCATTATTTAATATTAAAAAATAGTAATATATATAGGGTTAGATTTGAGTTGGGTTTAATAATATTCATATTATCTATTACCCATCAAATAAGGTAATTATCCACCAATTCGGGCTAGGTTCGGATTAAATTATCATCCTTAATTACTTAAATGCAAGGTTGTTAATTTTGTTTTGTTTCGCTTGGAATGACCAATATATTTTGTATCATTTTAAAAAATGAAACAACCTGAGAAAAATTTCATCTCACTCTGAATCTCAATCTATTTTAGATTTTTCATTAAAGTTCTACTTAAGATGTTTCAGTTCCATTCCATCCATTTCATTTCATGAATAATATTTTTTTTTTCTTTTTGTTGTTTCTTTATAAATAAAAAAAAACAATGTTTTTATTTTTATTTTTAATTTCATCGTTAAACACTTAGTTTATTGGATATTGGACTTCATAATTTGCTATGGTTTGCTTTCTTTATGGTTATTTTAATCTTATGGCTCATATCACGGGTTTGACGGATTAACCCGATTGATTCAATTTTTTTTTTTGTCTATTTTTTAATTGATATTTTTTTTTTCAGTTTCATCATTCAACACTTCAACATTTAATTGATTATGAATTATGCTTTGTCTTTTGTTTCAATTTGTTTTTTATAAAATTATCATAGTTTTATGACATGGTTCACTAGTTTTGCGAGTCAACCCATATAGACCTAGGTTGTTTTATTGTGCCATTTTTTTAGATTAATTTTTTCTCGATTCCATCATTCAAAAATGAGTTTATTAGAAACTGAGCTTTATAATTTGTTTCAATTTATCTTTATAGGATTATCATGGTCTTGTTGTTGACCTTCAGAGTCACACATTCATATTTTTATATATTTTGATGATAATAATAAAATAAAAAATAAACTAATAATATGTCTGATTGAGAATAAGCTTTAAATATGTTTTATTCAAAGATCATATCAACAAATATGGTGGATTACGTGAAGAACTCAATCTCGAAATCCAAGAAAAAAACAAAGTGAAGACTTATAATAAATGTTTATTTTAGTGATTAATTATTAATCTTTATATCTTACTTGATGACACAATTAAAATGAACTTACACATTTAACTCTATATGCATTAAAGGATTGATAATAATCATATAAAATATAAGTTAAACAATTGTAAAAATTCATCTAGATTAAACTGTTAAATCTAAAATTCTGTATGAACCTGTCGATTGTTTGAGATTATCAAATGAATCGGTCAACTACTTATTCATTAGTGATGAACACCTGAGAATTTTTCAGGAATTGATCGACCAATTAGCTTGACTAATCTAAACTGATAGACCATTTTAGCTGTTAGTGAGACTGTAACGACTATAAATGACTAATTTTTCTTAGAAATATATATGTATGTATAACTTATCTAATTACAAAATTAGAAAGAGAATTCGAACATATATGATATACAAACTATTATAAGAGTAAAACAACATCAAAATCATCAATACTTAATCATAATTTAATTTATGCTATTAAAGCTTTATATTCTAGCATAAATAGTATTCAATTTCATTATCACTATATTTAAATACCTTTATATCTTATAAGTGCTATTTAGTGAGGTATAGAGATATTCGAACTTTAAATTATAATACCCAAGTATAGTTTGGTATTCAAGGTGTAGATGTAGGTTTGCCAAACCACGCTAAATTGAGTTTGCAAATTCTCTTTCGTAACTCTTTTATTTAATTTCTTTAATTATATTATTAGTTATTGTATTTACTTGAAGTAATTTGTTATACTTGTAAAATTAATGATACACATAATTCATCCCCTTTCTTAGATGTTAAGTTATATTAATCCTTGAACAATACTTATGATCCAGGTCGCAGATTATTTGAAAAGTTAACTCGGGTTGACCCGAGTCAATCCAATATATTATCGTCTTATTATTTTTTGTAAAAAAACCAACTTGAATTATTTCTAGTTAAATTATGTTTTTATTAGTCACCCATGTTTTTTTAAAACTCATCTAGTTGATTAAATCATATCAAGTTAATTTCTATATAATTAAAAAAAATTCAATTAAAAAAATATTAATAACATCTAGATAATTTTTTTATGCTTGATCTGAAAAATTTAAAACATAAAAGTTACGCTTGAATGTTTTAATTTTAAAATAATATTTTGATACTATTTAAAATTTGGATGGCATAACTTAAAATTAATTTATCTTTAAATTTAAATTTAAATTTAAATTATACATAGAATTATATTACACGTGTCAGTCGATTAAGATGGCAATAGCATAGATGAGGGTTCTGGGTCCACCCCTTATTTTCAAGATAGGACCTCCCTCCTTTCTTTTAGCTGGGGGACCATCAAATGATAGTGCCACGCAAATCCCAGGTCCCTATCTACCCTTTCGGCTTCTCCTAGGCCAAATGTCGTCTAGTTATTTTTTAGTCTGCGGTGGTGAATGGAAGCCCATCCTATCAAGCAAGAAAGAAGCGGCTCTTTCCACGGCGGAGTCGCCATTGACTCTATTTATTATCATGGTAAATCCGCGTATTAAAATGTCAATCTGAGATCTTATTTCGGTCAAATCAGTGTATTTAGCCTTCAATTTACTATTATATCAACTACAAAATAATTTTGTATTTTTATTATACAGCATAAAGAGTTTTGAATTTAAAAAAAAAAGAGTTTTTTCAGATTAATTTTTTATTTTATTTTTATACTTAAATATTTCAATTAACCACAGTTTCAAAACAACTTTTTTAACAGTAGCCACTAGGCAGTCCGAGCGTAACTCGGATGCTTGACAAGGAAGATCTATGGTAGCGAGTGGTTCCAGGTTTCTTTGATCGACAATGGCGTCAGAGGGCAGATTTTCAACTAGAAATTTATGTGTCAGTTTGTGATTGATAGAAAGGAGAGAAATTCAAGATTCAAGGTAGGCAAAGAATCTACGAAAACGCAAGAAAAAGCATACTGGAGACGGAGCTCCAAAGATTTGGAGCAGTGATGAGAGAAATCCACCAGCATTATTTACAGTATCCTTTGTGCTCTCATGGTTGTTTGTTTGATGGTTGGATACTTGGCAATCGTCATGCGTGCAGTACGAAGATGATGCTGCCGAGGCGAAAGATGCAATGAATCACATTCTTCCACTCGTGCAATCCCCACAGCAAGCTCCCTACTCTCCCCTTCTAGTATTATTTTATTTTTTTTCTTTATTTATTTTACTTCAAGAAGCTAGCAAGCAACAAAGTGCAATCTTAAAAAAAACTCAAGTAAAACCAGTTTAATCTATTAACCTTATAATTATGAGTATAAAATTAAAAAAAAATTATAAAAAAAAGCTGAAAAATAAAAGATATAAAAACTAATTCTTAATTAATAAAATAATAATAAATGAAATTAAAAAAAAATCATTAAAAAAAATAAATTATTGAAAGATTTTATCTGATAACAAAATAAAAATTAAATGAGAACATGATAATCTCATAAAAGTAAAATGAAAAAAATTTGAAGTTATCTCCAGTAAGCAAAATATTGAATGATAAAATTAAAATATATATATAATTCAAAAAAGCTAAAAATAACATGACCTGAATCCACATAGGTTAGCATACAAAACTTGAAACCTTGTTGTGATATTGGGTCAATCCTATTAAAAACAAATTAAATAAAACTACGAAGCTTGATCACCAAACAACTTAATGTTAAAAGGTATAATAGCCTATGTCATTTTCAAAATTAATGAAAAATAATTCAATAGAAAGAAATAAATAAAATAAAGTCTAATCTCTAATTAAATAAATATTAAAGGATGAAACTGAAAAAAATATAAGTTTTTTTTTTTAAAATTAAGCAATTAAACCCATATGAAAATCTTAAACCCGAGCTAATTTCTCAAATTCATAACACGTAAAATTCTAGATTTGGGTTTAATCAATAAGCTCAATTATTTACCAATTTAATGTTAAATAATTAAACCTATATGAAAATCTTAAACCAAAGCTAATTTATCAAATTCATAACCTGTAAAATTCTAGATTTGAACTTAACCAATAAGCTCAATTATTTACCAATTTAATGCTGAACGATGAACATGAAGAAAAATATCTATTTAAAAAATCTATCAAAGAAAAAAAATAACAATCAAAATAATAAAGATTAAATCTGATAGGAAAAAAATTGAAGGATGATGAAATTGCAAAAAACAATTCAATTTTAAAAATTACATTAAATAAAACAAATAGCAACAAAAAAAAATGAAAACCAAATCTGACATATAAGAAAAAATATTTATGTAGGATGAGATTGAAAAAAAATCCAATTTAATAAATTATTACATATAAAATAAATAATAATAATAAAAACATGAATTAAATTTGAAAGAGAAAACAATTGTAGGGATGCCTTGAAATTTTAAAAGGTCATGTGCAAAAATCAAAGGGACAAGAGAAAAAAAAGAAAAAACAAGGCCACATATGCTAAACCGAAAGGTTGTTGGCCACGTGAACCATCTAATCATGAAGGGGCCACTGTGACTATTCCAACGTTCACCTTGGAAGATTGTGTTTGATTACCGGATGACATTGTGAATGCTTACATGTACAACCAACATGTCTTAATTTTTTTTTAATTATATTTATATTTATTAATTACCAAACAATAAAAATGCCCTTGAAGACTAGCATTAAATTTTTTTATTTTAAAGATAATTATGTCATTTCACCATGCAAAAAATGAAAAGATGAAAAGGTTCTTTTTAAAAGGCTAATATTTTTTTAAAGGGCATTTACATTATTTAATATGTAAAAAATTAATTGAAAAGACAAAAAAAAAAAAAAAAGCCCTTGTACAAAAGCAGGTCCAAGTGTTAGGCTTTAAGTTCATTCGGGTTGTCTATGACGCATTGTCGAGAACGAAGAAAGAAATGGCTTCTGTGCTTTTTTTAAAAAAAATAAAAAATCTAATCTAAGAGGCTATATCAGTAAGGCAACCATTTAAGTGACTTTTCCTAGCTGGATTCACTTTTCAAAGGAGCCATGTGAGAAAAGTTTCGATCGTATCAGTGAATACCCAGGAACCGTCCTCATAAAAATGTTCATAAAAAACTAGTAATATTTCTCATTAAAATTAAAAAAATTATTTTTTTTCTAGTTTTAGATTTTAACTATGTAGTTGTTAATGTGATGATTATTAGAAATTTATATAATTATTAATTTTAAAATTAATAAAAATAATCAAAATATATATAAATCCATTTAATTATTCATGTTAATAATAATAATAATAAAAAATTTCATAAAGGAAAGAGAAGATAGATATGCCCTTGATCAAATATGAACAAGTACCAAGCTGCACGCATGTGGCTCACATCCAAGTAATATTTGCACTATAGTCTTATCCTTAAGTCATTAGTTCATCATTACAGCTGCCATGAGCCTTGTGGCTACATAACATGAAATCCAAAACTAATATTAAATATAGTGACTAAAGATTGTTTGGTTTAACAAAATAAAAACCATACTGATTAAATTAGATGCCCTAGAGAACATTTAAGTTTAGATTATAAACATGCAAACATATATATCATGAAAAATTTAGTAGAAACCTAGCATGCATCCAAGATATATATTTGAACTTGCAATTAATTTTAAATCTAAGTTAAATTAAAAATAAAATAGGTATTTGATTATTGAAACATTTTAAAATTGATTAAGCTTTGTTATTTCTGTCTTTAATTTTTCTTTTGTTCTTCACTTGATGCAAAAAAACAAACTTTCATAAGTTTTTTAAATTTTCAGTAACACTATCTTGTTTTAGGTGTATTCCTAAACAAGATCTAGAATTCAAAAAACTTATATTCAATATTTCTCTATAAAAATTGAACTTACACTCTAAAATATAAGGAAAAAAAAAATGAAGAACAAGTATTTATAAACACTGACAATAAAGAGAGAATAACTCAAGAAAAATATTAGATTCTATTTCACTTATCCAAAACACCTATTTATAAGACTTGAAAATCAAAATATAAATACTTCTAATTCATGAATATTTTATTAATTATAATCCTTCATGAATATTTATAATTCATGAATTATGAATATTCATCATTCATGAATTATTCATAATAATATTTATTCTTTTCATATAATATATTTTAGAAACTAAAAAAACCTACTGATAAAACAAGAACTAAATAACAAATAGTTTTTTATTATTTAAACTTAAACCAAGACTCATGAGTCAACATACTATTGTTCAATCATAAAGCAATTTTGAATTTAAAACTTTCGTTATTCTTAGAATAATTTTTCTTTCACTTTTTAAAGCACGCTAATATCTCATTGTTAAAATACACATGTTAAATTACAAAAATATTAACTCCAAATATAAATAGACCTCACATATGTTTTATAAACCAATTCCAACAAAACATCCATGTCTCCCTCTTTCCGATAATTGGAGCCTGTCCTTACAACCTTAAAAAAAATTACATGCATATTTCGGACCCGAAAACACATGAAAAATGAAATCCTGAGATGACTGAAAATGTCGGTTGACAAATTGTCAGGAAGGGCTTTCATTACTTGCAATGTCAAGTATACATTGTATTTGCATCAGAAACAATAAAAAAAATAAAAGAAGAAGAAACGACGAAGCAACTATGCTTCCACAAATTCAGCAGGAAGCTCTGAATGTACAAATTTGTTCCCTTCTCATACATACACACATTTACACATGCATAAAGTTGATATCAAAATGCCATACCACGATCATAAAGTTGATATCAAAATGTCACGATACCCCAAACACTTACTATAATTTGGATATTTCAGAAACGTCGTCCCAGCAGGGTTCAGAAAAAAACTTACAAGAGCATTGGTCAACGCCAGTGAAAATCGATTTGACACCAATCCAAACATCAATACCAGTGGCCAGTCTGATTGGTTTAATTGATCCCTTTCTGACTTTCTGGACTTTGTAATGAGTTGAGTAGCTTCAAGTTAGCTTGTTTCATTTCTATTCTGTTAGTCCAGACTGACTTTAATGAGACCGACAAAAATTGTTCATCAAGGATCAATTGACAAGAACGTTGTTCTCCAATGCAAATTAACTTGTGTGTTTACGTTGGATGAGCATATAGCAGTCCGGTGGGAAACAACACCAAACTTCCACCAAGAATCAGTTCCATGAATTTCAAAGTTCTCTGGATTTCTTATCTTGCCAAGAACAGCTCCTAATCAGTAACTCATCCTGTCCTACATTGCGTATCTTTGAGCTGAACAAACTTTACAATGCCATCTCCACCACAGGAAAGAAAACCATGAGAAACAACTTGTATATCTGTCACTGCAGCCTGCAAAATCCAGATAAGGATCTATTTAGCAGAAGCACACTGACAAAGTAAATTCTACTTTTAAACAAAACCAAATCCTCTGATACAAAGCTCAATCGCAGCTAGTTACCCTGACAACTCCACCAAAACCCCGCGAGCTTGGTTGCAAAAAGGTACGTCTTTCATGCAATTTTGGCCAATGGCAAACCAACTTGGCTGCTTTGGCGTCCCAAAGTTTAATGTCTCCGTCCTTGCTTCCAGTCAAGAACAAACTGGTATGAGGGATTGTGGATATTTTGGTGACACTTCCTTCACTCAGATTATACACTTAAAGTTAGATTCAAAAAACAGAAATCCATATGTAAGCTTATTTTTCATTAAAAAGAAGCTTCCATACCTAAATGAGCCTTTGGCATGTACCACAGCATCCCGTTTGGATTCTGCCCTCCCAATTGGCGACCGACTCCTGTCTGCATGTCAATATTAGAAGGGAGATTGCTGTTCATGTTGTGCCTTTTACTCCTTCCAGTTGCTATGTACCGGAAGTCATGAAGTCCAACATCACCACTTTTACCACCAGTTACGATAAGAGGAGAAATAGAACCACTTCCAATGTCATTATCAAACACAGAAATGGATCGGGCACCACCTTCACAAAGTCATGCACACACAGGGTTGGTACCAGTGTAGATGAAAGAATATCTGGTAACTAAATACACAGTGCATGAGATGCTTGAGATGATAAAATGAGTATGCTCTGTGTTTCATCAGTTATATTTCTTTTGGGAACCAGAAAACTAAATTTCAACTTGGATTCTTTGGTCATTGTATACCATGCATTCCTTGTCAATCTTACCAATTGGTTAAGTCAGCACCGGCAAAGTATCTTAAGTGTGAGGATAAGTAATTGGCCAGCCACCTTAGCTTACAGTGGTCTGCTGCTTATTTTGTCTATGATCATGCAATGGAATGTAGAAGACATGGTAAAATCATGCATACAATCAACATTAAGCAGTTACAAAATTAGAATAAGAAAACCTTCATGACAAACAATGGAAGCTCGTGAGGTTGTGGGTGGAGCCAATGTATCCCAGATAACCACATTAGCACCGTTAGAGCTATATCCAGTTGCAGCAATAACTGATCCACTGGAAGTAATGTATGTGACATCCCTGCAATGGTAAATTTATATTAATAACCATGTTGAAACATAGGTAGAACTTCTTTAGCATCAAAGAAGATTCATCATGTAAATTGGTCAAGTATCTTAACCAACCATAGATGCACTGGAAACAAACACTGGTTAAAAGGTTAACACTTAGTGGGCATTCTTCAATCTTCCTATACTGCTACAGAAGAAATTTAAAAAAAGGACATTCCCATAAGAGGAAACTTCCTGCAAGAGTTTGAGGAAGTTTCTTTCATTGTTTTGGAGAACTAAGGGATCTTTTTGATCAAGTACATTTGGAATCTGTTCCTTGGACTACTTCAACAGTTCCCAGAAACCCAGTAAGGGATCAGTGTAGCCTTGCAAAGTAGAAAGAATGGTATACATACGATGCATGGCCGTTCAAGCAGAGACACGATTCTGTCGGATGGATGTTGCTCCTTCCTCCAACCTCCAGCTGCCATGTGCAGACAGTTCCATCTGATGCAGCAGTAGCAAATCTATGTCCGTAGTGATCAAACTGCACAGCTGATATTGATGCAAGAGCATATGGCGGGGGAACATTTGCAGCAGGGAGCACCCCATAAGTCGCAGTAGCTTTTTCCTTACCGAACTGCAAAGTATTGTGTTGCACATTATCAATGACAGCATGTAAGACAAAAAAGATTCACCGAAAGCTTCTCTGAGTGGGGAAAAAAAATCAAATCTTCAATGACTCTCCAACTGAAGAGCCTTTTGTGACTTTCTCCTCAGCACTGATTCGGTGCTTTAAGTAGTGCATGATGTATAATTAAGTGATCATTTAAAAACAACAGTGGCAGTTGGGGAAAATAAGAGACAACAGCTCCGCCATATGATTTTTATTTCAATTGTATCATCACAGTCCCTTTTTTTTCTAAAAAAAAAAATAGACTTGTCCATAATTTGCGAGAAACTTAACGATATAAGCAAGATCAGAAATGCCTCACAAGACAAAAGCAAGTCTTATCCCATTTCATTTTTTTTCCTATTCTTTGATTGTATTTGAAGCATAGCTGATATCAACAATACCATTTATCAGTGCAAGCCAAGAAAAAACACAAAAATCCCTGTAACGATACTATGTGGTGGAAATAAATGCTGACCTGCATAATTTACAAAAGACAGACATTTGAAGAAAGTAGAAACAAAAAGGAGGAAAAAGCTTTACATGATAATAAATTGTGCAGAAAAATCTTATAAAATGAAGCGGGATGTGATTTATGGTGCTATTATTAGCCATAAGTGGTATGATTTCATATAATGACATCATTGCATTAAATGCTATCTCTATTTGTAAGATTTTTCCATATGGTTTTTTTGTTTGCAAGATTTATTCAAAAGGAAAATTCCTGAAAGGGAAAGAACAGTGCAACAGATGCAATTGTCATTAGAAGTGTTACACGCATGGATAACATAGGATTTATCAACAATTGATTATTAAAGACATCCAGCAGTTTTTAGGAATTCTATTATTCAGTAGTCAGCAGCTTATTAGAAATCTTGTCCCATACTGCTATTTCCGATCATGGTTGGTTCACCCGTTTAATGACTAGCCCTAGTTGTTCAAGGTCTTCAACTGTTAATTAGCACTTCGTGTTCCTGTTTTCTATTTGGTTTTGTGCCTTTTAGGACCATCATTAGCCATGCCAGACAGGCTATTAATATTATAATTAATTATTAAAAAAAAATTGTTTCACAAAGATTCTACTTGTGTTCTTTTCTTCATAACTTGGGTTTTGTCAGGGGGCATGATAGAAGTAACATCCATATTTCTTAATCATATTTCCATACCTCCCATAAATAAATATGTGTATTGCTGGAACCAGCCAAAAAGAAAGGCCTTGAGGGGTGACTGGAGAAAGCTCTTGTACTTGTATTTTCCACAGTAGCTAGTGGATCAACAAAATCCTCTCGAACCTCCCAACCCAAGCCTGAGGCACCAATACCAGCATAACCTGGAACGCCAAATGCTCCATTGCCTGTCAAATTTCTCCGTCGTCTTGCTAAAGCACCCACACCAATAGTTGCCCCACCCAACCCAAGGTGTGCCCCTTTCTTGCTCCCAAGACCAACACCAGGAGAGACGCATGTAGGAATTGGGGTTGATTCAGCACCTGCCCAGCCATTTGGTGGCCAATCAGCATCTGACCATATGTACTCTGATTGATCTCCATAAGGTATCCCATCTTCCCAAGAAAAAAAAACTATTCCCTGAAATAGGTACAATTCAACATTAGATATTGACTGTATATTGAAGACATAAATATGTAAACGTACGAAACAAACAGAAAAGGAAAAGGAGAGAAGCAACTTCCAACACACACTGTGACAGTGATCCCAATAAAATTTTCTTTTCCACTTTATTGCTGCTTATATCAAGCTCATGGAAAGAACCTACTCGAAAAATTTTTTCCCTGGAAGAAATAGTTTTTGTGTTTTTTTTTTGGA
Organism: Populus tomentosa; assembly: GCA_018804465.1. Classification (NCBI taxonomy): domain Eukaryota; kingdom Viridiplantae; phylum Streptophyta; class Magnoliopsida; order Malpighiales; family Salicaceae; genus Populus; species Populus tomentosa. The sequence continues at coordinate 12,774,966 of CM031971.1, forward strand.
ACAAAACAAAATTAGTCACTGTCATACATCTTTTTTAAAGTTCACCTCTGATTCTTCAATACTCCACATGAATCTTCAACACTGTCATGAGAATTTCAGCAATAGACACTCATATTCTGTATCAGATGATTATTTCAGTAAGTATTTACTAACTAAATAAAGACACAAAATGAGGAAGTCAGTTGGGTGAAAAAAGGAAGATAAAAAACCTAAAGAAAGGCATCTGTATCATGAGAGGTTAAGATAACACATATCATGTTCATACAATTTTGGTCTTACTTAGACATCACAGCGACATATAAACATACACATCCTTCAATAGTCAAACTAAATTATCAAATCTTCTTATCACAATGTCATCCAATGCAAAATTAATGCAACCATATCCAATGCAAACATATCATTTGCATACTTGCAATGTCCTTAATGGCCAAAACTAGAGGATGTAAACTGATCTCGAAGTCCTAGTTGCTATTCTAAGAACCTTCAGGCACAGAAGATGACAGATGTTAGAGACCACCCATTGTGATTCCCCTTGACAGTAGCTTGGCATGATGTGCATGGGATGGGACTAAACATGACCATGCATCAGTAGCGTGGTCAAACAATCTCAGATACTTCTTAGATATTAAAACTCTCTCTTCCAGGGGGTGGGGATACCCATAAAATTTAATCCTTCAGAACAAAAGAAGTAATATGTGTGCAAAAACTAACCTTACGGTTGCTGGCCAGAGCAGCTTGCCTTTCATCAACAGAGTTGATACACAGTGCCTGTGCAGAATTGAATAGATAACCATCAAACATAATGGAAACTCAAGAGATATTATTCACTTTTCAAACTAACTGACTAATGGCACCAAATTAATGCCAGAGCCTTGGATTATGGTTAGGATAAAAGATGTAATAAAAATTACCTCCAAAAGCTCTCCATCTCTCTTATGTACTACTTTAGCATTTTGAAAATGAGACACCTCCTTCGTCATAACTGCATCCTTCTGCCAGGAACTTAAAAAAGCACGGCCATTCCTGAACAGACCAATAGAAGGCGATCCAATTTCATCACCAGAAGGGCGATTGCCAAGTTTTAATTCATGTTCATAAGTATCCTCAGTTTCAAGCTCTCCAGTGATGCTCATGTATTCATCACTCCATCCTTCATATGATTTATGATTGAAAAACAGCGATAAATTTATTTCTTCTTGCACAAAACCTTCAGATACCATGCGAGGGTCGGCACACGCATCCCACAATACATCAAAAGATGATAATTCATCTTTGCTATTCATCATGTCTGCACTGACATCCTGATAGAGAGCTTTGGCTTGAGAAAGACTGGATTCTTTCATCCATGCTAGAGTTGGTATTTGTAATCTATTCTCTACTTCCTGCTGCAGGAATAACCCAAGTAGTTTTAAATGATAAGATGAAACATGTACAAGCGTGGTCCTTAGTAACTTAGCCAATATCAATGGGCAAAACCCAATTTCTTCCTTTCTGCTGATGCTATCAGATCCAAAAATTGTCGAACTAGATGCCAAGGAAGAAACATTGCCATGTGAAACCCCAGAAAAGCAACCATCTTCAAGCTTAATGGACAGCAAATGCAATTGATGTTTCATGAATCTAGACATGTGCATCCACAAACAAGCCCCTACAACGTGCCATTTTTCATCTTCTGAAAATGAGAGCATTGTTTGTCCATCTTGTTCATGTGATGAACATTTTACAACCTCATGTCCTGATCCTGCATCATCAATTGACAAACTGAATGGCAACTCCGCAATGTGGTGGAGAATGCTCTTGAGATTCCCAATATCAACTTCATAAGGAGTGTGCCCACTAGTCAAAGTTATCAAGAGGGGTTGTACCATCAACAATAGACCTTTTGATTTTCGCTGAAGCCAAGAAGATGCAAAATATATATAATACTCAAATAAATCAAGAATAACAAGGGATCTTGAGACATCTTCTAAGCTGGAAAAAATCCTCATAGCAGCTCTTAAACTCCACAATCTCTGCATGATACCCTGAAAATAAAACCCATGCACATCTGACCAGATGGATTTAACTTCGACAGACATAGTTCCTTCAATATAAAACGGTTTAGGTTGAAAGCATGTTATGCTGCACGAAGTAATAAATCTTGAAAGTAACAGGGAAGCATCTTCCATAAATTTCAAACAAGGCTTATGCAGAAGTGGATATAAGATGAAACTTTCAGCACCATCGCTCTTATCTTGTGTATGCTTTCGAGAACTGTAGTTAACTATGAGATCATGCCCAATAAATGGTAATCCATTACTGCATGACCAAACTAAAATCTGTAAAGCAGAGTTAAAACAAAATTAATCACCATGGGACAGAAAAGGCAAGGGGAGAATAAGTCAACTGACTTGATGATAAGGTACGAGTATTAGAACTGCAAACTACATACCATTTTGATCACGCAGGAAGGAACCACCAAAAACTTCTGCTCAAACATTAAAAGTCCTGTATATAATTTTTCTCGAAATTCTTCTAATAATTTCTCATGTTGGTGAATTTCACAATCCTTGGAGGATGTACCAGGTTGAATGGATCCTACTATAGTGTTAAGCCAACTAGGATGCTCACTCATCAATTTTGAAAAATACTGAAGAGCCAAATCTAATTTACCATGGGACTGCAGACATAAAGCCACATCACCTGACAGCCAGTTACAGGATTCACTAGCAAATGGATTCAAAATGCCATGTAAAATTTGAGACTGATCAACATCTGATACGCTTCCTGGATCAATACCCCCAAGAATGTTCAAAGAAGATTGAAGGCACTCCAAAGCTTCAAGCTGATATTAAATGATATTCGTCAAATTGCCATTAGAGGTACAAGAAAATAAATTCACAAGTGCACACACACAAATAATAATAATCATGACAAACAAAAGAATATTCAAGTACATGCAAAAACATCATGGAACAGGCAAAAGGCTCTCCAAAGCTTCAATCTTACAATCAGGAATAAAAATTGTAAAATCAATCAAACACATCACCACACGGATGCATGCAACAAGCTACAACAAAGTACTGAATTGTTCAGACTGTAGGTTGATGTTGTTAAACTTGTACCAACTTCAAATAATGTAGAGTAGCTTAGGACAGTCTAAATGGACTTCCTAGTTCTAAATTCCCTTGCAAAAAGCTAAGGATTGTTTGGTGCATCTACTACACTATGTTTTGAAGGAATGAAAAGGTGGGGTTAAAACTCCCAACCCTTGTTTGGCTCTCACTTCTAATAGAGGGAAGGGTAGAGTTTTGGAGGGTTTCACACCCTTTAGATCATAAAAACTCTTAACCTTCAATGTCTAAGGTTTAGAGGGGCTAAAATTATTGAATGACAAAAGCATCCTTAATTTAAAATTAAAACGTTGCTTCTACCATCAAGCTTTTATTGTGACTTCACCTTTAACAACCTTTTGTTTTCCTTTAGCTGGGATTTGCAAAGTTGATGACTTAAAGGTTTAGAGTTTAAGAAGAAAGGCTCTAGCATTTGTATATTCAATGGAAACTTGAATAAGTGAGGTTAAAGGGTAAGAACATATTATAGCTGGAAATATGAGAATACAGCAGGGTTGCTAAAATTTCCTGGCAGCAACAAATTATCAATGGTTGGATTTGATTGGAATAATCAACAGGTAGGACTGAGAAAATAATTTGGTGGGTTTTGCAGCAGTTAGGTAATGGGGTAAGAATTCAAGTTGAATAACAAGAAAAGAATGGAACTAGCATGCTTGTATGGGCTCTGCAGTTCTTGCAAAACAGGAGAGAGAAAAAAAGTAGAAAGAAAAATACGTGAGCAAGAATCTGTGGAGAGATGAAAAGATAAATAGAAGAGAATGACACCTGCCTTCAGATACAGAGCCAAGGTCAAATAGGCATTAGTAGCGACTATAGACTTTTTGTCCTACTAGAATTTGATATCCTAATACAACAAACCAAAAGAGAACACTCTTAAGACTATGAAATTCACATAGGACCTCAGACATAATTAAATTATTATCAACTATAAAAAATAAGAAGTAATTGCAAAAAATATGATTCTAAGCCCCAGCATCCCAAAGACTCGCACAACTGGTAAAATAGAAACCATGAATTCATCAAGTAAAATACTTTTTCATGCCTGCATGGGAAGTGATAGGAGGGGCCCTACATTGAAAGTAAAATGGCAAAACACACTAGCAGTTATAGAAAAATTAAATATTTATACATTAAAGACTCGGCAGTCTATAAAATATGGCATAAAAGTGAACTTACAGGAAGTCCACATCTGTTGAAGGCAGTAGCTGCCATAATCGTGGCCCACCTACGAAGAATTGCAGCATTTTGCTCCCCAACAGCATTCCTCATGCTATTTTTGGATGCTAGTGAAAGACAATGTAGACCAATATGGGGATCCATGAAAGCAGCATTATTTGACGAAAGAGCAGACTTGTCAGTCATGGAACTTGCTTCGAAACCAAGCATGCTCAGAAAAGACTGAGAATAATTGCCCAATTCCCACTGCAAAAAAATTACAAAATCAAAAAACTGGGCACATGCCATGCTTGCAGCTGTATAGAAGTCTCTAAAGTCTAAAGAGGCCAAAAAAAGAAAAAATGGAAAGACAAGGATGGTATTCACAATCCAGAGACCTCTAGCAGGCTTGTAAGCCAGTAGTCGCCTCTCTCACTTGCAGATGGAAGTATAAAATTTGTAATTAAATGATGTTCCAATGGTCCACCACGACCCTCAATAAGCCGACATATTACCAAGGCAAGCTGTTCATCTCCAAAATTCTTTGCGCATATGGTGATAGCGGAATAAGTGTCACCTCCTAGCAGAAAGAAAGCAATGGCCAACTCCAGCTTATGTCTTCCCATTAAGACATACGCATTTTTCAAAGCGGCTGCTTTATTTTTTTCCTCCTGTAACAATGATAAAAGGGCATAAAAAGACAGCTGATATTATTTCCCCTCTTTTCATGTAGGCATGTTGCATTCCAATAATACAAGTTTATGGCAACTAGAAAAAAAGAGAGTAAAAACATGAAACTTCCTAAACAAAAAGAATAAAAACTTTATCTGACAGAATATATATGAGCATTTATGTGGAGTAATTATGCATCTATACAACATGTTTATTGGGGAAATGTAACTGAATGTCCATCTAAACGGTCGAGCAATGGCAAGAATGAAGATGTTGCATGCTAGAGGCATAAATGAGAGCCTCTTTGAGATATTTTCTCTGGCTTTTCACAATTTTTTTTTTTCTTTTTGTTGAACTGGAGAGAACCTCTGGCCTCACAATCTCTTCTGAACTATCTCAGCAACTAAGTCACAAATTGAGGAATCCATGACTTGGCACATACCTGAAAATTGCGAGAGAGAAATGCAACCAAGGGTTTATCCTTTTCATCTTTGCTGATTTTAAAAAGACCAGACAATACTGGAAGTCTATTCAACACAATGTACAAAAGGGCAGAATCTTTGGGATCTTTCTTTCTCAGATATTGTGATCTTGCTAATTTCTCCATCTGCAGTAAAATAACCAGAATCGGTAACAAGAAACGTATACAAAAAGAGGTGTGCAGACATAGACACGAGCACATAGCCAGAAATGAGATTGGAAAAACTAATTTAATAATGTAATTATTAGAAAACCACATAACAGAGCTGGAAAAAAATCAGTTTGAATACAATGATCAAAATGTATTAGGAGTTGTTGACTATTCGCTATCAATACAATCATCAATTGCAACAATATCTGTTCATCAGCATGGTCCTCAAATGTACTTTTGAAGAATATGTGGCTCATCAACACATGAAATCCCAGACACAACAGCAGATGCTACACAGATTGACAAATTGCATGAAAGAAAAAACATCAACCATAGTGAATTAATCATCAACAGTGCAAATAGATCTACTGCAAATGCTTTCTGAATTAGAAATCCTATTGCAAGCAGACTGATTTCAAATTTGCATCAAAGTCAATCGTACACCTTGCAAATCTTGGTCTGGACAGCCTTCATAGGAACTACCATTCCTCATGTCAGGAAGCTGGTCCATCCGTTGGTAAAAAGTCAGCATTTCTGGTGTTTCAGCTACTTGTTACTCAACTGCTAACATTTTCGCTAATTGACATGAAATTTCAATGGCACAAATGCTCAAGTACAACTAATGCCAATTGGTATAACCAATACTATGGCCCAAATTATGTCGCGTAAAAATATGGGGCAGAACTCTCTTACAGAGTTACAGTTGAAAGGCAAGAGAAGCTTCTTTCATAATATAGAGAATATAGAAACAATATCCAAAAGCATTACCCTTGCACGCAGTTGTGCAACATTGGTGAACCAGAATCCAACCCCAAGGGTTTGCATTTCTTTCCATGAAGGTTCATTAGGAAGAAAAGAACTCAATAAATTTTCTTGACAGTCAGAATGGAAGGCCCAGCTCATCAGCCTAGAGTCACCAACCAACTCTTCCATGGAAGGAGACCTACCAAAGCTTCGAAAAAAATGTAAATGCTGAAACTTTAACGAGACCCAGAACCTAGAAAGCAACAAGCAAATAAAATCAGCACTTACAGGCACTCAGGAGAGAATCGGATGATTCAGTATTGCACTAATAAAAACAAACATGGAACAGGCACCATAAGTGAAAGATCAATCTCAGAAATTTAATTCTGTCATAAACATACCATCTTCTTCTATTTTTTGGCTGATCAGGTTCCATATGTTATTTCAAGTAATTTCAATTGTACAGTAAACAGTACTATCAGTAGTATTTCACACCAACCATGTATCTTGGTCTGGCCAGATATATAAAATTTCTGACCAAAATTTTTATTCTCTTACATTCCAAGCATTGCTATATTACTGTTCATACAAAAGTTCAAATGCATTATTCCAAAGCATTTCCTTCCCTAATGGATCAACCACCATTATGCTATATCCCTTCATGATATTCAAACATTAATACAAATCTTGCTAGACAAGATTCAAACCAAGATGTGGAGCAACCATACCTTTACTAAAATGGGCATGATAAACAATCATTAGATACATTTATCTCATAGGAAATATTGTATAAACTAGGCAATCAACAAAACTTAGAAATACCTTCGCCCAGGTTCATCGAGATTTGCATAGGCACAAGCAGAGTGCTGAACATCGCTGAGAAGATCTATAATTGCAAGCATTTCTGACTTCTCTAAATTGGTTAGAGACTCAAAATCATACTTCTCTAGAGTTTCAGCAAAAGCACTAAGTTCAGATTTCGTTGAAGATGAAGCAAACATATTATTAGAAGCATCAGAGGTGAAATTATAGGCAAAAAGCTGTGAGGATGAAGTTGGCAATCTTGCATCAGCACTCCACTGAAATCCCTTATTAGTTGAACCAGAATCTTTCAGGAGAAATCCCTCAAAATAATTTGACAAAAGGATCTGTGGAACAATTTTGCTATGATCTGCAGAGTTGTATATCTTCTCAGCAGCACAACCAGAAGAAAGATATTCAACAAGATGCCTCACAGATACATATGCACGTTTCCAGTTTCCTAAACACATCAGAGATTACTTGTATTAAGTGGCAGGTCATCAGCCTAAATGAAGTAAAAGAAGCCAGCTTAGAGTCTCGCACAGCTTTCCAAAAACAATTTAATTAAAAAGATGATCATCACTGCAATTTGAATAATTCATGCAAAACCTCAGTGGCTCATTCAAATTTCTGAATTATAAGAATTCAAAATGGATTGTGATGATTCAAATCACTATCCTTAAGTACCTGAATATATGTTCATAATAAGTGCCTCAGGGTGATAAACAGCTAAAGTTCCCGTTAAATTCTCTGCTAGTTCTACCAGACTCCAAAACCCTCGCACAGCATTTGAATGATGTTTGAGTTGAGCCATGGCTACAAACAAACTGCTTGTAGAGCAATCATTTTTTGCATCAAGTTTGTCATGAATTGGGGATTTGTATCCTCTACTAATACCTTCAATTAATGTTTCTTTGAGATCAATTTCACCATCTGTGAATATGCAAGAAAGGATTTCCTTGTCTTTTCCACCTTTATAACCTTCCCTTATAACATTTGGAGGATATTTTCCCCATTGCTTATCACCTTCAAGAAATAACCATTGACTTAGTAGACTAATGTAGCTATCATGGACAATAATAGCTGTCGCATTGGGCCCCCAAAGGAAGTCACAGATAGCAGGGAAAGTATGAGAAACTGCAATGCAAGACCAGCTGTTGACATTCAAAGATTGAGGGCTCAACAAAGTCTGTCCACCATGATGCTTTTGTGCATATACCTGCAACTCATTATGCATGCAAATCCCAAGAAAAAACTGACCATTGCCTAATGTTAACCAGTTTAAAGAAATGACATCTCTTCCAACAGCTAACCTATCTTCTAATATAAAACTCCCAGCCCCTATAACGTGTACAGCTTCCCATACATGAAGAATGCTGGTATCATCTAAATGACTACCCACAGAAATGGTTGCAATCTTCCGACCACAAGCAGTCAAACATATAGCACTTACCGGGCCTTGATGTGCAACAAACTTGCCCACAAGCTCCCACGGTATTTGAGGAGTTGACTGTTTAGAAGAGTTACTTCTCCACAGTTTCAAACTACCATCAGAGCAGCCTGTTGCCATGACATATGCAGGAACAACAGAGCATAGATCTTTATTGGAACCTAAGCTTTCTGGCATGGAAATGAAATCTCCTGGGCACACAACAGAAAAGCTTGTAATCTGGTCGTGACAGTATGGCTCTGGTAAATGTGATGAGCATGGATCGACACCAACACAATATCTTCTATCAGCAAAAGTATTTTCAAAATTCAGTACAGGAGTATTTTTATCGTCAAACTTACAGTCACAACATCTTCCTGATAAGTCAAAAGAATGTAAAGTAACTTCCCATGAAATTGGTTGAAAACCCTTCAACCATATCGCCAAGAGCAAAAATCTATTGTATCTGAATGTCTTGTTGCAAGAAGAGGGCAGGGGAACTGCAAAGATATTAGTGGGACCATCCTCAAATGGACCATGACCAGTTAGAGGTATAGTGCCTATGTAGTGGCATATTATGTCTTCTTTGCAAATTTGAGAAATCTTAACTATAAAGCAATCGATTCCACCAGCATGTCCCACTAGAAGAACATGGTCTTCGCCCAATGTTGAAGGTGCCCACCTCAAGCTTGTATATTTAGAACAAGAGTCGTAAGTTGCAAGTTTTCCAGAAAGTTTCCATCCAGGTATCAGTTTTGCGGGACCCAAACTGCAGTTTGAAATGGTAGAAACTATCCAAAATAGAAGCAGTCCATCAGAATCCAAAGAAACAGCCAGTTCCACTTCATAAATATGAGGGTGCATTGCAACCTGTAGTATTTTTCCTGTATGACCTCCATTTAAAACACCACCAGATGAACATGATGAGTATTTATCTATCTTGAATTTATTAAAAGATTCATCCTCTATATCACTAGGTATTTGGGAATAAAACAAAGACCTGACCAAGAAATTACAAGGTGAAAGATGCATCAAACTGCATATATTTGGCGGGCCAGACAAGCAGTTCCTCAAGATAACAACCTTATCCAGAAGTAACCAGGCATTGAAATTTGCAAAACCAGCACCATGAAGATGTCCTGCTTCAAGGTCCTCTAGTTCCTGTGTCTTCCATAGTGTAACACGAGGAAACCTTATGGGTGAGATATCATCAAGACAGTGGATGGCCCAAAAAGTAATTCCTCTGCCTGGACCAAACCCAATTAACCACTCACATCTGCCAAATCTGTCATGCCCATTGCCTTCTACTGAAAATGTCTGGCTAATACCTTCTCCAATTCTATATATACCCCCAATTTCTGTTGCCCAACTGAAAAATACATCCATACCCAGAGTTCCCTTCAAGACCTGGTTTATCTCAATTACAGCAGCAATGCAAAAGGACTTTCTCACTGTTTTGTGATCATGATTGTCCTTGCCTGACTTTCTTACCTTTCCACTGTCTACTTCAGTCCATAGCCTTAGTGTTCCATCTAAGCAGCATGTTAGTAGAAAATGTCTACGCAAATCTTTCTTATCTTGCTGTGCTTGTCGTCCTGTTGATGGCCTCCACTGAATCTTTGAGACAGGCTGAGGGTGATGCAACTCAGTTTTCACATACTCAGATGTTCCATTACCATAACATACTAGCACACAATTGCTAGTCTGGTCAGATCCTTTAACATCTACTTTACTCGGATAAGCTACAGTAGCTGAAGGTCCCTCAATTGACCAAGTGGCGGAGACCAGATTTTGAGGCTGGTCTCTTTTAAACTTCCAAGCTATTTCCCAAGACATTTTCCTCCTCCTCCACAAAACCACATCAATTCCACCGGAAACTATCCCATCCCCCGAACCTGTCCATGTGATTGCTCCCACCTTTGTAGATTGTACAAGCATTGCATTCTGACTCCAACAAAAAGAACCTGAATATGAATAAGAGATTTTAATTCATATTTACAACATCGGTATGGGCAAAAGATTTTAATTCATATTTACCACATCAAATAATTAAAAGTTGAAGACACAATCCATTCTCTGAAAGCAATGACAGAGTTCAATGACATCAAATAATTAAAAACCATATTGATTACGCAATCAAATCATTTTTCCCATCTTTCTTTCAGAAAAGACAACAAATCAGTTTAATTAAACCTCTAAATTCATCTGCCAGCATTTATCTCAAGTTCTCCAATAATATCGATCGGAAGTATAGTCTAATCAAATTATAATCGAAACTTTTCTGTCTACATTGCGCAAAATGCACACAATTCAAACTTCCGATTACAGTTCATTTCATTCCTTTTGCTCCATTTTCTCAGCAACCACACGGAATATCAAATTTCAACTTCGCAACTTACCTTTGGAGCTCGCTGAATCATGCGAGAACACGGATATACAGTTATCTGACGCGGCCGCAAGCTCACCAATAGACGGAGTCACCGGAGACCAGGAAACGGATTTGACAGGGGAAGAATCGTCGCCGGAGAGCTCGAAGACTTGCTGAAGAATGGGACCGATAGCGGCTTCTTCGGGAGAGAGTGGAGAGGGTAAGTGAGAGATCACTAATAGAGAGGAGGCTCCATATGCAACCCATGAGTAACCGGAAAAGTCAGGTAACCAGTCGATGGTGGAAGCGGAGCGGGTCGGGGCGGGTGGAATAATGTCGGATCTGAAGAGAGAGAGGGGGAGGTGGTCGGTGGGGTTAATTGAGGCTCGAGTAGGAGAGGCAGTGCTTGTTTCGGGCATTTTGGTTTCGCCTGTGATGCGAGGAGAGAGTTAGTGAGAGACAGACGTGACGGATCTGTGTATATAATCGCGGGTTCGATGGTAACCGTTTGTCTTCGAGAAGGAAGAATTATAAGGTATAAACGAGTCCTTATACTGTATTAGTTAGTAGTTTTAATAATTGATTTTTCAAAGTATAAATTTAAAACGATGGTACCCTTAAAAAAAAAAATTTCACTTTAGTAATGTTTAATTAGTTAAATTTTAAATTTAATTTTTATAAATTATTATTTTAAATTTTATAAATTTTAGAGTTATTAAAAATTTATATAGTTATTAATTTCAAGTTTTGTATAATTAATCAAGATATATACAAACTGATCCAAACATCTATATTAATAAAAAAAAAAAATATGAAGACAATCAAATATCATGCAAATTTTAATTTAGTGATTATTTTCATGATGGCAGTATTATATTTGAAAAAATTATTTTAAATTAATATTTTTATATTATTTTGATAATAATATTAAAAATAAATTTTAAAAAAATAAAAATATATATAATTTTAATAATTTTTAAATAAAAAAACATACTTTAATAAATTACTACTCCTTGCAATATCAAACAAACAAGAACATTCAAATAAGATGACAAGAGGTTGTTAACTTCAAGTCATCCACAGGTTGCTTAAGCTTTATTTATTAAGAATAATGAGTTAAGCTTGAGCTTATTCTTAAATTTCATTCTATAAAATCAAGCTTAAATTGTGAATTAGTTCGAATATATGTACTTTGTAGCAATCATTATACTTATAAATCAACTAAAATTTTGCAACAAATTCAATCATAAATCTAGATATAATCTCTCTCTCTCTCTCTCTCTCATCTTTCCTTTTTTTTAAAAACGAGAAGATATAGTTTCTATTAACTTCGTGACGGAAAACATCAAGAAATAACAATAATCAAGGTGGGATATTTATATAAAAATAAATAAATAAATAAATAAGCCCTTAATTGTGTACTTCAGGACTCAATTGAAACCGTAAAATAGTTTGAAGACTGATTGTACTAGATAAAATTTAAAAGAAAAGATGCACTCGAGTTTTGGCCTCGTGAAACTCAGTTGCTCATGAATTTCTTTCTTTATTTTTATTTTCGACAAACGCCCACGAATAGAAAACATAGAATTCTCCCACCTGAAATTTGAACAAAATTATATTCGACGTGTCTGATGATGAGGAACCTCAACGTCGATTGCCATTTGGGCACTGAAAGTGAGGGCAAGAGAAAGGTGGTTGTCGGTCGTTTTGCTGCATGGAAAGACGCAAGGGATGCAAGGAGAGGAAAGAAACGCTCAAGGGGCAAACTAAACTTGTATTTCTACACTACGAATGGAATGGAGAGCACTAGTGCTATCACAGAACAAAAGGAAAAACAAAACCCTCTTGTGCTATGAATTGCAACATCACAGAAAAGGATGATACCAGAGTAGATTATTGACAATTAACGAGCACCTACAGCATAATAGAGTAAAGATCAATCTAATTTTGAATGACATGCATATCCTGGAATCGACAGAGATCTGTTTCATTTTATAGCTGGCTTTTAAAGAAGGAAAAATATTGAAACAAGTAGGAAAATTACCAAGGAAATGAATTGTTAAGAGGAATCCCAAGAAAAACGAAGACTCCTTTGTATATGTACATTGTGTCATGATCTTTCTATATCATAAACAGTCGAGTCTCTTGGAAAAAAGTGTGGGTGAGATTTCAAATCAAGTTCTAAGACCAAATCCAGACCATCTCTTTGAAGCCTCCTCCTCCCTCCTCTAGGAGCTGGAATCCAGGAGATTTACAAGGGAGTTGCCTTTCCTGATCCTAGCCCTCCCGGCTTCCTTCAAGAGCACGGCTAGCCTTTTCTTCTCATCAGCAACTTCTGGATTCGCTGTTCCAAGTTTTTCTTCTCTTAACTTTAGTATGTACTCCAATATCACAGCTGCATCTTCGACCCTGTAAAGTTTACCACGATTGAATTGAATGCTTAAATGTGACCAACAAGTGCACAAAAGTTTCTCCAATTAGCCAACCCACTGAAACTTGCATCAGGGACTTGCTGGACTTTTCGCAAAGCATTATGCCACATTATATTTGAGTAAATACACTATGGCTTCAAAGATCATCCAGAAAGTAAGATGGGGGAGTAGATGGTCCAAACCAAAACATGTCATAGCAAACTATCATAATCATAAATAGGTCCCAAATAGGCGGGCCGAAGATTTTTCCAAGCAGAAAACAAGGACTTCATGACAAACCATGAACATCTGGAGTAGATATTGTGAAAAGGGTGATTGTTATTCCTGGTAGACACCTTCTGTGAATCAATAGTAAGGGTGAGTGTTATCCCATTTTAGAGAATATACATGTCATTCGTCAAAACCATCATACCCAAAATGATTACCACATGGTGTATGTAGAAAATAAAGAGTTTTGTCTGGCTCTGATAAAATGACATTACGATAAAACCAAACAAGTGACTGCAATACAGATCAACAAGAAGCTGCATGTTTATAACAGGTAATGAGGTAAGAAAGATCATGGGGCTGAATACAAAAGAATTCTCACCTTCCCAGAGCATCATAAGTTGCTGCAAGATTGCTATACACTCCAAGGGTATCCGAGTGACATGACCCACATTCCTGCTCTAAAATCTCTCTTGCTTCTTCGAATAATTCAACTGCCTCATGTATCCTGTACAGTTGCACACTGGCCAGTCCCAGCTGGTTCAACAAAATCCCAAAGAAGACTGATTTAGCATCCCCACTGGCCCGGAGCTTTGCTACAGCATTTTCAAAGGAACTTCGAGCCTCCCCATACTTTCCAACCTTGTAAAACATCAGCCCCATTTGTGCTTCAATTCCCGCAATCATGCTGCGTTTCCCTGGTGTGTCCTTCAGTAACTTCATGGCCATGTTCAAGAGCTTCAACGCCTCCCCGTGTTCATTTAAAGCTTCATAGATGGCTGAGATTTCAGCCAAACCACTAGCAATCTCCTCGGTTGCAATCCCAGTCACTGGCTTTGAAAATATTCTCAGCGCATTCTCACAGTATGATTTGGACTCTCTTAGCTTGCCTGTTTTATAATACACTTCTGCCAAGCGATTATAGACCGACGCAACAGTGGAGTATTCATCTCCCCTTGTAGATTTAAGGACTGTTAAGGCTTTTTGGTATGAAAAAATGGCTTCATCAAAGCGACAGAGGGACACATAGATATTGCCAATGCTAACATCAATAGCAGCTACTTCATTTTCCTGACCGGCAGCGATCATCGCCATACTAGCAAGTACAAGTTCCTCAAGAGCAGATTCATATTCCCCCTTCGCTTCATAAATAAGAGCCATAAGCCGGCGATCACCTGCCTCTTCAATTGATGCTGGTGCGTTATGCTCCCTGTGAATTTCAAGGCTCTTTTGGCATAGTTTTTCTGCCTCGTCAAACTGCATTGCCTGAACATAAGCCTCGGCTAAATACCTGCCATATTCACTATTAAAACAAGTTTCACAGCAAGCATCTTATAATTATAATTATAAGAGATATTAAATGAAAATGGTGTTTCACTGTTCCCTAGACTCAGACACCCTGTGGACGTCGGGGGAACAAAGATTTTTAACAACTTGAGTCCGGAAAGACGACATGCCGTAGATCAATTTTTTAAAACAAAAAATACTCTTCCAAGTTCCAACCTGCGCGCGCCTGGCCGCATACCCCTAACCCCTTAACTTTTTGTTTTTTAAAAAAAAACAATTATTTTAAATAAAATTGCTAAGATGATATTTCATATCCTCATGACACAGTTTCAAATAAAATTTAAGAATTTTATAATAATATTAAAATAAACGAGATGTTTTTTTATTTCAAAGTTAAAAATTACTTTTCAAATCATAATAAATTTTTATATGAACAAACAAGCTTATGAAAAAATAAAAAGCATAAGATTTTCCAATTCGTAATTTAAATTATTTCAATTCTTGTTTTAAGTTTGAATTGAAAAATCATTGTATTGAAAAAGTTTATGTTAAATAACTAAAAAAAAGTATAAATAAAAAGATAAAATTAAAAAAAATAATAAAAGAGAAGTAATTCTAGGATCAAATCATTATTCATTTGAATAATGATTTGACAAAATTACCCCTAAATTAAAAAAATCTTTACATTAGATATTAGGGGCAAGGTGATCTTTTCACCATAATACAATTGTCTTTAATAATTTGTATTGGGTTAAGTTAGTGATTTTATTTTTTTCACAATAAATTTATTAATTTACCTCTAAAATAGAAAAAATAATTCCTTGCTATCAGGGGCTTTATGGTCTTGTCAATTTTTTTGAAATAATTAAATTACTTTGTTATCTTTGAAGAAAAAATCAACATAATTTTCTCACAAGGGTTTTTTTTTTATCATTTTACATTGATTTTATTATTAATTTAAAGGTTAATCAGGGCAAATATTATAATTAATCATGTATTAAATATTAATTAAAAAACATGATGGCACGGGCTCATATTGGTTAGCTAGTGGACAGGCCCTACACTATTTAGGCAACGCGTGCAAGGTCGTCCAAACACCGCCTTCCACGAAAGCATTTGAAAGGTTTCAATACCCCTTTCATAATGAGGTGGCAAGTGTAAAAAATGCGACTAGTTTGGTGTTGATATCTTTTTTTTTTCCTGTTTTTTTTTTCTCTTGTTCGAATTCAGCGCCAACCCCTACAATTTATTTTTCCTCCACATTTGGTCATTGTTCTTTTTACTACTATTTTTTTTTAATTTTGAATAATGTATTGAATTACAAATGTTTTTCAATTTCACCTTCTATATTTTTTTAGTCTTTTAAATTTGATCTCCATTCTTTTTTATTAGTATTTACTTTGTTTTGGACCATTATTTAGATTTGTTTTTTATATAATTTCATCATTCTTGGATTTTTTTCCTATAAAATTTGATCCTTATTCTTTTTATTGTTATCTTTTTAGCATTGACAAGTTTTTTAGATTAGTATTTTTTTTATGATTTTTATCATTGAAAATTAAATTGATTAGGAGTTAAGCTTTTTTATTGAACTCGGGTCCAAGATTTCATGGGTTGCAAGTTATAAATATTAAACCGGGTTTAGAAGAATTGTCCAGTTTTGCTTTGTTTTTTTTGTTTGTTTTTTTTTTAAGCTTATGTTTTCTTATTTTCTATCCCTTTTTTTTTAGAGTTTTTGCTTTGTTATTTTTTATTATTTGCCTTCTATGAGATTAGTCACAAGTTTATGACCAGAGTCACCAATTTCAAAACTTAATGAGGATTGACTTTTTTTATTCTTATTTTAAATTGATTCATTTCAGTTTCATCATATAATATTTTATTTATTAAAAATTGATCATCATTTTTTTTCTTTATATTGGGTTATCATGATCTTATATCCATGGTTGTGAATTTAGGAGATTAACTCGAGTTTACTCATATTTTTCACATTATTTTTTTTTCATTTTTATCTTTCAATATTAGGTTATTCGATAATTGAGTTTTATGATTTTATTTAGTTTGCTTTTAAAAACGATCACCCTAGTATCACAATCAGGTCAAAGATTTTGCATCTTGATCCATGTGGGTTTGGATAGATTTTTTTCAACCTTTTTCCTAATTATATTTTTTTTTTCTTGGTTTTCATCTTACAACACTTTATTTGCTAGAGATTGAGCTTCAAGTCTTTTCTTTTCATTTTATTTTCTATAGTGTTATCATATTCTCATTTGATTTATCAGGAATTGGTTTTTTGAATTTTGTTTTTGTTTTTCTTTTTATAAGGTTATTTTAATTTTTTTATTCATGGTTACAGAATTTACGAGTTAACCCGGTCTAACTAAAGTTTTTTTTATTGTTCTTTTTATTTTTTCAATTTTATCTGTCAACATTATGTTTTTTTTATACTTTGAATGGGCGCAAGTTGAGTTTTTTACCTTTTTTTGTTGTTATTTTTTTGTCAGTTTATTTATTGCTGTTATTTTTTATTTATATTATTTAAATTATTAATTGAACTAATATGCTTGGGTCTCAATTTTTTTACATTAAAAAATTGATCAGTATCGATGGAGCAACCAAAAATCTAGTTTTAACTAAGAGCATGTTTGTTTGCAGGAAAATGAATTCCTGGAATTCACTTTCCTTGTTTTTCCATGTTTGATAACCATTTGGAAAAGCAGTCAACGGAATCTCAATTCCGTCAAACTTAAAAAAGCAACACTCTGAAAGGAAAGTGTTTTCCTTCTATTAAAGAAAGGAAAACACTTTCCTTTTTTTTTTCTCTGTTCATTTGCCCAAATACTACAGTCTCTCTTTCTCTTTTATTTCATCAAAATCAATTGGAAGCTGAGGAACAAAAGCATTTTTCTGGAACAACGTATTTTCCTGGACCAATTATCAGGTAATTTTTTTTTCCTCTGTTTTTTCTTTATGTTTTTATCTTCTTCTTCTTCGTAGTAGATCTGTAAATATTATGGCATAATTTCTTATTCTTTTGGATAAATCTGCTGCCTGGGATAGATATGCTGCTTGGGATATTTTTCCCATAAAATTTTCAACACAGAACAGTTTTCCTCTTCATCAATTCTCGTCACATGCTACAGTTAAAACTAACCAAAAAATTAATCAATCAACCCACAAAAAACACTTTTTTTTCTTCATCAATCACAATCGGCAACATCATCTAACCTTAACAAAGGGGGGAATCCAAACAGAGACCGGTGGGGGGGGTTACTGTGACAGAGGCAAAACAGGGAGAAATCATTTTTTTGAACAGAGAGGGGACGCCATTTCTGTGAACAGCGAGAGGCCAAAACGGGGGGGAGATTTCTGTGAACTTTACTGTGAAGCAGCCTCTCCCTGTCCCCGGATCCAACCACCGTATCTTTAGCAACGAGCAAGTAGCCGGGGGAGAGATGGAGGACAAACCGACAGTGAGAGGGAACAGGGGAATGGGGGAATGAGAGACTGAGAGGGTGAAGGAACATGGGAAATGGGGAAAATGAGAGGGTGAGGGAAATGATAACAGGGGAATTGGGGGAACCAATTATAGACCCGAGAGGGAGAGGGGAATGGGGAGACCGAGAGAAGGGGAATGAGAGGAGAGGGGAATCACAACTGAACCGAGAGGAGGGGAATGAGAGGAGAGGGAAATCACAACTACACCGAGAGGGGAGGGGAATGGCAACAGTGCATTTGGGTTATGTTAATGGGGAATTATAAAACCGGTTAGGGAAATGGAAAATAGGGAATGAATTATTGAGAGGAGGGGAATAAGAGGAGAGGGGAATTACAATGCACCGAGAGGGGAGGGGAATGGCAACAGTGCATTTAGGTTATGTTAATGGGGAATTATAAAACCGGTTAGGGAAATGAGGAATAAATTATTACATTCGTTTTTCTTGCTCAGTGCACAGTTACTTTTACGAATTATAACATTAGTTTTTCGCATCTTAATCTGCACAAGAGGGGAAATGGGGAATGGATTATAGGGAAATGTTATGGAAATCGAGAGGGTCAAGAGAATGGGAGAATGGGATGAGAATTATAACAGAACCCTTTAATAAACATAAATTTGTGTTTTATTTTTCTTTGATTAATTTATGATTAATGTTTGATTATATTTGTTATATATGGATAAATTTGTGGAACTATACCGTTGTGAACTTATGAAATGAATAATTTTCATAACGGTTTTATTATCGAGAAATTGAGTGTTATGGTCTTAAATAATATATTTTAAGACCTTGTTTGTTTAGGGAATTAGATATCATTGCCATAACTATTATACATTGTCAGCTTCTTTTAGCATAATTTATTGTATTAATTGTGTAAGTATTTTATATGTTTTTTTTAATATTTATTTCCCTAAATTTTTAGGTTTCGTTATCAGAAAACTTCACTTTCATGTTATGGATAGTAAGATAATTCATGCAGCATGTATGGGAGCAGCTGTAACTGTGATAGCTACAGGGGTAGCTATTATTGAACAAGAAACAAATAGAATTAATATACCAAGAGAACCACGTATAAATGCAATTGCTCAACGAGAATTCTATATTTACAGCATTTTGAATCGAGGTGATAGACATTGTGTTAAATAAATTCGTATGAAACCTGTTGTCTTCTATAGATTGTGTGATGTTCTCACAAGTCATGACCTATTACGATCAACTCAAAATGTGTCGATTAGGGAGCAAGTAATTGTGTTCTTACAAATTGTAGGACAAAACCAAAGATTTCGTTTTATTAGTGGTATATACTATAGGTCTGTTAAAACTATCCATCTTTACTTTAGAATTGTTTTAAAAGCAATTCTTAAGTTATACAAACACCTTATTAAAGATCCAGAGGATACAGTTCCAGCGAAGATAATGAACAATCGAAGATTCTATCCTTATTTTAAGGTATGAGAATAATACCAATATTTATATACATTAATTAATTACATCTAGAAGAAAAGGTTATAAATAATTTTTTCATGTCTATATAGGATTGTGTGGGAGCAATTGATGGTACCCATGTTCCTGCAAATGTTCTTGTTGAGATTCAAGGAAAGTTTCGAGGTCGAAAATAATGAACAACACAAAATGTTTTAGCAGCTATAACTTTTGATTTGAAGTTTATATATGTTTTAGCTGGCTGGGAAGGAAGTGCACATGATTCACGGGTTTTAGGTGATGCATTATCAAGACCTAGTGGTCTAAACATTCCAAAAGGTATATAATAAAATATTGTATTATATGCAATTAACATATAAAATGTCTTATTACATAAAGATAGTAATAGGTTTTATTTTTTGTAATTTGTAGGGAAATATTTTCTTGGTGATACTGGTTACGGTATTCGAAAAGGAATCATTTCTTCTTTTCATGGAGTTCGATATCACTTGAATGAGTTTACAGAACGTGCACCAGAAAATGAAAAGGAGCTATTTAATCTTCGACACTCTTCATTGAGAAACGCTATTGAGCGAGGGTTTGGTATTTTGAAGAGTCGTTTTAGATCAATTGATGGAAAATCTTTTTGGTCTTATGAAACACAAGTAGATATTGTGCTTGCATGTTGTATTATTCATAATCACATAATGGGGGTTGATCCTTATGACTTTCTTATGGAAGAAATATGTTCAGATAGTGAACCAATTAGACGAATAATCAACTTAATTCAACGGGAGGAAAGAGAAGAGAATAGGAAGTGGATAACAAAAAGAGAAATGATTGCATCAACCATGTGGAATGACTATAACACTCAAAGAAACTAGTAATTGAGTGTTAATTATATGTGTTTGTTTTTATTATGTATTGCTTGAGTTTGTATTATCTTTGTTATGTATTTGGAGTAGATGTTGATTTTATTATAATTTCTCTTTTAATTATTAATTGTAGTTTTTATATGAAATTTATTAAATCTAAATATTTCATGATTATATTTTGTATAAATTTATAATTTCTTTTTTTGTAGAAATAAGTTCCACGCAGAATGAAAAATTAAAGGGCAAGCATTTCACATGGTCTAAGCCTATGTCTCACATGTTGCTTGAAATATTAGCTGAGAAGGCACTTAAAGGAAGCAAACCTTCTTCTACATTCAAAGCAGAATCTTTTGTTAAGGTTGCTACAGAAATAAGTCAAAAGTTCAACGTCCAATGCGAGCCTAAGTATGTGGACAATCATCTCAAGACTGTGAAAAAAGAATGGGGAATAATAACCAAACTTAAAAATAAAAGTGGCTTTGGCTGGGATGATTGTTTGAAGATGATTACAGTTTTGAAAGATGTATATGATGAAGAAGTGAAGGTATGATAAATATTATACTCTTTGTAATTTTTTTGTTTACTTTTGTTTCTAAAATGTTATACAATGAACTAAAAAATTACATATTATAAACTTTATGAACAGGCACATCCCAATCATGACAAGTTTCTTAACAAAAAACTTGATATGTACGATGCAATGGCAATTGTTGTTGGAAAAGACATGGCAACCGGAAATTATGCTAAATCATATGCTGATGTCAACTTGGAAGAGAACACTGAAGAGCAGTCATTTTCAATTGAAAATGAAGGTGAATATGATGAAACTTATAAGGGAAAAGATACATCTTCCTCTAGTACACAGAAGAGGCAACATAGGAAGAGAAATCGCATGTATGAAGATGATGGTATTGAAAAGTTGTCTAAACAGATTGGAGATGTAGCATTTACAATTCAAAGCCTCAGCAAAAATCAACTTGATGTTAATGCGTTATATACAGAAGTGATGAAAGTTGAAGGCTTTGATGAGATCACTCTTGGGGATGCATTTGATTATTTGGTCCAAAATAAAAAGTTGGCAAAAGCATTTATGGCAAAAAATGCTAATTTGAGGAAAATTTGGGTTTAGAATTTTGTAAACCATCACTATTACAGGCCTGCTTGTTAAGATGGTTTGACTATATTCAAAATTTGGATTTAGACTATGTTTGTTATTTGACGAGTATGTTTACTCTTTTAATTCGGTCTAACATGTTTATGTTTGTAATTTGAACTAATATATATGTGTATGACATTGAAACTTAATATTTATGCATGACTATGTTTGATGTTAGATATTTATATTTATTTCTTGATGTTTATTTAATATATATTAAAGGGATATTAAAGGGATAATTGTCTTTACCCGTAAAAAAAAAATATTTATCCAAAAAACCATAATAAAAAAAAGTTATATTTTCTCTATAATATGATGACATATATAGTTATATTTTATAAAATAAGTTATGTATGAATCTAGGATATAATAAAAAAAAATTCATCATTATACTTTTTAGATTTCATTTTTTTATTGTAAATGATTTAATATTTAATATTAAATATTATATATATATATTAGATAAACTTGAAAAAAAAATTAATTAATTAATAAATTATTTTTCAGTTCGTTTTCCATAACACAACCAAATACTGGAAAGTGTTTTCCAGTTCATTTTTCATAACACTACCAAACATCGGAAAATACTTTCCCGGAATTCACTTTCCAAAAATTCACTTTTCCCGGAATTCACTTTCTAGGAATTCACTTTCCTGCAAACAAACGGAGCCTAAATAAATATATTTTTTCTATATAACTTAAATCATTGAAATTCTTTAGAATTTTTATTTAATAGTTTAAAAATAGATTTTGAAAAGCAGGATAAAAAATAATATTTAATAATTACTACAAGTAACAAATTTATTTTAACTGAGAAGGTAATTGAAATTGCACGGCAGAATTTTAATTGAATTAGTTGGGTACATTTCATAAGCGGATTTGTTTAAAATGGGACCCATTTGGTTAGAGTATTGGCATACTAATGTCCACTTATATGAATGGTTAGCGCAAGTTTGCAAACCACAAGGCAAAAGACTAAAATAAGCCAAAAGCTAAAAACGAGGCCATAAGCTAAAAAGGAGTGCTTTAGAATTACGATACCGATTTTTTAAAAAAATATTTTTATTTATAAATATATTAAAAAATATTTTTTAAAAAATAAATTATTTTTAATATTAACCTATTAAAACAATTTAAAAATAAAAAATAACAAAAACATTTAAAATTTTAAAAAATATAATTTTCATCGCATTACCGAACATGCGAAAATAATTACCTGCAAGGCTCAGCAACTCTTGGATCCAAATCCCCGAGAGTCTCAATTTGGATCTTTAAACCGGACTCATAAGACGATATGGATCGGTCCACCCGGCCTAGCATAGAAAACGTGTCACCGAGCTGCATGAACCCGGAAAACTTCGCCATCGCATGATCCGACCCGCTTTTATGATCCAAAACCTCGATAGACCGTTCTAAAACCGGAATTGCGTTCTCCAATCGGCCCAGGCTGCAATAGATTGCAGCTTCCACTTGCAAGCTCATAGCCAGGTCCAGACCCGGACCAGAGGATATCTCAAACGATATTGACGCCCGGGTCGCATAATCTAAGGCCTTATTCTGGTTATCACCGGAAGCCATGGTGTCTATGGCAAGCTTTAATAAAAAGGGGCCCAGATCCGGGTTATGAAGAGACGACTCATCGATGCGTAGCTCTTGCAGTGTCTTTTTGGAAGGTTTGATTTTTGGTTTGGAGAAGGAGGGTGATGGGGTTCGCTTTAGAAGCGGAGATGGGGTTTTATTTCCGTTTTCATGGATGTGATTGTCGTTCTGAGGGAAGGAATTGTGCAATGGGGTGGCATTGGGCGTGGTTTTTGCAGAGACTAGGCCCAACATAGTTACAATATAACAATACAGTTTAGTTCTACGGTTCAATGGAGAGCTGAAAGTGGCTCCGTTTTGATTCACAGCAAAATTAATGGGTTTTTCTTTTCTGACACAAAGGGCTTGATTATTAACGGTGGCGGTGGTGGTGGTTGATGGTGGCTTGGAAGATACTTCTTATGATGAAGCAGTTCAGGTGTTTTCTTTTGACAACAAGCTTTACAACGAAAAAAGGGAGAAACAGAGACCCAAAAACCATCTACACTACCACTGTCGAGTTTTACTGTACTGTTCTCTTGCTTATTTCCCTTCCTTTCTTTTTACGTTCTGCAAGAACAGGATGCTTTGCTTCATTCTTCAGCGATCCCTGCTTCAGGGTAGTACCGTAATCAGAGGCTGTGTCTGCTTGTTAGTAAAAAGTAAAGTAATTTTAATATTAATTTTGTATGGAATAGTAAATAAGAGAGATTTTGTTTTTGTTGTATATTTATAAATTAAATTTTATTTAAAATTCAATTCTTAATACTTAAAAAATTTTAAATATGAAATTTCTTTAAAATAATATTTTAAAATATAGTTCTGATTACTTTTTAATTATTTTTTTAAAAAATATTAAAATAATATATATATATATATTTATTTATTTATTAAAATTTATAAATATAAAAAAAATTAATAAAAAAAATGAATTTTCACTTATCTTTATTTGAACTGTACTTTCAAACAGGGATAAATTCAATTCAATTTAAAAGATTTCGGAGTTGCTCAAACTTTTTGTTTGCCCCCTTGCTTTGTTAAACCGATAAACCCTTCTCCCCAGTTGCGTTTCTTCATTTGATTCTAGCTTGCGTATCTATCCACGGGTGATTTTAGAGGTCATTTTAATTTTAAAAGAAATTATCAGATTACAGGTTCTTACTATGCAAAAGATTGTTTATTTTCTTATAAAACACTATTTCTATTTTTTGATATTTTTTTTTATTAATATAGGTATTCGAAATAGTTTATACATATCTCGACTAATTTTATAGACTATGAAGTTAACGATTATATAACCTTTCAGTGATTCTAAGATTTATGAGGCTCGAACTGATGACCTTTAGAAAAGCAAATATAAGACCTGATCAATTGAATTATACTCTTCAGGATTCTATTTGTAGCGTTGTTCATTCTACAAGTCTTCGTCCCCGGTCCATCTATTTTTTATTTTGATTTGGTTCAGTTATATAACTTTGATTTCTTACAATTTGATCCTTAAAAGTTTTTTTATTTTTATTCTTGATTTTTTCATTCTCTTTGGATAGCCTTTTATCATGTTTTATGGTGTTTCTGATTGTTTTGTTATTGAATGTTATGTTGATTTTACATAGGAAAATTTTGAATTATTAGAAAAAAAAAAAGATTAAAAGAACAAGGACTGAGATTGATATTTGGCAAAAAAAACCTTTTTCCAATATTTATTGTTACAAGACATGTGAATCTACATTTTACCCCTTAATTTTAATTTTTTTTAAGTTCAATCCCTTATGATTTTGTAATGTTTATTTAGGCCGCAAAATACATTTGTTTTACATTTCAATCTCTAAAACTTTAAAGATTAGAAAGAAAGCCATTAAAGTTTTTTAAGAGAGAGAAAGCTTTTAAATGGTAGGATTCTGGCTACTAATAACTTTAATTTTAGTATTTATAGATGTGTCTTCAAGAATAGAGCTTAATAAATATAATTTTCATCTTCACTGATACAAAAAAAAAATAGTTAAAGTTTAAAAAAAAATTTATTTGATTTGATTTTGTATTTTTTAGTCTATTAGAATATATTTTGTTGTCAGAGACATGGTTATATTGGTTCATGAGGTGTGTTTTTTTTAATGTTTTTACGTGAAAAATTGGTAGAAATATGGGTTTTGAACCTCAATTTTTCAGTCGCTACAGCCACCTTTGGTGATTTAAAAAAGAAGGATGATGATCGGTGAGTTATTTGTCTAGGCGGTGACATGTCATCCAACAAATTTGAAAAGAAAAAATAACAATTGAAGGGTATGAAGTGTTGTCCATCCCTTAAGAAAAAAATCGGGCACATCTGGGTTTTCAGGCTGAGCTAAGCAAGCATGTCCAACCCATGCACGCAAACCCTTCAAGTTTTTTTCTCTTTTAGTATTTTTTTTATCTAATTATTTAAAACATATTTAAATCATTATCTAATTACACCATTATTTAAAAATAATATCAGCATCTTCCATAATAATATTAGCAATTCATTTTTTAATATATATATATATTTTAAATCATTATCTAATTACACCATTATTTAAAAATAATATCAGCATCTTCCATAATAATATTAGCAATTCATTTTTTAATATATATATATATATATATATATATATATGAACATTTTCTAAATGCCTATGAGAATTTTATTTTAAAAGTTTTTATTAAAAATAATTTACAAAGTTTTCTCAATATAGTTTTGTTTTATTTTTTAATACATTCACATTAAAATTATCAATTCATTATTCATTAATTTATTTTATTAAAACTTGCATTTAAATTTATGATAAGTTTTTGTTTTAAAAAATAGAAGTTGTAATCAAAAAATGTTTTGTAAAAGAAAAGCATCACTAAAGGTAACAGGTTTTTATTAAAGGGATATTTCTTTTAGACTTATTTAAAATCATTTATTTTTTTAATTAATTTTAATTTCTTGTAGTATTTATGCAATACACAACATAACATAGCTAAAGAAATAATTTAAAAAAAAAAACACACACACACACACACTAGTTAAAAACAGAAAGTTCATACTAACATTTAATTTTTTCTTAAAAAATTAAATTATTACATTTATGATAAAAAATTATTATTGTATAGATAAATAAAAGAAAAAAAAATTGAAGAGCACCCATATCACAAAATTTAATATCTCATATGCATTTATATTTGAACTTTCTACTTTAGCTTTAAGCTAGCATTAAAATTATTTTTTTATGGTTTATTAGTTTATTTAATTTTCATTGTATTGTTTTATTAAATGTGATTGTCAAATTTTAAATTTTCAATAAATTTTTTTTGTAATACAAGAAAAAAAATTCACAATACCACCTCTGTTTCATTAAAACATTATGAGCTACTACCCATAACATAACACAAATAATTTATTAGTTGCCAAAAAAACTAAAACTCCTCGTGATTTTAGTGTTCATCCCTTTTCTATTCACATAGACAAAGATAATGTGAATTAAAGAGGTATAATGACGAGATTGTCTTTATTAAAGAAACTTATTAAGCATGCACTTGGGGCTTCTCCTTCCTTTTATTTTATTTGAAACAGTGTAAATATGTGTTGAAGCAGGGTGATGGCCGAAGCGTGCTGGGCACGCGCCAATAGGTGGGTGCCGCTTCCATTATTCGAGTGGTACTTACGGCTTCAGAACATAACCAATAGCCATCTTACAAGGCGTCTTTTGATGCACCTCGCCAACCCAAGAATACTAGCAAGGCGCATGTGACGAGAAGGCCCATGGAAGAGCTCTGAGAGGGGGTTTTTCCCTGCCTCTTTTACCCTTTTTCCTCCTTGAAAATCATGTTTTCCATTGCAAAATATCACGGGTTAGGCATGATTCCAATTGAAAAAAAATGGGTCAAGCATTAGATCTAACATGATTGCGAGATCTAGAGCTCTTGGGTTTGGCATGATCGTTAGACCCAAGTCTCTTAGATCTTGCATGACCATAAGATCTAAAAGCCAATAAAAAGTAAATTAATTAATTAATTAAAATTTTTATTTAGGATACTTCAAGGATAATTTAAATATTTTTTTTAAAAAAATTAATTAGGATTTATTTTTAGTATATTTTAAGGATATTTTAATTTGTTTTTTTATATAAAAAATAGAAAAAACTTATAAAACCATTATTTAGGATACTTCAAAGGTATTTTAAATGTTTTTTTTAACAAAAAAAATTAATTAGTATTTTTATTTATGATACTTCAAGGATAATTTAAATATTGTTTTATAAAAAATAAAAAGCAAGTAATTAGAATTTCTGTTTAGAATACCTCAAGGATAGTTTAAATATTTTTTTTAGAAAAATAAAAAATATTTTTTAAAAAAAAAAACTTAATTAGCATTTTTGTTTAGAATACTTCAAGAGTAGTTTAAATATATTTTATTTAAATAAAAACATTAATTTGGATACTTCAAGGATAATTTTCATGTTTTTTTTATATAAACAATTATAAAAAACTTAATTAACATTTTTGTTTATGATACTTGTAGTTTAATTTTTTTGTTTTCATAAAAAAAATTTAAAAAATAATAATTAAGATTTTTTTTAAGATACTTTAAGGATAGTTTTAATTTTTTTATAGAAAAAATAAAAACAATTAGAAAAAAAAAATAATTAACATTTCTGTTTATAGTACTTCAAGTGTAATTTAAATACTTTTTTAATAAAAAAATTAAAAAACTTAATTAGGATTTCTAAGAATACCTAAAAAATAGTTTAAATATTTTTGTTTTAGAAATAATAATAAAAATTTATAAAAGAAATTAATTAGCATTTCTGTTTAGGATACTTCAAATGTAGTTTACATATTTTTTTATAAAAAATAAAAATATTATAAAAATATTAATTAGTATTTCTATTTATGATATTTCAAAAGTAGTTTAAATATTTATTTTTATAAAAAATTAAAAAAATTTATTAGGACTAATTTTTATATTTCATGGTAAAGGGTATTTTTAAGTAAGCTTCTGTTGTAACCCATTTTTGGATCCCCATAAAAAAATAATAAATACAAAAAAAAAAAACAGAGAAAGCTCAAAACGGTGCCGTTTTGAAACGGCACCATCGTCTTCTTCCCCTGGACATGCAGAGAACAGGGGAGAAGAATCTTTTTTTTTTCTTCTCTTTTCGCCTACTTTCTTTCCCGGCTTTGGCGCAATAAAACGTCCACAATTCACCCACTTGCCTGGCGTTGTTATCCGTTGAAGGTAGTGGAGGGGGCGGCCAACAGTAGCCGCCCCAACACGTTCTCCCTCCCCTGTTTTCCTATAATTACAGGGGAGGGCTACTGAAAAGAAAAAAAAAAAGGACCCGAGAGAGACGGGAGAAGGAAGAAGAGGAGAGAAAAAGAGCAGAGGAGAAGAGAAGAGAGAGAAGGGAATAGAAGAAAAAAACAAAAGAAGAAGAAGAAGCAGCAGCAGAGAAGAAAACGAAAAACAGAGGAGAGAGAGAAGGAAAACGCAGAGCCACCGTCGGCCACCCCACTGTCAGCGCCGCTTCCTGTCGCCACCAGCAGCTCCGCCATCGACGACAGCCACCACAGGTCAGCCCTCTGCACTGTGCACGTTTTGCAAGCCATGAATTAATTACCTGGTTACTGTGCATGTGCACAGTAACTTGGCAAATTAATTCACCGGTTATTGTGCACAGTAACTCTAAGGCAATTTATTATTTTTTTGATGAAAAAAAAAAACCATTCTTTTCTTCTTACTAGAACATGGATAGTCTCTATAACATAACACAAACATACATAACATCACAAAAGCTCTTATATCTCTAACCTTAGCTAATTTATATATCAAAGGATCCCCAAACTTCTTAAAGGATTTGCTTTGCTGGTATTTCAGTTGTTTAAGTTCACCCTATTACTCCTTTAACTTATAATAATCTTTGAAAAACCATAATTTTTAAGTTTTCAGCAATAATTATATACATACTCTCCTAAACATCAATAAGTAATTCTTAGGATTTATGGTTTGCTATTTGTTATTTTATGAAGAAAAAATTAATTTATTTTTTAGACTTTTCTTGATAATTAAAATTCATATTAGTTCTGGTGCTTAAGTTACATTGCGGGCCGGATCAAGTCAATTAAAGCTTTTAAAAAACATGTGGAAGCTATTTTTATTGGTGATGGAAAATCACTAATGCATATTCAAATCTGGATTATTGTATTCAATAAAATAAATCAATTATTATATGTGTTAATAAATAATAAAAAAAGAATCATTAATAATAAAGAAAGACTAAAATAAAAATCTTGCAACACGTCATGCTATTTAACATATTTACTTAATATTGTGTTAATATTTTTTTTCAAGAAAGGAAAATAAAAGCTGAGCATAAAAAATAATATGTTAGCACAATTCATGTGCTTTTTATTTATCTGGCTTTGCACCATGTTGTGGTCCTTTACATGGTAAAGGTTCCAACTCCACCTGTGTTAGAGTTATCTTGGTGTGGCTCGTTGGACAAAGATAAACAAAAAATATTTTGGTCAACCCGTTTAAGACGTAATATATTAATAATATTCTAAATGATATGGGGAATTATTGATTCCCCACACTAACTAATATGGTTGTAAATTACTATTGTAATTTATAGTGTATTTTTTTATATATATATTTTTTTCCCAACTTTTCTTTTTTTTTTTCTTCCAAAATCACTTTTTTTTTGTCAACTTTCCTTTGTTTTATTTTTTTTCATTTATTTTTTTCTAAAATTATTTTTGTTGATTTTATTTTTTAAATATTGAGTTGGTTAAAAATTTCGCTTTGTAATTTTTTTCTTTAAAATACTATAGATTTCTGCGGTGTTTTCTCACATAGTTTTTCTATTTTATTTTTTTATTTTTTAAAATTATATTTGTCAATTTTGTATTTTTTTAATATTTTAGTTTTGTAATTTTTTCTTTAAAACATTGTTGATTGCTACAGTGTTTCTCCGCATGGTTTTTTTTATGATTTTCTCCGAAGTTATCTTTTTTTATTTTATTTTTTTAGTATTGAGCCGGTTAAAAATTACAGTTACAATATCTGACGAAAGAATGTAACTTTCCTCGCAAATTACTGTGGATTGCTACAATGTTTTTTTTTCACATGGTTTTTTTCTGTTTTGTTATGTTTTTTTTTTTCTAAAATTTACTTTGTCAATTTTATTTTTTAAATATTAAGCTGATTAAAAATTGCAATTACAAGTAAATGCAAGTTTTTCCTCATAAAACACTATGGATTGATACAATTTTTCCTCACATGGTTTTTTTCCAGTTTCTTTTGTGTTTTTATTTTTTATAATTTTTTTTTTCAAAATTATCTTTGTCAATTGTATTTTTTATATATTGAGTTGGTTAGAATTTAACTTTATAATAAAACTTAATTATGTGGGGAAAGCACTGTAGCTTTCCTCACAAAACATTATGGATTGCTACAGTGTCTCTCTACATGATTTTTTTTTCTTATAATTTTTTCAAAATTATCTATCAATTTTTTTTTTAATATTGAGTTGTTTGAGAATTACAATTACAAGTCATTACAAATAAAGCTAAATCATGTAGGGAAGTACTATAGCTTTCATCACAAATCACTGTGAATTGCTATAGTGTTTCCAACATGATTTTTTTTCCTTTTTTTGTGTTTTTTTGGTCTAAAATTGTCTTTGTTGATTTTTTTTTAATATTGAGCTGATTAAGAATTTAACTTTGTAATTTTTTTCTTTAAAACATTGTGAATTGTTGTAGTGTTTTCCCATATAATTTGTTTTATGATTTTTTTCAAAATTATCTTTGTTGATCTTTTTTAATATTGAGCTGGTTAAGAATTATAACTACAATAAA
This sequence comes from Populus tomentosa, assembly GCA_018804465.1. NCBI lineage: Eukaryota > Viridiplantae > Streptophyta > Magnoliopsida > Malpighiales > Salicaceae > Populus > Populus tomentosa. Next base: position 12,806,199 of record CM031971.1, read on the forward strand.
GCTAAATCATATGGGAAAAGCGTTGTAGTTTTTATCATAAAACACTATAAATTGCTATAATATTTCTCTAAATAGTTTTTTATTTTATTTTATTGGGAAAAACATTGTAGTTTTCCTCATAAAACATTGTCAATTGTTACAATGTTTTTCCTCATGGGTTTTTTTTCCTTCCAAAGTTATCGTTTTTTTTTTTTAATATTAAGTTGGTAGAGAATTTAGTTTTGTAATTTTTTTTGCTTTTTATTAACAAAAAGCTAAATCATGTGACGAAAGCATTGTATCTTTCATCACAAAATACTGTGGATTGGTACAAATTATTTTGTTTAGTCTCTAAGTTTTTTATCACCAACACAATTTTTTTTTCCATCATGAAATATTTAATCCATCATACCTTTAGTTCTATTACTTATCTAGCACTGATTTATAATTGTAATACTATCAAGTATATTTATTTTGTAAGCTCACAGCAGCGCGCGAGCATGTGATCTCGTGGGTCTTAAAAAAACTCGTTGGATAGTGCTAGAATCATTACTACAAGTTCTCTCTCTCAAGATGGCGTATGATGTCAGTGAGTTGATGGCATGGCTCAGATTATCCTTTTTTCTTTTCTTCTTATTTCCTCCCTTTTCTCTTTCTCTCTTGATTTGCACGTGATATTTGAAAAAAAAACCTATTGTTCTCGTCCACAATTGTATGTGAAAGGTATACATTGATTCATTTATAATAATTAGTAGTCCATAATAGTATGTGAAAGGATGTGCAATGATTTTTCAATAGCAATTAGTTTTTTCTACAAGATTGATGGCACGTGCGAAGCTAGGAGCCAGGCCAAACTTTGTTTCAACCCTAAAAAAAGGTTCAAAAGATGATTAGTTTTAAAAGAAATAAGAAAAATTTGATAATTAGATTAAACCTTGATTAATTTATAATATGATAAAAAAAAGGCAATAACAACAACAAATATTTTAAAAAAAAAATATTGCCTCGAACAAAGTTGGATTAACATGTGAAACTCGTAACCTGACATATGAAATTGAGATAACTTTACAAAAAGATGGTACTAGCAAAAAAATAATTGTTAAAAAAAGTATAAGCTAACCTGGTCCAATCTTTTCAAACTCGTGGCCTAAAAGGTTAACTAATCTCTATCAATAAAACACAAAGGGATAAAACTAAAAACAATTCTAAAAAAAAGAACTAAAAATAAAAAAATAGCAATAAAAAAAAGGACCAAGTTTGACATAAAATAAAATGGACTAAAATATTGAGGGATGCAATTGAAAAAAAAATTCAATTAAGAGAATGATATAAAATATTGAAGGATACAATTGAAAAAAAACTATCCAATTAAGAGAATGATGTAAAACATTGAGGGATGCAATTGAAAAGATAATTCAATTAAGGTAATAATTAAAAAAATCAAAATTAAAAGAATGGAGACCAAATATGAAAAACCAAAGAAAAATTAAATGGAAATAAAATCAAAATTTGATGGATAATCTAAAATGAAACAAATAGAAACAAAAATAATAAGGACCAACAAATCTAAAAGAAAAATAAACCAAAGGGCCGCTTTAAAAATTTATAGGGGTTGGCTCTAAAACCGAGAAAGAAAGAAAAAAAAGACTATTGATGTGAAACATGAAATATCTTTGTCGCATGTGCTATCTAGGAAAGGAGGCAATGTCGTGAAGATTTTACTCTGTTATGAAAGCTAGAGTTTGGTCATTGAATAATGCCGTATATGTTATCCAAAAACCATGGGAGAACTCATGCGTACCTGCAACAACTCCATATATATCCTTTTCTTTCCGGATCAAACAATATTTTATTTATGTAAAAATACTAAACTAACTATGGCCATACTTGATACCTACAAAAACACTAAAGTAATAGGATAAAAATACTCCTTAACCCAAGGCAAATACAATTGTCATTCAAGAGCCTTATGGTAATTTTATTGTGAAAATAAAATAAAGAATTCAAAACTAACCCTGCTGTCAGTACATTTTTCCCCTCTCCATTGGTGTATTAATTATTTTACTATTCAATAAACAATAAAAATGCTATTATACCCCCAATTCAAAAGCTATTTGTGGTGTTTTAACTTTGACAAAATAGTTTTTTTACTATTTCAATTCACAGGGAATTTATAACTACAAAAACAGCCACCCGTTGAATTTATTGCTACAGTAAAAATTTGACAGGAAAGCAGCCACCCTTTTAATCTCTTTTAATTTAATAATATTTTTGGTAAGCTTCACATATTAGAAGAATAAACGCGAAAGTGAAATTAGTGGTTCTTTCAGTCCAATTCGTAAGGTATAAACCGTAGGGAAATTCGAAGCCATAGCCCTACTGACTGAAGCTCACCAATATCAACATGCACTCCACATCTCCCGCCTTCAAATCAAAACATTATTATTCCTAAAATACCCCTACTGAAATATTTTAATACCTAACCAATCCTCCTCTATATCTACCGCTCAATCCATGCAAAATCTTCAATGGCATGGTTGTAAAATATACAAAAAAAGGCCTTGGAATAGTCCCTTTGAAGAAGACCATTCCTCTTCTTGAATTCTCTATCTAACCGCCAAAAACAAAACAATACAAGCCTTCCCGTTCACCTGAGATCACAACTCTCACATGCCATCCAAAAACTCTCTCTAATCTCTATGTACTCACCCTGCCCTCCCTCTCTCCTCCCGGTTGCGTAATCGACTTTTCCACATTTCCTCTCTCTAGACCGTTACATTTCCTCTCTCTCTAGCTAGCAATCACCAAAGCACTGTGAAGGAAGGCAATCTCTCTGTTCTCTTTCTTGTGCTTTCTCTCTCTATACAACAAATTAATTCTATCTGATTTCTTGTGATCCTTTAATTACATTTTTAATAGAATGTCCACCACATTGAGAGATCTTCTGGTCGCCGAGAGGGAAAACGAGGCTTCTCAGCCTCCATTTCCAGGTCCGTCAACCCGTTATTCCGTTTCCGGAGATATTTCTGATGAAGAAGATTCGACAAATACTTCGCCGCTTTTCTCGTCTGATGAAGAACAGTCACCAGAAAACTTGAAGAAAGTCACTGCGCCTGCAGCTTCTTTACTGGATCTTAAACTGAACGAGAATCTTGACAAAGAAGAATTGAAGAAATCATCGGAGTTTATAACTCTTGAACCTGCAACGATTGTTGATAAATCTTTTCAAGAAAGCGAACCTTCGTATTCTTCAGTGAAGGAAGTTCTTATAACGGCGGAGAAATCTTCATTCTCTAGTGATCTAAAATGTAAACAATTAAGCGAGGTTTCTTCAGATTTAGAAATCGAGCCTGTAACTCTAACTGATTTGACTAAGGAGCCTTCAGCTTCTTTGGAAAAAGTAATTGCTAAGTCAGTTGAGAAATGCGAAGAGAAAGGAGAGGCAACTGTGTCAGAGGAATCGACGGTAATTACTTCGCGTGAGGTTGTGGGAGGTCGGATTCCGGAGAAGGATGAAGCGACGGTGACGGTGCAGAGCAATGTGTGTGTATCTGATAATGCCAAGTCAATGGCGTTAAAACAGTGTCCTAGTGTGGGTGTGAAGCTGGACGTCTTGGATTTGAACATATCTCAAAGATTGAACGGTGGAGGGCTTCTGATGAGTCCAGAAAGTTGCACGATGGTGGATGAAGCGTGGGAGAGGCTCAACAAATCTTATGTGTACTTCAAAGGACAGCCTGTTGGGACTCTAGCTGCTATGGATACTAGTGCTGATGCGTTGAATTACAACCAGGTATCTGATTCAATTTCTTGTGATTTTGAAGTACTGGCATGGTGTTTTATTTGTATTTCTGTATCCATTTCAGATTGTTTCTGTTATTTGAGAAAAGATTGAATGAAATGCTTTTTCTATTTTCAGAGTACTTCATTTTACAGTGGGTGATTTTAAAGCATTGGTTCTTATGAATTCAATTTCTTGATTCCATTTTCTATATATAATTTTGTGATGCAAATTGCTTGTTGCGTGAACACTATTCTATTTGGTTCTCTCCTGAATTCTTTAGGCAATTGCACGGTGTGATCTTCACTTCAGCTATGTGTGTGGCTAAGGTAATATTTGCTCATTTGGTTGGCATGTTGCTATTTTGTATGGAGAAAATAATTCAAGATTTTCTTCATCTCAGAGTTTTAATCCCTAGCTCTATGGCTGTACTTGTGCACTTTGACATTTCTTAAATTTAATATGAACGGCGTACTAGGTATCAGGGGGTTAGCTTGCAAATAAGATGAACTCTGATGTTCAATGCAGTCCTTTTGCAAATGTAAGAATGTAATGACTTGGTTACGTTGCTCTTGACTGCAATTGGAATTTCTCTGTCAGAATATTGGTCTAACTATGTGGAATTAGTCTTTAATTTTATGAGATTCCTCCATAGATTTTTATATTTAGTTATAGAAATTGACAAAACATTTTGCAAAAATCATCTTTGGTGGGTTAGCGTGTCTCTCATAATGATCTAGGTGCCATGGTTCCCCATTATACTTGTATTCTCCTGTTGCTGATCTAAGGATGTCTTAGTATTTCAGAAATGTTAAATGAAAGGGTGTTTTAACTTGTGACTTACTTAGCAGCAGAATCTGATCTGAAATTTCCAGAAAGACTTGTGCTAGTTTGGCTTCTGCTTCTTTCGAATACTTTGCAGAGTTATTGAAGTTCCAGAAGGATAGAAAGTTCGATCTGTGTATTGTGTATTAAATGTTTCAATTGGATTCCCTGAAGACTCCTCAGGTTCAAATCCATCTTTCATGCTGTCTAGATAGATGGCCCTTTGATCATAGTGCACATGACTTGGATAACAGCAAGTTGTTGATATTGCAGCAATCCAAATACGTTTGAAATTACTTCTCATCTGATCACATATTTGATGAGCCACCCACTCTGCACTTTTGAAAGCTGCTTTCATTTTCTTCGATATGGAACTCGGTGCTTGCAATGTGCCTTGTTCAGCTTTCTAATCTAATAGGAACTTTCATATTATGATTTTGGATTGTTTCAGATCATAGTGCAAATGCTTTCATGGTTATATTATGTAACTTCCCAGACTGCCCCCAGCTGCTTCTTTCTTTTCAGTGACTTTTAGTCTTATTCCCCCCCGCTTTTACTTGCAGGTTTTTGTGAGAGATTTTGTTCCTACCGGCTTAGCATGCCTAATGAAGGAGCCTCCAGAACCTGAGATCGTGAGGAATTTTCTGTTGAAGACCCTCCACCTCCAGGGTTTAGAAAAAAGGGTTGATAACTTCACTCTTGGAGAAGGTGTCTTGCCTGCAAGTTTTAAGGTCCTCTATGACTCTGATCAGGAAAAAGAAACCTTGCTTGTGGATTTTGGTGCCAGTGCAATCGGAAGAGTGGCACCTGTTGATTCAGGTTTCTGGTGGATAATTCTTCTTAGGTCCTATATCAAACGCACTCGTGATTATGCACTATTAGATCGCCCGGAGGTGCAGAATGGAATGAAGCTGATACTTAAACTTTGCCTTTCGGATGGATTCGACACTTTCCCAACTCTTCTATGTGCAGATGGGTGTAGCATGATTGACCGGAGGATGGTGAGTTTTCTCTTCATCATTATCCACAATCTTGATAGAATATGGGAAACTATACATACCAATCCAACTTGAAAATTCTGAACCGGACTTTAGAGTACTGGTCTGTTCATTGAGTCATTCACTTTAAACCCAAAGTAAATTTAGGTTTCCCCTTGTATTCTATAACTTCTTCCTCTCAGTGAAATCAAATGCAGAGAGCTTATCAATTGAATTTAAAATAACAGCCCATTCAGTTCATTTTCTTTTTTATTTTATTGGAAAGCACGACTATGATTTTAATGGTTTTTCTGATTGGCAACTAGCATCAGTGAAGAGATTCGGAATGGAGACTATTAAAGTTGGTATACGTGTGCATTCTAATCTTGGTTGACAGATTGTCTGGAAAATTAACTAGTAATTTCTTTATGGAATGGAATTTGCAGTTTAACTTCTATTTGTTTTTGGAATAGGGAATATACGGGTATCCAATTGAAATACAGGCACTTTTCTATTTCGCACTAAGGTGTGCGAAGCAGATGTTAAAACCAGAGCTCGATGGCAAGGAATTTATTGAGCGAATTGAGAAGCGCATCACAGCTCTCAGCTACCACATTCAGACATACTATTGGCTGGATTTCACACAGCTAAATAACATATACCGCTACAAAACGGAGGAGTACTCCCACACTGCTGTCAATAAATTTAATGTCATCCCAGAGTCCATTCCTGATTGGGTGTTTGATTTCATGCCTTTGCGAGGAGGTTACCTGATAGGCAATGTCAGCCCAGCTCGCATGGATTTTCGTTGGTTCTTAGTTGGGAACTGCGTTGCCATTTTGAGCTCCCTGGTTACACCTGCACAGGCGACAGCCATTATGGATTTGGTCGAGGAGCGGTGGGAAGACTTGATTGGAGAGATGCCTTTGAAGATCACATATCCAGCACTGGAGGGACATGAATGGAGGCTAGTCACTGGATTTGATCCTAAAAACACAAGGTGGAGTTACCACAACGGTGGATCATGGCCAAGTGAGTTTCATAGGCTCCATGCATGTCAAGGCATATTATGCACGGGAACTTCAACGTGAACAAAAACAAATACTTGTTCTTGATTATTTATTTTTTTCGCCAGTTACAATGTTTAAATCATGCTTGTGACTTGCTGAACTGTGCTCTTCGTAGTGCTTCTATGGTTACTTTCAGCAGCGTGTATTAAGGTTGGAAGGCCACAAATTGCAAAACGAGCAATAGAGCAGGCGGAGCAGCGGCTGTCCAAAGATGGGTGGCCTGAGTATTATGATGGTAAGACCGGCAGATATGTTGGGAAGCAAGCAAGGAAATATCAGACCTGGAGTATTGCTGGCTATTTGGTTGCTAAAATGATGGTAGAAAATCCTTCCAATCTTTTAATGATATCTCTTGAAGAGGACAAGAAGATTGCTAAGTCAAGGCTCACCCGCTCTCACTCAACTTCTTTTTAGATATATACCTCGAATTCTTTAGAATGATGGCAAAAAATCCTATTATTTTGCGGTGGCACTTTTGCTGATTGATTGCTACAATCCTGTGAGATATGATGGCTACGTACATCCTATTATTTTCAGTCTTGTTGAATTGCTTAGGACTTGAATCTTTGTAGATTTGGATGATAATCAATTTACATCTATTATAGAAATATAAAGACTGCAGTGACTTGAACTCCATGGTCACCGTTTGTATATTTGCTTTATGCAACGCAAGATCGCCGTGGAATTGGATGGTCGTAAACTTAGATCTGTTTTAGATGGCACGGCAATGACTCAAAAGTCTCATGTTCAATGTTGTATCTTGCTTCAAGTAAAGGTTGGATTGAGCAGGCAGTCCCGACCAAGAAGTTTGAATTGATGTTGTCTTGCATATCGTACAAGGATAAGTAGCTCGGGTTGTGTCCGAACCCTGGTCAGTACCGTGGGAGGGCACTACTAAGACAAACTAATAGAGCTTCAAAAAACATTGTTTGCACAGGGTGAAAACACTATTCACTAAAATAATATAATGATGATTTTATTATTTATTCAAAAAATCTTAACACTTGCTGTTAAATATAGAAATTTTAAAAAAACAAAAAGTTATTGTTGCATGCTGCGCCTCCTAATTACCAAAACCCTTTCTTTTGCTATGTTATTGAAAACGTTATCATGTCTTTTTTATATTGTTGCGACATGTGTAAATAATATTGGAGTGGTTTATTATCAGTGAGATTTTTTTTTTCTTTTTCTGCCTTAATAAATTCCTGCTTTGTTTTTTTTATTGTTGATATTTTAATTTTAATATTTATTTTTTTAATTTTTGACATTTTATTAAATTAATATCTCTTTTTAATTTCACCCTTAAGATAAAATTTAATTTATGTTTCAATTTTAATTTTAATTTTTTTAATTGTTATTTTTTAAACGATTTTCTATAATTAAAATTCTTTGTGGAATTGAATTTCATGGTTTTTCTAGATAGAGTGCTTTTAGTTTAATGACTCGGGCCATATGTTTAAAAAGTTAATGCAGGTTGATGTTTTTTTTAAAAAAACAGTCTTTCTGAATTTCTTTATTTTTTTTGTATTGGATTATCTCAATCTCATGACCTAGACTATAGATTTGACAAAATAATATGGGTTGACTTGATCCAGATTATCGGGGTTATAAATTTACCTTGCTAACTCAGGTTAACCCAGACTAATTTTCTTAAATCTTTTTTATTCAGTTTTGTCTTTATATATTAAATAAGTTAAGAATTAAGCTACATCATTGGTTCCTTTTTTCTCTTAAATCTCTAGGTTATCACACTCTTTTTTTTTTTGGCAATTTGATCCATATATTATTATTATTTATTGTTTTATTATTAAAATAAAATAAAATCAACTTATTTTACCGAATTAGATTTATAACTTGAATAACAAATTTTTCTTCTTCTTTGACACTTGTTTGTAACACCTTTAGCATTATTTTTTATGAAAAGAGTCTGGCCCACGGCAGATGTGCTTCTTCCTTGTCACACTAATGAAGCTTAAAAAATATATACATTTTTATTTTTATTTTTATTTTTATTTTCTCTCTCTTGTGTTTTTATTTTTGATTTTTTTATAAAATCTAGTTAGTCACCCAGCATAATAATAATAATAATAATAAAAAAATTATTCTCACGCTTGTATGTGTTTTAATTAAAGATTCCTTTTATCACGTAAAATCTATTTAAGTATGCTTAATAAATAAATTGCGAATTAAATTTTGATTGGGAGCACCATTAACATTTTGCATGTTAAGTAGGTTTATAGTCCTGTGAACCGCTGCGGGGTCGCCCATGGATTTAAAAGAAATAAAAAATAAAATGACTCGGGACATATATAGTCCCGAGCAGATTAAATAATTTTATTTTATTTTAAGAAAATAGTAAAAAAATCAGTAACAATTATAAACAAATAATTTTTTTTAAATGACCAGATAACCTAAAAAAACCCCTTTGGATGTATGTAAATAGATGAAAAAGATACAAATAACCTGACTCGAGTAAACCCGAGATTGGTTGATAAACATGTAAGTTAGGTAGTAAAAAACGAGTCATAGTAGGTTAACATGCAAAACTTGTGATCCAGGTAATGAAATCAGATAGCCCGAGATATCACTATTTTAAAACCCATCCAACCTAACAGTTTGACCTATGACCTGAGTGATTCGAGACCCGGGTCATGCTAAGTTTCAACAAAAATAAGGAGAGAATTGACTTGGTATAATTCAATAAAAAAAAAAAACTAGGTTGACCTGCAACCCAATTAGTTCTAGGAAAACCCAATAAAAACCCATTAACCTTTTTCTTTTTCTTTTTCAATTTGTTTCCACAATAATGTCCTTTTTACATTTTCATAAAATAAAAAAAATTAGGTTGACTCGTGACTTGGGACTGCCCTGAGTCGATCCCTGAGTTGTGTTTAAAAACCATGTGATAGATAACTTTTAAAACTTGTTACAGAGATCATTAGACCAGAAACACGATACATGAAAAAACCGAGAAGTCCAATACTTAACAAATCAAATGTTGAATGATAAAATCAAGAAAAAAAATAAATTACATGAAAAGATCTCAAATAAAAAAATAGCAATTAAAAGAATAAGGATGAAAATCAAAATTAAAAACAAATTAGAGGGAAGAATAATTCTTTGATCGATGGTTAAATTGAAAACCAAAAAGAAATTAACTAAAGGACAAACAAAAAAATCATAATAATAAGGATTGCATTAGAAAAAATAAAACTACATTTGGATTAAAGGATGAAATTGAAAACCATCAAAAATTTAACAAAAGGTCCATGAAAAAAATTAAAAATTAAAAGAATGACCATATTGAAATACATTATATATGACAAATTAGGATTGATAATTATATTAAAAATAAATAAAACTTCAACAAAAGAGTCAATGATAAAATTAAAAATCAAAATAATAAGGACTAAATGTGAAATACTAAGAACAAAATGAACTAGTCTGTATTTTCAAGGTAGGAAAGAGAAAAGAAGAAAAAAAAATAACCAATAAGACACCTCATAACATTCATTAATATTCGTCATATTAGAAGGAAGATAACACATCGACACATCTAACAACACGATAGTAGGATATTTTATGCCATTAAAGGTGCTACACACGTCGTCAAAATTGTTCAGTTACCTTCCACACATAAATACTATTTAACTAATATGAAAAGACATTTATGCCATTGATTACCCCAAAATTTACCAAAAACCAACTGTAAAAAGACCTAAAATTGCCCCACCCTATGGTTTAAATTTTCTTACTATAGGGGCATACTTGTCAATTCATTGTATTTAACAAATAAAAAGATTTATTTACCCTTTCCCGCCAAGTTTATAATTTTGTTTTTATTTTGAAGGTAATTATGGCATTTTATTGTAAAAAAGATGTTAATGCATCATGTAAAAAGATTAAAATATCTTTAGAATAAAGGCATATGGATTTTCTTGGGAAGGGCATTCACTATTATAGTGAATTGAAAAATATGTCCATGGTTATAGTGATATTGGCTTTTCTTGCGCGCGTGGGCATATTAGCATCTTAATATTTAATGATATAGACATGAATTAAAGCATTTTTCAATATCAATTTGGTTTGCCAAGAGAAATAATAAAGTTTGTGAACCCTGGATAAGTTTTATAAGTATCCTATATGAGATAAATAGGGATAATAATTTAATAATTTCTTTTGTAATTTAATCATGTTTGGCTTTTAATAATAATTTATGGAGTTTTGATGGCTTAAAGTGAAAACAAAGCTATTATAAGATACTTATGGTGACACTACTTTTTTTTTTAACATCAAAATATTTGAAGTATAAAATGAAAATTTAAAGTGTGTCTTTAATAAAATAAATCAGCAATTACATGCAGATTAAGATTTGTGATCTTGTGCCACATGTATATATTTAATTCTTAACAATTAAATGCCAATATTATTTTAAAAACAACAATAATTTATACTCTCTTTATACAAAATTTCAGCTATTTGAAACAAAAAGAAAAAAAAATTCTCTAATTTAAATTCTATTTTCTTATTAATGCTTTTCTTGATTGTTTTAGTGAAAACACATTTTTAAATTGCAAGAACTATTTTTTAAACAAAAATCTAAAAAGAAAATTAAAAACTATTAAAATAACATCTTAGCATTTTGTATATAATTGAAGATAAGATTTCTTTGATTAATGTGATAAAATTATATAAAAAATATTAAAAAAACATAACTTCTATGTTAATTGAATATTCATGAGATCTTTTTATGTTTTTTCTTCTCATATTCTCATATTAGGCATATAAAAATTAGAAAAACAATGTCATTATTCTCATAAAAACCTATAATATCATCCTAAAAACATGATAAAATTCAATAATAATTAAAATATAATATAATTTTTTTAATAATACATTTAAATCTAAATCCAAAAAAATAAAAAATAAAATATTAAGCACTTGATAGAGGGCCATAAATGGGTGGGCTTGCGAGACCAAGCTTACACAACTAACTTTTTTTTAAGAGTAGACGACATGTTATCCACTCATTTTTATTTTTTAAAAAGTAGATGATGTGTTGTTTTCTTGCCTACTTTCCAGCTATTGGAGAAGTGGCTGGGAGAATTTTAGCTTTAAAAACTCATTTTTTAGGTAGTGTTTGGAAACACGGTTGAAACTGGGTTCCTAAAAAATTCAAAAGTTTTTTTTTTTTACTAAAATTTAATACGGTTTGTACCTTTTGGATCGTTTTGATGTGCTGATGTCAAAAGTAATTTTAAAAAAATAAAAAAATATCATTGACATGCATTTTGGCACGAAAAGTTATTTGAAAAGCAACCACTACCACACTGCCAAACACGCTCTTAACCCACTTTAGTCCAGAAACATTCTTAGTAAAATATGACAAATCAAAACACTTCCAAATTCATCTAAAAACATAAAATAAAACAAAAAAAATTCTCTCCACACTAATCTATTTTGTTTAGGTAAAATGAATGTCTAAAAACACCACAAGAGAACTCTTCAAGTAGAATAAAATCTATTGACTCTAAAATTAATCTTTTTTGTTGTCATGATATGACAAATCAATGACATTTTTTCTTATTTATTGTTTTTCGGTTTCTCTCTTCCCTTTCAAACAAAGGGACTAAAAAAAACAAAATTAGTCAAAATAATTTATACATGCATTTAATTAAATACAACAAGAATCATTTATATCACTAAATTCAAAAAATAAAGTGTTAACATGTTTATTCAATTCGTTTCATTATAGGTCGAATAATTTTTTTTATAACGCAAAAGAATTAATATGTAGGTACTATTAACGTGGTTTTTAACATTTAGTAAAAAAATATAATCATGAGTCAAAAAATCAATGCTAACATATAATAAATATTGTAAACATCATATATGTTAATAATAATATTTAAGATCTTAAACTAATTTTTAACATGGCAGAAGAATGGAATAATACTAGTAAAATATTATGTCCTTAGTTTTTGTATAATAATTTCTCAACAAAAAGTGTAAGGAAAAAAAAGCAAATTACAAAAGAATAGAGATAAGAACAAAAAAAAAGGGTATAAATAGGCTAAGTGTAGAGTGATAAATATTTAAATTGTAAAAAATTAAAAATAATATTTATTTTTCAAAAACAAATATAACAAAAAAAAGAAAAATTTAAAAAAAATATTACAAAAAAATAGTGATAAATAAATGAAGTGTAAAATAATAAAAATATCAAGTGTAAAAAAAACTAAAAATATATAATTTTTTTACAGTAAAATTTTTTAACAAAATTTACAATTATATATTTCTACGTAAAATCACCTTAGTAGTAATCGGTAAGCTAAAGCGCAGCTGGGCCTCAGGAATCACCGCTAAAAACAAATTGAAGGACAAATAACAACGGCCTTAATAAAAAGCAGCCGAAAGCAAAGAGCCATACCGTTTAATCCCTCTGCACGTCTCTCCTTTTTCCTTTTTTCCTCTCTTAAATTCGCGCAATCTCTAGAACCAGTCGTCGTCGTCACCAACAACAACTCAATAGAAAGAAAGAGATAAATAAATCAGAGATGGACAGCACCACCACCACCACCACCACCACCACCACAAATCCTAATCACACCAATTGCAATTTCATGTCATGTGAAAAGCTGGATCGGGTCGCCAGTTGGGTTGGGGTCAACGTGGCGTCTGCTTTCTTTGCTTCTCTTGAAAGATGCTCTTGCATCAACCTTAACACCACCGATCCTGAAGACGATGAAGAAGCCAGGGACCGTCCTCTCATGCTCACCAAGCCTTCGGCCCACGATCACCACCTCGATGCCCAGCCCACCATCAATGGCGATGCCCCTAAGCTCTCCGTCTGATCATCATGATGATCAAGATGATAATTACCCATCTTTTTTAGGGTTTGTTTCATTTCTGTAGCACTTGGACAAAATAGTTCTATATAATAATAATAATAATAAGAAAACCCGTTACTCTTGCTGTTCTTTTCTTGTGTGTTTAGTGTTGTATTTTGATGTTCTATCAATCAAGCAAGATGTTTCCTTTTCTTTTGTTAATCTTGCTAAGATTAAGATGTTCCTTATTGTAATTTGTGTGTTATTGCAAAATTGGCCTTTATTTTTACTGATTGCGGTGTGGTTTTTATGATATTCTCTCAGCTAGAACTCTCGAACCCTGTTCTTTATTCGTTATGATCGTCATAATTCATTGTCTAAAAAAGTTATTCGTGGCTTGTGAATTGATGTTGTAAATGATTGCAGTTGGAGATTCTCTTAATTCGAACGAATCGTTTAAAGGAACCACCTTTAAGGACAGGTTTAGACTTTAGATTTCTTGTTGCTTTCTCTCGGTTGGTAGTTGGTCTTCCTTTTACTTCCATGCAGGTTATTACTGAGTGTAGGTGAATATAGTAAAGGTGGATCTTTCGAGGAATCTAATCCTCGTATCTTCAGCAGCCTAAATCATGTGACTGCTTTTAACTTTTGAAACATCTATACCGCTACTGGGGACTTTTCGTTCTATGATCCTGTGATATCTATGTTTTTATACTGTCATGTTGGCATTGACTGGGATGCAGAATAATAATGAATTGTGCTATTGATCGGAAGGGAGTTTTTGTTCTTGATCTCCACAGATTATTGTTTGCCAAATTATGTCATGCATTCTGAGGCCATGCTTTTCCAAACTTAATGATTGAGATTTTAGATAGTATTAAATATGGACATTCTTCTCTGCAAATAGTTAGTGCTTTCTTTTTAGAGTTGTCAACGTTGAATCATGACCTGAGCTTTATACTAAAAGTAAGCGATGCTATTTGTCTAATGCAGGGATGGTGTTTTTGGACCGGGCTGAAGAGATCAAACACTACTTTTTCGTTGTTTGCAATTTTATATTTCCTGCTATTACAAACTTGAGTCGATAAACAAAGAACAATGCAGTTTAGCTAATTATTCATAGGATTTTGTAATAGATACATTTTTGTTACAGTAAACAACAAAAGCTATAAATTCATCTTCAGTCATTAATTATTGTTTCTCGTTGATATGCATTGGATCCCTGGTCAAACACCAAGTACTGGGTTCCTTATATCAGTCAACAGAATCAGCATACAAAAAATATATCCAATTGTGGAGTGATGGGATTGTTGGTATCAAGCCAGCAAGACTGCTATGGTGGCACCGGATCATTTATTTTGTGATTGAGAATGCTATGTGTCATTATATGCATTTGCTAGGGAATGGTCATCCAGAAAAGGACAAAAATGAAAGAAAAAGTTGCAGCGTGCAGATGGAACCTGAACTTTGCCTCGTCTTCTAAGTGAAAAAGCTAGACATGGTTTGCCCATGGCTCTGTCTCTGTTGCCCTGTGACAAATTAGATAAGCAAAGAACAAATGGAAAAAAGTTTCATCACCTTTGTCCCTCAGCTATTAAATAATCCTTCATCTGTAGCAGTATATACGGTTTGTTTCTTACAAAGATGCAAGTTACAAGGGTTTGTTGCAAATTTTGTATTCGTTTTAATTTGAGTTTTGGAGCCAGTGGCTCTGATGTTAAAAAAAAAAAAATCGAGGATCAAGCTTTTTTACTTAAGAACCTAAATTTTAACCCTTTTTTAACAAAAAAAAAATCAAAGAAAATATCAAATGGACTTTTAACACCCCCATTTTAACCATAAAACATATTTTACTTGAACTAAAACCTAAAATAAAACCAAATAAAAAAATAATTGAATTATCGAGTCCGATCTGCTCTTCCAATCTTTCAACTGAAGGAAAGGGATACACATTTAGGCAAGATGTTCTAAATGGGAGGCTGGCAAAGACTAAAAACATCTGCATCAGCAATTTAACATCAAAGTAGCAATTTGCATAGATATAAAAGTTGAGTTCTGATAACAGTTACGAAGCCAAGGGCCTGATCCAGGTTCTTTCACATTCAGATGAAATTGAAGATTTTTATAGCTAACACATATTGGTTCTTTTGTAGAAGGTAAAACAAAAGATTATATAAAACTCATTCAAGCAAACATCAGTAAGTTCCTTCTTTCTATCTTCTATAGATATACTTAAAGGTTTCAAATTAACGACTCTTTCTCATGTAGATTTATGGATTGATCATCCCTGAATTCCAACACATTTCTCCATTGGCACTCCATGACAAGGTGGACACTATTCTCTGGTTACTCTTCAAATTCAAGTAATCAACCTGTGAATAGGATGGATTTTACAAAGACTAAAAGAAAATTAAAAGTGTCATCAATCAATTCAAGATTGTATAAGGTTGAACCTGATCTGGCTCTAAAACCAGCAGACAAAATGTGGCGACTGGGCCTGAAGAGGGGTCAAGAAAAAATTCAGCTGGAGATTGCTCACTTAGACAAGGAAGACCAGGATTAGGTCCCAGGTACTGCAGCCTTGATTTTATAGAACTAGCAAACCACAATTTCTCTCTTTGCTGCATCATGAATTTAAAGATATGAGCAAGCTCTAAGCAGATCCAGGAGATTGAATGCTAAGAGATGGAAAATTCAATTGCATAACACATTAGAATTCATTATCTTGATTTAAAAAAAGCCTTATTTCAGCATAAGACTACAAGCACCATCCCATACAAAACTTGTTTTGCCATTTTTAACAGGAGATGTCTTGTGGACATCATGTGATTTTCAACTAATTCTGTTTTATGATTCATGGGTTACCTGTAGTGGTGAAACTAAAACACCATGTTAATGAAGATAATCTTGTGTTTCATTAAAGATTTATAGTAAAGTAATGCCATGAAACTGACAAATGGTCCTTTTTTCTTTGTTGGAAGGGTAACGTTTGCAACTTGCAGACAATGAGGTACATCGAGCTGGGAACCCTCCCTTTTTAATTTCAAACAGCCAAAGCAACTCATTGGCAGGATTCAGTCTAAGGCATAAAGAACTAACAAGGTAAAAAAGGGGGGGTTCAAATCCAAAGCAAACTTTTTCGTGACTGTCATAACTTAACAAGGTTGTTTACTTGAGTAATGTCCTCTTGCAAAACTAAGCACGACTAGCCACTCTGAAAAAAATGTTTTGCACTATGTTTAACTCTTCCAAGTGACAAAACCAATTAACACATACCCTCTCATGCTGGGCTCTCTTCATAAAGAGATGTCATCACTCATTACCCTGTTTGTAACTTTCTAACATATTCTCTCTCATACATTGCACACTATTAAAAGGCTCATAAAATTCTAATTTTTGTGCAAGCACAAGATAATGTGGAATATATATAACAAGCCATGACTTAACATTCAGCATCAGAAGTCTTTTTCTTAAACCCAAGAATAGCACATTACCGTTTGACTTCTTTATTTAACACCGATTATATATATGGAAAGACATCTTGTAATAAAATGCGATTTAATGTAAGGGATAAAGGGATAGAACCTGAAGCTTTGCCGGATTGGGATTGGACCCATCAATAACATCAACTCTTCCACTGATCCGGAATTGCTCCCAAGAGTCGGTAAAATACCAACATATCTACATCAAGTCAAGTTACGTCTAAGTAATTCCTATCAAAAATTGAAGAATAACAAATTCTGACAAGAAGCCAAGTTACATCCAAGTAGCATTCCTATCGAAAATTGAAAAGTAAAAAAATTCTGAAATACAAAAGAGTCATATATTTATTATTCCCTCAGCAAATGGACAATGATTAAGCTCTTCAATCTGCATATCGAGGTTTTTTTTTTTTTAAGGAAAAAATTCAAATAGCACAATAATTAATAATCATATTAAAGGGGGAAAAAAGGGGCGAAGTAGCAAGAAAACCTTGCGTGTACGGAGATCAGTGTTGATTTGGATTCTATCGCTATTTTCTTCAAATCCTCTGTAAGTAGAAAACCCAGCAATAAACAAGCAGACATCTTCCTTAAAAATTCGTAAAACACAAACAAACTTCCAATTTATAATACAAAAAAATAAGATAGACATTGAAAATTAAGAGGAAGGACCTGAAAACGACAGAGCGATTGGAAGGTCTGCCATTAGATCCAATTGTTGCCTGAAAGAAACCAACATCGCAATTAATAACTAATAAATTAGCGTTACTTAATTAAGAGTAGAGAGAGAGAGAGACATACATACAAATTGAACGAAATAAGAGTGCTTGAGGTGAGAGTTTGACTCTATTGCGCTCAGAAGAAGCTGCTTCCATGGAGATGGGGTTACTGTTCCCATTTCATGCTCGCTCGCTGCTTCTGCTTTCTAGTCCTTACTCCTTGCTCCTGTTTTTGAGGGAGAGAAATTTATAATAAATAGGAAAGGCGTTTTGGGCTTTCTTTGCCAAGTGCTACAGTACTTTGTAATGGTATTTCATGGGCCGTCTTTTGTGCCAAGTCTATACACAGCATATGATGTTATGGGCCTTTTTCTTATTTCAATAATTTCAACTGGCTTGATTTTGGGTGTTTAGCGGCCTGAAACCTTGAAGAGAATTTGGGGAGGAGGAGGAGCAGGTTTTCACTATGCAAGAGCAAGAATTGCTTCGTCGTTTTTTTTTTTTTCGTTTTCTAGAAATGAAGGGCCTTGAGCCCAAACAAACAATCACGATGATAAGCAACACGGACAGGGAATTGCCATTTGTTTTTTTTTTTTTTTAAATAAACTATATATGTTATAAAAACATTAAAAAAGTTTGGTGGGAACATTGTTCATATAAAATAATGTTGGATGTTGGGATACAATTTCAAGCTAAAAAAAAGTATTCAATATTCTTTTAAAAAATAATATTTTTATTTTAGCTTTTAAACTCAATATTAGATAAATATCAACAAATTTATTATTTATTTATTAACATATATAATTCTTATTTATTTTCAATTTAATCCTTTAAAATTATATTGATTAGGAATTGAGATTTATATTTTTATTTGCTTTCTATAAGGGTATCATGATCTTATGACTCAGGTTGCGGGTTAGGCTGGTTGATTCGAATTTTTTTGTCCTTTTTAGTTGATTATTTTTTAATTTTATCATTCAATATTAGGTTGATTTAGAATTAGGCTTCATAATTTATTTTAGCTTGCATTCTATGAGATTATCTCAATCTTATGAATCGGATCACGGGTTTGGTAAGTTGACTCAGGTGGGTTTTTGTATTATTTTTTACTTTATTTTTTTAAAAATTTCACTATTCAATAGTGGATCGATTAAGTTTCATAGTCTGTTTTGATTTACTTTCTATGTAATTATCCGAGTTGACTCAACTTGTTTTTTAGGTTAAATTTTATTATCAATTTCATCATTCAACATCTAGTTAATTGAGAATTGAGTTTAATATTTTTTTTATTTGATTTCTATAGACTTATCAAAATTTCATAACCTGAGTAGTAGATATGACAAGCTAACTCGAGTTGGTCCGATTTAATTTAATATGTTTTTGTAATGAAAAAATGATTTTTTGATTTTTTTTTAGATTGCTTAATACCTATAAATTGCATAACTTTCCTATTGCACTATTAAAATTGACGTGTTCTTCCCGTTGTTGTTTTTCCAATCTACTTCTTTTGTTGTGATGCTGCACGAGTGGGAACACATTAAAACTCAATCACCCTATCTATCTTTTCTCTCGAAGGAAAGCTGCACGTGTTCATACATGCTCATCTACGGTGTTTATGATTTTTTTTTTAAAAGAAAAGTATAGGCACCATTTCTTGCACGTGTTCATACATGCTCGTGTTTTAAGATACTATGATGGGATGTATTTTTTAAAATAATTTTAACTTAAAAATACATTATAATATTTTTTAATTATTGACAATAATTTATCAAAATCTTTAGAAATTATTAAAAGAATATTAATATAATATCTTTTAAAAATAAACCCAATCAAACACAAAAACAGGCTGCAACTTAGAATAACATCTCGAATAGATAGGTGATTTGATTTGAAACGTCCTTTAAGCGAGATAGAAATCAAATTCGCTCCCAACTTCCATGTCGACTACTGGGCTTGGAGTTAGGCCAATCTTCTGTCTTTTTTTAATGATTAATTACTAGCAATCATAGATTATCAGAAATTGAAAGACGTGATGATCTTAGCCGAGGGCAGATTGTTGGCGACCGGAGAAATGTTCAAGCGCCAATCATTCTTCGTTACGTGCACTCTGGCAAGATGCATCGCTCGACTTTTTCTCCGTCTCTTCCTCTCTTTCTAGTCAATTAACCATGACGACAACAGAGTACCTGCATCGTCTCTCGCCCGTTCGATGTCCTAATCGATTCTGCTGACAGTAAATGTGTAGTTAAGGATAAAAATCACTGATAGCAACCTTTGCCTGCCTCGACAGCTAGCGCACCCAGTCGTCCATTTTAGAAAGTCTCACGCACCAACCTGGGAACGGAAGTTGATCACGAGCTCATCTAACCTCTAGCCCAGGGTCCAGGACTCATGCAGAAAACAACTTGAAATGAAACTACGCACGCTAATCAATCATAATTCATCCCTGTAATGTACTTCTAAATTCAAAACTTGATTTAAAAACTAACCATATATTCGGAATGCCTAATAACCAGCTGCTGGTAAATGATTTTCCTTCCTTGTTTGAATCCCTTTCCAATGAAATATAATGAATCGATCGATCCTCTACATGTTTTGTTTCAAATAATATTTAACCCGTTATGTATCATGAAAGTTTAACAATTAAATAGAAAAAAATTTAACATTAACAAACAAATTAAATAAAAAAAAATAAAAAAAATCAGATTAACTCGTTAAATCAGGTTAACCCATCAAACCCATAATCCATATCATAAAAATCTAATAATTAAATAAAAAAATTTAACATTAATAAATTAAATTAAACAAAAAAAATTCATTAAAAAAACTAAGAAAAAACTGATAGTTTTATAATATAATATAATAATTATAATAATATAATAATATAAAATATTAATAAGTGAACCCACGCCTTTTAGTATATTTTTTTTAAATCACGTGTTAACTATTTTTTTAAAAAAGTTAGTGCTTTGCAAGAAAACGAAAAAAAAAGAAGCACAGAATCAATAATTCATCTGACTATCTGAGTATATTATTTGGGGCGATGATGAATATTTGTGTACTGGAATGTCAGGAATATAAATGCTCTTTTTTTTTTTTTTTTTTAACCCGGGGTGTCCGGGCCAGCTTACGCGCACCACAACTAATCCCCGGGCTCACTGAACATCCTGCAAGCCCAGTGAGCATGTAAGGCACCGCGGGGATGACAGGAGTACATATAGAGGGTCGAACCCGGGACTGAAACAGAACAAGTCACACGATTGACCACAGCAGCTAGACCCTCGAGTCTATAAATGCTCTTTACTTCTTCCTTAAGGTTGAGACAAGGATGGTTTTTGTTTCTCATGGTTTTTTGTTTTTAAAAAGTAAATTTTTTTATTATAGTTTTAAAAATATAAATTTAAAAAAAAATATATGTTTAGTTAAATTATAAAATAAATTTATATATATATATAATAAATGAAAAGTAAATATATAAAAATTAAAAATTAAATTATTTAATTTAGCTTCTACGAAACTAAAATTTAAAATGCAATAAAGTATAAAAGATAGAAATTATTTGGCAGTTATATACATAAGTGTTTTCAGTAAATGCTCTGCGAAAAAGAAGAAGAAGAAAGAAGCACAGTTCTGTTATAATCGTAGTGGTCAAAAGACGAGCTTTCAGATTAAGATTTTAGTATTGTTGATATATATATATATATATATATATATATATATATATATATATATATATATATATATATAGGCGGAGGCATGAGAAAGGCTAGGGCGGACTTTAGCTTGGTTCAAGATTTTATCAATAGGTTTTAACTAGTTATATGTAAAAAAAAATTATAATACTCAATTAAGTTATCAAAAAATTCTAAAAATTTACGTGGAGCCTTCTAATATGATGCTTTAACTTGGGTTAAAATTTCAGAATTTTTGGAGAAATTTAGAAATTTGATGAAAAATCACAATTTGATCAGTTTTACGTTATTGGACGTAATTTTCAATCTGACCATCAGATTGAGTTGAAATTTTACGAGGGATCTTAAAATATATTGAATAAAATCTAGTTAAGAGTTTAGGATAAACGAAACTTGGTAATGCTAACAAAAAAAAGAACCGTCAAATAAAAGCAAAATGACTTATTAAGAGTAAAATGGTTATTTGCCATTAAAAAATAAAACAAATCAGCTCCTCCTTCCTTTTATATGTTGTTGACTGAGCAGAAGCAGAATAGAAAAAGAAAGAAAATAAAAGGCGAGCAAGAAATAGAAAAAAATAAGGAAAAAACATAAAAAAATTCCAAGGAAAAAAAATAAGAAGTGAAAGAATAACCTTGTTAACTTAAACTTATAAAACACTAATCTATGAAAGAATCAAGTGAAGGAAGAAGGAATTAAAATAGGGAAAAAATTTAATTACTCTGTTTTCCAGTTGATATGAGATTGTTATTTTATTCCGGTTGAGGGGTTGTTACAATATCGATTCAGATTCAATTATAGATGAATTATATTCTACAAAACATCGAAGGATGTAATTTTAATAGTGAGTTTATTTTTACTCTCGTTTTAATTTTATATACTTTCAAATTTATTTTTTAATATTTTGGATAGTGTATTTGAATTAAAACTTTACTATTAATTTTAAAAATTTATGTACATGAGTTAATAATCAATCTTAAAAATGTTTATATATTTATTTAATAGCCCATGATAAAAGAAATTCCTGGCTCCGCATATATATATGTTTTTTTATTGGAAATACATCAAAAAAAAATATTTTGTAGTTTTTAAAATTTATTCTTGATATCAATATGTAAAATGATCCAAAATAAAAAAAATTAATTTTAAAACTCCTTTTAAACATAAAAATAAATGCACCCATGAACCGGGGGAAGCATTTTTATATGCACCGCAAGGCGACGTTTCCCTTGTCGCTTGTTTGTACGTTTTATTTTCAGCCTTCGAATTTCTGCCAAGTAAAATCAGCATGATAAACGTGAAGATGCCATTTGATTATAAAATTAAACAAAGAGTTTAATTAGGCACGGTTAATCAGTAGCCTCTCTCAATAAATGCATCCTCTTGACCAGGCAAGAGGAAAACCCTTCGTTTCCACTGCTGTCACGTGACAAACATAAAAGAAGTTTGCCTTTGAATTCTTGTCTCATCAAACAGAATAATAATCAACTATACATACCGTAACAAATGAATGGTGGATCTTAAATCTAAGGACAGATCAGGCAATTAATTAATGAGGATTATAATTTTTTATCTAAAATACTTTAAAATTAATTAAGGGCATTACATGATTAATTGGGTTTTGGCATGTTTCCTTTGATAATGTCCAAATTAAACTCGAAGAACACCACTCACCATCAATAACCCTGTATAGACTCGCATTGACCCGATCCAATTTCACTCACCATAAAGGGAGGATATAACCAGCCCCAAAAACAAAAACACAAAAATAAAGTCACACACGTTAATATGAAAAAAAAAATTTAATCAACAAATGAATATTTGAAAATAATATTTACAATTAAAAACTAATATTAATGTCTTATAAATATTTACACTCATAATTTTAAAAATAATAATGTCATCATAGATAGTCCCGTTACGTAAACAACAATTAACTGAATAGTCAAAATAATAGCTCAAAAAGATATTACTGTTGACGGCTCCTTTGAACCAGCATGTTACAATTCACACACGACATGAATAAAAAAAAGCTTTTTTATATAGAAATTGGTGTCTTGTTATATACGTGATCCAAGGAATAGGATTTAATTAAAAGTCTTACAATTTCCAGGTTAATTTTTGATAAACAATTGAAAAAAATATAAAATATAATAAAAATATAAATTTCATTCTCGGCATCAGCATCAAGATTAAATTGCACAAATAAGAAAAACTCAATCTTGTATTAATTAATTTTATTACCAACCAGTCAACATTTAACTTTATAATGATTTTTTTTTTATATAATGATGTTCAGATCAACTTGTGTATATTCCAATTAATCTCACAATAAATTCTAATATATTAAATTAATTCACATAAAAAACAGTAATTAATCCATTATATAACAAACAAACAACATTCATAATTGCACATAACAAAAGACATGGTCATGTGTGAACTATTTCTATCATCCATTAGTCAACATTTAATTAGGATAGGGCGGATAAATAAATTTACTGTCTTGAATTGATTTGTGGATAATAGGATGATTAACATGCAACAAAATAATTAATAAAAAAGTATTCAAATGTTCGTTTTAGCTATAATCATTGGGGATTTTTTGTATCGATGCGCACACATGAAAATACTTAAACTAAGCAAACTAAAACATTTTCTTTTCTTTTTTAATTAAAAAAACAACCTATTATTTGTTAAAATTTAATTGAAAATATTTATTTTGACATAAATTTCAAACATACACATCCACATATGAAACTTCAACATCAAGGCCAAATAAAATTACGTTGATAAACCTATCATTGTGATCCTTTCAACCCAATCATAGGCTATTAATTTTAATCCTCATTTAACCTTGTAAAATAAATTCCTAATAGCTTCATAACCCCATGGTTCTCATACAATAATATAAACCCAACACTTCATACATGTATGAATATTTAAAATAAATGTAAAAACAAGGGGAATACATGTATGCATATTTGTTTATGTCATTCAAAAATGATTTCAAAAAAAATTAAAATTTTCTTTACTTTAAATTTATTTTTTTATTATTGATAATGTTAAAAATAATTTTTTAAAAATAAAAAATAAATTTAATATATTTTAAAATAAAAAATATTTTAAAAAATAATTATTAACACATTATTAAATATAGGGCAATCCATCAAGATAGGACATACACTGGCACGTGCAAATACAATCCAACAAGATAGTGCATACAATCCAACAAGATAGGGCATACACTGGCACGTGGGGTTGCGTAACGATGGTGGTGCATGTGATTCACGTGGTAATGATTATGGTGGCGCATGTGCTTCGTGGTATTGATTTTGAAAGAAGTTGTTGGAAAACCAAGCTTGGACTTCCATAACCCTTCAGCTCGTTTTTACAATCCATGCCCAACACCGCAAGTCAACAAGGGCGGTTCGGTTCCATTTGAGAGAGAGAGACGTAAACATTAAAAAGGTGTTTGGGAGTGTGGTAGCGGTTGTTTTTCAAATAGCTTTTCGTGCTGAAAAGCATGCCAATAATATTTTTTTATTTTTTTAAAATTATTTTTGACATCAGCACATCAAAACGATCCAAAAAGTACAAACCGCACTTAATTTTAGCAAAAAAAAAATAAAAAATTTTTGAATTTTTTCAAAAAGCCGGTTTGGCCGTAATGCCAAACAGGATGTAAATCAAAAGCAAACAAAAGAATTTTTTCTTTTTTAAAAAAGCTATCATTTGCTAAATTTAATTATAAATCTTTATTTTGGCATAAATTTCACAACGAAACACACGTAAAAATTTAACATCAAAGCCAAATCATTATGCCTTTAATAAACTGAAATCATCCTTCCCCTCTCAACCCCAATATTGATTTTCATACTTATTTAATTTTAATATGTTTAATAGTATGATTATTATTGTTTTTTAAAATGTTTTTTATTTAAAAATATATTAAAATAATATATTTTTTTAAAATTATTTTTAATATTAATATATTAAAATAATTTAAAAATGACAAAAAAAATTTAATTTTTAAAAAATAAAATATTTTAAAGTTTTTCCAAAACTTTGATTTTAAAAAGCAAAAACAGAATAATCCCTAACGGTTTTAAAACCCTGGTTGCCACGTTGTGGGCCCCAACACATTAAATACGCATAAATGTAAAACCAAGGGGAATACGCTCTTTAACCCTTGCTTATGGCCAGAATCTGGCCAGATCAGAGGCGGCACGTTGTGTGGGTTGTGTGTAGGGATGGTGACACGTGTGATTCACTTGCTAGCATTGAAACTTGCGAGGTTTTCTTTGTTCCTTGTGAGGTTCGTGTGCCCTTTATATAAATTTATGGTCTCAACGAAAATATCTCAAACCTAATGATTGAAAGAATTGCAATTAGAAGATTTTAAAGTAACATAGCATATAGAGCATCAATTTTAGAGATTCTACCTTGTGAAAAAAAATTCTAATATATGATTTTCATAAGAATTTATCTCCCACTTTATCCTCTCTAACATTTATATCATACTAAAAATCTCTCAAAAATCTCATAATGACAGGATGTGTGTGTGTATATAAAATGGAGGTAGTCATGAAGCATACATGTTGTTGCGTGAATCTCTACTTCCTTTATTAATATTCGTAATATTAAAACAGTTCTGAAAAACACTACTGAAAAACATTGTATTAAAAAACATTGTAGCATATTTCACAAAACTTAATTATTATTAATTATAATGATGATGAATAAGTTTTTTTTTATATAATATCAATTAAAGGCAATTTAATCTTTGACTAAATATAAAAATAAAAATAAAAATAAAAAGTGAAAGGTGTGTATTGTGCAGGCACCAGCGCGTGGAAGGAGTCTATGACCTTCAAGCGACTTGTGCATCTCCACCCGGTGGAAAAAATCACCTTTTTATTGTGTTGGTGGCATGATTTATCGCATATTATGTCTTTTTCTCTCTCTCACTTTCTCTCATTCCTTAAAAATTTACTCTTTTCATGTAAAATTTCATTGGTCTTTAATTTATGTGGATTTCCATTCCAACAGTTATTTTTTTGATTTTTAATTTATGTT
Organism: Populus tomentosa; assembly: GCA_018804465.1. NCBI lineage: Eukaryota > Viridiplantae > Streptophyta > Magnoliopsida > Malpighiales > Salicaceae > Populus > Populus tomentosa. Next base: position 12,832,633 of record CM031971.1, read on the forward strand.
CTTGATCCTTTATAAAACTTTGATTTGTTATCAAATTTTTTTTTAATCTAAATTTAAGATATATGATTTTTCTTCCTGATTTAATCTTTATTTTTTGGCTTTTTATTAAATTGATTTTTCTTTTTAATTTTACATTTCAATAAAAAATCTATTTGTAATATTTCTTAATCTATTTTATTATGTATAGACATGATCCTTATATTTTGTTAATTAAAAATAATTATGATTTGAGAAAACAATGATGTCATCTGCTCTTGTATTGAAAATTAACTTGGAATTCACGATACGCTACAAATATATATGAGAAAATGGACAATATGGTTCACGTGATTTGAAATTGAAAATCCAATTATCCTTATTCTCTTCTGTTCTTCAAAATACTGTGTCTTCTTTAATCGAATTAAAATTTTTCACCATGATAAAGACCAACACTAATAACAATCTCAAAACAGAACCAATTTCTTGAAATTTTAATCTTATTTTATACCAAATTGGATGAATTGGAGAGTATAAAAGTACAGTATTCCTTTGTCCCTATTTAAAAAACTAAAATCCCCAAACTATTCAGAAAAATCAAACCCAAATGAGAAAACTAAGAAAAAAAGAAATTAAATACCCTTGAAAAAGAACAAATTCAAGCCTTAAGTCAGATAATATATATAAAAACTAGCAGAAGTAAGTGTATGAATCAGATTTGACCCATCTCATCTTCGCAACAGCCTTCTTCTTCTTCTTTTGGTTTAAAATCTCTAGATTCAAACAACGAGATTGAAAGTAAAATAAGTTATTCTTTAAAATTAATAGAAATGATAATGATAAAACAGAAAAAATAAGTGAAAAGAAGAAGAGAGAATGTTAGATATTAGTTGAAATTCTAATCCAATTGGTAATTATTATTAAAAATAGGTTTTATGTATAGAATCATTATTTAACTAGTTAATTAGAATTCTTATTAGATTAATATGATTGTTGGAATTTATAATCTCTTTAAAAATATAAGGCGAATGTATTTATAATTTTAAGAGTCTATTAATTAGTAAGAGCTTGGAAGGTTCAAATACTTGTGTGTTTAGTTTTTTTTTTAAATAATTGATATCAAAGCTTAAATTAATTAAAAGAGCAAGGAAGTAAGAAAAAACTTTATGCAGTAGCAGGAAAATAATTCCTTTGTAGCAATAAAATTTCAACAATCCCGACATAAAAAAATTATAATTTCCGGTAATTTTGTTCGACCCACCATATCTTATTTTAATAGTCATTATAATATCTTATTTTAAAAAAATTATTTTAATGATTTTTAACAAGATGTGAATTCATGATGATAAAATGAAGGATATTACTATTATTGAGAAAATTCTTCAATTATTGGCATAAAAATTCAATTTTATTATATGTTCAATAGAATAATCTAAGAATATTAATGAAATCTCCGATAATGAATTGAAAAGTTCCTTACTAATTCATGAGAAAATGTTAAGTTTACAAGACAAGTAATACTAAACTTTACGAGTTTCATCTTATAATTATTTTTTTCTACTTTACAAAGAGGTGGTCAAGAAAAAGGAAGGAGCACAAGCAACAATTGGCATCCAAAATTCTCAGATTTTTTTTTTTTCCTAATCCTCAAAAAGAAAAAGGAAAAGGAAAAGGGTATGATAATAATCATTCAACTTTTTACAGGTCAAAGCTAGTAGACAAATCAAAAGTTGAATGCTTTAGATGTCATATGTATGGACATTATAAATTTAAATGTCAAACTATTTGAATAGAAATGGTGGTAGAAAATATAATTTTCTAGAAAAAAAATATGAAATGTCTTTATTGATGACTTGTTAATTAAATTAATAAGAAAAATCACCAAAATTTATGGTACTCTAATATTAGATGTTGTAATTATATGAGTGGAGATAAATCACTTTTCTCTGAATTTGATGAATTTTATTAAGATTTTATGAAGTTTGGTAATGATTCTAATAAGAAAAAATAAATAGTAAAAATTAAAATCAAGAAGAATATTATCCATATCATCTTCGATACACTTTTTGTTTCAGAATTAAAAATAAATTTACATAGCATTGGTTAACTTGAAGAAAAATGTTATGGAGTTTATATTAAAAAATGGAGCATGTAGAATTGAAGATGACAAAATAGGCTTAATTGATAAAGTTAGCATGATGGCGAGTCGAGTGTCACCTTTATATTTTTAAAATATTATTATATTACTCATTCATGTATTTGGACGAGGTTAGAGAAAGAATATGATGGGGAGTCTTCCTTAAACTAAAGCTCCTCCTCAAGTTAATGAAGAATGTGTTGTTATCAAACAACACTAAATTTACTTTCCACGAGAAAATCATGTAAAGTAAGAAATTCATTCAAACCTATTCATTCTGATATTTATGGGCCAATAATTTTATTTTTTAATGGAGATAAAAGATATATAATCACCTTTTATTACTGATTATGGATAGAGAATTTAAGTTTATTTTTTGCAAGAAAAATATAAAGCCCTTGAAGCTTTTAAGAGGTGCGTATAAAAACCTAGGATGCTCTCTTTAGTTTCGACATGGGTATTGGGAAGCATATTTGGAACAGAAGTGCGTTCCGTTGCAAATTCGCAAATAGACGCTTAAAATTGTAAAAACAAAATCTCAAATATTTTTAATATATAGTTTGGATTTTATCAACATGATGCATTATGGTGCAGATTGAACTTATTTAAGCGTAACTAAATCCCATATCATTATCTTAATTATACTTATTATTAATTACGGAGTTTCATTTATTATATATATGGCATTGAAGGTAATATTACAGAACGCACAAGATTAATTCCCTCACATACGCTGTCATACATTAATTATCATCTAATTAATCACAGGATTTGGACCCTCGAATAACTCCAACTCGATCGTTTTATTGCTAGCGAAGCAAGAGAAGGCTGGTAAACACGTGAAAATTAACTACAGGCCAATCAAGCTCATCTTCTCCACGAAACTTGAAAATATATTACAGCTGATCATTCCTGCACAATTCATTACTTTCTGTAATTTAATTGTCATACCAGAAGTGACTCGGTGAAGGAGTTTAATTCTACTTGATCTTGATGATCATTTGTGTTCAGGACCTGAAGATACTCCTCATATAGCTTCTCTAAGGTGTCTGTCGTAGGCAGAAGAGATTGGCATTCAAGATCTGAACCATTAACAAGATCAGCATCTCCAACAAAAAAGGCAACCCCATTATCACAATCCTTAAAATTACTCCAAGAAACATCCACTGCAAGTTCTGTACCGAAACAGTACCCTTGATCCCTTCCTTGGCTTGGAGACAGGCTAGTAGCTGTACTGCTTCCAAAGCTGTCATTTCTCGGCAAGGATAAAGAAGCAAACCTAACAGCCTTAGGGAGGTGGATCTTATGCTTTTCAGCTGGCACTGGTTTAGCCTTGCCTTTGCTCTGTTTCTTGTTGCTGGTGTTTTTGTCGTTGTTGCTTGTCCTTCTTCTCACTTCACGTTTTACTGGTTCTGCTAACTTTTTGTGAGTGTTGGGGTCGGTTCCTTGGCTTCTAAGTCTCTTGCTGAGATGGGTGTTCCAATGATTCTTGATCTCGTTATCGGTTCGACCTGGAAGTCTTCCAGCAATGAGAGACCACCGGTTACCGAGTAGGGAGTGCATTCTAATAATGAGATCATCCTCGTCAGGAGTTATATTCCCTCTCTTGATGTCTGGTCGTAAATAATTCATCCATCTTAGCCTACAACTTTTTCCACATCTGAGGAGACCTTCATTTAGTTTTGGAAATACAAGGGTGAGAGATAGGTCAGATGATTAGTCTCGTTTTAATTTCTTCCTGTTATAAATAGTATGTACTCAAGAAAATATATGCACGAAGAGAGAGAGAGAGAGAAGGTGCAGCCCATGACGGGACATCATGATCACAAATATAATGGCCTATAGCTTCATTAATAGAGTCAAGACGAGAATCGAACACTTTTTAAAAGTTAATATAAGACTAGCAGTGTGTTTTCAGTTTTATGGCAGGTTGAAGCTACACACCACCAAATACACGACAATGCAAGTTATTTATTTCCCTTTCATAGTTGTTATTCAGAGCTCAAACCTGATAATTTGTTTGAAAAGAGGGGCGAAAGCCAAGGAAACGATCGAATGATTTGGCTAGATTTGAATATTTCTGGAAATTTTGTCAAGAGAAAAGAAGGAGAAGCAAAGAAACTCGTCGAGAAAGCTCTCTCCAATTTCCACAATTTTATCTCTCTTTTGGAACAGCAACATTTTCAAGTGCTCGAGCAAATATCGAAAGCAAAGGAAAATGAAAGAAGAAGAGCGAAACATGTACAATCACTTAATTTCCACTAATTAGATAGTGGTGTATAATTACCAGATTTTTTAGGCAAAGACCTCCAATGGCCCTCGCCGTGAGCCTGGATATACTCGGTAAGCAATGCATCTTCTCTGGGAGTCCATGGTCCTCTACGCAAACCCACCTTAGAGCAACAAGGAGCCCTTCCCATGTCCTTGCTTGTATATATTTTTTCCCTCTCTCAAATATTAAATATGAAAGAGAAAAACACAGGGAGAGAGAGAGAGAGAGGTTGCAAGCTAGAACAAAAGCTGGGAAGGGACTAGTGCTCAAGTCACGAGCACAAAAATCTCCAGATTTGTTGCCCCTTTTAAACGATTGGCAAATCAATTAAAGGACAAGGAGTGCTATAATTCTCCTTGGCTTCTAAAACCAAGTAATTTCTAGAAGCAAAAACATGTGGACTTATAGATTTGTAATTAATGTGCACGTAGCTCAACGGCCCTTCTTCCTATCTGCCCTTCTCCTTCCAATATTGCCCTGAATCAACATCAATGAGGACCGTTCATTGCGTTAAAAGCTACATTTATTATTATTAACAAAAAAAATTGTTATCACCCCCTCACATCATACTATTTATTTAAAATGATTTTTTTGTTGTTGCTCTTGAGATATTTATTTTTAAAATTTATATTTTAATATTTAATTTATTAAAAATCAGATTTCATGATTTATTACTGGTTACTTTATAAAAAATTATTTTAATTTCATGATTAATATTATTGGTATAACAAGTTAATCTATTCACTCGGGTTCTTTTTTTCTTTTTTTTTTTTCAATTTTATAATTTAATATTGGATTGATTAGAGATTAAATTTTATGATTTATTACGGGTTGTTTTATAAAAAGTTATTTCAATTTTATTATCCATATTGCAGGTTTGGCGAGTTAATTTATTAACTCATGCTTCTTATTTTTTAAAATTTCATAGTTCAATATTAGCGGGGATTAAACTTCATGATTTATTTCAACTTGCTTTTTATAAGGTTATACGAGTCTTATAACCTAGGCCACGAGTTTTGCGAGTTAATCCATATTGACTCGAATCATTTTTCTAGTGTCATTTTTTTATATTGATTTTTTTTAATTTCATTATTTATCAATGTGTTGATTGAGAATTGAGTTTCATAATTTATTTTGATTTATTTTATATGGGTTATCTCAACCTCATAGATCAAACCGTAAGTTTGGCAAGTTAACCGAAGTTGACCCAGATTGTTTTCTTTGGTATGTTTTCTATGAGGTTTTCCCGATCCATGATCTAAGTCATAAGTTTGGTAGGTTGACTCGGGTTGATTCCGATCATTTCTTTTCTATCTTTTTTTAATTGATTTTTTTTTTCAAATTTCATATTCCAACATTGGATTGATTGAGAATTATACTTCATGATTTGTTTTAATTTACTTTCTATGAGGTTATCTTGGTCTCATGGCTTGGATTGTGGATTTCACAAGTTAATTTGAGTTGACTCGAGTTATTTTTTTTATAATTTTATTCTTCGATAATTAGTTGATTGAGAATTGAACTTCAAGATTTGTTTCAATTTACATTATTACCATGGTCTCATAACTTGGGTTGACTCAATCAATTCAATATATTTTCGTCTTAATATCTATAAAAAAAGATAGTCAAACTGTATTTTTACCAATAATATAGATTGTCTTTGAACCCATCAAGTTGAAACGAATCAATTCGGGTCAACCTCCACATGATTAAATTTTTTTTTTTACTAAAAAAATTTAAATTAAACATTTTTCTTATATTTAAAAAAAATTAATTCAACCCACAACCTAGCACGGGTTAATCATCTTGTTGACTTCTAAGAGACTGCTTGTCTCTGCAGTCTAATTAACCATGTTTTTCATAAAATTTGAATATTTTTCAAGTTAATAATTATTATTATTTTTGAATTGTTTTGTGGTGATATAAAAAATATTTTTTAAAATAAAAAATATTTTAATATATTTTAAATAAAAAATATTTTAATAAACAACATATCAAAGTTAATGTTGATGTAAATGCTAAATCGAAGTATCATAAATAAATCATTGTGAGTTTGAGGACAAAACAGAAAAGAAAAAGGTAACAATAAATAAATAATTAATGATGATGCATATTCTCATCGGTGCAGGAATCCAATATTTTAAATAATAGCGAATTATAATCAAGTCTTTGTGCTTTTATGAATTCGTTAGTTAGTTTTTGGGTTTCGGAAATCATAAATTAATTCTTTGATCAAAGTTGACAGTCAACTCTCTCTTAAATATTTTTTAAAATTATATTCATTTTTCTTTATTTTATCGGTAATTGATGAAATTTAAAATCTTAACTAAAAACGAGCAGAGTAATAAAAGTATCATTAAAAATCTGATAAAATAACAATAAGTTATAGACTAATATAAGAATAAAAAGACATAATACAAATAAGATTAATTAATTATTTTACTAAAAACACAAGGATTAATTAAACAACCATTTACTCTATAAGTACTGAACTATGGTTCAAGATTTCATGTTTTTCGTACAAGAACGTGTACTAGTTAATTTCACAAATTCAACAATACCCCGTATTTAAAAAAAGATTCAATTATTATGTACAATTTACTGAAAATTATTGGAATTAAGTACACCCAGTTGAAAGGATTTTTAACCTTATTCCTAGGGCCTTGGCTCCACCAGCTGCCCCATGCTTCGTCCCTAGTGGATGAACGTGGGGTGGTTGAATTTTGGGGACTTGAGCTTAAGATCTGCAGTTAGTGGTTCAATTAATTTAGTTGTTTCTTGTAAAAATGTCCAATGGCTCTGGTGAAATTCCTTCCCATGCAAGCATGGCCAATAAATATCTTCTCGTAGACCGGTGCTGCGCTTAATCTAATGTCAAACACGAACTGGGCACGAACAGACACAACGAAACTACATGTGATTAGATTCTTGTCTTGCCGTTTAATCGCATCACCTGTCTTTCTCTGTCGATTTCTTTCTCATTGGATGTTCTTCTTCTTCTCTCTAAAGTACTGCCAGTGCTGGCTGCTCAACCAAATTGATCGGGATTAGTCAGACCTTCTTTCTGATTTGATTTTTTTTCCCCTGCTTTGGCTGCTCATGAGGAACCAAAGTGATTGAGATGAGCCAGACATCGACACGTTGGAAAAAAGAAAAAAAAGTTCTTTTTTCGTAGTTTCAATGAAAAATCAAGAGTTGCAGGGGGGGGGGGGGGTGTTAGAGCATTACATCCTTACTTTTTTAGTTAAAAATGAACTGAAATAGTAGAAAAAAAAAAAAAAAGTTGCTTTAGCGTGTGAGCGAGTTCAAGACAACAGGACTGTATGGGTGAACAAAAGAATAAAAAAAAAAAGTACAACTAGAAATTCCTACTGGATCGTCCAGAGACCCATTCCGCTTTTATTGGAAAGTACTTAATACATTCATAATTGCGATATTTTTCTTCTTTTCTTTTTTCTCTGCATGGCTGTACACTGCTAGTGCTTATGTCCATGTCTTTCGTTTGAATGGCATATAATATGTGGTTGTGTTGGTTTTCAATATGATTATTATTATTATTATTATTATTATTATGACTTTAACGGGAAAAAAAATAATAATAACACTTGCAAGTGCTTCTTCCCATGACAACAATTCTGATTGTTGCGACAGGTTCCACCTTTTTTTTTTTTTTTTTTTTTTTTCCCTCCCTTTTTATAGCGAATCACTCGTATTTGTATTTGTGCTTTACAAAATTTTTCTTTGTTTTTCCTGTGCATTCACCAAGGCTGCTGGATTTTTTTTAATTATTCTTTTAGATTTTCTATCCTTTTTTTTCAAGTAGCACACTATTAAAAAATTTATAAATATAAACAAAAACATTAAAAAAAAATAAAAAAAACCTAGAACTCTTCGGCCTCTAGAAAAAAATCCAAGAGGCCTAGGCGTATGAGTCTAAAGCATCTCACTCTTAGAGCCCATTTGGCTACGTGTCTGTGGCGACATTTTAATTAAAACGCAGTTTACAGTCATTTGATTGGAAAAAAGTGACATATTGTTCACTGAGTCTCACTTCTTTTCTGTGTTGGAAACGCAATATTTAAAAAGCAAGGATTCCTTGCTTTTTTTGCACTATTCACGTTAATTGCACTGCTTAATAAACAATGCAATTAACATGAATAGTGCAAGAGAATTGCATTGCGTGAACACACTTTTTTTTTAGTATGTTAATTTTTTTAACATTTTTTTTTTAAAAAGCTAGTTTATAGTGAATTTTATACATGATAATTTTTTTATCTAATTTTATTACAAGCTAAAAAAATTATGAAAACTGTAATTCTTGTCGGATGTATTTCGTATGTAATAGAATTATAGATGGTTTCATGGAATAATTAAAAATATTTTATATAAAATATGATTTTATTTCATGATATAATAACAATAGTTAAATTCACAATATTTAAATTAAAAATCATCAATATTAATATATATATTTTTAAATTATTTTATAATCTCAATTTTAAAAGCATTCTTAACTAAACACATTGAACTATTTTTTCTTTAACTTTAATTTCAATCACAGTTTTAACCAAACACTTATTTTTTCAAACCAACCTCGACTAAAAGTACTTTTTATAAAACAACTTTTTTCAAACCACAACTACAGCAGCTACTGCAATACTAAACACACTTTTAGGAGCTTTATTTTTTTCATTTTCTTAATGCTTTTTTTTTAAAGTAGGTAATGCGTTGCCTACCTCACTTGTACTACTTAGATTTTGGCGACCTCCGGTTGCTGAAAAATCAGGCTGGTCTATTTTAGACTAAAAAAAACCATTTTCAACCATATTTTGACCTGAAAAAAAATAATACTATAAACACTTTCTAAAACATATTCATATACTCTAACACCTTAGAAATTGACTCAAAAACCCATAATTAGCTAGAAACAACAAATGTTTTTAGGTTTAAATTTATTATTTTAAGCAAGTTTAAGTGAAAAAACACATTGTATAGACTTTTTTCATCAAAAGAAACCAATTGGCACAAAAACCACATGTTTTCGTGGTTGAAATCAGTCTCAAAAAAGACTTTCTCTATCTACCACTAAGTTCCGACCACTTTCACTCTTATCTCTCGAATCAAGGATAAAAAATAAAAAAAATAAAGTTTGAAATAAAATTTGAATTTTGCAAACTATTAAGGACTAAAAAGCTACAATTTAAAAAATTAGAGTATCAAAATGTACGTTTAACCCCAAGCTTAAAAAACCCATCTTTTTTCACCGGGGATTTATCTTATTCTCATATCTTTAATCTTGTCATTTCATAATAAATATGCTTTAATTAACCGGGTGTGAAATAAAAAAAGAGAATACAGACTAAAAAATACAAATCATTATAGCAACACACGGTAATTTATTTTCTAGTGAACCGGGGCTAAATGTGGAGTCTCTTAGAAAATATAAAAGTTGATAGCGAGATTTATGGGAAGGACCGAATGCTCGGTTGGATTGGACGCAACTGTTGGCGGCTTGGATCAGGCTCGTAGTAGTTTCCTGGCCTGTGATGAGATATTAATCGAGAAGGTCCATAGAGTCGTGCCTAGGGTCGGTCCAATCCAGCCACTATCAGAAGCAATTTGTGCTCTAGGCAACAGTCTGTAGATGAACAGGCAATAATATCCCCATTTTCATACAAGGGAGCAGAAGAGATTATTGGTTACGATGGAGCATCATGCAGTTGTACCCCAGCGTACAATCGGTGTTTGTCACTGTCAATTTTCATGAGGCACTTCTGCAACATCTTACAATTTTATAAATTCCCTCGTGTCATAATCTCAAGCATCTCGATTTCTTTCAAGCCATTAGGAAGAATCTCCCATTAAATGAAGACATTTATATGTCTGTGCTTGACAACTGAACAGGGCAGTTTTCAGGATCACATGACACTTGCAATTATGCGCCGATATATACAGGACATTTAATGTCTCTTTTTACTCTCAATAAAAAATTTAATTGTAAACTTTAAACTGAAAAGCAAAAGATCCATTAATGAAAAAAACACCAATAAAAAAAGGGATTTGAATGAAAAGAAAAAACTTGAGGTAGCTAACTGTTCATATTGACAATCCATCTCAAATTTTTTAATGTTTCGTGTGCGCGCGCTGCCATGAACCTTTGCAATGCTGAAGCTCACACACCAAAAAATTAAATGAAAAATGATGTTTGTTTTTTAAATAATATTTTATGATAAAATATATGTTAATAATATTTTTTTTATTTTTTAAAAATTATTTTTGATATTAATACATAGAATGATTTAAAAACATTAAAAATATATTAATTTAAAATAAATAAAAAATAAAAAAATTATTTTTTTTTAAAATACTTCAAAACACATAAATAAACACGTCCTTGCGGTTCCCGATCAAGGAATCCTCCCAAAGCAAAGGCGGCTTTTTACTCGGGTCTAACCAAACACGGCGCTACCATGGAAAGAGACTAATGAACGCACTTGAGGTGACATCAAACCCCTACAAAATGTCAGGGGCCCAACAGAAAGGTCCAAAAACTGTTAATGCACCGGCAAAGAAGCCAGGTGTCTTCAAACACCTAACGAATCATAAAAAGGCAAGAATCCCCACCAAGGAATTCAGAGGCATCTATCTCCCAAGTCCCAACCAATAATGCCACCCTTCTTTAGAGAAGGAAAACTCCCAACAGAGCCTTTCTTAATTATTAACCCATCTACTGTTCTGATCGCGTACTGGGCTGCTAAATAAATAAATTAATGAATGATATATATATATACTCTGGAAAGCAAATCCTTTACAGCACAAAAATGTTGAGATTAGATTCAATTGTCATACACCGAGGAATCTTGGCTATCCGACCAAACAACCGAGGTTGCTATCACTTCTTAACCACCACTGGTGCCTGTAGTAGACATCTCCGGGCGGCTATCGGTGCATGTCAAGTTCTGTTCCCTCAATACCTCAGGTGTCAAGCCTGCGTGCAATCACATGCAAGTTCAACCACTGTTTTTTGGCGATAATGAACCTCTCCATTTAAAGGTGAACTGGTAATCCATAATTCTGGAATGATCTGATTCGTCCATCCCATCCGGCTGTTACAATCACCAAACCCCATGCATGAGGGGAGCCATGCATGCTCTGGCATGACATCTTCAAGAACTTGAACTGCGATTTGCACATTGCAGATGATACAACCAATGAGCTTGCAGGAAGATTTTCCTCTGGCCATGTTGCAGAACCCTTGGGCAAAGAGTGAGAGAAAAATCCGTGGCTGAGTGATAAATTTTCAGGGGAAGAGAATGGCAATTTCCATTGTGAGCTCTCGACCAACTCAGATTGCAGCAACACACTTTTTTCACTACACGGCCCTGAGACAATGGAGGATGGGGATTTTCCAGTGACAGTTGAGGAGCTACAATTCATAGAAGTCATCCCACACCAGGGTATAGCCACCGACACATTGTTTGAGAAGAAACGCTCGCAAGACCACTTGCTCTTCTTCTCCTGAGCCACAGGCCCATCCTGGCTAATATAATTCCAGATATAGACATAAGAATCCTCACTTGCTGAAACAATATGCATCCCATCTGACGTGAATGATGCAGATATCTGGCTTCCTGCATTGCGGAGGCCTGCACACAAGACACTAGATTTGAGGGAAGAAATAGCTATTTCTGAAAACTGAATGTATTGTTACAATAATTACCAGGCGCACCATCAAATAAAAACAAAAATAAGATGTGCACACCTCGATATTTGCATATCACATCAACTCCATGGAGTATTCGAACTTGGGAATCAGCAGAAGTGACCATTAACCTGGTCGGGTCACTTGGAGAAAACTGCAGATAAGAAAAGCTAACATTATACATTTAGCATAAGAATGAAGCCAAACGACATGCAATAAGACGGAAAAGGAAAATTAGCAGATATAAAAATCATCACCTGAAAGCCAGTTATCCTCTTGAATGGTGACTTCTTCTTGCCCTGCAAGCATATTTGTGCATACTGCTGCAGACGATTATCTGATCCATGCAAAACACACTAGTTAGCACCGAAGCAACCCTCCTGCATCATAGTATGGCATAAAAATCAAATTTGAAACGTGAATCTATGATGGGTTTCATAGACATTAACTGGGGTATGGAAGTCTACAATGGAACTAATTTATTCCAATTCTTTGCTGTATAACATATTTTGGAATAAGAAAAAATAACCTGCTGCATCATAAAAGCGGCAATTGCCATTCATGGAGCCAACGATTCCACCCTGCACAAAACAGAGAGTGCTCTAAGAATTTCACACGTGAATCACATTTCGAAGCAGAAAAAGGAGGTCATCCACAAACCTTTCCATCAGGACAATAACACACAGCCGTGACAATTTCAGTTATATCAGTCCAGTCAACAACTTGACACCCAGGAATTGCCCAGATGCGTACTTTCCCATCTATGGAACCACTGATGAAGTAATTTTCATCCACAGGATTAAACTGGACACAGGTAACTGTATTACATGTAGCACAGAGACAAGCAATTAGAATTTAGACAAATCAAAAGTGCCTGAACTGATCCACCAACATTAACTACTCATAACAATTATCAAGACAAGAAATTTATTGGAGAATGACCAGCATGCAGAAGAGCACACCATAATCATTATGGAAGAAAACTTGTAGGCATTTGTTGCTTCCCACTTTCCACAAGCGAACAGTTTTATCAACTGAGGATGAAAGGAGATACTGCAAAGGTAATGGGACAATCAGAAACATAGTTTATTTGTCAAACAAGAAAAACTAAACTGCTGTCGAGTAACTACTTACCTTGTCCTTTGACCATGAGAGGTCCAAGACCTCTCCACAGTGCCCAAAAAACTCATGGATTGGTTTGTCCGATATTTGAAATACTTTCTGAGGAAAAATGACACAAGCCGAGTCTGATGTTAGCATACTCTTGAATTTACCCTTTTTCTCTCTACCCACCTTAAGGGGAGCTACAGAAAGATCATTAACCGTGAAGTGCGCATTGGAAGAATGGATATCAAGGATGCCAAACTCATCTGATCTCTCCTTTTCCATCACCTGCCATACACGCACAACTCCATCTTCACCTGCACTCGCAAGGTACTGACCATCAGGACTGAACTTCATAGTCAATATTGAACCCTCGTGAGCTGGAATATCTTGTCTCATGTAAAGGGCAGAGAATTCCTTGGACCGCTTCTTATAAGATTTAACCCTAACCATCTGATTTCTAGCCCCTGCAACAGGATAAGGACCATTACCACCATCTTCCACTTGCCTGTCAACGATGCAAGAGACAGCACCTAATCTCCTCAACCATCCCATCTTTACCTGCTTTCTTGGCAGCCCCAAATTGGGCACATCTTCAACTTCTCTTCGCATCACTTGCTGAACCAAATGGGAAAACCCAAGACTCCTCTCAAACTCAGCAACAGTAAGTAACCGATTTGAACCAACTTCACGAATTCTCCCTGACATGCCATCCTGGCGAAGTTCATCCAGAATAAACTCTGTCCCGTTATCCAAATTCCTAATCCTACACACAAAATTGTCCTCCATTGCCCCATCTAACAACTCTTGGGCATCATTGGACCAACACGACATGGAAGACTGACTCGATGAGAGTCCATCATCTAAACTGTATGATCTTAGAGCTGCATCGCTGTGTTCCATAATCCTATCTGTCTCAACTTCCACTTCATTGGAAGACGTATTGCCAGGATCACCCTTCCCCGCTTGATCCACATCCAAACCCATCCATTTAAAAAATTTATTGCGCCTTTCACGAATAGAGCCTGGATTCTTGATCCAGACCTCATAACCAATACTACCAGGCAAGGAACCAATAACCCCAAAATCAGAATCCAAATTGTCAGGGGAGTCAGAGCCTGGATCAGATACAGAGGGACAATCCTCACGAGTGTCGAAGAATTGATCCTCTTCTTCACTCAAAATCTCCATTTTAACACCACAGCTTAACTCAAAATCAAACAGTTACCATCTCTCAAAAACCTTCTGGCAACATCCTAAATCCCATCCAAGGATAACATGTCAAGATATTGAAAACCCAAAAAAAAAAAAAAAAACATTATTAGTTCATCATCCAGAAGCACAGATCCCAATTATAGTACCCAACAAGCGAAAACATTAAGAAATAAAATAAAATTAGTAAGCAAACCCCAAATCTCAAAACAAAACACAACGACACACACAAAGATATAGCAAGCAATGGAGCAGGTACTGCTGCGCTGAAAACAGCATAAAGAAAAATTAACGAAGGAAGAGGAAACAAAGACGGGGGTGGAAATGAGGAGATAAATAAGAGAGGTGTAGAATATTATAAAAACACAAGGAAGAGGATAAACGAAAAGGAAACAAACAAAAGAGTGATTTAGTGGTGTGGGGTTTAGACTTTTTTGGAGGGGGCGCGCACCTCATTTCACTTGCTTCTTCTCCCATATCCCTTTCGAGCCTGTCAAACCCAACAAGAAAACACCAAACAAATCAAATGAAAGAAAAATAATTCGAGATCTCTCCTAGAGGTGTCTGCTTCTTCTTCTTTCTTTCTTATTTTTTTTTAAACAGAAAAAATCTGTATGATAATTATGCACGACCGTTGCCTTCAGTTTCTTTGATTCATCATCAGTTGTTGTTTTTGTTTTGTATACTGTTTTCGATTGCTACAGGTTCTGTGAAAGGCAGGGTATTATTACCTGCGCGGCAGCGTCGGTATTCACTATTCAGTAGCAGTAACTATTTGTTTTGTTTTTCCATGCAACCATTTCGTTGCTTTATGTGGTTAATGGGTGATGACAAGTTCAAGTTCAGCTAGATTCTCTAGCTTATAGTATCTTTGATTCTTTCGCTTGGCTCCTAGATTGCGAATCAAGTTTAACTTCCTTTCCCTTCTTTTGATTTGTTGGAAGTACTTTAACAGGGGTAAAATAGAATGTTTCTTTTTTTGTGCAATCATGTTAGAAACTTCTTTTGTTTTTTACAATTTTGTGAGTTGTTTATAATAATAATAGTTGTTGTTTTTTATTTAAAAATATATGAAAAAAATATTATATTTTTTTAAAATATTTTTAATATTAACATGTATTCAAAAATATAAAAATTTAATTTAAAATAAAAATAAAATTCAATTTATTCTTAAAAATTAAATATAGTACTCAATTCTTAAGAATAGAATGATTGTTTCCTTTTTATTATGTCTTTACTAAATATTTATTTTTATGTTGTTTATTGATTTTTTATGGAAGAATTACTATTTTATCACGTAATTGTAATTATAATTAGGCACATATTTATAATAAAATCCAAGGATTTAATTTTCTTATACTTTTGCTGGAGTGACTGTTTGATAATTTATTTTTGTATTGTTTGGCTTAAAATTATCGCTAAAGATATATTTTTTAAAATAATTATTTTCTTCAAGAAACTAAATAAATCACTTAAGCTGATGGATTTAAGTAATTTATTTAAATTAAAAAAATTATTTATTGTGTTGTGAGATTAAATAAATGGCTGTTATGTTGTGATATAAGTAAAATCACTTAAATGTTTGGTCATTTATTATTTTGATGTTTGACCTGTTAATAGCATAAAATAAATAATTTTTTCAAAAACTAAATTAAATGAATTGTTTTTAATTTTTGAAAAACAAAAATATTATAAATTATATGTGACTGATTAGCAATTAATATTGATGTGGTTGGCAATCAAAGGTAACACAATTGTACTTAGGGATTCTTTTCAGTTGTACTTCTATAGTACATAGCCCCTATTCGGTAAATTGGGCAACTTTTATTTTTTTTTTTACATTCAAAATTAATTTTTTTAAATAAAAAATATATTATTTTAATATTTTAAAATATAATTATTACTGTATTCTCATTCACCTCGTACAAATCAAACACTTGACTTCCTTAAAATAGTTGCTTGAAGTGGTCTGGGTAGTGTTTTGCAACAGCAGAGAACTGGCTTTAATAGCCACCAATTGTCCTATATGGAGAATGAATTTAACTGGAAAAGTCATATCAAATCTTGAATTTAACGAACTAATAGCTGGTGCAATCTAAGAAAATAATATTCATCAATCAACTTTTAGATACAGGTAAACTAATTAGGTATTAAATTTATTTTTTTTAAAATAATTAATTTAAATTTTATAAATTTTAAAACTATTAAAAATTTATATAATCATTAATTTCAGGGCTTATAAAATTAATTAAGATATATATAAATTAATTCAAACACTTATATTAATTAAAAAACTAATAATAATAATAATAATGTTCATCATCTTCTAGAGATTTGAAAAGTTATCAATGTAGTTAATTCAAAGTCATGTAATTTTTTTCTTAACTAAAAATTAACTAATATATTTTTAATATTCTTCTATAATTTTTTTTTCACTTTTAGAAATCAAGTTGATAATTTTAAAATCTTCATCCAACTTTTTTTTATATATTTTTAATTGCCTTGCTTTAAAGCAAAGTAGTAAAAACTAAAAAAAAAATAAAGGATTAATTATAGCCTCTAAATGATTTTACTCACAATATAACATAAAAGAATTATCATATATTTAACCTCACCGCATAGGATGATGATGACAAAAAAAGAAAAAGAAGAAGCTCTAGATCTCCTACTTTGCCACACAACTGGAGAGATCAGTAAGCTACACGCCAAATCCATCCTATGCCATTCCTATGTCATCGCAGGCAACCACGACTTCCAAACAATATAAAAACATACCAAAGAACGACCTACCCTTAAAATACCTTATTTTGATGAGATTGATAGCTTTCTTAACTGATTAATATTGTATTCTTACATGATCCAGTGACGAGTTTATTGAGGTTTATTCCCATGCATTTCTGGCTGTTAATTTAATGGTTTCAAGATGTCTCAAAAAATTTCACTTGCTTAAAAATAAATTTATGTGTTGGATAATTGATTAATATTTTAGTTTTAATAGTTTGATTCATTCTTTCTTGCTAAAATGATCAGTGAAAGATGACTGATACCTACTAAAAGGTTTTTTTTTAATGGATTTTAATATTGTTCAATACTTAAATAAATATTTTTTTAAAAAAAAATACAATAATATTTTAAAAAGACTCTAAAAATAAATATGCTATAGATAATGAATATCAAAAACCCTTTCTTCTAGAATCTAATATGTCTTTATAGTCCGTCATTGTAATGTAAAAATATGCAAAGAGAAAAAGATATTAATACATAACATCACATGAAAAAATTAAAAATTAAAAAATAAATTTTAATAAAAAAACAATTTATTAAACAGTATCATCCACAATAATATAGTGAGAGCATAATAACAAATAGAAAAATCATATTTTGTTTTAGGTTTATTGTATAATGTCACACTCTAAAAACGTAATTTCAGTTTAAAATCTCAATTCAATGAAAGCAAAGGTTTGGAAATATAAAAAACAAAACAGGAATCAAGGTTCCATTGTCACGTGAAAGGAAAAAAAGAGAAGAGGTCCATTGGTCAACGTAAATCCAAGAGGTTGGAAACTTTCATTGAGAGAGAGGCGGCGATTGAAAAAATAAAAGTCTTCGCTTCGAGAATTAAGATTATCTCTAACTTTTTTTTTTTTTTTTTTTCCTTTCCTTGTTACCGAACAGACTTCGGCATGCTAAAAGGTGCTAAGTTGCCTTCGATTCGGATTGTTAATAAAAGTCTTCGCTTCGAGAATTAAGATTATCTCTAACCTTTTTTTTTTTTCCTTTCCTTGTTACCGAACAGACCTCTGCGTGCTAAAAGGTGCTAAGTTGCCTTCGATTATGATTGTTAGGACATATTTATTTTCTGAAAAATAGTTTTTGAAAAATTATTTTTAAATTATTTTTATATTTGTTTATTATTAGAAAAATTGATTAATAAAAAATATTTTTCGGTCAATAAAAAATATTTTCTAGTCAACAAAAAATATTTTCCGGTCAACGGAAAACACTTTCCAGTCAATTTTAGTCAAAGAAAAATTTGACTTAATTTTCATGAAAGTGTTTTCCCTTTAGTTGTGTTTGTTTTCCAGAAAGTGGTTTTCGGGAAATCATTTTCTAAACTTTCTTGTGTTTGTTTGCCAGTAGAAAAGTTGGTCAATGGAAAACACTTTCCCGTAAAAGGAAAATTTAGCTTGGTTTTCAGGAAAGTGTTTTCCTAAAAAATTTGGGGGGAAAATACTTTTCGGAAGTTGTGAAAAATTTAGAAATGTCATTATTTGCTAATTATATCAAATTTGATCCTCAAACTTTTGATTGCTATATATATTTTGTTTTGAATATTTATTTTTTAATTTTATCTCTTAAAATTTTATTTTTATATTAACTTTGGTCCTTATTTTTATAATTGCTATTTGCTTTTTCCTTATTATTTTTTTATTAAAATTTTTTATCTATCAAATTTGGTCCTTATTCTTTTGATTGCTACTTATTTTATTTGAAATAATTTATGAAATGTTGTTTATTATTATTTTAATTTATTCATCTTTCATTTTTTTTAATTTTTTAGATTTGATCTCTATTATTTTGATTATTATTTATTTTATTTGAGATAATTTACGAAATTATATATTTTTTTCAATTTCATTCTCATTCAACTTTTTAATTTGTAAGATTTGTTCCTCATTATTTTTATAAATTTGAGAAAAATAAAATATTAATAAGTTATTTTCCAGCTCATTTTCCATGACCTAACCAAACACTGGAAAGTGTTTTCCAACTCATTTTCCATTACACTACCAAACATCGAAAAATAATTTCTCGGAATTTACTTTCCTGGAATTCACTTTTTTCGGAATTCACTTTCTAAAAAAAACTACTTTCCAGCAAACAAATAGAGCCTTAGATTCCGCCGCTGTACAAGTTTTCTATTCTCTATATGGCAAATGCACACACAGGCAGTTGTACGCTATGTTCCAGCCCTTTTTGGGAGCATGCTACGCTCATTTGTGTTGAATAATCCTTTGCCGGCCCCTAATTTAACTTGGATTAGATTGTCTTCACTATTTATAATGAGATACCAATTTAGTGATAAACTAGTTTATACAGTCACGCTACACCGGAACTGAACTCGAGTTAAAATTACTTGAATGTAAATAAATGTTTAGGTCACATGAAAGTATTCTTTAACCCAACTCCTTGCCTTATCAAAAGTTAAAATTAAACTATATAAAAATTATTTCGACATGATTCATTCAAATTAATAAGTTTGAAAACAAAGTAAACGATCAATAAAAAACATGGTTTGACTTAAAAAAAATATAAGATTT
Source organism: Populus tomentosa (assembly GCA_018804465.1). Taxonomy (NCBI): domain Eukaryota; kingdom Viridiplantae; phylum Streptophyta; class Magnoliopsida; order Malpighiales; family Salicaceae; genus Populus; species Populus tomentosa. Next base: position 12,852,357 of record CM031971.1, read on the forward strand.
TTTTTTATAATATCAAGATGACGACACATTGGATTGACCCTAGTTTCGTGGTTTAACTCGCTAAATCCACGATCTTGGTGATGAACTCCACTGGGTTTAGGAATTTTGTTTTTAAAATTATTTTTAACTTAATTATAAAATAACAAAAATAAACGTTTATAAAATCAAACGCAAGACAAATGTCGAGATGTTTGTTTGAGACTGCGATAACTTCATAGAAAATAAACCAAAATAATTTATGAAGACAAACTTAAAATAAAGTAAATGTTGAATGATGAAATTAAAAAAAAATTAAAAAAACAAAGAAATTAAGAAAAAGAAAAAGGCCACCTCCTTCATTATCCGTATGAACAATGAAGAGGTTGTATTGTACCCTTAGATTTTTACGAGTAGTAAGGTAATAGTTTGAAGACACATCGAGATGCATGTTTCTCTTACAATTTATTTTTTATTAAATTTTTTTAGCCATTTGAAATTAGGCCCAAACAACTAGACTCAACTCGAACTCTCTCTTCCTTCTCATATTGTTTTTCTCTTCTTCTTGTTACACGGCCTATACAAGCCATACCTGGCACACATCTCAATATATTTTCAAGTTTTGAGAAGTTAAAATGTCATATCACGCATTGTTCATGTACCCAAAGTTTTTTATGCTCCAATAACAAATTCTTTACAAGTACATATTTTTATATAAGGTTGGCATCCATTTCCAAACAATTATCATAGTACAAACATGCACCATATTTTATGCAAAACAATTGCATTTTTTTATGCTAATGATTATTTTCTGCCAATATATCACATATAATTACCAATATATCCACCAAAGAATAGACACTACCATCAATGGTGGGCACAACATTTTCATCAATCAATTATCATGTAACTCACTATATCTTGGACGGAGTTGACATGATGAAAGTCTATGAATACCTTAGATGATTAGGTAAATGAAAGAAATTCTTAGACTCAACACTTTTTTATTCTACAATAATTCACTCTTACATGCATTTTTTTTTTCTCTTATACACTTACTAACTTAAATATTCGATGGTCCATTGTTTCAAGTGGGCTTGTTTTTTTTAAGAGATCTTCTAGCTACTAGTCAAGCCCAACAACCAGTTTTAGATACAAAGCCTATATTTCAAGCTTATGCTCTAGATCATAGCCCATAAAAACCTAATTTTTATGTAAAGTTTTTTCACAACTTTATTAGTAGCTTTATTTATTTAAAATTTAACAAAAAGCTAATTAATTTTTAATTCACACCTTCCACCAAAAATTCTTTTCATTATTGAAAAAACTTCAAGACAAGCTCTAAAACAGGAAAGAGTAACTAATCTCACCATCATAAGAATTTGTTACTCTTTTTTACCCTATTTGTTTTAATTATATTCCTTTCAGTTTTTAGCTTTGGTTTTGCTCTCTTTTTTCCTTTTAATCTAGAGCATAAGTTCAATCCTTGTAGAGAGATTACTCACTAATAATTTTTTAATTTCATTAGACTTTGTTCAATAATGCACCTAAATAAGGCTCCTAAACAAGAATGTGTTATTAGAATTTTGAGAAACTTAATTAGTCATTGTGCTTTAAGGATAAAAGGTTTATCCTTGACAACAACATAACTTTAAACTTGATAATATTCTAAAAGCTTTAATAAGTACTTTACATGCTTTTAGTTTAAATGTATTTCAATATATGCCTTAGTAATTTAAATATATTTAAACTAAAATAGAGACTGCAATATATCCATGACCTGTGATTGGTCAATTATGTTTAGGGATGAAAATAAAGTTCTACGAAAGTCGAGGATGTTTCCTTCAGTTTTATTTTTATAAAGATCTTCTAACCTCTAAATATATCCTTCTCCATTCAAATTAGAGATAACCATCTCTAATGGAAGTGTCCCGACTTACGTAAATCATGAAAAAATAGAATATTTCTCAAATAAACTTAATCAAGCTAATCCTATTATTTCTTAAGATATATACAGTAAAAAGTGTAAATATAAAAAACTTATTTATTTATATATAAATCTAGACATGGAGATTCATTGGATTAGATTAGAGGATACAAACTTTGGGATCGTATTTAAGTAATAATTAAATCAGATATTTAAATAAATAAAGGCAAGCCTAAGCAGAAACTTGTGCCTTCCGAGATGGGCTGTGATGATTGGGATGTTGACGTTGGATTAAAAAAAATCAAAGTATGCGGTCCATGATAAATAAAAGACTATCATGTGATGATATCGAATAAAGTCACTCGCTTTGATAAGCATTATTATTATGTTGCATAAAGTGGGTTAAGATTTAAAGCTATCTTCTATTAGTAGGGCCTAAATTACCTCCAAAAAATCTATATCTACCGTCTGATGTCGGCTATGTTACTCACACCTTCAATTTACTAAATTAAAAGCGTCTTGCTTTTCTCAATTTTGTTTTTTTTGTTTTTTAAATCAACAGAATGTTGCCGGGGATGATTATGGTTACACGTGTATCAGATTTCTTAAGGGTTTTTTTTTTTAATATAATAATTATTATTACTAAACTAGCACATTTTGAGTATAAAACATATGATAGAAAAATATTGGCAGATTGAGGAACAGAAGACATGTAAATGCCCAGATTCAGAGTTCTTCATGTATGTGTTTTGCTTCAGATGATTCCGACCGCCTTGGAGACCAAAGAGATAATTTTGATGGCTGTCAACACCCTGTTCAACGTGTGATGGAAAATGGCTTTCTTCATCTGCTCCGCCATGTTTGTTGCCAAGTTCATGCCGGGAAACGCAGCTACCAACTCTGAGGGCTCCCTGATAGTACCAGATGAGACACCAATGAATGAGTTTGAACCAGCAGTGCCTCTCTTTTCAGATGTGCTAAGTCTCCCTTGTCCAATGGGTGGAGGACATGGACTCAGGGCCCTGGCAACGTGTTGAGGATCAGGAGTAGTACTCCTAGACAAGGAGGCACCAAGAGCAGCAGCGTCACTATAAGAAGGCTGGCCTGTATTTTGGACAGAAGAGGAGCCATGGCCATCTGCACCAGATCGTTAAGTATCTGCAGATGATAATTCACGGCGCAAATGAGCAGATATATTAAAACCGCGATTCGGAGTGAGAATAGCGGGATTCAGAATAGCAATGGCTAATATTTATACATTATTTATTACTTATCAGCTCAAGTAATTATTTAAAAATTACGTACTTATTCGGGTTAAATATTCATTGGGTTCAGATTATAAATTAAATTCATATCTAAATGTAGATAGAAATATTAAGTCTCTTTTGACTCTCATCTTTATAGTAATTAAGGTTAAGATTGATCTGATATGAAGTGAAAAGTTTGAGCAGAAAATATTTTTTAAAAGAAGAAGAAGAAGAAGGGGTCGTGTTTCCTTCTGAATTAAAAAATAATTAAAGGTTAAATGTTAATAGATGAAGTGATTAAGGATAAGGATATAAAAGAATGGTTGAAATATAAAGTTTAAATATGTTTTATAGATGTATAAAAAAATATTTATAATTATGAGACACATAACGCTTTAACGAATATTAAATTTAAATATAATAAATAAATAATATGCAAGAAAGTTAAATGTTAATCCCATAAACGTCTCTCTCTTTTCCATTATTATATAAACAGAGCGGTAGTTCTCTGGACACATCAGCCCTTATCTACTCTATCCTCCTAGCATAGGTTTCAATTCGATCCAGCTCTTAGAAAAGGAGGTTTTTTTATTGGGCTATTGTTGGGCCTTGCAAGAGGAAGCAACCTTTCGTTATTTGGGCCACTGACATGAGCTGGGGATATACATCAAATGCTGGCCCATAAACATGTGAAGTTAGCAGTTGATTTAGCAGGCTGGAATCTCTCACCCAGGCCTGCCTAATGAGAACCGGGCCGGATTCCGAGACCGATGAACCCTACCGCACTTTCTACCCGATCACCTCATCATTTTTGTCCTTTAGTGGTAAATCCGCGGGTGTGATTGCAACAGAAGAAGAACAAGATGCAGGCTTGCTTGTCCTAAGCGGGAGGAAATTGACGAGTAATCCACCAGCTCCATGTTTTTCCCGTTACCAGGACAGGTCTTGGTCTTTTGTCGTCGAATAAGAACACCTTCGTGTGCCTTGCGGCAAGTCAATTTGTGATCGGCTAAAATCGGATTTTCATGATTCGGTTCCTGTTAAAGCAAAGCAAGAACGAGATCTAGCGCATGATTTGTTTCGGTCATTCTAGTTCATAAGAAGTTCCGCTGTAGCAATCATTTCATTTTTGAAAAAAAGAAGAGAAAGAGATGTTGACCATCATATGATTTATGCTTCATTGATGTAGTGCCGTCGAATTGAGATTTATATAGCATTAATTACCCCTCTCGATTCTCCCTTTTATTCATGTAAAATGATGATGTTAAATCCTGCTTTAATAAACTGTCAAGGAAAATATACTTCTTTTCAAAAGAATCGGGATTAAGAAGGAACATGTGAAGAACTTTCGCTCATCACTACGTCCCAAAATCTATTGAAAACAAAGGACACCACTGAAAGTGAAAAGTAAAGCAATTTCAACGCACATAAACGTTAAATTTGACTTAAATTGGATGCAAGGTGGCATGAGCTGAATGGTATTTGCATGAGAGTATTATAGACCTTGTCACGCCTAAGTAGAATAAATACGCGATGAGACGTTTTTGTCCAAAACAAAGGAGTCTTTTTCCTGTTTAACAGGGACATTGAGACCAACCTTGAAGTTCAATATATATATATATGTGTTGCCGGAAGTTTTAGGGGTCACGGCAAACGCGTCTGGTTGTCCGTTCGAAAACCTATTTTAGGTCCCTAAATAAATCTAGTGCGCTGTTGATCAGATGAAACACCAAAGAATAATAATAATAATAAAAGTTTAGGAATTGAAACGAAAAAACAATGAAATATTAAATTAATTTTAGTTAACCTCGGTTAACATGTTTAATGGTAATGACTCGCATGTAATGACATGATTAAAATGAGATAATCTGGAATGATAATTTATCTTATTTATTTTTCCCTCCTTTTCTACCCGATTGGGTATTTATTGGACTCATGTGAGATAAGATTTTCAGGACTAATTTAAAGAATCATTTAAGAATCATGGACTGTAATAACAAAATTATCAAAGAATTTATAGTTGCATACACCAGCGTATGAGATAGCCTCACCGCATGGGGCTTTGTCCGAGCTCTGTTCAAAGCTTTCTTGGATGATTTTAGAATTATTATAACGAGTTATCTCTCCTAGTGTGGCGCGTGTTATTAGTGAGTGAATGACCTGCTTTGCTGCTATTTTTTTTGTTATCTTCCTTTTCTCCCTTTTCTTTCTCTCCATTAATTAGCGAGCAAAACCGATGAAAAATAACTACTGTTCCTGTTCATAGTAGGATGTACAGTGATTCTTCTATGGCGATTAGTTTTTTCTACATTTCTCTCTCCCGTGCAACACCAGAGGGGAAAAAAAACCTACCGTTTCTGCAATCAGTTTTTTTTTTTTTTTTTTTTTCTATAATAAGAGCTTCTAAACTGAACCTCCAGACAGGATCAGGGATTCCAAAATTAGCTTGAAATTAGGCTCCGCCGTGCCGTCTAAAGTGGGGCCACAAGCGGGTTATGGGTCCATAGCCCACGAACTCCAGCCCAACTGATGATCAAACAAGCATAAGATCGATGTCGCAAAATTTGGAGAGGTCTCAGAGTGCATGTAACTTTGCCAAATCTTAGATATGATGAAGTTCATTGATCAACGCATTTTATGGTAACATGAAGCATCTTTCGCCACCATTTTGTGTTTGGTGGAAAATAGATTAATATCATGGTATGGTGATATCAATCAGGCATTGCACGCAGCTTCTTAGATTGGAGAAGACAGCAGCATAGGAGAACAAGCAATCAATAATCCAACTGAAACTGCGAGTAAGATTCGGTTCCTTGGCTATTTCGAAGACTTCGAAGCCATAGCTATCAGCATCCCTATAAAGACATCCAACAAAGGAATTTCCCTTCCATTCTACCGCGCATTATTTGGGCCCCCACCATCTTGCTTTTGTCGGCTCCCCTCTCTCTCCATGAACCTTCCATTTTCATTTCTGAATGTAGAGCTTTCCTTACAATCCGGCCCCTTAATATAAACTAATTTATTACATTAACATAGAAATACAGGCGAAGCTGGTAAGTAAACAATAGATCCTTAATTCAGTACAAGGTTTGAAGATTTTGACTCCGGGACGCGTAATACCTGTGCCGTCTTAAAATAACTTCTCTCAGAAATTGTACTGTCAATTTTTCAAATTGAGACCACATGACGAACCTCCACATTCGGTTCAAAACAGGCTTGAATCTAATCTGATTTTAATGGGTTCTGTTTCTGAAAGGATTGAGCTTAAGCGCTTGCAACAAGATTAATCAACATTAATACTGGGACTGCTGTGCCGTTATTATACCTATTTAAAAGGAGCTTAATGTAAATGAAGATTGAGTTCTGATCAATGGATGTGAAGATGGGACGAATTGTGCCAAAACTAAGGCCGGTTCATTACATTGCTTTATGGAGGTTGAAAATAAATAAATAAAAATGAAAATTTAGAAAATAAGTTCGCAACATATACCAGATGGACTGGTGTGAGCTTAGCTTAATTAATCTGCAAGCAAAGAATATATATATATATATAGGGTGAATAGGAAGTTGCCTCCGAAAGCATGAAAAAGTTGCCAATCTGTGAGAAAGGATCTTTTGACAAAATGCAGGAGAGGATGTTAAAGTAATCGACAATCCTATCTTTTTGATAAACCAAACAGAACCCAACCTTTGTTCATGAGTGGTCCAAAAGAAAACATGCACTAAAAGGAAAACAACAGGGGAGGGTAACAAGAGATTGAATAAGAATCAAAGGACTTGTACATTATAAGGTCAAAAAGTTGAACCCACCCACAGTACATACACTCATAATTCCACCCACGATGAATAAACAAATGGACAATCCACTGTTGAACGAAGATCTGACAAAGAATTCTCACACATAAGATTGAACCAGCGCTGCCAACTTAAAAAATGCGATTAATACTACTCCCTTCCCCTTCCTGTTATGCGTGTGGTGTAGTCAAAACAAATTAACGCCCCTCTCTCTTGCTTTGTGTTTTTTTTCACCCTCTTTCCATCTTCATAAAGTGAACTCGCACATAAAGCCAGCATACAAACAATCTAAAACATTCTTTCCTGCACTAAGAACAGCTGCAGACAAAGGAGGTGAACACGATCCTTCTTTCCCTTTCCCTCTCTCTCTCTCTCTGAAGTCATCAGTTGCTTTTCCTTCCCCTTTTCTTCTGAATTTATGGATGCTGCTTCATGGCCACGGGTGGGTAGATATATATTTGTTTTGCTAAGTATTATATAAAATCTTATATGTACAATTATGACTTAATTTCTCTGGTTTAGGGATTTTAAGGTTGTATATGATCGACCATGTTCCAGTAGTTTGTTTTGAGAGATCGGATATTATTTGTTGTTTGTCTGTTTTCTCTTTTTGTTTGTCCTTGAGATCATCTTCATGCACAGTGCAGGTCCCTTCTATTTGAATTTTCTTTATGGAAAGGTAAAGTTTAATTTCTTCTTTGAACCATGCATGAAAGCATTCAACTTTTTCTTTCTTCACTTTTTTGCTCATGTGATAACTTATAAAGGAAAGGGAAAAAGCATGATTTGCTATTATCATTTGTTCTTTTAGGGTTTTTCCCCCCTCTTTAATTTCATTTCTGCTTTTTCTTCATGGAGTTAATTAATTAATTTCCTCTTTCATGTAATTCTTCAGACAAAGAAACCTTATGCGTTTTTATTTTGTTTGATCTACTAATTGTTATCCCATCAGCCATCTCTTAATAAGGTTTCAAGATTGCATGGTTTGATTACTTCGTACAATATCGCTATGGATCTCCTTCATCATCTCAGTACTCTAGGGTTTGCAGGATATTAAACTGGCAAGACCCATGGAAGAGATGACATCAAATACATGCGGAAGGCCTGTGTTAGAGAGAAAAGCAAGGCCTCAGGAGCAGTTGAACTGTCCAAGATGTAACTCAACCAATACCAAGTTTTGTTACTATAACAACTACAGTCTCACACAACCAAGATATTTTTGCAAGACTTGCAGAAGGTACTGGACTGAAGGAGGATCTCTTAGAAACGTTCCTGTTGGAGGAGGTTCAAGAAAGAACAAGAGATCTACATCATCATCGGTAGCAGCATCTGCAGCTCCGTCGAAGCTCCCCGATCTCAACCCACCAAACCTCTCACACTTCTCTTCTCAGAATCCTAAGAGTGCCCATGAAGGTCAAGACCTTAATCTGGCATTCCCAGCTATGCAGGATAGTCAAGGTATATCTCATTCTACTGAAGTGGCCGAAACTGAAAACAACAACTACAATCAACATAACTCTTATTCTTCTCCCTATACTTCATCTCCTATTTCAGCTCTGGAGCTACTGAGGAGTGGAATTGCTTCTAGGGGTTTGAATTCTTTTATCCCAACACCGATGCCGGATTCAAATACACTTTATTCTTCGGGTGGATTCCCTTTGCAAGAATTGAAACCAACTCTGAGTTTTTCTCTTGATGGCCTTGGAAGTAGATATGGAGTTCAAGAACATAATGGAAGGCTTTTATTTCCTTTTGGTGAACTGAAACAGCTTTCAAGCACAAATGAAGTTGATCAAAACAAGGGACAAGGGACTTCAAGTGCTGGATACTGGAACGGAATGTTTGGTGGAGGATCATGGTAAAAGAGAGAAGAAAGAGACAAGGAGCCCAAGAAACAACTATATCATTCTTTCTTTTGACTCCTTTTCACATGGTATTGGGTCACATGTTGAAAGCTGTTCATGACTAACATATATAGGACACATATGGTTTCTTTTTTGCTTTGCTTTGTATTCTGCTCTTCACTCTTTTGAGCAGTGTAAAAATTTTGAAGCTCATTTGGTTTTTGGCTTCAAAAAGGGTTCCTACTCGTATAATGTTTTCAAGATAGAAGAAGATTTGAATATGAGTCTGGGTTTTCTCATGGCAGTAAGACTTTTATTCATAAAGTCTTCTATCAGGATTTGCACCTGCAGTATTATTGTATTGAGTGTCCAGAGTTGGTTCAGTCAAGCTTTCAATGTATGCAATGAGACTGAGATTTGGAAGAAGTTTCAAGGAAAAAAATATTCTATCAGTTACATATCAACTTGGTTGCGAGCTAGGCTGGTTAGTGCTTCTGTGTGACCCCAACTGTCTCCAACTTTTTCCCATCTCTTTCTATGTCAAAACCAGTCTTGTATGTCAGGTCTGACTTGTTGTCCATTGGAGTCGACGGGATTCTTCCAACCATGAAATGCACTTCATGGAACAAGCTAGCTAACACAGAAGCCAAAGAAGAACTACTTGACATGTCCCACCTTTAGTATTAGCTTCTTACTGTCTAAATCTCTTTTGAAAGTGCAATCGTAATAAATTAAACATGGCATCTAAACAAATTGTACTTTGAAACAAATTAATTTACCTGCCCCAACTAAAAGCTTACCTAATATCATTTTTAGTCACCCACTCGATATAGCGGCTGGCCCCAAATCCATTAAACGATCATTACTGCATGTTATTTGTTGTTTTAATATTCACAGACTTGGAAAATATAACAAGCTCACCTCTCAATTTGGTCTTGAGGGGGACCCCCAAAACATTCCTCTGGGCAAGCGTGCTAAGAAATAATCCCCTCCACCTAGCTAGTGAATCCATCCATCCAAGTTTCTTCTCCATTTTGCTCTTTTTTTATGCTGTTGTGCATATCACTTGAATGCCATTTTGGAGGAAATAAAGTCTTGCCGGTCTGTTTCTTCCCGATCACAGACCCCATGCTAGGTGCTAGCTAGACTCCTCTCTTTTATCGGAGTGCCTAATATCCTCCATTGATTAGAGTACTGACTACTTAGTACTAGGACCATAAATAGGATTTCCTTGTATAGTGAAAATTTTGTCAGCATTGAGAAATGTTGAAGGAATCGATCGATAACGGAACACCATTGTCGAAAAGTATACTCATCGGGCTTTCAATTCTATTTGCCATTCAATCCTCATTTTTCAATTTCAACAAAATTACTGATAGAATATGTTGTCGGCAATTTCATCACCGTTTATACTTTCAATAAAAAAATTTATCGGTTATTCTGTCAATAAATTACTATCCATTATGTAAGGTTTATAAAAATTTCCAGAATGAATATGAAATTTTATGTGAAAAGACCAACAAAAACACCAATAAAAAAACATATTCCATCAACATCTCCAGATTTTATTTTTTTTTCCTCTTATGATCCCCAACTGCAACAATTAGATAGTTCATAATAAACAACAACCATAACAAAAACCCATCTCCAAAAATTTACATATACAAATTTCATAATTCATTTAAATAGAGCACAACAATGAGATAAATAAAATTCCATCCATACACAAATATTTTTAAACAAATATAAATATAAACAACATTCAAATTCTTAAGAAGATAGAGATGAAGGGGAAGAAAAAGATAATAAACCATAAGATCTAGGATAGGGAGGAAAATATATACCCATAACTACATTTATTCAAGCCTAATAAATTATATTTTCTCGCTGGAGCTCTCATATTCAGCATCTCAATAGATAGTTGTTCCTTAGCCCTTTTATGAACAATGTCATCAAATTTCTCTAATGTATAACTTGGTTGAAATGTGGTGTGATTACAATTAAAGCAATGTCGCTCGTTCTCAATTCTCTATTGATACCATAGACAAACAATAAATTAAATTCTTATAAGATCCATAACTTGCGGCAACCTCTATCCACACTTGAGGATTGTAAGGAGAATGGGTGGAAGTATTTTCACTAAATTTCACAATTATGTTAGTGTTATATGTCTTCTACAAAACAAAAAAAAGCCAAATTCCTAAATTAGATAAAGATATTTTAGATTAATGATGCAAATAAACAATATTAAACCAATAATAATTATATAAGAAAAACTTACAATGAACACTTCCGCTCTTATATTGACATCCCTCTTTATATAAGTTTTCTCATATAACTTCATTATAGTATGTTTTTGCTAAGTTGTTTTCTTGCAAATTAAATAGTGTTTTTTTTAAACTATCACAAATAAATACATAATTAGAACTTCAAAAGAAAAAGAAAAAAGCATATAACAACAAGCTGTTACTTGGAGCTTTACATGGTTGATAAACAGAATCACTCATTCGATGTACTTACTCATTAAATCATGTGTTTTGTTTTTTTTTTTTGTTTTTTTTTTAATGTACAAGATTGTGAGTATTTGTAAAACTTTTTGAAGCCATAAATTTTTGATACATTTCCCAATTACTCTTTATGACAACGCCTTGGTTTATAGCCTTTGTATTTCTCTATGTCATCTAAGCTAGCCTTTTTAATTGCTTGTTTGTGGGCATCATATCAAAAATCACATTAATTGATTTACATTTACTTAGTTGTATTATGGATTTCTCACACTCTCCTGACAAGAGCCTCGTTGCTCTCGTTCCATCAAAATATTTTCTTAATTGATTTTATACATTAATTAGTTTTTAAAATTTTAAAAGACTAGTAACTCGAATTAAAGATTATTTACCCAACCTTAAACTTTCTCCACTAAGTATCTATCATATACATTCATTCAGGATGGTGATGAAGTTAACTCCATTGAAACAATGGTTATTTGAATAACCACTTCATTATTGATGTGATGAAATGAGTAACTTTAATATTGGTATATCTGAAAATCAATTTAAACAAGTTATTTTGTGTTATTGTAAAATTTAAAATAACTTAAAACAAATAAATAACATAATGATACAAAATATTAATTATATAAATAGGCAGTCCTTTTATTCTGTTATATTTTTGCTTGAAATGGGTTCTATTGAAAAACGAATACATGCTCTATTATTCTTAGTGGTTGAGCGTTGATCTGTAACTTTTACATTAGATCTTTTCATTATCATCACCTAGATTTACGACACAATTATTGACAGTACTACTTGATAAAACGATAGCATTTTTGTTGGACTTAGACTTCTTTTTTCTTGTATATATGGTACCTAAAAGAAAACAATAAACAATATTCAAAGATGAACCAAATTATATAGATGACCCAGCATTAGCTTAATTATTACTATAAGGTTTTGTCTGCAAGACTAATTAACAAAACTAAGCATTTCTTCTGGAACCATAAACAATTTTGATATTCTTCTTGAAAAAAACAGTAGCTCTAAATTCCTAAAATGTTCCATTCTTCATCAATGAGAAGAATTATCATCCTCTGAAAAACTGATAATAGACATTTATCTATTTTATATGCTCTCCCCCCCCCCCCACCCCCACCATAAAAGACAAAAATTCTGCTCAAATTAGAAAAAGACATGGGAGGTAGGGTCTCGTTCATGGAGTCCTATGGAGGGGGTTAAGTAACCTTTGACCCCCATTGAATTCAACTTAATATAAAAACATGATGCATGGATTAAATAGCAGGTCCAAACCTAAATTCACGATTGTTAAGAAATAAAGAATAAGATATAATTTTTTTCAGAAACTAAAATCCCGTAAAATTAACACTTACATAAACTGATACTACTAAAATGAACAAGAAATCAAAGTAGAGATGGGAAAATGAAAGGTTTTGTCAGCATCAAATTTACTAGGAGGGGATATTGAAAAATAAAGATCTCTAAGATATAATAAAGAATAAATAGGAAGAGGAGAGAAACTTCAAATTTTAAAATCATCAATAAATTTTCATCGGTAATTATATCAAATACTAGATATGTAAGCAATGTTGATGATATATATTTTTTATTTTTTTTTGTTTTACCATTGTTTTCATTGAAAATTATTAATTGAATTTTTTTGTTATTTTTATCGGTAAACAATAACAAATATTTTCCATTTATATTTTAGTTTTTTTAAATTTATAAATTTTTTATTTTTTATTTTCATCGGTAAACAACATCAAATATTTTCTAATAGTGAAATTTGTTCCACAATATTTCTTTCTATCGGTCATGATCGCTCTTTGGTACTTTTGCTTCATTGATGACATAAACACATTCAAAAAACAGAAACCATGCACCCTAATTCTATTACACATCGATCTGCTTTGACAAAAATGCAAATTTGGTATACTTTTCTTTGATTAATGTTCTATTTTAAGTACCCAACTTCCAATCAACCTATTCAAGTTGCTCACTCTGATTTTCCTAATGTTAGTTAGTTCCACGAATACATTGGTGACATGGCCATTATCTCTCTTTCCATACCAAAAATATGGACATGAATTGGAAAAAGAGAAAACGAATTATTTAGTACCCAATCTTTTATTTAATTTTTATTTGAGTATCTCAAATTCAATGTTATTTATTTGAGTACCTCGACTTTTATTTTTCAATGCAGTATTCTTCATGCCCGACGTTAGAAAAGTGATGATTGTTATCCCATGCACATGTGGGTTCAGATTGAAAAAAAAAATAAATAGAAAATGAATTAATTAACATTGTCAAAAAAAAAATGAAAAAAAATAAAATGTTGGTAAAACAAGAATTTACATTGGATATAGAAGACAATTTTAATACCCCTTTAAAAGCCAAATCAACACCGATTGAAATTCACAACCACGGTAATGGTGTAAAAAATGACATGTCATCATATGTGGTGGCACCAAAATCGTTTTAAGAACCAAATTATTGTCTCAAAATATTTAAGAATTCTAGTGTGTGCATGTGTGTGTGTGGGGGGGGGGGGGGGGGCGCTAGAATAATAATAAAAAAACACCTCAAAAGCCTTGGAAACGAAGATAATTATGTTCATCCAAAAATATGAGATTTAATTAACATACACAAATGATAATAAAATGAGTTAGGGAAGACGACTTGGCTTCTTCTTCTTGGATGATGATACATTCAATTTACCTTTTCTTGATTACATTCATTTTCACATTTTTCAATATGAATTCACATTTGTTTGCTACGTAACTTAGGCTCTTTAGTACACCTGCTATATATTTAACATTTTGCATAAAAAAATATTATTATTCTTTTATGTTTTTTTTTTTTTTTTTTTATCTGAAACACATGTTTCACCTGTAGTGCAACATGTTGCTTAACAGGTTCTTGATACGAAGACAGATGAGAAAAAAAATAAAAACAAAAACAAAAACAAGCAACTCAACTCAAATAGATGACTTGCAGGTTGGATACTTGAATAAAAAATCAATCCACCGTTAGTACTAAATTTGCATTTCGCTTCGTCTTGCCTTTGCCCCCATGAAAGGAATCTCCTGCGTCAACGAATAGTATATATATATTGGGACGCACACCAGCTGCAACATGTGGAAACCCATGGCATTTTTATATCTCGTTTTCTTTTTTCGTAAATGTAATGCACTACATCGGTGTCGAACTAGACCCCTGAAAAGATGCAGGGCTCGGCAAACGCCAAAATCATCACGAGGTCCCTCTAGCTTTTTTAGGCCTTGCAGAAAAGCTGAGATCCGACTCTTTTTTTTTTTTTTTTTTCTTTCTAAGGTAACAAAAAAGGGCCGAAGGCCGAAAAAAGGCACGGAGAGAGACAAACTAACCTAATTACTAGTCTCTTTGTAATCACCAATACAACAGAAATCCTTCCATTCCATAGCCTCTCCTACATAAAATTTGGAGGCTCAGGAAAGAAACATGTCTCCCTAACGTCTTAGCCATCCACTTCAACCTTAATATGTATGCTACCACTATAATTAAGCAGCCAGTAGCGTCTACAGTTAATGGATCAAGAGCTCTTACCTGCACAGCACTCGGTCCTGACCACAGTTGTGAGTTGCGAAAGCCATCGAACTGCCTTATGTCCCCGTCAACCACTTCTGTTGGTCCCTCAGCTACGTTTCGAAAACGATTTAATTTGTCGTCGTTTAGGCTGTGAAAAGGAATGGAAATCGGTTGCTAGAGGACCTGGGCCGGGTAGTTCCAGCTAGGGGAAAACGATTGATGCCAATTTTACAGTGTATTGGCTTATGAATTGATTCATGGATAAAGAAAGCCAAGAAATTTAGAGGGGCCAATCTAGCTTTGTTTCCGGTCGCCCTCAATTTACATATTTAAAGATTCCCCTCGACTGCTAAAGCGACCACAAAGTTAGGCAGCCAGCTTTCTCATCTAATTATCATGTACTTTGGATCGAGAGGATGCATGAGGGAGTGAAAGGTCTGGAAACCAAGCCCCACATCACATACACCGAATAGAAAAGCTCAAGGAACCACCAAACTAAGCACTTTCCTAGCTGCACCATAGGATGCGGACAGATGATGGCCAACAGCACTCTCATTTGTTTCAATGATCTGACCTGCATGTACAAACATAGCTTAACATAAGAGTTCACTGAGGTAACATTTGTTTACTTTCCTCAAATATATGATATAGAGAAACGGTGAGGTTAAACGAAGCAAGACATTATACAAGATGATGGCAAAAATGTATTTGTTATTGGTGTTCAAGATACACTGATTTTGGTATTAATGTTTTTTAATAAGGATATACTAGGAATAGAAAATAACAGATATTATTTTTTGAGATATGCCACTTTTATATCTTCTGATTTGAAAATATAGAAATTTACTTCAACATTGTCTAGAGACATATTCATTTTTATATTTCTATCTTTTTAAATGATCATGTTTTTATTTTTACTGTATTTGTCTTTTATTATCGTAAGACAATAACCAAAATTTATAACTTATTAACAGCATATAGTTAGCAACTAGGTATTTGATTAGCGTTTCTCTACAAGTTGAATAATTTTTTTATGCAAAAAACAATATGGAATATGAAGGCTTTTTCAACGTTTTTTTTTTTTTGACAAAAAACAAATTCTAATTATAAATTGAAAAGCTTATACATCCATTTAATTAAATAAATCAAGAACCATTTATGCCAATAAATAAATAAAAATGTTAACGTGTTTATTTGACTCACTTCATCGTTGGTCAGATAATTTTTTTTCCAATGCAAAAAAATAAATGTGTAGATGTTACTAACATGTTTTTTGACATAAAAAAATAACTATGAATCAAAAAGCCGATGCTGTACATTTAATAAAATAAAATGAGGATCATATATAATAATAAATACAAAAAAAGTTATTAACACAATGTCATGTATAGGATCTCAAATCAAATTTTCACATAGCAGAAAAATATTGAGACAATATTATGAGTGCATTTTATTATATCATGATTCTTTTAACTGGAAAACGTAAAGACAATACTATTTATGCTAAACGAAGTAAATCGTAAAATGTACTAACTGTTAAACCGAAAAAGAGCATCTAATACCAATAAAATTATAAAATAAAAAGATAGTCATTAATTTTTATAGAAGTAAAAGATATATAAGTATGATATTTAACCTTAACTTTTTCCTTTAATTAATGCACATGTTTCTCTCTCTCTCTCTCTCTCTCTTAAAGATAACTTTTTCTTACCAAAAACAAATAATTTTTATTTTTAAAAATAAATTTTATTTATATTAAACCTTAAAAAACTTATAGATGAATTATAATAATCTCCTTGAAATATTAAATACATACAAAATAACTAAAAAACAATATCTATTAAAAAAAGACTTAATAAATGATATAAACAATCAGAGAAAAAGGGTATTAATTTACATATAAATTAAAAAATTGATTTCAAAGGATACATATAAAAAAGAGACTAAAAAAGAAGTTAGATACTACCAGGCTTTACAAGACAGGCCCGCGCATCTTGTCCATTTTGAAAAGAATACGAGCGTGATCCTTTAATTTTATTTTTTTTTGAAAATGGAATGACAACATGTTGTCTTTCCTAAAAAGTTTTGAAAAAAGATGACACATTATTTGCTTTTCCCTATACTTCAGCTAAAGTGGTGACAAAAAAGTCAAGGTTAGTGGTTTTCTGATCTAGAAACTTATTTTTGCCCAAAACAAATATAAAATACTCTATACATTTTGATAAACTCGTTTTGGATTCTTGCCTCAAATAACCCAAAATTTGATCCATAGACCTAAACTTAACTAAAAAAAAAAAAAACATTTTGAGCTCGTGTCTACCATTTTAGGTGGTGGGAAGGCCAAGAAACATTTAAATGTGACTCCCTTTATTAAATAGAACTCATTAATTGTAATATCTATTTTTTTCATGATCTAAATCGGTGTTAATTGAGACTCTCTACCATCATAATCTAGTGATTTTCTTTTTTCTCTCTTAAGCCATAGATTAAAAAATAAGAAAAACAAAGTTCTATACCGCAATTAAAAATTTGAAATATTAAGGGACTAAAAATTTATAATTTTAAAAATGGACTAAAGTAATTTCCCCCCCTACTTTTTAGAATGCCACCCTTTTCCCATTGTTTTACACTTTGGTTTTGTTTTTTTTTTTTTTTCAATTGTGTCCCTCCTTAATAATTCTTGATAAATTAGTCATGATTTGAGCATAAAAATGATGCAATTAAAAAGATAAATTTTAAGGACTAAATTGTGAGAAAATTACTATTAATTATTATAGTGAAAGCACCAAGAGTTTTAGAGCTTCTTATAACAAGTTTGTAAACATTTAAGCTACATGCCAAAAATCAAAATATAAGCACTCAAAGTAGTACCTAGCCAACCTACTAGCTAGGTGTTGAGAACATATTTTTTAGCATCATACAAAAATCTAATTGTGAAAAGTTGATACATGGATTTAATAAAATAAAATAAAATAAAAAATATATATATTTTTTAACAAAAATATTTTTTTATTACAAATATCGTCTTTTAAACTTAAAAAACTTGGAATGATATTAAAAAAAAATTTCAAAAAAAAAAACATGTCTCCCTATTTTGTATACAATCAAAGGACAAAATGATTAATTTGAGAAAATTATTTTAAGAATTTATAATAAAAATATATAAACTTCATTTCATTGAATATTCATGATCACAAACTTAAAAAAAACATGTACGGTAGGTTCATATATAATAATCAATAAAATAATTGCTAATATAATTTAAAAAATTATTATAATCTGATCTGAAAAAAAATTAATAGTATTTAATGGAATAAAATCTGAATTTTTTTATTATTATTATAATGAGTTTTGACTAAACTTTAAGGAAAAAGAATAATCATGAAGGATGACAAAAAAAGTGAAAAAACAAATGCTATAACCTTATTTAAATAAAAAAAATATAATTAAATGATATTTAATGAAATAAAATCCTAAATATAATTTCAATTATTTTGTTAAAAATTAAGAAAAAAAATTAAAGGTTGTTTAAAAAATGCTTAATCGCCTGGAACTTGGAGAGCAACACGAGTGGCCCAAAATAAAGATGAGGCTTGTGTGGGCTTCCAAATCAAGCCTGCATGGTCTGCAAGTAAAGCAAACGATGCATTGTTTGCCAAAGCAGATTCCTGCCACTTAACGTAGTCGAAAAGTTAAGTTCCAACTTATTTGACCCAACAGACCTATTCTTACCCAACTTTTCACATGAAAACAGCTACTAAAGCTTAGGGTATGTTTTAAATTGTGATGGTAATCGTGGTTTAAAGTATTTTTTATTTAAAAATATATTAAAATGTTATATTTTTTTAAAAAATTAATTTTGAGATCAGCACATTAAAATGATCTGAAAATATATATAAAAATTAAATTTTATTATGAAAAAAATTAAAATTTAAAAAAACTTAGTTTTAACCGTGTTTCCAAATAGATTTTTAATAAATTAATTTCTAACCTCAAACAATCCTTTAATTTGTATAAAAAAAAAACACAAAAATAACCCATATTAATTAAAAAAAGATGAATGTTGTGATGTACTTTTTCTAACCATATAAAATATTAATAACATCTTAATAACACTTCTCTCAACAAATAACTCATTGACACACCAAGATTTACTTTTTTTGTTGCTAGAATGTGACCAACCAGACTATTCTCTTTCTTTCTTTCTTTTTTCTTTTTTTTTTATTTCCAACATTTTTTTAAACTAAAAAACAAAAATAAAATAAAATTTTGAATCAAAACTTAAAATCTAAAACTAAATGGTCAAAAAATGGAGTTATAAATAATATGTATACTGAACATACCTTTTCACACATTTGAAATAAACGTCGTTATTTTTTCTATCTTAATACTACAAATTCAAACCATACCTCAAGAACATTCAAAGAGAAAAAACAATCAACCCACCAATGACCAAACACCACAGACAGAAATGTAAGGATGCAATCGAATAAACAAAAGTTCAGTAACCAAAACAAAGAAATAATCCACTATTAAAATCATTAATGAAATGTTTAAGTATGCGCATAGCTATAGCTATAGTGAAACACCCAAAAGATTTAGTTTTTTTAACTAGTTTTGTTGGTATGAATTTGAAACGTTCAGACAACTTTTTTTTTAGTCTTCCTGTGAGAAAAAAGTTACGAATTCGAAATGGCAGTGACTGGAGATTCAGTTTCGGATACTAAATTAACACGGACAACGTGAAGTTTGGGTTAAAATATAATAATAATAATAATAATAATAATAATTCAGTTTAAAAATTAAAAGTAAAAGTAATTTAATTTAATTTAATTTAATTTAACCAAAGTTACAGTGCCGTGAAAATGCGCCATACGCTGATAACAGCTGTATGGTACGCCAAAGATACACGACATTTCTCAACTGTACAGAGATTAACTCGACATCTTATCTTTTTCTAACTCGATACCTTTATCCTTCACTTAAGGAACAGGTTGTAAACAGTAGTCAGTGCAAGAACGTTACACATATTCAAATATCCTTCAAGTTCCGACTTCTATACAAAGATATGATAACCTTTATGCAGAACTGCAGAAGGATTGGAGGCTTTTAAACACGAAAAACAACCACTCTTTTAACACATGCCCTACTTACTTGTCTGCATTTATTCCAAAGATCCGAACCTTGTGCATATTCGGGAACTTGGCAACAACAAGCACTATCACAGCAAGAGTGTTGAAAAGGAGCATTGGATGTTGATAGTCAGTGGTGTGTGAGGCTATCAAGTACCTGCCAGAGACAGCAAATGGAAGTGTAATCTCAATTTCAAGCATGGGAAAACAACATCAAAGTAAATTTAAGATCAGTGTAAAAGAAGGCGTAGCTTGAATGGCCAACCAATGCATGAAATGAAACACAAAGGGCTTGCCAACGCAAGCGTGTTCTATTACAAATACATGTCAAGGGAAAACTTAGTGCTGAGTCACTACTGTCTAGAACACAGCTAATGTGCATGGAAAAGGTTAAACAGCTACCTGGTGCTCTGGTTTAGACACACACAACTAGAATTTTTCCCATCATTTAGGCAACTTGAAGACAGAAAAATCGCATTGCTCTATAGAACTAGAATTATAAAAATCTAGCCTGAACCTAGGAGCCCACCAATTCAAGCAGATTTTATTTGGCCCATGGGAGCTGCGTAACTCCAGTAACCAATATGCAAACCCATGTGACATGCATCATGCTTCTCCAAATCAATTAGTATGTAACCCAGGAAAGACCGGCATCTCACTAAAGAGCACAATGAATTCTTACAATATTAGATTATTCACATTCAGTGATAGCTTCCAACTTAACTCAAATTGTACTCCATTGCTATCAACATTAGGCATCAAAAAGTTCAAGCTTTGACAAGATTCAATGTGCATAGTCTATCATGGAAAGGTAATTAATGAGATCTTAATTTGCTCATGTCTTCCCAAAAACATAATTACATCTCATGGACAGTGAAAAACAAGGGCAAAAGTATTCACTGTAATCCAAAAAAAAAAAAAAAAGCAGAAGGTCCAGAAAAGGACAGCTACGAACACCGCATCCACACAAAAATGAGAGAGGTTTCCAAGCTTCATGACAATGAGTTCCACATATATATACAATTCAATCATTCTGTGCATATATTATAAACAACAAGATTGATGAGGAGCATAAAGCAGGCAAGAAAATTTTGCTTAACATGCATATAACTATGAACCAATCAACCAACAATTTTTTTTTGGTGAGGAAATAGGGAGCATGTCAGTATCTGTGCACACAAGCATACTTATCAATATAAAATTTCTTTCAGAAAACTTACAGCACCACAGGTACAACAGTTAGAAACTTTCTGTTGCGTGTAAGCTGCTTCCCTGTATCTATCTGTTCCCACCAGGTCAGCCTATTATAGATCCCCTGGTCTTCAGCAAATGGGGTTCCTTTCTTCCAGTGGAAAAAGTGATAAGTGATCTGAAGAGCGAAGCATTCTAATCAATCATCGTTCAACAAAAAATGGAGCAACTTAGCTGCGACTGGAAATGAAGACAGATAGAGCACTGAAATGAACATAGAACTTGTCATAATAGTGAATGATGATTCATGCAACAGTTGTACAGGTGGTAGAAACAGACCAGCGTTAAGCCATTTGTAATGCAAAGAAAAAGAAAAATGATACTTGTTAAAAAGTTCCTACTCTGCTATTGCTAACAGCCACAAAAGCATTCATTCAACTCAATTATACACTATTTACCTACTGTTTCTATTCAAACAATACACGCATACCCCCAATGACATTTTTTATATATTCAAATCTGCAGTGAACACACCCTATACCAAACAGTTCATAATGAGGGAAAATAGTAATACTCCACAAAAAAAAAAAGGATATACAAAAACTTCCTTCTAACTGAGGCAGCATTAAATATTAACACAAGTTACCTAACAACTAAACAGGGTCATATGACAAGGATTCAACAGATAGACTGCAGAGGATCAAAATATCAGCATAGTTACAAATCAATCCAATCCCCACATGACAGAGCTCAAAAACTTAGTTCAATAGATCGTGATCTCCTCCTGTACCTTGATGTGAAATGCAAGGAATCAAGAAAAATAATCCAAAGCTTATACTACTTGTTTGCAGACTTTCCATTTAATATATAATCATCGTGAGAAAATGGTTCTGAAGGAGAAAATGATGCTGTTCTCTTGTGGTTACACCAAGGTAAATAGCCCATCATAGGTGGTAAATCCATTGCATCTCCACAACCTATTAATGTCATAATTAACACGTGTGTTTCCTACATCATTTAGTAACTAAGCTTAGAAGAAAACCAGAAAAGGCTAACAGTTCAAAACATATAGCCTCACAGGTTTTAAGAATGTCTGATTAAATTCCACGTACCCTAATGCTCATGTCTTGTTAGCATAGCTGATGAAGTTTCTTGAGGTCACTTTGTAATAAATTCATAGTAGTACTAAAGGACCTAGAACCAAATTCTACTCGTACGCAGGGTGGATGCAGGTTCAAGGGAGGAGGAGGTTAAAATGCCTGTGAAGAGTGCACAGCTATTCTACCATATCCTTCCAAGTTTAGTGAGACACTCCGATCAATCCTCTATTTACCTGGATAACTTATTTATTTAGGTTTTTAGCATTCTTTCATGATGTTAGCTTGTGGTAATCTTTTAAGTCCAAAATCCTTCAAAAAACAACTCCACGAAAACTTCATACAAAGTTATCCATTCCAAACTTTCAACCAAATCAATGAGTGTATTGGCAGTGCAACTCTTCTGTTCATTGTAAGGAACGAAACAGAGAGACCAAGTTCGCCCAGGTATCTGCTTGTAACAAACAAGTGAAGATCAAAGGTGCTCACTTTAGCATTTGAAACCGTAAACACTAATTCTAAGGCTAGTCATTCGATGATAAACATAATCTAATAATTTCACTTAATCAAAATACGATGCAGCTAAAGAAATTTGATAAATTGAGCAAACTAAACTACACCCCAAAACCAAACATGGATGCAATCCTTGAAACTCCTAGAATAAGAACAACAGCAGGCTTTCTTTCTTCAAAACCGAATCAAGAAATTCCAACCTACCCGATCAATTTTATTATTTTTTTTTTAAAAAAGGGAAGAAAACTTACAGCGAAGTGAGAGAGATTGACGATAGTCCAGGCCATGCCAGGAGAGCAACCAAAGATAGAAAGAACAATAAGCCAAAAAAAGAACAATATTAATATGTAAGTGGTCCAAACCCCTGGATACATGAACCACTCCGTGTTCCTGTTCAGATCCGCCGTTGGCACCGCCGTCACATACAAATTCGCCATTTCGCTCTCGCTGTCTCTTTCGATATCTATTTTCGTTTCTATATCAAGTACTTTTATGATTTACAACCAGTTTGGTAACACAGTGATTGTATTTTAGATTATTTTTTAATATATTAAAAATAATATTTTTTATTTTTTAAAATTTATTTTAATAATAGCACAACAATAATTTATAATACTAAAATGAATTAATTTAAAATAATTTTTTTTAAAGAAAATATAAAAATAAACAGATTTTTTTATATGATATGGTTGGTTATTGATTATTATGATGATATTTTTATTTTTATTTTATTTATGGTTATGGTTATTAGATTGTGGAGAGAAGAATGTAAAGATGCATGGTATGGTACTGATAATAAAGTAGAGCGTGATTGTAATTGTTTTTTAAAATATTTTTTATATTATATTAATATTTTTATTTTTATTTTTTTTTAAAATTAATATATTAAAATAATTTAAAAAGTATATAAAAAATTAATTTTAATAATTTTTTTTTAAAAAAACATGTTTTGCACGTCGTTCCGAACCAGCTTAGAAGAAAAACAAAAGGAATCTTCTCCCGTTCTTGGCTGCTTGGTTAATCATCAACCAGAAAATTAATTCACTTCTATTATTATATTATTATTTTGATTTATCAGTTATCACTCAAAAATATAGTATACCCAGTAAATTTTCTTTAACTGATAATACCGATGCCGCCGATCATTATTCGATGTCGTTGCACGATTGTTTATATAGTGTATTGAAAAATATAATAATTGTTATTTTTTAAAATATTTTTTATTTAAAAATATATTAAAATAATATTTTTTAATTTTTAAAAATAATTCTTGATATCAACGCATCAAAATAATTTAAAAATATCAAAAAATATTAATTTAAAATAAAAAATAAAAAAATTAAATTTTTTAAAAATACTTTTAAAACATAAAAACAAACTGGACTGGTGACAAACTAGATTTGATCGGGATATCTGTAAAATGAAAAACATAAAAAACTAGAAAAATCTAGGATTAATAATTTACTTTTAAAATATAAAATTAAAAGAAAATTAATTTAAAAACATATTGAAGAAAAAACCTTGAGTTAATTAAAGTTTATTTTATTAATATGCCACCCAAATCATTGGATCAGGATACCGGTTCAATAATAATAATAATAATAAAAGCGGACATAGGTACTAAATTAAACAGAAAATATTTTAACTAAACAAAAGGGTAATGCTGTAAATAAGTTTAACATGGAGATATAAAAGTGTTATGGCTTCTCTCGGGGACCAATGTTGGCCGGCCATTAAGCAAAGAGAGGGGGAGGATTTTTCTTTTCTTCTATTTTCACCTAAAATCCTAGTAAAAAACAATTAATGTTGTTATTAAGAGGTAAAATACTCTACTCTCGTGTTTGAACAAAGTTTTAATATATTCTTAAACTTGAGTATGGATGTTTGTGTTATGGAACCAAGATTTTTGCATGTTCGGATGTTTGAAAGGATGAATTTAGTTTTGCATTTTATATTTAGTTTTAATATATTTTTGTATGTTCGGATGTTTGTATGGTCAGAATTGTGGAAAATTAGAAAGAAATCATGCCATTCCTTCTGTGTAAATTTTTGGCCTAGGCATAAAAATAGGGAATGAACTAAATTAGTTAATTGTTATGAAATTTGAGTTGTATTGTGATAGGATAGGTGTAAAATGAAGGGTACGAAACTAATTCTACAAAACAAAACTAGAAGAAAATCTCATAAAATCAATAACATGAGTTACGAGATAAAATGAGCTAGTAAAAGAAAAAAAACAAAAAAAAATATGAATAAATTATCAAAAATTAAGGAAAAAAAAACAAATAACAATAAAAAAATAAGGACAAAATATACTATAAAAACTAATGGAAAAAATAATGATGGACTAAATTGAAAAATAAAGTAAAACAAGAAAAGAATAAAAAAGTGCAATTAAAAGAATAATGACCAAAATTGGATAAAAAATAAATGAATAAAATATTAAGGGATGAAATTAAAAAAATAAAAAAAGGACAAAAAAGAGCAATTAAAAGAATGAGGGTCAAAATTAATTAAAAAATAAATGAAATAAAGTTGAGAGACAAAATTGAAAAGAAAAAAAATCAAGAAAATGATAAAAAAAAAAACAGCAATCAAAAGAATAAATATCATGTTTGATATAAAAATTAAATACACCCAAGTAGAAAGTGATGAAATTGAAAGAAAAACAAATTCAAAAGAAATCCAAAACAAATAAAGACAAATCAAAAGAAATAGGACCATAATTGAAAGAAAAAAATAAATGGAGAACACATCTGAATTTTTCTTGACCCATTATAGATTTCAAGGAGAGAAAAGAAAAAAAAAAAAAGAAAAAAAAACTTCACCATTATCATGAATTTCACTACACTTACCGCCTTATTAGTTACCTCTCCTCTAAACACTTTTGACAACATGGGAGTTGAGGCATTTTGATTGTCACACACACCATTTAAAAAGCAATAAAATAATTTTATTATTGGTTGGGTTTTTTTTCTTTATTATTATTATTATTTATTAAAAATTGATTTGCCCTTAATTCAAACAACAACAAAAAAAAAATCATTATGAAATGACTAAAATATCTCTGGACATCTCTTTTAAATATTTTAACTTGAATAGTAATGATGTGATTTTATTATTCTTTTAAAAGAAAATGATACAAAAATCCATTTTAACCTTTTACTCTTTTTAGCTTTTAGAAAACATTTATGTCTTTGAAAAAATATGGACATATCATTATAACCTCAATTAATTTTATAATGATAAATAAATTCCATCATTTTACCCCAAAAACAAATAGACAACGATATCACTGTGTTGTAACAACTCACAATATAATGAGTCTTGCTACATCATAGTTAGGACATGTTTGAAATTGTAGTAGTAGTAGCGATTTAAAGGGTTTTTTTACTTAAAAATATATTAAAATAAAGTTTTTTTTTTTTTTTTTTCAAAAAATTATTTTTGACATCAGCACATTAAAACAATATGAAAACATAAATTTTTTTTCTAAATAAAAACAAAATTTAAAAATTTTTAAAACGCAATTTACACCTCGTTTCCAAATACTTCTTTAATTTAGCCTTATAGTAAAACACTGATGGTGTTAGTTGTTTTTTAAATAACTTTAGCAAATATTATATTCTTGGCCCGCATGTGCCATAAATCATATGAATTAATTTTAAACATAAAAAGGCATTGTTAACAATTTTTTCCAGCATAAAAAAAAATTTAATTATAAATTAAAAATATAATGCACATTAAGTGATATTTTTTTTTTAAAATATTGAGATAGTAACATATTGAATAATATATTTTTTAATAAATTATTAAAATTAAAAAAAATATCAATTTAAAAATAATAATTCAAGTCAACCTGGTTAAACTTGTAGAACTTGTAACATTAATCATTAGAACAGAATAACCACATAAAGAATAAATTGCAAACAATTACAAAACTTAATTCCTAAACAATCTAATATTAAAGGATGAAAAAAAAATTAATTTAAAAAAAGACAAAAAAAAAAGCTTGATTTAACCCGAGTTAACTCGTCAAATCCTTGACATAGGCTGTGAGAATGAGATAATTTCATAGAAAGTAGAAAAAAATTACAAAGCCTAAATCCAATATAATGCTGGATGATGAAATAGAAAAATTTCAGTTAAAAATATCGCATGTATGCGGCGTCGCGATGATCATCCACCCTCAATGTTGACATAAGTCTATTTGGCAAATATAGGGAGACAAGGAATTCTTGTCTTTTATCATTGAAAAATTGGAAGGGAAGTCACCACCTAGTACTCTGGTCATCAGGAACTCTAATTGGTTTCAAAGAACGGGTACGGAGACTGGTTGCGTAAAGGGAAGGTATTAGTACCCCAACTACGCCTTACCTAAAGTAAGTTGCATTGTTTTGTTGTCTGATAAAATCTAAGATCTTTTTATGCTTTCTAATTATCGGTCTGTCTACGATTTAAGAAAAGTCCTTATCTATAAGGAGATCCTTATCTTATTGGCTAAAAACCTAATTGTTCTATATTGTCAAATGAAATATCTTTTTAATATCGGGAATATATTTTACGTATAAATTCGTAATCCCTGATGCTAAAATAAAAAAAAAATATGTTTTTAGAATTTTTGAAATATTGACCAAATTCTCATGACTTTCATAAACTGGTTATTAAAGCCAAAATGTATGCTAAAACATATTTTTTTGAAGTTTTCTTTGTTGTATGAAACTACAATATGATTTTTAGCTTTGAGAGACTTGTGGCCATCTGCATGAAACAAATTTTTTTTTTAATGTTTCGATGAAAACCAAGTATTTTATTACCTGATTTTTATTTTTATGATATAAAAATACAAACCAATATCAAGCAAAATTTAGTAGAAAATACACGAAAAATTACAAATTTTTTTTAAAATGTTTTTTTTTAAATAAATTTAGAATTGGGTCGAACCTGGCCCATTAAACAGTAGATGTCTCCGCTATTCATATGCAACGTGAATAGTGGAGAAGAAGACGCAAAAGAAGAAGAAGGTGGAAGAGGAGGGGAAAGCTAACCTGCAGCTGCTCACGGTGCTGCTTGTGGAGGTGGAGGTGGCAAAACGCCGCCGTCGGCAGTAATGGAGGTGCTGGCGATGACAGTTCTCATCGTTTCTTCCCCTGTGTTTTTTTTTTCTCTGTTTTCCTTCTCTGCTTCTTGTTTCTTCTTATTTTCTCTCTCTCAATTGTCTCCTCTCTATCCCTATTATGCTCCTCTCTATTTTTTCTTTCTCTTTCTCTGTTTTCCTTCTCTTTTTTCCTCTTTTTTTTTTTCTTTTTTTTCTTTTTTTCTTAACCTCTCAGTTTTTTCTCTCCTTTTTTTTTGCCTTCCTCTTTTTTTTTTTTTTTTTTTTTTTTTTTTTTTTGTGTGTGTGTGTGCTCTCTCTTCCCTATATTTATAGGCAAAAACATGGGGAGATAGGCCTACTACCCCTGCCCAATCGTGGTGTAGGGGTAGGGCGGTCGAGGTGGCCACTATGCAACCACCCTTGAACCGCCTAAGGGGTACGTCTCATCTATTTTTCGACCACGTGGCATGCAAGTGGGGGGGGTTTTGTCGGCGTCTTTTTGAGGGTTTCGGAGAAAGAGGGAGAGGAGAAATGCAGGGGAAGGCTACTGCTTTTTCTTCCCTTGCCTTGCACGTCCTAGGGAATAAGAAGACCCACAGTGCCGTTCAAAATGGCACCATCTCAGGCTTTTTTTTTTCTTTTAAAATAGTGGATGAAACGGCATCGTAACTAAAAAAAAAAACTCTAAATAGGAGAGAATAGAGATGGATCTTTAATAATATCCTTTTTTTACCTAATTGGTTGGTTGCTCTTATATACCATAAATCAATATACAATAGTCAAATAAATGTAAAACATTGGCAATCTTTCCTGAATAGATCATATATAAATGGACTGCGAACATGTCTTTTGCTAGATTATATCATGAAAAATCATATCGACATGCATGTGACAAGAGATATTTCTATATAGGTTTTTGAATTTATTAATTTCTTAACGAGAGAGGTTGACACATTCACTTACAAGACACCTATATTTATATGGAATGGCGTGCTCTTTTTATTGTTCCAATCTTGAAAGCAAAATAATAAAAAACTTTTACAATTCTTTGGCTTGGTAAAAAAAAAAAACTGTATACATTATTTATAGTTTAGAGTTCAAGATTAAATAAATAAATTATTTTTCTTAGAATAATTGCTTCGCAAACTTACCATGAATTTGAAATATATAATGGATTTGATAACTAAGTTTGAGGCTCCATTAATTAGTGTTTGCCGTGAAACATCCCGTTTTTAGATCCAAAAGTGGCAAAGCATCAAAATGAAGAAATTACGCTACCATAACCATAACTCATATGATATGACGCCTTTAAGTTCAAATTATGGGAGCTATTTCACTCAAACTACACTAGCTCGTAGTTTTAATGAACTTTAATGTTCCTGGCAAACCAATATTTTATTTTTATTAAAAAAATCCCCCAAAAAACTTATAGTGACTTTTGTATTTTAGTCAACTAAATCCAATTAGACTAAATTGGAGGATAAGTATCAAATATTATTTTTAAATGTTTCTTAAATAAAAAAATAATAAATTTCGCAAATGTTTCTTAATTAAGAAAATAATTTAAATAATCGGGTGGAGGAGAGCAGTTTGGTCGACATCATCTTGTGTTAAGATAACATATATATGTGGAGACGAATTCAATAGTCTCCATTTGGGTTGAGTAATTCTGCAAGTTATACGCATGTAATTAAAAGCATTTTGCTTAAAAAATCAAAAGTCAACGACAAGAATGAAGCCCGAGTTTATAAATGGTAAATGAAGATAGTCAATGCTTCTCATGATAAAAAAAGGATATAGATCCTGTGATCAATAGAGATCCATTGAACGCACACGAGAGCTGTGTGATCTTGTCTCTGTAGAATCTCTCAGTCCTCCTTCTCCTTAATTTATGTTTTCCACTCTACCTGTATGCAGCGCCTTCTTTTGACTGTTCAAATGTCAACGATGTGAACAGCCCAATTACTGATAAATCATCTCTCCTTCTCTCTTCCTTGCTATTTACAATCATTTTTGGCACATACTCTCCTTGTTCTTCAATCTTGAACTTAGCTAGCTTAGCATGCAGAGAGAGGAACAAGAAATTCAAAGAATGGATGGTTTTGAGCATCAAGCGCCATCATTTTTTATCTGCCCAATATCTCTTCAGGTCATGAAAGATCCTGTTACTATATCCACAGGCATGACCTTTGATCGAGAGAGCATTCAGAAATGGCTTTTCTCTTATAAAAAAATCACTTGTCCTGTTACAAAACAACCCCTTTCTGATTTCCGTCTCACTCCAAATTCTAATCTTCTTCGCTTGATCCAATCATGGCACTTGCAGCACGCATCATCATCAACAACAAAGTTTGTGGAGCCGGAGCCTAATAATCATGATGCCTTGATGAAAGTCCTTCTTGAAGAGATTAAGCAACCCCAGTTGCAGGTAAAATCTCTTAGAAAGATCAAGTCATTAATCCAGGAGAATCGTGGTGATAGTAGCAGGATTACTTGCATTAGAGATGATAGCTTATTCTCTCTGGTAGCATCTCTTGTAGTCAAAACTGAATTACCAGGGGTTCCACAGATTACTGGTAATGACACGCCAGTAATTATCAATGAAGCTGTGTCATCTCTGTGTCTTTTAAGGCCATCCGATGAGACATTAAAGATGGTTTCACAAAATGAAAGTGGCCTGTTAATCGATTCACTTTGTTTAATTATAACACAGTATTTGAGCAATCTACAGATTAGAATTCAAGCTGCTCTTCTTCTGAAGTCCATATTTGAAGTGGTTGATGGAATTTACAAGGAAGGACTTAGAGTTGAGTTCTTTGAGAGCATCACGGAGATATTGAAGGACCAAATTTCAAAACATGGAAGCCTGACAATCTTGGCTATTTTGATGGAAGTTTTGTCATATGGGAAGAATAAAGAGAAAGCTATTGAAGGAGGACTCATTCCAATACTGATCGAATTGCTAGCTGAGGACAATGAGAGGCATGTGTGCGAGATGATGTTGGCCGTGCTAGAAAAACTGTGCCAGAAAGCAGAAGGGCGGGCTGCCTTTTTGGCACATCCAGCAGGCATAGCAGTTGTATCGTCGAAGATTTTGAAGGTTTCCCATGTTGGAGATGATAAATCAATACGTTTGTTGTCATCCGTTTTAAGATTTTGTATCAGTAGAGGTGAGGTTGCACAAGAATTTATGGAGGTGGGTGGAGTGACAAAGATTTGCTTGGTGATAGAAAGTGGATGCAATTTAAAGACTAAGGAAAAAGCCAGGGAAATCTTAGGGTTTCATCTTAAAACATGGAACAAGACTCCTTGTTTCCCCTCTTTATTTAAAGCTTGATTAATTACTTTAATCCGCAGTACAGACCTCTTTCTTCTTCTTCTTTTTTTTTGAAAATCATTTCTTGCATAACCTATGCTTAAGTGTATTGTTTTTTAATTTGTCCTGGTACTTTTAAAGAAAATGAAATATTTCTTTCTTTTTTTCAATTCCTGTTACAATAATACAACATGTTCTTTTGTTTTCTGTCGGAGATCTCCACATGTTATACTCTAATATTTATGCTGTTACTGTACTTGATTACATGAAAATTGATTCTGCCACACATATACATGGATATTGCAGCAACTTTTTGCTTCATCATATTCAGGATTTTAGTACTTTAAAAGCTTGAAACATCTTCGTTAATTTGATCCCAGGGTTAATTTACAGTCATAAAGTACCTGGACTTAATTACCAAGGGAAGGGATTTTGAGAAATGCAACCAATAATTCTTAAGACATGCAAGGCACATATGAATAATTTTTTCTGCAAGCCTGTCAACATATATAGAGTAATATATCCAGACGAACGCATATTGCAGACGAACGCAATCATGCAAACAAATCTTTTTTGATAAATTGTATCAACCACTCTCTTTTGGATTTGAAAACGCCAAATACATCTGACGATAATAGCAGCTGGAAGATTTTTTCTGACGTAGCTAAATAGACATGAATTAATTTGGATATTAATTAGCGGCCCGTAATTCACATATGCATGCTGCTGTCACTGAAAGGGTCCTCATAACGAATACATAATAGAGCAGGATGCTGCCAGGTATATGCAACCAAATCAATATGCATACGTGTAAAATTAAGGAAGCTGTTAACCTTTTTCTTTAGTTTTATTTTCTTGAAAGGAACCTCAATTTGATTCATGATCTGCAGTCAATTTTAGCCATTCAAATTGAATGTGCGAGCCCAGTAGATAATGTGAACGTATTTTCTAACACCATGAAAATATTTTAATTGAGAATTTGAAAGTTGAAGCATATATTTAATAAAATTAAATGAAAATCATATAAACAAATAAATCGTAAAAATGTCAATGTTAACCAAATATTAAAAAGGAAGCTAAAAGATAGATGCATATAAAAATATTTAATCTTGTAATACGTGATGCTCTTTGAATTTTTTATATTTAATTATATGACAATAAAAAAAGATTTTCATCACAAATGTAATAATTTAAATTATGTAGAATAAATATAATTGTTAGCATAAATTCTTCTTTTGTTATCAATATATTTTTTTAATACAAAAAATATATATTTTTTAGCTATGTTGTTTATTACAAAGAAATTGTAAGGAATTAAAACCAATATCCAAAAATTTTTTAACTATTTGAAATAAGTATTAAAATTATATCTCTTTAATTAAAACCTCTTTATCTTATTATTACATTCCTTCTTGTTTTTTTTTTACTTAATTGTTTTTTACCATAAGTTATGTTTTTTAAACATAAACTTAAACACAATCTTAAAGGCAAGTTTTAATAAAAAAGAATAAAAAAAAATTATAATTTTGATGTGAATGTATTAAAAAAAAACATAACAACAATAAACTTGAGAAAAATCATATAAAAATTTTAAGTTTAATTTTTTTTAAAAATAGATATTTAATATGCATTTAGAGAAGTATGCATATCAGGTTCATATATATATATATATATATATATATATATATATAAAGCAATTGATAATATTACCATAAAAAATGCAAATATTATTTGAAAAATAATGACATAAATAGATAATTATTAAACATCATTAAAATAAATTCATTTAAAAAAATCTATTACATAAACACCATTTAAATAAATATAATAATAATCTGCTTATAAAATATGAAAAGATATTTAAAAAAAAAAAAGAAAAGGCCAAGCACGCATGTGTTGGACCAATGTGCCTAGTCCATATGAAAACCTAAGCGTGTTTGAGCCTTTTTTTTTTTTACATACCTTAGAGTTAGGATGATGTAAGTTTACTCTAACTCCTTTTTTTATTTTTTTAATTAGGTGGACAATGAGTCATCCATCTACCATTTTTTCTGGTAATTGAAGGTGGCTGTAGTGATCAAAACATTGAAGTCCAAGTTTTTAGATCCCAACACTTTTTTCATCTAAAAACATGAAAAAATCTCACAAACCTCTATAACCTCATTTCTTACAACAAAACACATTTTAATCGGTCTGAAAACTCATAATCAAATTAAAAAAAACTTCATGAGCCTTAAATTACCTTTTCTAACATCACCTTCAATGAGTTACTCTCTAAAAATTGAATCTATAAACACAAAAATCAAAGTTATTAAGGATCAAAATTAGGCCACCTGAGAGTTTATTCTATGCTTAAGATTTTCTAACAACGTTTTCTCTCTTCTCTCAAGATCTAATGACTAGAACATAAAATAAAAAAAGTTTGAGACCTAAACAAAAAATCTAAAAATTAAAGGGATCAAATGTAAAAATAAATAAATAAAAGGTTAAAGTGTAGATTTATGTGCCTTTTAAAATGAAAAAAAGGTTGTTATTTTTTTAATATCAATTTTTTCCTCCATCTTTTAATTTGATTTTCTACAACCACTATAAATTCTTAAATATAAAATTGACATTTTATTTAACCTTTGAAACAATTCATGACACCCCTACACATGATATCATACAACTCGGAGGGAATGGGAAAATTTAGGACCAAAAAATTATAAATTTAAGTATCAAATTATATAAAAAAAAGATCAATGACCAAATCGAAGGAATGAAAAAACAAACTATAAAAGAGCCATAACAAATACCAAATAGTAATAATAATACTAGTTGAAAACAAAAGGAAGGAAAAATAGAGGAAATGGATAACAATAACAAAAACAAGTTGTGATAGTGAACTTTAGGCTAGAGACCTAAAGATAAAAACCTGGCAATAAACACTAAGTAAAGGGTGTTCAAAAAACAAAAATAGGAAAACAAAGTTAAGAAAAGAAATAGCTCCAGTAAACACTAAGACTGGGAAGAGAATACTTGTAAAAAAAAATTTTAGGTGGCTCCACTTAGCTTCTCCTGTAAATCTTGTAATATATATCAATTACATTACATCTTTTTGTAAATGGAAGTAAAAATCTTATTAGTTTAACTTCTAGTCAAGTCCTATCATAAACCATTAGCCCATTTTAAATGTTCCAAAAGCATCATAACATGATGCTAGATACAACCACTTACTTGTATGTAACTACTTAGAAAATCAGGTCGATAAAAATATCATACTCATTAACTCTTTATACTACAACTGTGAGAATATTTAAATATAAAATTTTAAGAACTTGAAACACTTATCCTATTGTTATATAATTTTTTGACAACTATTTATATTTCTTTTCCTCTAGAATCATACAAAAAAATATTGACATCCTTGATGAAAGAAGAACATAGTAAAGAGCACCATAAAAAAAGATTAAAAAAAAACATTCAAAGCAGTAACAATAAATGTAATTGTAAACAAAAGGACAATAGAGAAAAAAAAATATAGAAAGGAAACAAAAAAACATAAGCAACTATAATTAAATCCTAATATGAAGGCCCCAAAATAACAATCGTTAGCAATGACTGAACAAATAGCATTCTCAACATAAATTGGTAAAAACAAAAAAGCAAAAAATAGAAAAAGAATTAGACAACTGGTAAGATGAAAAAGTAAGTGGAAAAAATAAAGACCTAAAATTGATTAATCCAGCTTAATAGTTGAAGAGGCAGAAATCATGAAATAAAGAAAGTCAACACACTTTCCTAAAAACAATTGTAAGATGGAAAAAGAAAAACACATAAATAACAGCACAAAAAAGTTTCAAATAGCCAATCCTTAAAACACAAGAAATATGTAGTGATTGGAGAAGACATGCCAAAAATTGGCCACTCTTTAAATGAAAAAGTACAAAAAAGAGAGTATGCTTCAATCATTAATAAATAACATAGAAATGGGAAGATAAGAAGAGATATCAGAAATAACATAGAAAGAAAGCATCAAGTTTATACAATTAGTTTATAAATTGACAATAAAGAAAAAAAAATTAAGCAAACACTAAAAGCATGCAAAAAAAAATAAAATTAGTTAACTCTGAACCTAACCCTACATCAGCCCAATAGTATAATACAACTTTAA
Source organism: Populus tomentosa (assembly GCA_018804465.1). Lineage (NCBI taxonomy): Eukaryota > Viridiplantae > Streptophyta > Magnoliopsida > Malpighiales > Salicaceae > Populus > Populus tomentosa. Next base: position 12,887,723 of record CM031971.1, read on the forward strand.
AATTTGTAAATATAATAGTTTAAAATTCATAAAAGAGAACAATTTAGTGTTTAAAAGGAATGAGTAGTTTAACAAATATTATTAGATTAAAATACAGCAATTTTTGGACATAAAATATTAAAGAGCAAATATTACAGTTATGCGTACTAGAGAGGCTTGCACTGAAAGAAAAAAAGGATCCAGTTCCTGGCAAGAAAAAACCATTAAACTAAATGTAAGCATGAAAAAACAAATTGCAAAACTAGAAAAAAAAAAGTTTATTAAAAGAAAGGGGAAGGGGAGAGGGATAACAAGGCTAGGAAAAATGAACATGTTAAAAGTGAAAAGATAAAAGAAGCTAAAAAACAAAAAGTAAATAGTAGTAAACAAAAAAGTGTAGAGAAAAAGAAACAAATTATGTATAAAAAATTAGGTAGTTAAACTGGAAAAACTTGAAAGGGAGGAATCAACATGTTAGGTAGCTAAGGGTATTGCTTCAAAATAAAGTTATTTGGTTGGAAAGGGTAGAAGGAAGGGACAAAGGGGTGGTGGGGTTTCTTAAAACCCTGCCACAATGTAAAGCGACAAGTTCCAAGAAAGTCAATACAATGCCACACTCTCATTGGTTAACACACACATTTTTAGTACATTTTCTACTTTTATTGACTGATTTTCAATAGGATAATATAAATATAGATAACTCCCTGAGAGGGATAATGATAAGAGAGCTTTTGACGAATCCGTTATAGGCCTTTGTTTTTTTAGGAGTCTGTTCTGTTTTCAGTTTTGTTTGAAGGTAAGCCTTACCGAGACATGCAAAGATAAACAAGTTTGTCAAAGTGAAAATAAAAAAAGAGCCTCACAATGGAAGGCAAAAAGCAAACATATTGAACAAAAATATACAAAACCAAAATGCAGGAAAAGAGACTCGTTTTTTTACTTTTTACCAACATGTCTCTCAAGAAGCACCTATTTCTCTTGTCAATCACTCATGAGTGCTAATCTTTTTATCAATGATATAACGAGGCATAACAACCAACACACTAGCAAGGAAAAGAAATAATTCTTCATTATTAAACCACTCTCTCCAATGTAAGTTGACATGTTTATAAACCTTGAAGTCACCAAGTAAATGAAAAACATGACAAGTTCATTCAACAATATAGAAATCCATTATGAATAGTAGAGCATACAACATAAAACTACATTGTTTTCCCCTGCTCCGACTCTCTTTTCAACATATTTTTCTCTTGCTCCACACAATATTCTCTTGTTCAACATACATATTTCCTCCTATATTTATTAACTTAAGCATTAAAGGGTCTCTTGTTCCGATAAAAAACTTGTTCTTGTAAGAGGTCTCATGAAAGTCATCTTGTCAATCAACCAGTTTTTAAGTCCATTCACTCCATCAGCCTAAGGACCAACTATAGAAAACCCAATCCTTTTCACGACTTCATCAAATACCAATATAGACTTGGCTCAATCTTCAATTTATTATTATTTTTTATTTTAGAAACTAGTTATAACTATTTACCAGTTTAAATTTTGTTGTTTAATTTGTTGCTTTAAAATCTCTTGGATCAAAATCAACATTTGAATCATGCATATACTCATTCACAAATCATGTTTTGCATATGGGCCTATTCTTTCATTGCATTGAAAAATCATGTGCATATGCAAAAGATGAATAGAAAGACATATTACAATTAACCAAGGCATATATACTCTTTTAATTTTCATATTATATTGCCATATAAAGTAATTAAATTTTTATTGTATTGCCATACAAAATTTTAGTCTATACAAATTAACTCTTTTAATTTATTTAATCAATGTTTATGAAAAAGATATATATGTAAAGTGTCTTTATAGGGAAAAAATAAATTATGCGACCTAAATAAATGTATTTCAAAATGCATCCATGATTTAACCACAATACTTTATTATTAGAGAGCAATAAGAGAGTACCTAAAATTATCCTTCTATTTATATAAAAATATCTGTTTTTGTTTCTTTTGTTTTGGGAATGGGATTGTTAATCTTATGATCATATATTAATATCACCTATCTAGGTGGAGTTTTTGGAAGCTAAGTTTTACTCTTCCAACTCCAATATTATTTCTTTCAATCTCCCACTTTCTTTTTATTTCAAGAAACACATCAAATTATAACTTCTTATTTTTATCTCTGTAATTGACTAAACCTAATTCTTTAATTAATTTTTGCTCGTTTCCATTAATTATTTACACTCTAATTTGTTAACACGCAAAACATCCAAAACCTAACTTTGTAAACAATGTGCAATCCATTTACTATATGATCATAAGATTAATTGTAGAAGAGAGGTATTGAGGAAGTTAAAAGGGTCAGTGTTGTTTGTGATTGTCCATAAAGGTGCAGATATAGCCATCCCTTTGTTGCCTAGCTCTTTAATGAACGAATGTCGGGATGAAAAGCTCCCAATCGATATTCAAAGATGAACCAAATATTCATTAAATACAGTAATTTAAACAATCTAATGACAGTCTACCTATACTAATTAGCAAAACCCTAACTTTAATACAATTGTAGAAGTTTGTGTTTATAAATAGAAAAGGAGCAGGTCTAGTGGAGGCTTACTTTAGATGTAATTGATTTTCCTTTAATTTATAGCTATAATTTGAGAAATAAGACAAACCTCAAGAACTATGAACTTTATAGGGATAAATAGTCTGAATATTATTAAGATTTGTCATATTTCATGGTAAAAACATTTAACGGTCTAGATAACCTACAAAACTCCAATCAAATAATGTTATGTTTTACTGAGACATGTTCTTATATATTCGGTGTATTGAACCATTGTTCATTAATGGGATACAAGTAAAAACAATAGGCATGTTTATGGTCGATCTGGTGTTTTTGGTGGATTCTTTAGTAATCTTCAAGTAACTCTATTCCAGGGGATGAATATTTAAAGTCCTGTAAGTAAATAAGTGTATTCCTTTGTTATCCATTCCTATCAAAGGCAAGCCCTTGCTGCCAAAACAATTGTAGGTTGATAGAATGTGAGGCTTGAAGGGAAAGAAAAAATTGATGCAGATAAGTGACAGCAAAGACATAGCAGGGAAAATATATGCAAGCAAGAAAGACAAGAATGGCAAAAAAAAAAACTAATCAAAATAGTATGGACAAAAGGGTTATCGAAGAACAAAAGTGCAATGCGAAGTATCAATTAGACGGGGAAAGATAGCAGCATTGAAGTGATATGCTGATGAAAAAAAGGCATTGAAAAAAGAATTTAATGTTGCACAGTAGCAGCTAAAGTGTAAGAGCTCATAGAAAAAAATATAAAGAATAAGCTTAAACAAAATAGCAAAAGCGCAAAAGGATTAGACCTGAAATTGCATCGACAATTTAGGAGATGATAGAGGAAGGCGGCGAAAGCTAGGAAAGAAGAACAAACCTTGCAAACATGGAAAAAAGGTTAAAACTGGAAAAGCCAAGTAAGAATCGAAGGAAAAAACTTAAGCATCCATGCAAGACACCAAAAGGGACTGAATCAAGAACTTCTCGATCAACGGCAACTAATAAGGCTTATTTAAAAAGCCAAAGGGGAACAAAGAACAAAAGGTCTAAAGCACATGAACTCGTCAAGGACAATATATTGAATGGGTTGAAACAGAGCAGAGAGAGAGAACAAACAATTAGATGATGTGTTGACTCTGAAAAAAACAAACAACCAACCAGTTTAGATTGGGAAAAAGAACAGAAATTGTAAGGATCGTGAAAAGTACTAAACTTGAATCCAACACTAAGTTGGGTTAAGAATTTATAACACACACGCGAAGAACAATGACGAGCCCAACCCAATTTGAAGTTTTGACGATTTCATCAACTTACATGTAGGAAAATCCCGTATTCTAACAAGGTAATATTTTATATTTGATTTGTATCGATCTTAATTTTACCTTTATTCAAGCAGTTTTTTCTTTACAAAATCGCCTGAAGCATACGTTTTTTTTAATCCAATCGTAAATGTTATGCCAGTAATTTCTCTGTTCTTTTTTATATTAGCCCTTGTTTGGCAAGCTATGTAAGTTTTTGAAGAGATTTTGAATACTGTACTTATTTTATAGGGAAAACCAAGACTAGAATAAAGCCCAAGACGCAGCCGAGAAAGACCAACCCAATTTGAAGTTTTCATGATTTCATCACTAACTATGTATACACACACACATATATTGTATATGTCTAACGTAGGAATTAACAAAACCACTGGCATACTACCAGTTATCACACATCACACGCGTCCAATCCCCTTCCACTCAGCTATTCTAAAACACTGACATTCACTGAACAACTTTAAATGTTGTCCTTGTCAAGTGGATAATAACCTTGACACCCAATTTCAATAGCTATCCACGGCTATTACCCCATTATCTAATAAAAAAGGGCAGGAAGATTGATATTTTACTTGTCTTTGCGCAAATTGATAAGATTCATGAATAATATATATAGGCACGAACCCTTAGGTAAACAATTCTAATTTTATTCATCTTCTTGTGCCTTCTTTTTTTCTAACGCACTCTCCAACACAACACAAAGTTCTCTTTAAGCTTTTTTTAATCTTGTTGACCATCATCCCCACACTAAGTTAGCTATAGAGGATCCAGGGGACTTACCTTGCAGGATCATCAGCATTCTAAGCTCAATTTGTACCAAATATCAATCCAAATAAGCTGTGAGAGGAAGCCTACATCCCTGCAGGGGTTATTCGGCCTCATCAGCTATAGGCTCTGCTGAAAGGTTACTTGAGTGATGGATTAATTAAGATTTACTTTCGGTGTTTACCAATATGATGCTTAATTCAATCCAATTCCAATCAATTCCACGCAAATGGTTGGAATCATTAAATTGAATTAAACTATAGAAAAAATAATAGCATGCCATTAAAGAAAACTTGCAAGGAAGAATATCAATACACAAATTAAACCATCAACATTACATCTGTCATGTCGACGGCTTCATTAGCGATACCTATAAACTCTAGCCCTATCAAAAGCTGCAAGATGTTGCTTATTCAAATTTCCAACAACTTTTGGCCCTTTGTTGAGCATGAACAATACCAGCACCAGATTAAGGAGCAGAAGTTGATTTTAAATGTGACATGTACTTGTGTTCTGGACGTGTCGACTCTGCAAATGGGATATGTTGCATGCACTTGGGACCTTAAAAGATCCAACTGTAGCGACATGCAATAGTTGACACGTAGATTGTCAATGTGTCATGCACTTCTATCTCTGTCTGTGCAGAGAAAGGGAGAGAGAGAGAGAGGATGTTTTAAGCAAGCCAACCTATATGTGATAGTTGAGGTCGCGTTTCAAATGGCTATTGCTGTGCAAAAGATGCCCTCACGGATGACACTAATGCTTTTATTTCACGATTAAATTAGTTAAGAATTCAGCAGAGGGGAAGAAATAATTAAAAAGTTCGGAACATATAAAATCATTCAAGTTTGAATTTATTTTGTATTCGTCGATTATTAGAAATGAAATGTCATTCAAGTTTAGTGTAAGCGCACTAAAGTGTGATCTATATGCTTATTAATTTCGTTTTTCATTGGACTTGAAATTAGGTATCTTCCTATATCTCCCTGTGTACTCTTCAAGTATATAATTGTAGGGCGTCACACTATAGATACTAGTCGATTTAGCTTTCAGCTTCTGTGATCGGTGGCCTCAAAACTTTCTAACCGAAAAAAAAAGAGAATAATGCCACAATTGTTATTTTCAAATTGCATAGATTAAATCCAATTCAAAGGGAGTGTATATATTGCAAAGCCAAACCAACTAATAATTTTAGCTTTTTTTTTTTGGTTCGATAAAAAAAATCTCAACTTCTTTTATTACAAGTACATGTATAGTTATCGTAGAACATCACTTGGTAGGATGGGAATGGTTCTGAAACCAAATTAATTATCAAGTTGTGCTAGGACAATGACCCCATGCAATCAATATGTACGCTCCCTTTGAACTTGATACTGCCAGAATATTCCTTATCATTGATGGAATAATATGTCAGTATTTAAACATTGATTATATTGTAAAAAATATACAGATATAATTATATATAGCAAATTGTTGTTGAAAAATATTTAATCGGTAATATAATTATCGATGAATTTACAAATAAAAAAAGCATCAAACAAAAAAAAATCAACATTCATTCTGTCGGTAATTCCTTAGATTATTATGGCATATTAATGATAGGATAAACTGTTGGTAATTTCATCGATGATCATAAGCATATTATCGATGAAATTAAACCATTAGAAATTTGCATCTAATAGTGGCAAGTTCTGTAATTTTTTTTAACTCTTTAGAATTTTATGATTGACTTACGCCTTGTTTGTTTCCAGGAATTCATTTTCCTGGAAACAACTTTCCCTATTTTTCCATGTTTGGCAAGCATAAGGAAAAATGGTCAAAGAAAACTCAATTCCAGTCAATAGAAAAATTAAAATGTTAGAGGAGGAAAGTGTTTTCCTTTCTTTATTCTAAGGAAAACACTTTCCTTTTGTTCTCTTTCTCAAAAAACTAAATCCCTAAAGACTCTCTCCCCCAAATAATTTACGCAGATCAACTGCAAGCATCTTTCATCTTTCAGGTTTTTTTTTTCTCAAGTATCTTTTTATTTATCTTGTTTTCATCCTCTTTATTTTTAATTTGTTGTTATTATTATGGCATAAATCTTGTGCTGCGTTTTTCCCCTTGTTTATCTATTATTTCACTGCAACCATGCTCTGTTAGTGGTTAGAAGCCGGGTATTTCACTGCAACCTCCCATGCTCTGTTAATTTCACTGCAACCTCTGTAAACCGAAACCCATGGGAAGGCAACCCATTCAACCATAGCAAACCGAAATCACTGGGAAAAATCAACCACAACAAACCCAAAAAATGAACCCAGAAACCAAACACAGACCCATACACATACACGGCAAAATTATTTCCTTTTGCCATTGTTGCTATCACAGCAAAGAATTAACAGAGTCACAACAAACAATCACCATTATTTTCTCAAGCCGAAGGCACCTTTCAGGCCCGTTTCCTTCCCAATCTCTTCGCCAGGCAACCCATCCATAGAAAACCATAACGCCTACATTTTTCCCATAAACCAAACACTGCAAACCCATACACAACAAACCCAAACCCATTTTTCCCAGAAATCGGGTTTACTGTGTTTTTTTCACAGAAACCAAACAAAACAATTTGTTTGGTTTCTGTGAAAAAAACACAGCAAACCCATGCTCTGTTTCTCCACCCGATCTCCACCCGATGTGATTTTCCTTCTCTGCTGCTGATATGCGTTCCCTGTGTTTTGTGCATTTCCTATGCTTTGTTGGCGTGATGTGTGTGCGTTGATGATGATGCGTTAATGATGCTGTGTTGATGATGAAAGGGGGAATTGATTTCGGTCGAAATCTTGACTTTGAAGAGGCCGGTTGATGTTGATGATGCTGAGTAGTAGAATGGTTTAGGTAGAAAATAGAAATAGGCAGTGGTCTTATTAGTGGCTATAAGTCGGGTGTTAATTAAATATGCATTACTGAATGGTAGATGATGTCCAGTATATTGGTTTCGGTAGAAATCACAGTAATTGTTCAAGAATTGATATGGGTAGAAATATTAGACAATGAAATATTATGTGCGTTGATGATGATGATTATACACAGTTAAAAAAAATAAATTGATTTTGGTAGAAAATTAAGTTTAATATTTTTATACAGAATTCATTAATAAATTATTGTATTATTTGTTATAGGAAACAGAATTCATTATATAATTATTTCCTTTAAGGCATTGTTTGTGTTGGGAATCAGCTTCTTTGCGCATAATTTTAAGCATAATTTATTGTATTCATTATGTAAGTATCTTATATGCTTTTTAAATGTTTAGGTTTTGTTAGCAGAAAACTTCACTTTATTGTTATGGATAGTAAGATTATTCATGCAGCATGTATGAGAGTAGCTGTAACTGTGATAGCTACAGGGGTAGCTATTATTGAACAAGAAAGAAATAGAAATTATATACCAAGAGAACCACGTATAAATGCAATTACTCAACGAGAATTCTATATGGACAGCATTTTAAATCGAGGTGATAGACATTGCGTTGAACAAATTCGTATGAAACCTGTTGTCTTATATAGATTGTGTGATCTTCTCACAAGTCGTGACCTATTACGATCAACTCAAAATGTGTCTATTAGGGAGCAAGTAATTGTGTTCTTACAAATTATAGGCCAAAACCAAAGATTTCAGGTTATTAGTGGTATATACTATAGGTCTGTTGAAACTATCCATCGTTACTTTAGAATTATTTTAAAAGCAATTCTTAAGCTATACAAACACCTTATTAAAGATCCAGAGGATACAGTTCAAGCTAAGATAATGAATAATCGAAGATTCTATCCTTATTTTAAGCTATAAGAACAATACCAATATTTTTATACATTAATTAATTACATCTACAAGAAAAGTTTATAAATCATTTTTTCATGTTTATATAGGATTGTGTGGGAGCAATTGAAGGTACCCATGTTCTTGTTGAGATTCAAGGAAAGTTTCGAGGTCGAAAAGAAAGAACAACACAAAATATTTTAGCAGCTATAACTTTTGATTTGAAGTTTATATATGTTTTAGCTAGTTGGGAAGGAAGTGCACATGATTCACGGTTTTAGGTGATGCATTATCAAGACCTAGTGGTCTAAAAATTCCAGAAGGTATATAAAAAATTATTTTATTATATGCAATAAACATATAAAATGTCTTATCAGATAAAGATAGTAATAGGTTTTTTTTTTAATTTGTAGGGAAATATTATCTTGGTGATGCTGGTTACGGTATTCGAAAATAAATCATTTCTCCTTTTCGTGGAGTTCGATATCACGTGAATGAGTTTACAGAACGTGCACCAGAAAATGAAAATGAGCTATTTAATCTTCGACACTCTTCATTGAGAACCGTTATTGAGCGAGGGTTTGGTATTTTGAAGAGTCGTTTTAGATCACTTGATGGAAAGTCTTTTTGGTCCTATGAAACACAAGTAGATGTTGTGCTTGCATGTTGTATTATTCATAATCATATAATGGGGGTTGATCCTTATGGCTTTATTATGAAAGAAATATGTTCGGATAGTGAACCAATTAGACGAACAATCAACTTAAGTCAACGGGAGGAAAGAGAAGAGAATAGGGAGTGGATAACAAAAAGAGAAATTATTGCATCAACCATGTGGAATGACTATAACACTCAAAGAAACAATTAATTGAGTGTTAATTATGTGTTTGTTTTTATTATGTATTGCTTGAGTTTGTATTATCTTTGTTATGTATTTGGAGTGGATGTTGACTTTATTATAATTTCTCTTTTAATTATTAATTATAGTTTTTATATGAAATTTATTAAATCTAAATATTGTATGATTTTATTTTGTATAAATTTGTAATTTTTTTTTTTGTAGAAATGAGTTCCACGCAGAATGAAAAATGCAAGGGCAAACACTTCACATAGTCTAAGCCTATGTCTCACATGTTGCTTGAAATATTAGCTGAGGAGGCACTTAAAGGAAGCAAACCTTCTTCCACCTTTAAAGCAGAATCTTTTGTTAAGGTGGCTACAGAAATCAGTCAAAAGTTCAACGTCCAATGCGAGCCTAAGCATGTGGACAATCATCTTAAGACTGTGAAAAAAGAATGGGGAATAATAACCAAACTTAAAAATAAAAGTGGCTTTGGCTGGGATGATTGTTTGAAGATGATTACAGTTTTGAAAGATGTATATGATGAAGAAGTAAAGGTATGATAAATATTATACTCTTTGTAATTTTTATATTTACTTTTATTTCTAAAATGTAATATTCTAAACTTTATGAATAGGCACATCCCAATCATGACAAGTTTCTCAACAAAAAACTTGATATGTACGATACAATGACAATTGTTGTTGGAAAAGACATGGCAATCGAAAATTATGCGAAATCATATGCTGATGTCAACTTGGAAGAGAACACTGAAGAGCAATCAATTTCAATTGAAAATGAAGGTGAATATGAAGAAAGTTATAAGGGAAAAGAAACATCTTCCTCTAGTACACAAAAGAGGCAACATATGAAGAGAAATCGCATGTATGAAGATTATGGTATTGAAAAGTTGTCTAAACAGATTGGAGATGTAGCATTTGCAATTCAAAGCCTCAGTAAAAATCAACTTGATGTTAATGCGCTGTATACGGAAGTGATGAAAATTGAAGGCTTTGATGAGATCACTCTTGGGGATGCATTTGATCATTTGGTCCAAAATGAAATGTTGGCAAAAGCATTTATGGCAAAAAATGCTAATTTGAGGAAAATTTGGGTTCAAAATTTTGTGAACCAATACTGCTACAGGCTTGCTTGCTAAGATGGTTTGACTATATTTAAAATTTGGGTTCAAACTATGTTTCTTATCTTTATTATGTACTTGTTTAATTTGGTCTAGCACGTTTATGTTTGTAATTTGAACTAATATGTATGTATATGACATCGAAACTTAATATTTATGCATGACTATGTTTGATGTTAGATATTTATATTTATATCTTGATGTTTATTTGATATATATTAAAGGAATATTAAAGAGATAATTGCCTTTACCCGTACAAAAAAATATTTATCCAAAAAATCCATAAAAATATTTTTATATGTATTTATCTTTTAAAAAATTCTTTATACCAAAAAAAAACCCAAATAATAAAAAAAATTCATCATTATACTTTTTAGATTTCATTTTTTTTTATTGTAAGTGATTAAATATTTTATATATATTAGATAAACTTGAAAAAATAAATTAATTCATTAATAAATTATTTTTCAGTTCATTTTCCATAACACAACCAAACACTGGAAAGTGTTTTCCAGTTCATTTTCCATAACACTACCAAACATCAGAAAATACTTTTCCGGAATTCACTTTTCAGGAATTCGCTTTCCCGGGAATTCGCTTTCCAAAAGAAAACCACTTTCCTGCAAACAAACGGAGCCTTAGTAAATTGGTAATTTCATCTATAATTGTTAGTGGTAAAGTTTTGTAATTTTTTCCAACTCTCTAGAACTTTTTTAAAGACTTATTTCATCAATTATTCCATATGAGATTCAAAGTTTCTTAGTAAATTGGTAATTTCATCTATAATTGTTAGTGGTAAAGTTTTGTATTTTTTTCCAACTCTCTAGAACATTCTTAAAGTTTGTTACTAATTTTGCTAGCATTGTATTTTAATTTTTTTTTAAAAATAAAATAAACAAAATAAGGAAAATTTTAAAGAAAGAATAAAACTAAAATAGAAAACTAGATTTTTATTAGTAATTTAAAAATATTATTGAAAATAATTTATTTAATGGGCAAAAGCTTGAGAAAAAGATAGAGGCGGAGACAGATCTTCACCAGAACCAGGAGGGCAACGAGGTAAACCACATGTACCATTAAGGGTTGACAATAATTGCTCAAGGACATTCACTTTATTCCTTAGGTTAGTTGTCTCAGACTTAAGTTCAGTCGTCTCAACATTAACTCGAGTCATCTAAGCTTTAACTTGTTCTCATACAATTGCTTGGATGACTAAAGATTATTGGCTCAAACCAATGGTCGATACACTACGAGTCATCCATATATCCTCATTCATAGTGTTGAAGATACCATAAATTTAATTTCTATCAAGTCTACCGGATGATCTAACCTCCAATTACAAATTCAAATCGAGTTCTAGATGAGTTGAAGAATCGCTCCAATATCTCTCCTACAATCAGGTGTTATATGCTTTCTGATAAAAAAAAAAACAAGTCATCAAATCTAAAATAATAATAATAACATAAGAAAAACATTGTTGAAATTCAACTTACCATAAACTTTTAAGCTCATTTATCCATAAGTTGTTATACCCTTTTTCGATGGTCCTCATTTCACATGTGAGTTTCAACAAAAAGACAATACAAAAAAGAAGTTTGGTGGCAATAAAAGAAGAAGAAGAAGATGTTTTACCACTATTTGTTAAGGTGAATACCTTGTTATTTTCCATAGAGTATGGACATGCTAATTTTTCATTCATGTTCTAATGAGAAACCATCTCATACACAAGAAAATCATTAATAATCCATATCAAAATTATTTTCATCTAAAAATTTTGGTCCCTCGAGACATCATACGTCAAAGTCCTAAATGATCACAACTAATTACTCATCAATCAATAGTCAAAGACAAACATCTATATTTCTACATAGACTATTAGGATCAGGTATAACTATAGATAAAAATATGAACTTCCTACTCATACACATTCCTGGTAACAAGTTGTAAATCATGAGTATCATCGGCTAATAAGAATATGGTGCAGCAAATAACCCAAAACATTCATCTCATGATTCCATTAAAAATTAAGAATCCACCTTATTAAACTTCTTTCAGGCTTTATAATTGAAAGGGTGCACCATGACTCTATCTACTGCATCATGTAAATGATGTCATGTGCTTAACAATCTTTGGAGACATAAATAACATTTGCAATCTAAGAGATTGGGAAGTATATTAGTTTTCTATGTACAAAAAGAGTCATTCCCCTGTCAATTTTTGGTTTATACTGAGCATACCCACAAGTTTTGCACTCGATCAAATCTGCATTTTCAAATTAGTAAAACATGTAAAAGTTTAGACACATGTCAGTTTTCTAGTATCATAGGCCAAAGGGTTTCATCATAGATTCAACAACATAAAATTTCTTTTTCAGCCTATTCTCTTCAAGTAAAATGCTTTTCACATATTCAACGATTCTATCGTAACCATCCTCAATCAGCTCATGATTTTACTTGATGATGAATACTTGCGCAACGACCAATAATTTACTCTGATTTGTGCACTCATGCCACAATGGTTCATCAAAATCTTTCAAAAGTATATAAAACCTAGTTATGTTTGGATTTGGTTCTTCATCTATGATTAAACATTCACCTACATAACCTTGATTCATTCTTATTGAATCTATAATCATACTTTTATAATGATAACTATTATTATCTATAACTTCATGCACATTGTTATAACTAGAAGTTGACCCAATCATCTTTCTTATCATGGTATCGTAAGGAACATATGGTTCTCTGTAAGTAAACCAACACAAGTATTTTTTTATATTTTTTTTTTGTAGAAGATGCATCGTAATAACATCTAGATTGATAAACTTTTTATTTTTACATCTTTTATATGGACATCCAATATCGCCTCAACTAATATTTTTCAAATTAGATAGTATAAAATTAATAAAATCCTCAACTTCATTACAATAATCCATTCAGCTTAACCTTTCAGGTAAAACTTGGTACATCAAAAAACAGTCATCCATTACTTAAATGAAATCTATATAAAATATTGATGACAAGATGTTTTAATTAATAATATTAACTAAATAAATTATCGATACCCAAATAATTAGTTATCATTAGTTGAATTCAAAATTATTCAATCTATTTTAATAGTACCCTTTAATAATTATCAATTTTCAACAAAAATCAAATTCCTCCCAATTTACCTAAATCTTTAAATTAATAATGAAATTTGCTCATTAAATAACCCATTATTTATTTCATTATAAAATACTTAAGTTACAAATTATAAAATTATAAAACTCAATTTCATCAAATGACAAACAAGTACAAGTTTTCAAAATTTTAAACAAACTTTAACATGTACAAATCATATATTCATATAACAAATTTATATAAGATAAAGCTATAAAACAAGTAAACACATAATAAAACTACATATACTACATAAAAATACCAAAGAATTAACAAAAAAAAATATGTTACAGTAAAAAACAGGTAGTTTTGTTTACTTGATTTAGTGAATCTTTTTTTTAAAAAAATAACCATAACAGGGATACTGATAAACTGAGTGTTGAGTGGTTGAATTTGTGATGATGAGAGCTTGATTTGTTACAAGATAAAAGAGGGAAGGGTGCTAGTTTTTGTTAAAAAAAAGAATAAGAAATGGAGGGGGAAATGAGGGGTTATTTGTCAAGTTATAACTTAAATATTACAGATGGATTCATCAATGGATATTAGCGACAATTATATTTCATTTGTAATCCCATCTATAATACTGACATGTATTTTTAATTTTTTTATTTCTTGATTTTCAACTATAATTCCCTTGGTATTTACTAATAATATGTTTTGTTTGCGAATACCGTCAAAAACAACGATGTTATTTTTCATTGATAAATATCACTGCAATTTATTGGTGGTATTTTTTTCATCCCACTTGATTACAAGTTAATGCTACTTGACTTGACTATGAAAGCAAATTAAAGTATATTCAAGTTAACAAATGTTAAACTAGTTAGGGCGGTGTTTGGCATTGCAGTTGGATTGTGTTTTTGAAAAAAATTTAGTTTTTCTTTTTAGCTTTGATTTTTTTTGGATCATTTTGATGTTTTAATGTCAAAAAATAAATTCTAAAAAATAAAAAATATATATTATTTTAATATATTTTTCAAATAAAAAATACTTTAAAAAACAACTTTAAATCTAGCCCGCAAACCCTCTAAGTCATGCTAAATGACTCGTTGAGATCTAGTAACGACAAGTGCAAAAATATCATCATTATGATATGTACCACTTCACCACTTCACATGCACGTAATGACACATTAGCAGACCACGACATGCAAATATGCAGAGATGCGAAAGCCACGATGTGCAATTGTGTAATGGCAGCAAGATTAGCAGAGACCACGACGTGTAGTGGCAAAGTGGAAGACTTAGTCTTATTTCTTTATTTAGTCATTTGTTTGTTGAGTCAGTTGTTCTGTTCTAATTTTCAGCATTCCTATTCGGTAGCCATGTTTGTTATTTTCTTTCCTATCTGTACTGCTATATCTATATATAGCCTCAAGAGTTAAGTAAAAGATATACTGTTATTCTTCTTCAATACTCTTCTCTTATCCCATCTTCTTCTTGATTCTTAAATTAAACATATCAGTGGTATCAGAGCCGGTTACAACCATGGACACTCGCGGTAAAACAAATGCAGAATTCCGCAGTGATGTCAATGAAATCTTGGCACGACATGAGAACAGTTTCGATTAAGTGAACGCAGCCTTACAAGCAGTGTTGACGGAGCTGCAAGCTCTTCGAGCTTTTCGCAGCCAAAACAATAATTCCTTTGAAACAAACCCCTTTGCTCGTGACGAATCCTCACACCCACATACTTCTCGTTCTAACACCACAAAAGACTACTCTCTTCACAACCTCAAGTTTTCCTTTCCAAAATTTAATGGTGATGATCCAACGGGATGGATTTACAAGGCAGAGCAATATTTTGAATTTCAAAATATTATGTTGGACCAACAAGTTCAGCTGGCATCATTCCATTTGGAAGGCATCGCCTTACAATGGCACCGGTGGTTGGCCAAATTTCATGGACCACTAATATGGGAGGAGTTCACCAATGCTATACAACTACGGTTTGGTCCAACCGACTATGAGGATCCCTCAGAGGCTCTGACACGCCTTAAACAAACCACCACCATCGCAGCTTATCAAGAAGCTTTTGAAAGGCTTTCTCACAGAGTGGACAACTTGCCCGAAAAATTATTAATAGGTTGTTTTATTGCAGGACTTAGAGATGACATTCGCATAGATGTGAAAATTAAGCAGCCAGTAACCTTGGCCGATACAATAGGGATGGCCCGACTAATTGAGGAACGCAACCAGCTGCAAAAGAGACCAACTCAACCAGTCCGTTTCCAACCAACTTATGCAGTAGCAAAAACCTCCTCCAATCCAGTGGCTGGGGTGCTAGGACCTCCACCAAATCAGCGCCATTACCAAGGTTCCAATAACCCACCAGCAAACTTCCGTAGAATCACCAATCAAGAGGCACGAGAGAGATGAGAGAAAGGATTATGCTATTATTGTGATGAGAAGTTCGTTCCAAGACATCGTTGTGCCCGACCATAATTGTTTATGATTGAAGATTCACCTCATACGGATATCGAAGACGTTGAGATCAACCAACCTGATATGGAACCCTCAGAAGTTCTACCTGAAATTTCTTTTCATGCAATTATAGGAACCGAACATCCACAGACCATACGCGTCCTTGGCAAGTTAATGAGCAAGAATGTAACAGTGCTGATAGATGGAGGTAGCACTCATAATTTTATTGATCAAGCTTTGGTCTCTAGATTCGAATTACCAGTAACTCAGGGTAAGCAATTACAAGTTATGGTGGCTAACAGAGAAAAGATCGAATGTGCTGGACAATGTCAGGCACTTACCCTCATCATTCAAGGCCTTCCTGTCACCACCGATTACTACATCCTTCCAGTTGCAGCATGCCAGTTGGTATTAGGAGTGCAATGGCTTGCAACTCTCGGTCCAGTCAGGACTGATTACAAGGAACTTACCATGAATTTCAACATTGCAGGAATTTCTCACACATTTCAGGGATTAGGGAGAACTAGCATGGAAGCCTTAACAGATAAGGAGTTAAATGGATTGCAGGGCTTGGGATTATTCTTCCAAATAATTCCTTCCAACAGCAACAGCAAACCACAGTCCTATCCTCCTGAGATCAGTTACCTGCTAGCTCAATTTTCTCAGGTGTTTGAAAACCCGACTAGCTTACCTCCACAACGGTCACATGACCATCACATCCCATTGCTTCCTACAGTGGGACCAGTCACTGTAAGGCCATATCGATATCCTTATTATTAGAAGACTGAAATAGAGAAAATGGTTAAGGAGCTTCTGCAATCTAGTTTAATTAAACCAAGTCACAGCCCATTCTCCTCCCCAGTTCTATTAGTGAAGAAGGTCGATGGTGCATGGCAATTTTGTGTGGATTATCGAGCACTCAATGACATTATGGTGAAAGATAAGTATCCAATTCCAATAATTGATGAATTATTAGATGAGTTGCATGGCGCTAAATTTTATTCCAAATTGGATTTACATTCTGGATATCATCAAATCCGTGTGCATGATGCTGACATTCATAAAACAGCTTTCAGAACTCATGAAGGGCATTATGAATTTATTGTGATGCCATTTGGTCTCACCAATGCGCCCGCAACATTTCAAAGTCTCATGAATGATCTCTTTCGACCCTATCTTCGACACTTTATCTTGGTTTTTTTTTTATGACATTATAGTATATTCAAGATCATGGTCGGATCATCTCACTCATCTGCAAACTGTTTTACAGATCTTATCTACTAACAGTTTATTTGCCAAATTGTCCAAGTGTCAATTCGGAGTTTTACGAGTCAGTTACTTGGGCCACATCATTTCTGAGCAAGGAGTAGCGGTTGATCCCACCAAAATCCAAGCTGTCATCGAATGGCCACTACTAATAACAGCAAAAGAGGTCCGTAGATTTCTTGGGTTGGCAGGTTACTATCGAAAATTTATCCGTCATTTTGGGTGTATAGCAGCACCTCTAAATCGTCTCTTGGGCAAGGATGGATTTTAGTGGAACAATGCAGCAGAGAAGGCCTTCCAACGGTTGAAAGAAGCACTGACATCCCCGCTAGTCTTACGCCTTCATGATTTTACTCAACAATTCATCATTGAGTGCGATGCTAGTGGAGTAGGACTTGGTGCCATTCTGCTTCAACAAAACCAACAGATTGCCTATTTTAGTGAAGTATTGAAAGGGTCAGCCTTAGTATTATCCACCTACGAAAAAGAAATGTTGGCGATCGTTAAGGCAATCAAGAAGTGGCGTCCATACTTATTGAGAAAACCTTTTATAGTTCACACTAATCACAAAAGCCTCAAATACCTCCTGGAGCAACGAATTACTACACCTGTATAGACACGCTGGCTGCCAAAACTGCCTGGTTACGATTACAAAATTGAGTATAAACATGGGCCTGAAAATCAAGGTGTTGATTCGTTATCACGTGTAGTTGAATTCCAGTTTATATCCATTTTTCAACCACATGCAGATTGGTGGCAACTGCTTTATAAGGAAGTCCAGCAAGACTCTTTTTATGTTGACTTACTAGACAAACACCAACCATCTCAAGCCGGCCATCAGTTGCTCCTCCGTGATGGCGTTTGGTTCAAGCAGGACAAAATTTATTTGAGCTCCAGCTCCCTTTTGATTCCAAAGATTTTGGATGATTGTCATTCATCACCTGTAGGTAGGCACTTTGGGTTTCATAAAACTCTATCTCGCATAAGACAGAGCTTTTTTTTGGTCTAATATGCGACAGCATGCAAAGGAATTCTTGCAACAATGTGATGTCTGTCAGCGGTATAAAACAGATTGTATGCAGCCAACAGGATTGCTTCAGCCTCTTCCCATTCCTACTCAAATCTGGACTGATGTCTCCATGGACTTTATTGAGGGGTTACCATCTTCTAATGGTTATACTGTTATCATGGTCGTGGTTGACAGATTGACCAAATATGCTCATTTCGTTACATTGAAACACCCATTTTCTGCTGTCAGTGTGGCCAAGGAATTTGTTGCTATTGTGGTTCGTCTGCATGGAATTCCAACTTCCATAGTTAGTGATCAGGACAAGGTGTTTATCAGTGCTTTTTGGCGCACACTATTCAATCTACAGGGGACCAAGTTATGTATGAGTTCAAGTTACCATCCCCAAACGGATGGCCAAACCGAAGTTGTCAATCGGACATTGGAACAGTATTTACGTTGTTTTGCAGGAGGCCAGCCACGCAAATGGGTTGAATAGATTCCCTAGGCTGAGTTTAGTTACAATACTTCAATTCATTCCTCCACCAAGATGACCCCCTTTGAAGCTGTTTATGGCATTCCTCCTCCCAACTTACTGGCTTATATATCGGGCACTTCTCGCGTTCAAGCCGTTGATGAATATCTACGTGACAGGGATACCATCTTGCATGATTTGCGCCATAATCTTCAGATGGCCCAAAATCGGATGAAATGCCAAGCAGACCAACACTGGCGTGAGGTATCATTCACTGTTGGAGATTATGTGTATTTAAAACTTCAGCCCTATCGACAAACTTTTGTGGCTTTTCGAGCTTCTCTTAAACTCGCCCCATGTTTTTTTGGTCCATACAAAGTTTTGGAAAGGGTCGAGTTGGTGGCTTATAAACTGGCATTGCCTTCTGGTTCTCAAATCCATGATGTATTTCATGTCAGTTTGTTAAGAAAGCATTTGGGTCCAGTTACTCCTACCTTTCCTGAACTTCCCCCTGTCTCGGTTACATCAGTTGTTCTTCCCCAATCTGAAGTTGTCTTAGACCAGCGTGTGATACACAAAGGTAACTATCATTCTAAATCTAAAATTTTGGTGAAATGGGTTGGTGCACTAGCAGAAGACGCTACTTGGGAAAATGAGTGGCGTTTTTCCAAGTCCTATCCCGACTTTCTTCTTGTTGACAAGGTTTTTTAAGGGGTAGGGAATGATATGTACCACTTCACCACTTCACATGCATGTAATGGCACATTAGCAGACCACGACATGCAGATATGTAGAGATGCGAAAGCCACGATGTGCAATTGTGTAATGGCAGCAAGATTAACAGAGACCACGACGTGTAATGGCAAAGTGAAAGACTTAGTCTTATTTCTTTATTTAGTCATTTGTTTGTTGAGTCAGTTGTTCTGTTCTAATTTTCAGCATTCCTATTCGGTAGCCATGTTTGTTATTTTCTTTCCTAGCTATACTGCTATATCTATATATAGCCTCAAGAGTTCATTAAAAGATATACAGTTATTCTTCTTCAATACTCTTCTCTTATCCCATCTTCTTCTTGATTCTTAAATTAAACATATCACATTAGGTATAAGGTTTCAAAAGTACAGGGACATGAAAACTACTAGGATGACAAGCGATCATATATATGTCCAGTTAAAATTAATATGTGTGTGAGCTATGAAAGCTCAATTAATTTGTCCAGAAATAAGGGCGCTCTCAATGAAATTAACGGAGACATATATCGTACAAATTGTATCTGGATTGATGTCTTGGCTTATCACAATCTTCCCTAAGACTTACGAATCCTAGTTTTTAACACCCACTTCTTAACTGATCCTAGAACTAGTTGAGTGTAACAATCTCCTTCTAAGCAATATCCTTCGGTAATAAAATTGCTGTTTTTCAGACACGAAATTGCCAGGACTCTAAGAGGATTCGACGTGCTTAATAAAAGAAACAAAATTCTTGAGTGCATTATAATGCATCTATGTTGTTTCCAACTCTGTTATCTCGAAGACGACATTGCCAGGACTCTAAGAGGATCTCTGTGCTTAATAAAACAGCCACTTGTGCAGAAGGATATAGGAGCGCGAGGATATCACTACAATTTATTAGGTATAGCCACAATGCGATGACGTTTACTGGCAAAAGCTGCACTAATTTTTTAAGGCCATGTCATGTTATCTCTTGTATATACGTGCTCTTTGTGCTCTTCCAAGAAAAGCATTGGCCCATAAAGAATTGCATATCTTTGGCCACTAACGTGTCAAACGTACCCTAGCTAGTTTTAATTTACCTACCAAGAACCACAGAAAGTTTCTTGTAGTACAATCTACCTTGTACAGATTTACTTTTTTGAGGACCTAGCTAGCTAGGTAAGGAGTAGAGGTTGGCATGTATATAAGTGCTTTATTAGTGTTAACTAATCTCAAGTCTAACCAGCAACAGAGCCATCGGTTACATGGAAAATAAGCCTATCAAGGCTTAGAACTTTCTGTTAGTGTTATTCAAGCTTCTCTAGCTATATACATCCCTTTTGCTAGAAGACGCTGATCATATAGCAGAAATTGATTCAAAAGAACAACCCACTTGGCTACATCTATCAGATTTGTCCTACCAATCTCATCTTAACTTGCCATTTTTGTGAAGTTTTCAAATGGTTATGGGAAACAGAGCTCCAAACAAACTGGAATGGAGGATAAATGTACGTAATGGGACATCAGAGATACTACAGCCTGAGTCTGGTTTAGTCCACAGAATATGGTCATGGTTGAAGGGTCTGCTAGGAGAATTCATGTTGAAAATTTGGAATTTTTTGGAGAAGGCTAGGAACATAGCGGTTGCTGAGCCTAAAAAGGTTATCCATTGTCTCAAAGTAGGGGTGACACTAACTATTGTGTCGCTCTTCTACTATATGAGGCCTTTGTATGAAGGCGTTGGAGGGAATGCTATGTGGGCGATTATGACAGTTGTGGTAGTTTTTGAATACACTGTGGGTTAGTACTCCAAATTAAATCGCAGCGATTTGTGAGCTTTACTTTATTTTCTGTTTTCAAGTATAGTATCTCCTTTATTAAGAACTACTCTAGGCTCGAAACAATAATTGCAACATGTCTGTCTTGCAGGGGCAACACTATATAAATGTATTAACAGAGCAATAGGCACTTTACTTGCTGGTTCACTTGGCGTTGGCGTTCATTGGGCTGCAAGTCACTCTGGAGATAAACTCGAGCCCATAATTCTTGGAATCTCAGTTTTCCTTCTTGGTGAGTTAGAATCTGTTCCCAAAACGGATTTCCTCCCCTTGCGATTCTTCCTTTTGTTTTCTGTCTTGTTCCATTTATAACTTGCGTCCACTCACGCACCCTTGTCTAAGTTACAGCTTCAGCAGCAACCTTTTCGCGGTTTATACCATCCGTTAAAGCCCGATTTGATTATGGTGTTTTGATTTTCATCCTGACCTTTAGCTTAGTGTCCGTTTCTGGTTATCGCGTGGATAAATTGATTGATGTTGCACGTCAGAGGTTGTCCACAGTTGCTATTGGGGCCTCCCTTTGCGTTCTCATATGCATGTTATTCTATCCAATCTGGGCTGGCAAAGAGCTTCACAATTTGATTCATCGTAACCTGGAAAAGCTTGCTGATGCATTAGATGGTATGTGCACACAGCCAACCATGAAAATTGAATTCATCTATTTCAACAGAATGACAATGTAACTGCTAACATGAATTGCAGGATGTATTGCTGAGTACTTTACAGACAGCAGTGCTGGAGATTCTTGGAAGAAAATTGGAGGCTATAAATGTGTTCTTAATTCAAAGGCAGCTGAAGATTCTATGGTAGGTTACTAGCCAAGCCAAGTCATTTGAGCAATAGATTTTAAGAAAACTTGTTGCAGTGGTTGATAAACTTCCCCTTAAAATGCATAGGCTGGCTTTGCAAGATGGGAGCCTGCACATGGTCAATTCAACTTCCGGCATCCATGGAAGCAGTACCTAAAGGTCGGGGCGTCACTGCGAAGCTGCGCATATTGCATTGAAACTCTCGATGGTTGCCTAAACTCAGAAATTAAGGTAAAAGCCTGAAAATGGAACTCACTTCTATCCAAGTTTTCAGGTAATCTTGCCTCCGTACTCTCAAGTACTTTCTCCAGACTTTTAATGCTGGAAACATTAATGTTTGGCAACAGGCACCTGAGCTTCTAAGGAGGCATCTCAGTGATGCCTGCATCACATTGAGCTCCTCTGCTTCGTTTGTCTTGAAAGAATTGGCTACTACAGTTGAGACCATGAGAAAATCATCAGAAATAGACTTCTCAATTGGAGAGATGCAATTTGCAGTACTAAAACTTGAAAACGCCATGAAATCTCTTCCTAACCACCTTGTTGCCACACCTTCCTCAACATCGGATGGAGATGCCAAAGCAGAGCCTATCAGAAAAACCGCTACACCATCATCTGTCATGGAGATTCTTCCACTAGCAACACTGGTCTCTATGCTAAAAGAAACGTCAGCAAGAATCAAAGAAATTGCTGATGAAGTCAATGAGCTTGCAAAGCTAGCAGATTTCAAGCCTCCTAGCACCAAAAAGGCTAGCCAAAGCCAATCCAGCAACCAAGTTGACAAGCCATCAAACAATGAAGAACGCACCAAAGGTCTGGGATAATCCTGATTACACTATCCATTAACTCCTGTTGTTTCTGGTAGAAAACTAATGAAGCACACAGTACTCTACAGCAATGCAAATCGTAATTGCGACAACTTTTTAAGATATGCTTAAAGAAACCTTATTTTCAGTTGCCATGCGTAAAAAGCAACTTCTGTCCTTACTCTCCCAGGATGTACTCGTGCTGGTCATTTAAGCACTAATCTCCTAATGGGATGTTAATTTAACTCACAGGTTGTTTTGAAAGACTCGTTTCATTGCTTGCTTTGGGCAATTGCCCGGCACCAACCAACTTAATTTATGGATTCCACCTGGGAAATCTTTTGTTATGCGTATTGCATCATCAAATCTTTCATGGCTATTCAAATATAATATGTTGAAAATTATCACACAAAAAAATGATAATTTTATCGAATTCTAGAACCCTGTATTGCAGTACACATCGGGTGAATCATTTTGTAGGTCGGTGGTCCATTCAACTTGATTTTTCAGCTCGAAAGAAACGAATGACGAATCCACCAACTACGCAAAACGTAGAATGCATACGATCCCAGGAGTTTAAATCTTTTTTCTTACAAGAAAAAAAGAAAAAAAAAAGAAGTCAAGTTAGATAGAATCCAAATCAATAGAGACAAAAATGCCAAAGAGAAAATTTACTTTGTGTGGTATTCCATTCCAAATAGAAATTGAGAAAAATTTAAAAGTTTTGTTTTTGTTTAAAATTATTTTTTTATTTTCTTAAATTATTTTAATGTGATGATAACAAAAATAATTTTTTTTTAAAAAAAAATTTAATATATTTTTAAATAAAAAATATTTTAAAAAACAATCGCTACCATAAACTCAAACACTTTTTCCTAGCAGCTGGCTACAGAAAAGTAATGTGATTAAACCTGCTCTGAAACGAGAAAAATGCCTCCCAGTACATTTCACCATCAAACGATGTTATTACCAAGACGTTTTCTGCACAAGATAGTGATATTGAGCATAAGTATGTAAGATTATAATTAAGCCAGGTTCATGCTTTAGATATTGTGTATAACCAAGTTTGTCACGCAATTTATTGGACAATGATCTTGCCACTTCAAGTAAAGGCAGCAGGAACCGCATCTGTTACACCTGATGTCCAAAAGCGGAGAAACACGCTACCATGGCTTTGACAAACCACTAAAGTTGAAAGATCAAATTTCAAGAGTAGATAACTATAACAGACCAATACAGGCCTTCAGAGGGTGAACTTGATTTATTACACAGCCAACAGCTACCGATTTACCAAGAATGATGAAAACAACAAACTCCCATGTACATGCACTAACACCAGTGAATTCTTATAATGGAGACTACCAATGACATACATATACACGCATCTTGACGTACAGAGAGATGAGAAATTCACATCACCTGGCAATCATTGCACCAGAAGCATCATCATCTTCAGGTGCCTCCTCCAAAGGGCCAGCCCAGCTCAGTTTCATAGCCAAGTCTTCCACAGCCACCTTGATTACATCACTACGGACACCTATATCAGTAGCATATCTGCTCATGCAGAACATTCCAGCTGTTACCGTAGCAACACCAACAGGGCTAGGTATTAACAAGTTTAAAGGAGATGAAAGAATTGCAGCCAATGGAGCACCAATAACAGTAGAAGCTTGACCACTTCTTCCAACCCCCAGCCTGTCCATTACCAGAAGACCTGTCTTGCAGTACATTGCAAAATCCTCGCAGTTGTTCTGAAACACGTCGTAATTGCCAAATCCATTTTGAAGAAGATACATTGCTCTGTGGATAACAGTTTCTGGGGGGTCAGATGCTGCAGTGGTGCACGTGCCTCCACGTACTTTTGCAAGAAAAACAGTAGGAGGCACCCCATACTCAAAGCAGTAAAGAGATCCTTTTTTGAGGAAGCAGTCCAGGCATGAGAGGACTACACCACTATCAAGTTGTCGGAATCCACAGTCAGGAAAGGTTTCACAGGATGATGGAATGTTTGACATTGAATTATAGAAGTCAGAAGATGTATCAGAGCTTGAATTTGCATTCTGCCTAGGAGTAAAATGGACCACCTTGCTTCCACCAACAAAGATGCCTGCACAATCAAATAAAAAATATAGCTTCTGCTAAATGTCTACCCACGGAATGAAATGCTACAATCAAACAAGATTACCATTGGCCATTTAAAACCTGTCCAACTGCAGTTGTAACTCATTAACAGAACAAATGCAATATAAAAAGTTATTGATAAGGATAACAATTGTAATAGATCAAAAGGTGAGCTTGAGCGTGCTTGTTAGGCGGTAAATGCTATTTAAAGTAATTATTTATTTAATATCATTCAGCATAAGAAAATGCAATTCCACGTCAATAACTACTTCAATTTACTCCAAAACCTCACATGGAGTTTTATACATGAGAGAAGCCCAAGTTAGAGATAAGTACATAACAACATTAAGAGCTAAAACCCAAGAGAAAGCACAAAACAACTTTAAGAGCTAAACTCAAGTTAGAGAAAAACACAAAACAACTTCAAGGAAATACAAGTTACAGCTAAGTTTATAACTATTAGAGTTGATACATGAGATTAGTTGGTGAAAATTATATCGTGTGAATGGAAACTCTACAGAACAATTAGTTATGAACAGTTAGAAACGAATTGCAAATATATTGATTCAAGACCAAAATTAATGAATAATACCAGACGCAGGTGACACGGATTAACACCCCTTTCTCATTAGGAGCTAAAGACGAGCTAGGCACATAGCCCATAGCTCTAAACTGCCCATGAAAAGCAGCTTCCAAGAACACTAATATAGGGATGTAATTGACATTAATGTAGCTGAACAGCCACTGACCCCTGAACTTGTTCACGTCACTAGCCATGTAGCCCTAGACATCTTGAAAGGCTAATTTACTATTACCAAAGAAGCAAGGAGTCCAGATGCGCACAAGTAGCTCCCCACAATTTTCCACAAGGAGCTGTTGTAACAAAGGCACGTAGGCATTATGCAAAAATCTAAAAGCACAATTTAATCCTGATGGTAGGCATTCAGCTTCCAATTCCCCAAGGCAACACAGAGCAGTCACAACCAAGGAGATACAGACCAAGATTCAGCACTGGATAAGGGCTGAGGATCACTAACAAAGAGCACATTTGAACATTTTCCTATAATCAAAGGTACGGTCCATTTTATGCAAAACTACTGCTCAACACCAATCTTCATGATGATGGTGTTATTTCCATCAATCAACGCCCTAAAGTTATACCAAGATAATGTCATCACTCTTTAAGTATCTTCCTAATCTCCCCGCTACAAAGCATAACAAAAAAATGTGAAAGAAGGAAAGGTAATTAAACAACCACCAAGAAATCAAAATCCTAGCAAAACGATGACATGAGAGCTAAATGAGAACCAAATGTTAAGACAGTGACGTCGCTAGTTTTGCTCTTCACAAACGATAAACATGATGAAGCATAGCCTTGCAATAAAAGAAACTTCAACTTGCGCCAATCTCTAAATTCTCAAAGAAGGATTTGATTTCTTATAAAAGTCCAAATGCAAATTATACGAGCACTTTTAGATATCATTGGTGAACCCAGTCCAACCTAATTAACATCCACAGCCCAGAAGCAAGAAAAAAATACAAAAAAAATAAAAACTTCGAATGAGAATTACATAAGAAAGATCCACATTGCAAAACTCAGAAAGAAGCAAGAAGAAAAAAGAGATGAGATACCATGGTGAGAGTAGGTGAAAACAGCTCTGTAAGAATAGATATGATCTCCTGGTTTGATTTCACTTCTCTCCACTCTATGACTAAGGAAACCCATCTCTCCCTCCCTCCCCTTACTCTCTGTTACCCCACTAGTAAATTTTACTCAAAATCAATAGAAACAGCACGGTACCTGGTACTTCGGGTTTTACTGTGATTTCTCTGGTTTTTCAAAGTATTTTTTTTTAAAGTGTTAAAAAATATTTATTTTATTTTTTATTTTTAATATCAATTTAAAAACACAAAAATAGTTTAAAATTAAAAATTTAAGGAGCGTGATGCAGCCGCACAAATAAATACTGCCTAAAGCTACAATACAAATAATTAAGCAAATTTTGAAAAGGTCCTACCACATGATTCATGCGGTGATATTAATGATGATGATTGATGATACATTCTTGCAACTTAAAGACTTTTACCCTTTTTTTCTTCATGGCATTATGCGTTCTCGGAGTCTTGACTTTTTACGTGAAGAGTAATAATGGAATAATACGAAGCAGACGATTTTGAGGGAGAATTTACGAAAAATTGTAAGAAAATACATCCACCAAAGATTTATTTCTTTTCGTTGTATTTTTTTATTTCTTTTAAAGTTAATGTAAACAATAACTAATAAAATATCACTGTTATATATATATATATATAAAATTACTTAGGTTTAAGGTTGATGTGATGAACTATTAAAAAAAAAAAAAAACTAAAAAAAAAGAGTTTTTTTTTCACAAAATATAAAATTTGAGTTGATTTTGGTTATTTTATTATTATTATTTAATTATTATTTTTTTAATTTTATCCTTCAATATTAAGTTTATTAAAAATTAAACTTTGTAAATTATTTTAATTAACATTTTAAGTGTTATTAGGATCTCATGACCCGACATGTAGATTAACTGGTAGACCTAAATCAACTCAATATGTTATCGTATAAATATTTATAAAATAAATCTCATTTTGAATATTTATTTTAAATCAAACCATGTTTTTACCAGTTATATAAGTTGTCTTTAAACCTATTAAATTGATATGGTCACATTGGATCAGTGCCTACATGGTTTAAAAAAGAATTTTATTAGAAAAAAATTAGCAATGCCTAGACTTTTTTTCTTATGTTAAACAAAAAACTTAATCCAACTTATCGCGTAGCGTAAACCAATGATATAATATTATAAGAAAAGTCAAATGAATTGGGGAAAGCACTATAGCTTTCCTCACAAAACACTATGAATTGCTATAATGTTTCCCTATAATTTTATTTTTTTTGCATATGGTTTTTTTTGTGATTTTTTTAAAATTATTTTTGTTGATTTTATTTTTTAATTTTGAGATTGTTGAAAATTTAGTTTTGTAATTTTTTTCCTTTTATTTTATCTTTTAATGAAGTTAGCGTGGTTTGCGAGTATCAAGGTAACCCAAGTTGCCCCAGTTTATGGATGTGTTGTGTTATTTTTTTAAATAATATAGGGAAAGCACTATAACTTTCCTAATAAAACACTATGGATTGCTACATTGTTTTCCTATATTTTTTTACACATGGTTTTTTTATGATTTTTTTTTATATAATTTTTTTTAAAATTATTTTTTTATTTCATTTTTTTAATATTGATATGGTTGAGAATTTAAATTTGTAATTTTTTTTTGCTTTTTATTTTGTCTTTCTACAAGGTTAGCGTGGTTTGCAGTTTTGTCGAGGTAATCCAAGTTGCTCCAGTTTATGGATGTGGTATGTTTTTTTTTTTAATTGAACTTGACTTTTTTATAGTCTATTTTGTTCTCATATTGTTAAAAAAAAATAGTTTTAAAGAAAAATCATGTTATGAAAATTAAAGGATGTGAGGGAAACCACTATTCACCAAACATCCATTGCATTGTGGATTACAGAAGTAAACCACGGTGTTTTGCTTTCTTTCTTTCTTTTTTAATTTTTGTTATGATATTTCTAGCTAATTTGCTTCTTTTTATTATGCTTTTATATAAGATTAGCATGGTTTATAAATATGTCAAGGTAACCCAGGTTATCCTGGTTTACGAGTTTGGTAGGTTTTTTTTTTTTAACTTGACTTTTTTTATAGTTTATTTTTTTATCATATAGTTAAAAAAATAGTTTTTGAGAAAAGTCATATAATTATACTTTATAAAGTAACAAAAATTAAATGGTGTAAGGAAACCATTGTTCATCCACACACTTACACTATGAATGACAATAGTAATTCATAGTGGTTTGCTTTCTTTCTTTCTTTTTTTCTTTATGTATTTTAATTTTTGTTATGATTTTTTTTTAATTTTTTTTATCGATTTCATATTTTAATATTGAGATGGTTAAGAATTTGGCTTCATAATTTGTTTCCTTTTAGTTTACCTTTATATAAGGTTAACATGATTTGTGAGTTTGTTAGAGTAGCGTAGGGTGTCCTAGTTTACGAGTTTAGTGAGGTATTTTTTTTAATTAAAAACAAGTTTGACTGGTTAACTTGGTTTGTGGGTCTGACAAGTTTAAATTTTTTAAATTATTATTTTTTCATCCTTAGATATTGGGTTAATTGGAAATTCAGTTTCATAATTAGTTTCGTTTCTCCTTTTATGAGGTTATCGTGATCTAAGAAAATATATTGATATTGAGTTGGTGTTTGATTTCACAATTATCTATTTTTGTTATCATATAGTTAAATAAAAGATAGATTTGAAAAAAAAAACTTATAATTTTAGTGGAATCTATAACTCAGTTTACAATTTTAGCGTACTAACCCGGCTTAACAGATTCACAGATTTGACGAGTTTACCCACTGATAGGATATGCTTTTTCTATTTTTGATGTTTTAATTGTTTTTAATTTATTATTTTTTTATTTCATTATTTAATATTAAATTGGTTGAGAAATTGACTACATTATTGATTTTTGTTTGCTTTCTAGAGATAATTGTCTCAAATAAATGTTTGTTTTTAGGTTTGTACTCAATTTTATGAGCATATGTTTTTATCATATATTTAAATAAAAAAAATATTATTAAACTCAATAGATTCCATGAACCAGGTCGCGGAGGGGCGAGGTCGATCATTATCTCAATATTTTTTTAAAAAAAACTATCATCTTGAAGTTTTTTTAAAAATTAATTCACGTTTTTATCAATCAATATTTAAGATTGCATTTGAACCTATAAAATCGATTGATTTAAGTCTAGATAGTTTTTATACGGTTTAATTAAAAACTTAATTTAAATAAAGAGTTGAGTCTAGAGATTTCAAAACTAACTTATTTGTTCAAGTTTAATAATATTATTAAAAAAAATTTATACTTTTAATTTTTAATTTTATTTTTAAAAAAAATAGATCCAAACTGCTGCGGAACATCGATGAATATACTATTTCTATGTTATTCCTTGTATTATGCGGTAATAATATATAGGTATGTTTAATTGGAAGGCAAAAGCGATACCGTTTTCTCTAAAGACAAAATAATTAGGAGATTCTTTGTTGGGTTGACAAGTGGAGTTACCCTTTTTCATATTTTTGCCAGTTTTACATATTCAATGAAACAAGTGTCATCTAACTTGAAATGACCAAAACACCTACCACAATTATGAAGCTACTTTTATATTGTATCTTGGTTAATTTTAGTTTCAATCTAACCGACTTTAGATAGAAAAAATTCAATTCAGTTAGAGATTTATGCCCTGTTCCTCCTTATGGTCCAATTGTTTTTTAAGAATTTTTTAATTATTTTTGTTTTATTACTTTTTTGTATTTTTAAATAATTTTGATGTGCTGATATCAAAAATATATTTTAAAACATAAAAATATATTATTTTAATATATTTTTAAAAATAAAATATTTTAAAAAAACAACTTAGCATAGTTAAATTTCTGTGTTAAGTTCGGTTTCAATATATGGAGGAATGCCCGCGCACACAGTTTTCTGTAGAAGAAGCAATCTCAATATAGGAAAGAAAGACTTGATAGTTAATTCATGTACCTGTTAAGTCCCAAAAAAAAAAAAAAAAAAAAAAACAGAGAGGGCTTGTGTTTTTGTGAATAAAGAACTTAAAGGAAAATGCTGAGAATAAAGTAAACAGCAATCTTATTAAGTTTTTATAATGAATACCCAACATTTTGTTCTATGTAGCATTACTTTTTTGTGGTATCAAACAGCTTACAAGCCCTATGATACAAAGAATAGTAAGGCCATGTGATAAGAATGAAATAAATACTATATTTCTAATTATCTGCGTTTTATCTCATCTTCTAAATGGATGTTCAATTTATAGACTTTTATATTAAAATTTGAATCCTCTAGTTTATACTTCAATTCATTTCCAGATTTGGCTTTTTTGGCAAATAATAGAGCGAATACCCCACCACCAGCACCGACAAGCTTGTAGCCACAACAGTAGGGGTCAAAGAATGTGATGCGGACCAACCCAGAAATACCAACAAGGACCCATTACATGTTCCAAATGGACCAATGACTCAGTCCAAGACAAAGACATTGAAAGACGCATTGAATATATTGGTTTTGAAGGTTTCCACCAAGTCAAAATTGAAAGGTCCATTGGAGTATCAAGAGGAGATCCTAGTACATCTTATCTATATGCAAGAGGGGTCCAATACAACCTTATTTAGACCATGAGATGAATACAGCAAAGCAAACAAAAGAATCCTACTACAACTTGGAAACAACATGGTGGCTACCTTTTCCTTTTGTTTCTAGGATTAAGAGGCTGCATGGAAGGCTATAAATAAGCCTTCAATCAATTCTGTACTATTTTAGTTCATTCTTTTCTTCTCATGGCAGAACATGGATTTACTATTAGGGGCTTTATTTTATTTTGTTAGTTACAGCCCAAGGCTTGTTTGGGCTTAATTAATACTTTATTTTAAGCTAGGATCCAAGGCTTGTTTGGATTAAGTTATGAGCTTTTTCAGTTTAGGGTTTTGGATCTGTTTTGAGTGGACCTCATATAAGTCCATATAAGGGGTCCATTAGGGTTAACTTTTCAAGAACTATTTAAACTCATATAGGCCAAAATTTCAGCAACTTTGATGAATATTATTCTGAATTTTTCAGTTTAAACGTGTGAGAGTGATTCTTGCATTCTTCAGTTCTTGAACGAACTGAATCTGACTTATCAAAGATTAACTGGCTTCGTGGTGTCATTCTACTCATTCCAATAGTATTGGTGCCTTGGGGCAGGTTTCCATTGTGTCACGCTCTTATCAGACCTATTTCGGGTTTTCGGGATCAAATCTCAATCTTGATTATGGGTTGCGTGACCACGTGATCACGAGGTTCACATCAGTTGGTATCAGAGCTAGGCTCCGAAACAAGGTCATATCATTCTGTTATTTTCATTTTTTTTTCTTTAGTGTTCCCTTAAGTTTTTCAGAGTTTGCGTCCATTTTCTTGTTCTTCGAGTCTGCGTCATCTAAGCAAAAAAAAAAGTTTATATTTCATGTGGTTATTGTCTCTAATCATATCAGTTTATTAAAAAGAAAAAAAAATAAATAAATAGAGAAAAGAGTGATTAGTTGAAATTTAAAGGATCATTCAATTTTTGCCGCAGAAACACAAATCTTGGTGAACCATAAGCAAACCACCTCGGAATCAATTTAAACTTCATATTCAGTCTATTGGGGGTGGGATCGCATAATATATCAATGTTGGACTTATTCTGATATTATTTGCTTGAGGTTTTAATTCGAGTTTCAATTCTGCCGCAGAAACACTACTCTTAGTGAACCCTAGGTAAAACACCTTAGAATCTATTGAAACTTCATATTCCGAGTACTGGGTATGCGATCGAACAACATATTAAATTTGGGATTATTTTGATATCGGTTTCTGGAGGTTTTAATTGGAGGTTCAATTATGCCACAAACTGATCAAACAAGGGTTTGGGTACCTAGACATAAGAGAACGACCTATAAATTGAATATGAGTGTTTTCATAGTATTATATTACTAAATATTGAATTTGAGGTCATTTCGAGATCGTTTGGTCTGGGTTTCAATTCCATTACGTAAAAATTACATAATAGGATAGATTTGCGTCAAGTTTGAGAACATGATCTATACTGTTTAGATTTGTCTAAATCTTTTTATTTCTATTATATTTGGGTTATCTAGGAGTCAAGTAATCTTTTTCGCTAATATTCGCTTTTGTTTTATTTCGTGTCTTCGTTTCATCCACAATTCACACGAATTTGCATTGCTACTCGCAAAATCATAATCGTAGTTTTATTTTGCTTTGTTTTCAGTATATTTTTTGATTCTTGAGTCTAAAAATTATAATTAGAGTGCGTTGCGAAAGCTACTGACTTTGATTTGTTGATTTCAGTTCCTAAAGAACCAAAAGAAAGCAAGTTGTGAGGTAAAAGGCGTGGAGAGCTTAATAGAGTGAAAAGCCTTGATTTTTGTTTTGTGTGATACACAAGAGGTGTGAGGATATATTTTGTGCTACTAACCAAATTTTACAGATTCAAAGAATGTTTGAAAACAATGAATCAGCGACACAAAACGCTGACGTAGCTTTCCAATTGCGATCCATAGGCCAGTAACTTGAGTTGTTGTCTAGGACGTATAAGGATCTGAAAGATGAGGTGAATTCGATAAAGCAACAAAATAGTGGGGCTGATCGCCGGGGAAGCACGGTCCGTATGGCCGCACGGAATGTCAGATCTGATTTTGAAGAGTTTGTTGATGAAAACGCAGATGGGGGTGAAGATGACTATGATTTTGCATCAGCTGGCCAAGGAATCAGGTCTGGACCGAACAAGGTTAGGAGGAATGTGAATTTTCATGGCATGAGCACTTATGAAGATATGGATGGGGACTTGGACACCATTAAACTGAAAATTCCTAGCTTTCAAGGTAAAAATGATCCCGAGGCTTATTTGAAGTGGGAGAAAAAAGGGGATTGGATTTTTGATTGCCATAGCTATTCTAATAAAAAAAGGTGAAATTGGTGATAATTGAGTTTATGGAGTATGCATTGATTTGGTGGGATCAGATTATGATCAGTAGGAGGAGGAATGGCGAGCGACCCGTTCAGACTTGGGGGGAGATGAAAGTCTTAATGAGGAGACGATTTGTGCCAAACCACTATTACAGAGACTTATATTTGAAGCTCCAAGGTCTGAATCAAGGTTATAAGACAGTAGATGAATATCACAAGGAGATGGAGATAGCAATGATTTGGGCTAATGTTATTGAGGAAGGAGAAGCCACCATGGCTAGATTTCTTAATGGGTTGAATCGGGACATTGCTAATGTGGTTGAGCTACAGCACTATGTGGAGCTAGAGGACATGGTTCACATGGCGACGAAGGTGGAGAGACAACTTAGAAGGGGCATGCTCGGCTAGC
This sequence comes from Populus tomentosa, assembly GCA_018804465.1. NCBI lineage: Eukaryota > Viridiplantae > Streptophyta > Magnoliopsida > Malpighiales > Salicaceae > Populus > Populus tomentosa. The sequence goes on from CM031971.1 coordinate 12,921,769, forward strand.
GTTTAATTCGAGTTCGTCATCATGTTGGAAGCCGAATCTAAAGAGAAAGGGTATTGTCCACCCAAGATCCTATGGTCCTTCTAGAACTGAACCATCAAAGGCTAAAGTTGATGTCCCTACTGATGCCAAAGGTAAATCTGAAACTCAACCTAAACATACTCGTGATGTTAAATGTTTCAGGTGTTAGTGATATGGACATTATGCTTCAGAGTGTCCAAACAAGAGAATTATGATGATTAGAGATAATGGTGATGTGGAATCTGAAAGTGACAGTTCTGATTGTGAAGGCCTGCCACCATTGGAGGATAGTGATGGGGATGAGTTAGCATTATCGGTTGAGGAGTCCTTGGTTATAAGGCGAACACTTCAGGTTCAGGTCAAAGAAGATGATACTAATGAACAAAGGAAGAACATCTTCCATACGCGATGTTATGTACAAAGCAAGGTGTGTGGTTTAATTATAGATAGTGGAAGCTATGTTAATGTTTGTAGTGCCACCCTTGTTAGTAAACTAAATTTGTGTACTGTTAAGCATGCTAAACCATATAGATTGCAATGGCTGAATGATAGTGGTGAAGTGAAAGTGACTAAGCAGGTTGTGGTTCCATTTTCGATTAGGAAATATATTGATGAAGTTCTGTGCGATGTGATACCAATGCAAGTAAGTCACATCTTGTTGGGGAGACCATGGCAATATGATAGGAAGGCAATTCATGATGGGGTTAAAAATAGGTATACCATTGTAAAAGATGGTAAAACCATCACTCTTGTACCTCTTACACCCAAACAGGTGTATGATGATCAAATAAAGCTAAAAAGTGAGTATAAGGCGATGGAGAGAGAAAATCAAGGTGAGGAACAAGGGGAGAGAAGACCATCAGATTCGGCTAGAACCTAAACCACTACAACCCATTCGGCCACCCATCCAAACACAAGCAAATATTCAGCCAACACTCCAAACAAATCAAATCATTCGACCACAACTCAAAAACACCCAAATTTGGCCGAGAGTGGAGGTAAGACAAGAGGAGTGAAGAAAGTCAGCAAGTGTGATGAGAATCATGTGGAAAAACTAAAGAAACAACCCAATTTTTATGCTAGAGAGGGTGAGGTCAGATCTGTATTTTTCACTAACAAGCCAATGATTTTACTTGTGTATAAATAGGCTTACTTTAATACTAATGATCTTGATCATATTGTGCTTAGTGTTGCTATTTCTTTGTTGCAGGGATTTGAGTGTTCCCCGATGATACTCCTAGCGGATTACCACTATTGAGGGGGATAGAGCATCAGATTGATTTCGTACCCGGAGCTTCAATTCCTAACCGACCAGCCTATAGAAGCAATCCTGAGGAGATGAAGGAGCTTCAAAGGCAAGTTGATGAGCTGATGGAAAAAGGGCTACATTCATGAGAGTTTGAGCCCGTGTGCTATACCCGAGCTACTTGTGCCAAAGAAGGATGGAACATGGAGGATGTGTGTTGATTGTCGGGCCATCAACAACATAATAGTAAAGTATAGACATCTCATTCCTAGGCTTGATGACATGTTAGATGAGTTACATGGATCCTGTATTTTCTCTAAAATTGACTTGAAAAGTGGGTACCATCAAATTAGGATAAAAGAAGGTGATGAGTGGAAAACGGCATTTAAGACTAAACATGGTTTGTATGAATGGTTAGTAATGTTGTTTGGACTTACAAATGCACCTAGTATGTTTATGCGTTTAATGAATCATGTGTTACGTACATTTATAGGTAAGTTTGTGGTTGTGTATTTTAATGACATTTTGATATATAGCAAGAACTTAACTGAGCATCTTGATCATTTACGTAATGTACTTTGTGTGTTGTGTAGTGAGAAATTGTATGCTAATCTTAAAAAGTGTGTCTTTTGCATGGAGAAAATTGTGTTTCTTGGCTATGTTGTAATTGCACAGGGTATCGAGATGGATGAGGAGAAAGTTAAGGCCATCCGGGATTGGCCTACACCCAAATCGGTAAGTGAGGTAAAGAGTTTTCATGGGTTAGCTAGTTTTTACAAGCGTTTTGTGAAAGATTTCAGTACAATAGCTACGCCTTTGAATGAAGTTGTTAAAAAATCAGTTGGGTTTAAATGGGGGGAGGAACAAGAATTGGCATTTGTTCTTTTAAAAGAGAAATTATGTTCTGCACCTGTTTTGGCTTTACCTGACTTTTCAAAAGCATTTGAAATAGAATGTGATGCGTCTGGAATAGGAATAGGTGCTGTTTTGATGCAGGATCGGAGACCTATTGAGTATTTCAGTGAGAAGTTAAGTGGAGCGACCTTGAACTATCCCACTTACGACAAAGAACTCTTAGCATTGGTAAGAGCACTTGAGGCATGGCAATATTACTTGTGGCCAAAAGAGTTCTTAATCCATTCAGATCATGAGTCTTTGAAACATCTGAAAGGACAAGGTAAGTTGAATAGGAGGCATGCAAAATGGGTTGAATTCATTGAAACTTTTCCTTACATAATTAGGTATAAGCAAGGCATGGAGAACATCGTAGCTGATGCACTTTCGCGCAGGTATGTTCTTTCAGATCATGAGTCCTAGATTGTTATGTTTTGAATATGTAAAGGAATTGTATGATAATGATTCTAACTTTGCTGAGATTTATAATGCATGTGGACATTCAGCTTTCGGTAGGTTTTATTTATAGATGGTTATTTGTTCAAAGAGAATAGATTGTGTGTTCCTGCTAGTTCTTTGCGTGAATTGCTTGTTCGTGAAGCACATGGGGGTGGTTTAATGGGTCACTTTGGGGTTGCGAAAACCTTGGATGTATTGCATGAGCATTTCTTTTGGCCAAAGATGAAAAGAGATGTGCAACAAATTTGTGAACAGTGCATTGCTTGTAGAAAGGCAAAATCTAGAGTACAACCGCATGGACTATATACACCATTACCTGTGCCTACTGAACCTTGGGTAGATATCTCTATGGACTTTGTTTTAGGTTTACCCAGGTCAAAGAAAGGTAGAGACTCTATTTTTGTTGTGGTTGATAAGTTTTCTAAAATGACGCATTTCATTGCATGCCATAAAACAGATGATGCAACTCATATCGCAGACTTGTTCTTTAAAGAGATTGTACGTTTGTATGGCATTCCTAAGAGTATAGTGTCAGGTCGTGATGTTAAGTTCCTTAGCTACTTTTGGAAGACCTTATTGGAAAGTTGGGAACTAAACTCTTATTTTCGACAACATGCCATCCTCAAACATATGGACAAACTAAGGTAGTGAATAGAACATTATCCCAACTTTTACGTGTTGTAATTCAAAAGAATTTGAAAAGTTGGGAAGAATGTTTGCCTTTTGTTGAGTTTGCTTATAACAGAATTGTGCATTCGACCACTGGTTTTTTCCCTTTTGAAATTGTTTATGGTTTTTGTTGTAACCCATTTTCGGGTCCCCAAATAATAAATAAAATAAATAGCCAAAGGAGGTTAAAAAAATAACAGGAGGCAGAAGCGCTCAGAAAGTGGTTAGAAAAATCGGTCAAGGATGATAAAAATACAAAGATGGATTTTTGACAATATATTCTTGAATGATAAGAGCCCTGGTGGATAAAAAAATTTTGATTTTTGAGGAGAAAAGTCCAAATTTGGAGGTTTATGGACTTAATTGGATTTTTAATTGAATTTATAGAGGATTTGAGTGCAAGAAAAATTGATTTTTAAGTCAATTTGGGCTTTAATTAGAAGAAATTTAAGTTCTGGGGCCAAAATATATTTTTTAGGAATTTATTGGGTCAAATCAAGGGCTTAATTGAATAAATATTGAAGTTTAATGGCCAATTAGGGGTTTAATTGTGAAAAACCGAAACCAGGGACCAATTTGAAAAAAGCGGGTAAATAGATGGGGCTGTTTTGCATTGGTTCAGGGGCCTAATTGAAGAAATTGGAAGTTTATTGATCAATTGAGGGCTTAATTGCATAAATCAGAGGCCAAGGACCAAAGTGAAAAACACGGCCAACTATGGGGGCGGGGACCGAAATTGGCAGGGACGCAATTGAAATGATTAAAGATGATTAAGGACTGATTCGCAAAAGCATATTCTGGCGCCTTTTTTTAAATGAAACGGCGCGTTTTATCCAAAACGACGCAGTTTCATACATAAAAAACAAAAAAAAGGGACCGAACGGTGCCGTTTTGAACGGCACTGTTCCTCCTTCGTCTTCCTCCCTGCACTCGTTGCAGGGGAGAAGGAAAAATGGTTTTTTTTCTTCAAAATCTTCCCGCCTCTCTCTCCTTGCACCCATCGACCAACCCGAAACACTGGACCACCGATCGAACTCAATGGCCGGCCACCGACCACTCGCCCCGTCGAAAGCAAGGTAGCGGTGCTTTGCTGTCGCGGGTAGTGGCCGACCAGCCGCCGGTGAAACCCGCTCCAAGGCGCACTAACAATGGTCCCAGTACCTTTTCTTCCCCTATAAATACAGAAGAAACCGAAGGGAAGAGGGGGGGTAGAAAAAAAAAAGAAAAAAAAAACTGAAGAGAGAGAGAGACGACTGGAAAACAAAAAAACTGGGGAGGGAAGTTTTCTTAAACAGAACCGAGAAGAGAAGAGAGTGATCACGGGTTAAACGAACCGAGAAAGAAGGAACGAAAAACAGAGGAGAAGGGAAGAGAACGAAATCTATCTCTCTCCACCGCGTGGGAACAGCCACAGCGCCGCCCGGAGCCGCCGTCCGTGAGCCACGATACCGCCACCGGCCTCCACCAGCGACCGCCTCCTCCACGCCAGGTACACATTTCATTTCCTCCTGCATTTCTCTTTTGCTCGTTGCAGCTTTGCCTCCTGCATGCTGCATGCAGGAGGCGGGGGGGAGAAAAATAATTCTCCTCCCGCTGGGCTGCCGATGCTGGGCCAGCCCAATGCTGGCCCAGCTCTGAACGTCTGGGCCGGTCCTGGCCCAAACTGAAGAAGAATTTTCGGTTGGGCCGAGTTCGGCCCAACCTTTCTTTGTTGGGCTGAGTCCGGCCCATTTATTTAGGCCGGCCCAGCCCACAATATATAATATATTATATATTATAAATTATAGTATATTATAATGTAGATATGTGTGTATATATTGTGTATATATAAAAATAAAAAATATATATTTTTTAAAAAATCCTTCTTTAAAAATATTGTTGATTTTCTTGCATTTTTGTCAAAAATGGCTTAATAATGGTTTGTATTTCTATACCATAGATATATAAATTCAGTATTAAAATACCCCGTTTTCGTCAAAACCTCAAAGACTTTCAAAAATAAAAAATGTTTTTGCTTTCAAAAAAATTCCAAAAAGTCCTTAAAAATATCGTTGATTTTCCTGCATTTTTTTTATTAAGGTGGATTAATATTGAGTTGTATTTTTATACCGTAAGGATACAAACCCAGTATTAAAATACCCGGTTTTCGTCATAACATCAAAGATTTTCAAAATAAAAAAAATGTTTTTGCTTTCAAAAAAATTCCAAAAGTCCTTAAAAATATTGTTGATTTTTCATGCATTTGTTATTAAGGTGGATTAATATTGGGTTGTAATTTTATACCGTAAGGATACAAACCCAGTATTAAAATACCCGATTTTTGTCAAAGCATAAAAAATAATATTTTCAAAAAATGTTTTTGTTTTAAAATACGGCCTAGTCTCTCTAATATATATATATATATATATATATATATATATATATATATATATGAATATTATAACATCATATTTTCACACAACAAAGAAAATTTTCAAAACAATATATGTATTAGCATGCATTTTGGCTTTAATAACCAGTTTATTCAAGCCATGAGAACTAGGCCAATATTTCAAAAATTCTAAAAAAATCTTTTTGTTTTCTTTTAGTATTTGGGATTACGAATTTATACGTAAAACGTATTCCTAAATATTATTAATAAAGTTTTGATATAGACGTTAGAACGGTTAGGATTTTACCCGATAAGATAAAGACCTTCTTACCGAGGAGGACTTTTCTTGAACCATAGACAGACCAACAACTAGAAGTCCAAAAACACTTTAGTTCTTATCAGGCAATAAAACAATGCAGCTTACCTTAGGTAGGGCGTATTTGGGGTGCTAATACCTTCCCTTTACGCAACCAGTCCCCGTACCCGATCTCTGAGACCAGTTAGGGTTCCTAGTGACCAAAACACTAGGTGGCGACTCCCATTCCATTTTCTACCAACAAAAGACAATATTTTCTTGTATCCCCATAGATATAGATAGATTTACATTGTAGATTTAAGAAAATGGGAACAACTTTTATTTTCGCCGCGACGCCGCACACGTGTGACAGTTTTAATCCACTAACTCTTATGGACTTAATTCCTTTACTTTTTGAAGAAAGGGTAAGTTTAGATGGTGAAAAGAAGGCAAAGATGGTAAGAGAACTCCATGAAGGAGTTCGACTCCAAATAGAGAAAAAAAATAGAATTTATGCTTTTAAAGCAAATACGGGACGTAAACTAGTTGTTTTCCAACCCGGTGATTGGGTTTGGGTGCACATGTGTAAGGAACGATTTCCTAACCAAAGGAAATCAAAATTACAGCCTCGTGGTGATGGTCCATTTCAGGTTTTAGAGAGAATCAATGACAACGCATACAAAATTGACCTTCCAGGTGAGTATAGTGTTAGTGCTACCTTTAATGTTGCTAATCTTACGTTGTTTGACACAGATTTTGATTCGAGGTCGAATCCTTTCGAGGAGAGAGGGGATGATACGGACCAGCTCAAAAACACCAGCAAGGACCCATTACATGTTCCAAATGGACCAATGACTCGGTTCAAGACAAAGACATTGAAAGACGCATTGAATGTATTGGTTTTGAAGGTTTCCACCAAGTCAGAATTGAAAGGTCCATTAGAGTATCAAGAGGAGATCCTAGTACATCTTATCCATGTGCAAGAGGGGTCCAATACAACCTTATTTGTGCCATGAGATGAGTACAGCAAAGTAAACAAAAGAATCCTACTACAACTTAGAAACAATATGGTGGCTACCTTTTCCTTTTGTTTCTAGGATTAAGAGGCTGCATGGAAGGCTATAAATAAGCCTTCAATCAGTTCTGTACTATTTTAGTTCATTCTCTTCTTCTCATGGCAAAACATGGATTTAATATTAGGGGCTTTATTTTATTTTGTTAGCTACAGCCCAAGGCTTGTTTGGACTTAATTAATACTTTGTTTTAAGCTAGGTCCAAGGCTTGTTTGGATTAAGTTATAGGCTTTTTCAGTTTAGGGTTTTGAGCCTGTTTTGAGTGGACCTCATATAAGTCCACATAAGGGGTCCATTAGGGTTAACTTTTCAAGAACTATTTAAACTCATGTAGGCCAAAATTTCGGCAGCTTTGATGAATATTATTCTGAATTTTTCAGTTTTAACGTGTGAGAGTGATTCTTGCATTCTTCAGTTCTTGAACAAACTGAATCTGACTTATCGAAGATTAACTAGCTTCGTGGCGTCATTATACTCATTCCAATAGTGTTGGTGCCTTGGGGCAGGTTTCCATTGTGTCACTCTTATCAGATCTATTTCGGGTTTTCAGGATCAAATCTCAATCTTGATTGTGGGTTGCGTGACCACGTGATCACGAGGTTCGCATCAGAATGCATGAAGTTCATCCACAGATTCGTTGCAGCAGTAAGGGTCAAGTTCTTGATGCAGCCTCCAACATTATCTCACAGTTCATTAAAGCTGGATACAAGAAGGTTATCCCGCTGAAGGTATCTAGTTACCACCTTCTGTTGAGAAGAGTCAAATGTAAAGGAGAAATGATTACAGGAGGTAGATGTTTGCATTCCAGAGAAAGATCCTGCTCTCAATTGTTTCCTGTCAAGAAAAAAGAACCCTCGGATGTGCAGAAGGCCACAAAATACAGCATCTAAATTCCGAGCAACAGCATCAAAAAGGATTTGGATCTTACATATTGATGACCACCTAGCGTATATGTGTTTTAGATTTACATTTGCATGTCCATATGTATTTTGAGGAAGAGCATTTATTTCCATAAAGCTACATCTTACATTCGATTATTCTTCGAATAAGAATGTTACCATTGAAAATCAAGCTACCCAATTTTAATGAATATATGAGAGCACACCAGATGTTTAATCACTTCGTGGAACATCAAACTTTACTAGATCAGCATCATGCTGTGCAACCTTCTTAAGCCATTAATAAAAAGTTGGAGTGGTTATACCAGGTGTTATGAAATATACTACGAGCATGGAGAAAGCTGGATACAAGAATGAAGTAAATTTAATCCCAGGGTACAAGCCTCCAGTTTGATCCTGCCAGCCACCTCAGTCCCCATGAGTTGCTCCAAAACCAATGCAAGTCTAGCAACTTTTTCACTACTTTCATTTCCATCTGTAATCTGAAGAAGTCCTTTCACAACAACAGCTGCTAGGATGCTAGAAGTTCCCAATCCGCTACCATGGAGTTCATGAGCCCACGTCTGAATTTGATGCCCCATGGATACAAGAATGTTTTCATGAACCATACCTGTCACCAGAAACGCAAGATTTGACGATCCGGAATGGATCATTGTCATCAAATGGAGGAGTGATAGAGGTAAGATTCTCACATATAACTGGTTTGCAGCATCATCATTGATCAGAACTCCAGTCTTTTATGCTGTTTCTATAATGGTTCCAATTGGAGGACAACTTTCCAAACTTATTGTCATATTCAAAACACCTACCAGCACGCTCTAAGCTCCATGGAGGGGTATCACTCCATCCTCCAACAAAATCTACACGAACTGGTAACTCAACCTTAACCATTCTAGGGTAGAAAGGTTGATCCACATAGCCATCAAAATGATTGTTCTGGTGTGCTGCAAGGGGATTCCAAGATACGTTTTGTGAAGAAAAAAAAAGAGTTTTATAACCATGAGCATTAGGAAAATGAAAGAGGAACCTATATGAACTCTAATGAAAAATTCATAAGAGAAAACACGAGTATCTATATAAAAAAAAAAATACATCAGAGTTTAAAAGAAAGTAGAAATGTATGAACCCATGCTAGAAGTTTAAACTTTTTCTCTGGTTCAATTAGACATCACTACTTTGCTTTGTTCAAGACATTAATATTTTTAACTCTACCTTTGAATCCATACCTCATGGCTGAAGCAGTCTCATCAGCAACTGCAGCCCAAACTTTATGTTCTAAATGGCATGCAGTTGTTTCGTCTCCACTTGCTCGAAGAAGATCAACTTGCACCTGGTACGCTCTGCTTGTGGGAAGAATTTTAGAATTCTGCTCCTCCATTGTGGGACAAATGATGACCTTGATATGGAGGTTTGTTGTGGATAGACAAGAAAAGAAAGTTTATAAGCTTGTAAAATCATTATATAGTTTGAAATAAACACCTAAATAATATCATGAAAAATCAAATGAGCTCAAAATCAACAAAGTTTATAAATGTATTTATATGAAAAACACATATAAATATTATGTCATTGTATGTTTTTATATGAATGATATGTTAATTTTGGGCAACAATGATCACATGATTAAATCTACTAAAAAATTATTAATTGACAAGATTGACATAAAAGACTTGAATATTGCAGATATCATACTAGAAATACAAATTTCTAAGACATATGATTATTTGGTATTATCTTAATCTCATTATGTTGAGAAAATTCTCAATAAATTTTCTAAAGGTGATAATAGCACTGTCAAAAAACCAATTGATATAAATGCACATTTGTCCAAGGATAGAGGTGAAGTAATAAATCAATTGGAAAATTTTTGAATAATTAAAAGCCTATTAATGTACGTTATGAACTGTACAAGGCTTGATATTGCTTACTCGATTAAAAAAGTGAGTAGATTTACAAGTAACTTAAGCATGGATCATTGGAAGAAATTAAAAAGGTATAATGATGCTAATTAGATATCCAATACTAAGAATTTGAAATCCACAAGTGTATATGTTCTCACACTTTATGGAGCAGCTGGATCATAGAAATCCTCCTAACAAACTTATATTGTTAATTCTCTAAATAAACATATACCACTAGATCTATGATGAAATCAAAGTTTATTGCTTTTGATAAAGCTAAAAAATAAGCTGAACGAATTCAAAATTTCTTAAAGGTTAATCCATGCTGACAAAAACCAAATAGAAATATATGTTATAGACATAATACCATTAAACACTTGCTCTTAAATGAAATAATTTCCATTGATTATGTAAAATCAAAGAAAAATATTATGGATCTGTTAACTAAATATTTGTCAAGAGAGCTTGTATAATTCATTGAGGGGAATAGGCTTAAAGCCTTTAAAAGATGAAAGAGTGCAATGATAGTAATTATATCTAGGTGATGTAAGCAGGTGTCAAAGTTTGAATCAAACACTAACTAATCACCTGAAGAATAGGATTTATACAAGTGATAAGGTTGTTATAGTATAGAACTCTAGTAGTTGTATTTGATTGAAACTCTGCAGCATTGCCTCTGCTGTATATACATAACCTCTTTAATCAATGAAGGTGTGCATGCTTTTACGTTTCATAAAACAAACCCTGGTTCTACATGGTATCAGAGCAGTTGAAATAAATTTTCTTCTCTCCATCTAGCTCCCATTTAATCACCATGAGTGATTCCTTAAACACCACCCTCGTAACCATTAATGTTACAGCTCAAGCTCCATTTAAACTCAACAGCACCAACTACCTGTCACGATGACTTTAGTTTCAGACACTCTTCATTGGGTATGACCTACAAGGCTACATAGACGGCACCAAACCATGCCCATCACAATATCTTGTCACCAGTGCAGACAGCACCACCACTCAAACATTAAATCCAGAGTATCACACCTGGATACGTCAAGACCAGCTACTTTTGAATGCAATCATAGGATCCATTACACCAACCATTATTCCATTTATTGCTCGAGCCACAACAGCTCGCGAAGCATGGAATATCCTTGCAGCCACATATGCCACTCCATCACGGGGTTGCATCAAACAGGTAAAAGCCAATCTGAAATCACTGACCAAAGGCACCCTCAGCATTACAGAATTCCTGCAATCAGTTAAAGGTAAAGCTGAAGAACTTGCAGTCCTAGGGGCACCTGTCGACAATGAAGATTTGACGGACAAAATCCTAAAAGAACTAGGTGATGATTACAAAGAATTGGTAAGAGCGGTGCAAGCCAGGGAAAACGCCATTAGCTTTGATGAACTTCATGAAAAACTATTGATATTTGAAGCCTCACTCCAGACAACCACCAAAGTTGTTCATTTTCCTCCCACTGCGCATCCCTCCAATCGCACCAATGGCCAATATCCCCCCACCAATGTTGGTCGATCCACATCCAACATCTCAGGTGGTCATTGGTGCTCTTCTGCTAACCAACAAAATCGCTACACAGGTCAGAATGTAGCCACTCACAACACAACCAACAGCAACCGATTTCAGTCGAGGCCATATCTAGGGTATTGTCAAATCTATGGCATTCAAGGTCACACAACGAAAAAGTGTCCCTTATTTCGTCTTGTTCCCCTCAACAACAACCCAACTTCCCGCCCCTCTCCATGGCATTCGCAGGCTAATCTTGCTGAGACTTATTCCTCTAATTGTTCTCCATGGCTCCTAAATAGTAGGGCTTCCCACCACATCACGGTAGATCTCCAAAACATGGCTCAACACTTACCCTACACTGGCACAGATGATGTTATGATAGGGGATGGTAAAAGTTTAAGAATTACACACCTGGGTTCCTCTGAAATTCAATCATCCACTCACCCCTTTAAACTTACCAATATTTTATGTGTGCTTGATATTAAACGCAATTTACTCTCCATATATCAATTTTGCGTTGATAATAATGTCTCTGTTGAATTCTTACCCTGGTGTTTTCTTGTGAAGGATTTGTTGACGGGGGAAATTCGCGCAAAGGGTAAAACCAAAAAAGGTGTGTACGAATGGCCATGCGTTGTCATCCCTCATGCTTTTTCAAGTTAAAGACTCGCTCCAATAAATTGGCATTTTCAATTAGGTCATCCAGCTCTTTCTGTTTTAAAAACAATTTTAACTACGCATAATTTAAATTCATCTTCAATATCCAAAGATTTTGTCTGCAATGCGTGTCACTGTAATAAGAGTCACAAACTTCCATTTTCTGTCTCCACTTTGAATTCTCATAAACCTCTTGAAATAATATTCTCTGATGTATGGACCTCACCTCTTTTGTCTATTGATGGTTTTAAATACTATGTTATTTTTGTGGACCACTTCACTAAATACATATGGTTTTATCCGCTAAAGAAAAAATCAGATGTCAAAAACACCTTCATTCACTTTAAAGCAATTATAGAAAATTATTTCAAAGAGAAAATTGTGACTCTATATTCTGACAATGGGGGTGAATATATTGCATTAACAGAATTCTTTTCTATGCATGGTATATCTCATCTGACAACCCCCCCCAACACACTCCTGAACATAATGGCTTTGCTGAACACCGCCATAGACATATTGTGGACACGGGTCTCTCACTTTTATCTCATGTATCTTTACCACGCATTTTTGGGTCTTATGCTTTTGCTACAGCAGTCTATCTCATTAATCGCATGCCTACTACTGCATTACACAATCTTTCACCTTATGCAGTTATTTTTCAACGTTCCCCGAATTATGAAAAACTTCATAGTTTTGGATGTTTATGTTATCCGTGGCTTCGCCCATACATTGCTCATAAATTAGACCCCCGATCCAAACCATGCATTTTTCTCGGGTGTTCTCTATCCTAAAGTGCATATTTATGTTTTGAACCCGAGTCCACTACAATCATTGTGTCTAGGCATGTGTCTTTCATCGAGAATATTTTTCCATATCATTCTTTAAATAAACAGGATTCACAAAGCCAATCAACCACAATTGACATGTGGATTCCACCAGCTGTTGCCATCCCACCGACAACCTTTTCACCATGTACACACTCTTCTACGGCTGCACCTGATGTGCAAACTCTCACTCCCACCTCTTCCTTGCCAGTGGATCTTTCTCCTTCACCCAACCCTTCAGAAAACTCTTCCCTGCCTTCTTCCACCACTCCTATTCCTAACCCGGCCACCCCAACTCCAGCACCATCAATACCCACACCGTTAAACCCTCTCCCTTGCCACCCTATGACAACCCAGTCCAAAAACAACATTCACAAACCCATTCAAAAACTCACATTCACTACCACACTAAGCACTCACCCTCAAGAACCCACTACCCTTGCACAAGCCACCAAAGATCCAATTTGGAGATCTTCCATGCATGAGGAGTTTAGTGCTCTGCTACACAATGGAACTTGGACTTTAGTCCCACCTGATTGTGTTCTAACTTGGTTGGGTGTAAGTGGATTTTCAGGATCAAGCGTAGCTCAGATGGCAAAGTGGCTCGTTACAAGGCTAGACTCGTAGCCAAAGGGTTTCATCAGCACCCTGGCTTGGACTATCATAAGACATTCAGTCCGGTGGTGAAACTTACGACCGTCCGTATAGTTCTTAGCATTGTTGTCAGCAACGGATGGAAACTTTGCCAACTTGACATTAACAATGCATTTCTTCAAGGCACCCTGGATGAAGATGTCTACATGGCCCAACCTCCAAGGTTTCATAATCCAAACAAACCTAAGTTTGTCTGTAAACTTTGAAAAGCCATTTATGGCTTGAAGCAGACGCCTCATGTGTGGTATCATTAACTACACAACTTCCTGCATGCTTCGGGTTTCTCTAACTCCCTGGCAGATACATCTCTTTTCATCTTCTATCAGCACTCTCACATCATTTATTTACTAATTTATGTGGACGACATCATTGTTACAGGGGACAATGAAACTACAGTTAATACATTCATTCAATGTTTAGCAGCACGGTTCTCCTTAAAAGACCTGGGTCCTTTGCACTATTTTTTGGGGGTTGAAGTTCAATCTCATCCTACTGGTGGTATACTTCTCTCCCAACAAAGGTACATTCTGGATCTTCTCCACCGAACCAATATGGCTCATGCAAAACCAACGTCTACTCCGCTGCCTCCAGGCTGTAAGCTGAGCCTGGACATGGGTGCTCCTCTAGTTGATCTTACACCTTACCGTGCAACATTAGGCAGTCTTCAGTACCTCTCTCTCACTCGACCTGATGTTTGTTTCGCTGTAAACAAACTCTCTCAATACATGCACCAGCCCACTAATGTCCACTGGAAATTGGTGAAACGTCTCCTTCGTTATTTACTTGGCATTGTCCACCACTGTCTGCTTCTTCATCGTCATTCTCCCTGTTTAGTCCATGCCTTTTCTGATGCAGACTAGGGGGGAAACAAGGAAGATTTATCCTCCACCAATGCCTATGTAATCTATCTAGGTCGGAATCCCATCTCCTGGTCCTCCAAAAAGCAGCACACCACGGCACGCTCATCCACTGAAGTTGAATATAGAGCAGTTGCAGACACAACAGCTAAAATCAGTTGGATCTCCTCTTTACTTTCCGAACTACACTTTCCAGTGAGTCACACTCCAGTCATTTATTGTGACAACATTGGTGCCACCCAGCTGAGTTCTAATCCTGTGTTTCACTCAAGAATGAAACGCGTTGCTATTGATTTTCACTTCATTCAACAAAAGGTTCAATCCGGTGCTCTACGAGTATCTCATGTCTCTTCAAATGACCAGCTAGCTGATGCACTAACGAAGTCTCTTCCCCGCTCACAATTCTGGATTCTTAAAGACAAGATTGGACTCATTGACCTCGTCCATCTTGAGGGGGCATGTAAGCAAGTGTCAAAGTCTGAATCAAACACTAACTAATCACCTGAAGAATAGGATTTATACAAGTGATAAGGTTGTTATAGTATAGAACTCTAGTAGTTGTATTTGATTGAAACTCTGCAGCATTGCCTCTGCTGTATATATATAATCTTTGTACTCAATGAAGGTGTGCATGCTTTTACGTTTCATAAAACAGACCCTGGTTCTACAAGTGATTGGAGATCATAAGAACTAGGTTCAAAAAAAAAATTAAGTCATATAACATTCTTGGTAGCACTAGAAAATTATTATTTCTTGCTTATTTCTATGGTTAAATAATTGCTAGTTATAGCATGACATAGGGTGAGCTAAGTTCTTAATGATTTTCATATCTTGGTACATCAAGTGTGGTATATCAGAATACTCTTAATGAAAAATAATCTATATAAGTAAGAAATGCAGTCACTTTTTTAAGAATTTTGATAAAGACCGAATTTTCTAAAGCATTCATAAATCCAAGAATTGTTAAGGGTCAAAATGAATATAACAGTGAGAACTAAAGGAAATCTCTAGATGAAGAACAATGTGAATACTATTTTCATGATTAAAATAAAAGGTTGAATAGTTCAAGATATCATATTCACTATTTAGCTAAGTAAATCCGATAATATTTATACAAGGAAGATTCAAAGCCAAAAGCTAACTATCCTTATTTAGCAATCTACCAAATCAGTGTCTCTCAACTAATCTTCGAATCATTTTTAATTGGTAAGGAAATCTTCATTCATGTGGAAGATTATTGAAAATTTATTTAATTAACTTGATTTAAATAAATTATAGGTGAACAAGAAATTAATCTCAAAGAACTCTTGGTTTTTTTAAATTTAATCCTTGACTTTTGGTGATCAATCAAAGGTTGATAATTGTAATAATTAATTCTTCAGCCTTTTAGCTTCTAAGATTCACTATAAAAGGAGGGTGAATGAAGAGTTTCTAATTTAAATTTTATTTTATTTTTTCTCACACTCTTTCTCACCTTATTTTTAATGTTTTCATTTTCTTTTATGCTTTAGTTTTTTCTTCCAAATCTAGAACTTGATTCATACTTTGTTTGGGAAATATTTGAGTTCTTTTATTTTTGTTCAAAGACCTTATTTAGAAGTGCATTTAAATTAAGACGGTCTTTTTGGGATCTTGGGAGGCATGTTGCAAACATTTTAGTTGCACAAGCAAGGAGCAATAAGGCTTTAAGAACAAATGATTCATCCTTGACAACAACAAAAGTTTTATTCCTTTAAAGTACTTCAATAATAAATTAAATACCTTTCTTTATTTTAATTTTAGCATTTTTACTTGTATTATCAGTATGCAGGTTAGGACTTTGATCTTTTATATATTGAAAGCAGCCTTTCAACTTGTTTTTTTTCATATTTGATCCATGTTCTTTTAATTATTATTTATTTTATTTAAAATAATTTATGATATTAAATTATTTTTTTACAATTTCATCCTCCTATAATTTTTCTCTCTATTAGAGTTAATTTGTATTCTATTGATTGCTATTTGTTTTATTCGAGATAATTTTAAAATTAATTTTTTTTCTATAATTTCATCCTCCATCAGTTTTTTCTATCATATTTGATTTTCATTATTTTGATTTCTATTTCTTTTACTTTGAAAAATTTCTTAAATGGAATTTTTTTCTGATTTCATTCTTGAACATTAAATCTAGGGTTTCACATGTTGGAAGTTTGGGAGATGAACCCAATTTTAGAAAATTCACTCAGATTTTCTTGTTTTTCTTTCTTTTTCTAAGCTCACATTTTTTCCGTTTCATTCTTTAGCATGTATTTAATTCAATATTGGGCTCGTTATATTTTTTTTATTTGCTTTCGATAAAAAATTTCACTGATTTTGAAAATGACTCAATTTATCTCAAAAATATTTATTTATCTTTCTTTGTTAAATTTAATTTTTTAAAAAAGAAATTAAAAAGGCTCATGAATGTGAGCTACCCTAGGCCCATGCGCCTAGTCCTTTTTTTTCCTTCTTTAATTTTTTTATTATTTTTTTTTAATTTGATCACTTACAATTATATCTTTATTGATTTTTCTTACTTAATTATTTTTTCAATTTTATCTTTTGATATTTTATTGATTTTTAATTGGATACCCAAATTTATTTCGGTTTGATATTTATAGGTTTGTTGGGATCTTATACAAGTGTTTTCATGCGTAGTTGGTTTTTAATTTTATAAGTGTATGCTTTTCTTATCATATAGTTAAATAAAAAAATATAACAAAACTGTTGAACTTTATTAAGTCCATAACTTGGGTCACAAATTTCATTAGTTAACTTCAGTGGGTTAGAAATTAGACTTTATAATTTTTTTTGGCAGTATATATAATTATCAATCCATTTAATAAATGCAAGCATATATTTTTAAATTCATGATTGATATTTTTTATGTTAAAAAACATGTATAAAATATCATTATATTCATTTTTGTGTTGAAAGAAAAAATTATCCAATTAGATGTTAAATAGCTAATTTCATTCAATTGGTTGTCATTATTATTTTTCAAGTGATGTCATCATATGGTGAAAAATATCGTAATTAGTTACTGATATTTGGGTGTGTGTGATCTAAGATTGGTAAATGTTTATCTAATGGAAAATTCCGCATAGAAAACCTTATTGTTAGTATCTTTTCGCAGAAAGTAGGGAATTGAAATTTGTGGACCTTCGTGTCTATCTTATTGGAAAGTGAGCGGATTGAAGATGATCTTCAACATCATTGAGAAAAATCTTTTTGGTAGTTTCTCGGTAGCTTCCTGTTCTAACTACAATTCATCATTCAAAAGATCTTAATTTCTGGTGAGAAATAATAACTGATATTTGTGTGTGAACGAATTGCATGCATATGCGGTGAAGCCTAGTTTTTCTAGTTTGGTACTAGGTCATCGGTACACGCTGTGTTGTAGGCAGGATAAAAAATATTTAGATGTTATTAAAAAAATTTCTAGTAGAAAAAAAAATTAACATCGTGTAGAAATTGATTTGATGTAACTTGATTATCTTTTAAAGTTAAAAAAATTACCTAAATAACTAGTAAAAATGTAGTTTGTGTCAAAATAAATATTTAAAATGAGATTCTTTTATTAAACATTGAGACAGTAACATATTTGATCGATTCGGGTTAACCTATCAATCTGCATTTCAAGTCATAAGATCACGATAACTTTATAGAAAACAAATTAAAACAAATTACTAAATCTCAATAAACCTAATGTTGAAGGATAAAAATTTTAAAAGACAAAAAAATAACTTGAATCAACCCGTATAAACATGTTAAACACGCAATGCAAGTTATAAGACTAAGATAATCTAATAAAAAGCAACTTGAAATAAATTATGAATTTTAACCCTCAATCAACCGAGTGTTAAGAAAATTGAAAAACAAATCGAATGAAAAAAAAAGATAAAAAAACAACTAGAGTCAATAAGTATTAACCTGTCAAACTCATGATGTAAGTTATAAAATGATACTAACCTCTTAGAAACAGATTGAAATAAATCATAAAGTTTAATTCTCAATCAAACCAATGTTAAAGAATGAAATTAAGAAGAAAACAAAGTCAATTAGGAAAATAAAGAAAAAACCTTGAGTCAACATGTTAAACTCACAGTTTGAGTCAAAAGTCTAAGATAACTTATAAAAAGTAAATTGAAAAAAGTTATGAAGTTCAATCCTCATTTAATCTAATATTGAAGAATAAAATTAAAATTAAAAAAAAAATTATTTCAATGAATAATATTATATGAGGAGAGGTACACAATAAAAACCCCTCATTCTTTAGTTTTTTGTTGATATGTCATCTACAAATCAAGCTTAATTTTTTCTAACTACAAGTCTACAATATCATGAAACTTTTTGTAAGTTCCGTTAGAAAATCCTAAACACTGATGGTTGTGAAGATCCCGATGAAATTGCCGATGGAATTTTCACTATTATTTTTAATTTTTGTTAGTTGTTATAATCTCTAATCCTATAATTCTCACCTAAACACATAACAACAACAACCAACCAACCAACCAATCACAATAAAAACATATATCTAAAACAAAATATGTATTCATTCAAATATCACATTACATTTAAATAGTTCACAATAATAAGGTAAATAGTACTCCATACACAATTGATTTTTAAGCAAATTTATATATCAACAACATATTAAAATTCCTAAGATTTTGAACCAAAAGGTCTAAGAGAAAAAGGGAAAAGTAAACTCATATACGCATTCATTTGAACTCAACATATCCTAGTTTATTGTTGGAGTTCTACTCTTATTTCTACCCTTATTTTTGCTCTAAGATTTGTTCTAATATCTTCTCTTATTTCTACTCTTATATTTTGTATCTTAATAGACAATTATTTCTAAATCCTTTTCTAGATCAATTCATCTAAGCTATATATGTGATGCATTACTTGGGTTGGAATGTGTTGTGTCTACAATTGAAACAATTCAATCTACACTCTTTTCTTGGGTAAATACCATAAGCATACCATAAATTTTATTCATATAAGGTTCATGACTTTTAGTAACCTCTAATCATAGTTGAGGGTTGGAAAGCAGATGGGTGGAAGTGTGTTTACCAAATTCTACAGTTATGATTGCTGAAATTTTTATTTTTATTGTTATTATTTTATTTCATTATTGTTACCATCATAAATAACTAAAGAAAATTACTTATGGAATTTTTTTGTTGCAATTTCCGTCAAGATTTGTGTTGCCTTTTTTCTGATTTTCTAATAGTAGTGATCCATCTAGATGTCAATAAAAAAAAAAAAGAATAAGTGAAAAAGGAAGGGATAAAATGAGGTGAAGAACATAAAATGTTGGTATTGACAAAGACATAAGATGAAAACAAATATGGACAATCAAATTAATGAACCCAATTCAAATGTCTAATTGTATTACAATAACCTAAATCTTGTGGGGAAAATATGGTAGATATGCCTTAGAATATTGTTGATTTTAATAATAAAATTATGATTTTGCCCTTGACTAGAAAATCAAATGAATATGTCTTGAGGGGTAAAATGGTCTTTTTCATTAGGTTAATTTTTCTTTCTTTATTTGTTTGGGGGAAACAATGTTTTTTTTCCTTTTTTAATAAAGTAAAATTAATGTTTTAACCTTAAAAAATAGAACATTTAGTCTAGGGGCTTTATAGGAATTTCATTTTCCATGACTCCATTACCCTTACCATCCAAGTTTTTTAGTCTTGGTTTCAAGGGCTTGGTAGTAATTTCAGAATAGTTTTTCTTTTATTATTGTTTAGTCCCAAAGGCATTTTAGTTTTTTTACCAAAAAAAAGGTTGGTGATACGTGCTTGACAAGTGTCATCCGCTCTGCCACCTTCAGACTATGTCTTCAACTAACTCTAGTAGCATTAACCGCATCATATGATTTGTATCAGCGTCCTCTATTATATAGGTAGCACATGTATGGCGGTTCGGTCTAGTTTAGTGCAAATTTGCTTTTTTTCCCCTTCTTTTTTCTCTCCTTCAACTCGATTTGCACTCTATCTCTTGAAAAAATCACATCAGTTCTTTAATTTCTAACCCCTTCAAATTTAGTCCTTTTTTCTCTTTAGTGCAATTTTTAAATTTGAAGATATTATTTCAATTTGAAAATTATTTTTAATTTTATCCTTCTTTAATTTTTTTCATCTCTCGGATTTGGTCCTCCATTCTTTTAATTGCTATTTTGTATTTTAGATGATTTATAAAATTGATTTTTTTTTGTGATTTCATCCTTCAATTTTTTTTTCTATCAGGTTTGATCCTTCTTTTAATTTCTAATTTTATGTCTTAACATGTTTTTTAGATTGTTGTTTTGTTTTTCAATTTTATTCTTCAACATTAAATTGGTTAGAATGCACATTCTTGATTAAACTTGGGTATAAGATTTCACGAGTTGTAATATTTTTTTATAATTTTATCCTCAAAAGTGACATTCTAGATTAAGCCCAAGAATGAGATTTCAAAAGTTATAATTTTGGAATATTAACTCAAATTTAGAATATTCACTTGGGTTTTCTTTGTTTTTCTTGTTGTTAAATTAGGGGTATCTTTTTTATATTATTAAATTAACTAAACTTATATTTTTATTCTTTCATGTTATTTTGGAATATTATCCTAGCATTGCCTTAACATTTTTTTTCCTTACATCCAGAAAAGTTTACCCTAGCCCACGTCGTTTTATCGGTTGCCAATGTAGGTATACTAGAGACATTGTTTGTCATTTTTTTAATTCCATGTTTTTATTCTTTTTCAGCCTTCAGTATTTAGTTCATTATTATTAAGCTTTCTAATTTATTTAGGTGTAAGTTCTATGATTTTATCACTCTCTCATATTTCATGTCGTGTGTTTCATAGGTTAACAATAGTTGACCCGGGTCAATTTGATGTGTCAACGTCTTAATATTATTTTTAGAAAAGTGTTCATTTAATATGTCACCAATTAAGTATTTTAAAAGTGTTTCGATCAGCATGCATCAAATTTTTTACTCTCTAACATTTTTATTATTTTTTTAATGTTAAAAAAATAGTAAACTCACCGTGTAGCATAGGTAAAAAAAGCTAGAACAAATTATTCGACGACGAGGACAACAACTGATGAGCTCATGGGGTTTGTAAGGGTGTGTTTGGTATTGTGGTTGTTGTTGTGGTTGTGATTTTAAAAAAGTTGTTTTATAAAAAGTACTTTTAGTTGAGGTTGGTTTGGAAAAATATATGTTTGGTTAAAACTGTGGTTGAAATTGAGGTTGAACAAAAAGCAGTTTAATGTGTTTGGTTAAAAAAATGATTTTCAAATTGAGGTTATAAAATAATTTAAAAATATTTTTAATTTAAATATTGTAGATTTAACTACTATTATTACATCATAAAATAAATAATATTGATATCAAATATTTTTTATTATTCAATTAAAGTATATGCAATGTCATCACATACGAAATCTATCCAACAATGACTATATTTTTCATGATTTCTTAAGCACACAACAACAAAAACTGAAATTTTTTGTTACGTCATCAAGCGATATCCTTCTAATTTTTTGAATAAAACACAATTAAAAGAAAAATAAAAACTGAATTTTTTTTAGCTGGGTTGGACCCGGCAAAAACATAATTGGAATTGCGATCGAATTTCACAAATGCTACGTCATCATGCGATATCCTTCTAATTTATGTAGTGTTATTAAATAATATTATATACTAGTTTTTCGAGTAAAACTCAATTTAAAAAAAAATATAATTTCATTACGTACAAAATTCATTCGACAAGAACTATAGTTTTCATGATTTTTTGAGCATGTAATAAAATTAGGTAAAATATTATCAGGAATAAAATTGAGATTACAGTACGAGTAAATTTAATTCACCTTAAACTATTTTTTTAACAAACAGAAAAAATATATTATTTACGTTCATGTGAATAGTGCGAGTGAAATCAATTAATTGTGCTAGTTTTTTAAGGGAAAAAAAAACCTAAACTTCTAATATGAACAGTCCGAGTGAATCAATTCACTCGCACTAGTTTTTCATTAAAAAAAAAAAAACTGCTACAATGGAGCTATGCTCCACTGTTGAGTTTAATTTTCAGACGAGAAGCAATATTTTGCTGCTTCTCAGAAACCTGCGGTGCCATGTGAATCCTACCCACTAAAAACAGTTTCATTTTGCTTACCAAACATTAATTAACGTGGTTGCGGGTGAACCTCACCCGCAGCCATGTTATCAAACAGCACCTAAGCATAGAAAAGAAAAACTATAAATGTAGGAACCATATAATTTAACTTCAACTATCTTTTTATTTAAATATTAAAGAATAATATATTATTCAATCATGTGAATTTTTAAACTAAAACTAGTTCTTTGGCATTGCTAACCAAACACAATATAAATCATATATCGAACGTCACATTCGCATTGATTATGGCGAAAAAGAAACAAACGGTTGTTTTATTCAGCTTTACCACCCTTCTCATCGAATCACTTGCATGTTCTTATCCTAGTTGTTATCAAGGGTACGAAAGTCTCTCGGCTTTATGTGTGTTTGAAGCTTAACTTTCTTGCTAATCTTGTTTTGTCTTTCATTTGAGAAAATTGTGGGTTTTTTTTTTTTTTGTCATTAAGCTGACTAGGGTCAGTAGTTTTCCTAAATAAATAATCTCATGGCACTGGTATTTAATTCAGAAATTAGCATTCCTCGACTCGAGAGACTCGTCAAGAGTTGAGAAAATTCATTTTCGAACCGTATATTTGTGCAGATTTCTGGATGATCTGGCCAGGATCTAGCTCATACTCTTCAAGAGTCTTATTGGAAGCAAGTTTTTATGACCATCAATTTTTTTTCATTGGTATCTCCCCTAATTAAGGTTCAGTCACCATGGAGAGCAAGCACTCAATGAATGATTAATTGATTACTAGGTACTAATAATGATGGAATTATAGGAAAAAAAAAAAAACTCGCTCATGGGTTATAAGTATAAAGCATGTGAAATGAATTGCTACCAATCTGGAACGTTAAGTGATTGAATCAATAACAAATTGGATGGGACATATTAGTTGAGTATGTAATGGACGGAGAACAAATAAAATAAATTGAAGAATCTAAACATCATATTGATGGAGAAAGAAAGGGAGGGAGGGAGGGGGAGAGAGAGAACAGGAACCTTCACAGAAGCACACCACTCGGACATTTTAAGCAAATCATTCCACCAATTATAAAGATTACGTCTAGAAGTCCTATGTTCCCCTCCAAATGAACCTTCCTAGAAACCTCTAATGTTGGAATAAATTAAAGAAAATAATTTAAAATGGTCGCATCACCACAGAACTTGTAATGTGCAGAATGCCTATTTCTTGATATATGTGTCCTAGCCCCCGAATCAGACCGTCATATCGATGTGTTCGATTTCTTCTGAGCTTCGCTAGAAACTGCCCAAATGATATGGGTCCATATAGAAAAGCAATGACACTTTTCCATGCTTGTAAAAGGCGAGATAAATAATTATGATTTAACTTGAGAGGTTTTAAATTTATTTTTTTAAAATTTATTAATTTAAATGTTATATATTTTAAGATTATCTATTGTTAACTTCATGATTTTAAAAAATTAATCGAGGTATGTTAACTGATATATACACCAACAATTATCCAAAAAAAAAAAAACCAAAAAAGACCGGATAAATCTGTCAACCTTGGCCTATATATATGCATGCCCACGCCACACGCTTGTTTATACCCACTGATTTTCTCATCTAAAGAAATGGAGAAGGATCACAACGAGATGAAAACTGCAA
This sequence comes from Populus tomentosa, assembly GCA_018804465.1. NCBI lineage: Eukaryota > Viridiplantae > Streptophyta > Magnoliopsida > Malpighiales > Salicaceae > Populus > Populus tomentosa. Next base: position 12,945,934 of record CM031971.1, read on the forward strand.
CAAGCAGCGAGTATCAGGACTTGTTACCGGTGATGGCGGAGAAACTTGATGCAGAGGCTTTTGTGTCTGAATTATGTGGGGGCTTTCGTCTTCTGGCAGACCCTGAAAAAGGGTTGATTACATCAGATAGCCTGCGAAGGAATTCGGCGCTTCTAGGGATGGAAGGGATGACGAAGGAAGAAGCGGAGGCTATGGTGAGAGAAGGAGACCTTGATGGAGATGGAGTACTCAATGAAACAGAGTTTTGCACTCTGATGGTGAGACTCAGTCCTGAGATGATGCAGGATGCTGAAACCTGGCTGGAGAAAGCACTAGAAAACAAGAATTAAGGAAATCCTCGCCTTGATCTTTCCTGTTGTATTAACTTAGAAAGAGGTTGTCTCTTTATGCTTATGTTGTAAGAGCAGGTTGTTGTTGATGAGAATGAAGTTCAATTAAAAGTATATGCAGGGTAACATTTTTGTCCTTCAGGAGCTGCTCTCAGGTTAACGGAACCCCCCCTCACTGAAAGGGACACAAACTCGCATGGCATATAGCGTGTATAACGGAGAGAAGATTAGAGAAGACTCTATATTATATTAAAAATTTCAATAGTTTAAATCTGAATGTTTTTAAAATGAGCCAGATATTATAGATCTAAATTTCTTTTGATTCCTAATTGAAATTTACCTAGCTAATAGAATCCCTAGCTTTAGGATTCTCGTGTTGTAAAATTTTAATTAAATTAAAAGTTATAATGAAAAAGAAATTCAAATATAACAAGAAAAATAAAAATAATCTCATGGTAATTTTTAAACCTTAATTTGAAAACTCCCTTGAAAGTTATAACTCTAAAAATAAGGACCTTTAGAATTTCTTGTTTAATTTAACAATCTGATTAAAAGTTATTTATATTTCGCACAGCATCTTAGATTCTTTTTAAACTTTCAAAAACCTAAAAAATCTTAACAATTAAATAAATAATACAATAAGCATTATTATGCGAGTAATGATAAACAACGAAACCTAGATCAGTCCCATCTACTTCCAAGAACCACACATTAGTCCCATCTACTTTTAAAATACTTATATTCGAGTTAACTTTTAGAAATTAAACTCTTCCACTCCTGGAAAATAAATACTTCCAATAAAGTATTGTAGCCAATATATTCACTAAGTAGCATTTCTTTTATATATGAACTTCAAAATTTAATTTATGATGTGTACATAATAAATAAAAAAATCTATATCTGACGTTATATTTTTTATTTCTATGAAGTCCACTTATGGTTCATTCACGCATTCTCTAACTTCAAACTTGACTTCCTCGTCATCTTTAATGTCTTTCTTTGCAAGACCTTCATAATCATTACAAGATATTAATTTAGGAGCTTCTTTGATTTCTTCTTCATTGTTAATAGATAAAACATTGACACACAGAGTAGTACTTGCAACAATATTGTTGTTGTCACTAAGATGATGTTGAAACTGTCTACTTAGAAGAGACAACACCTCTTTTATATTTTTCTTCCTTGTTATCTGAGAAGGTTGAACAAAAGGTAAATAATAACATTTATTTACTTATCTACTCAATATAAAATCTTTTCATAATCATCTTGTATAAACTCCATAATTAATGATTGTCTTAAATCTTGCCATGATATAATTGAATGCATACCAATACAAGTTCTAAAGTCTAAAAATTCAAACCATCATTCTCTAGCACTACAAGAAAGTTTTTATATGATAAGTCCAAGTATTTTATAATAAGGAAACTTATTTGAATTAAAGTAAGTTTTCAACCCTGTCAATTAGTTAATAAATCTTTTTATGAAAAAAATTCCATCATAGAAAGGAGTGTTATCGAATTTAATAATAGGTATGGGGTCTATTCAATAGTAGGTATGGGTCTGGCATGCCTCAAGGTAAGTATCTAAGCAAATTCTTCTTCTCTTTACAATTCTTGTATGTGTCTCCCATTAGCCAAGCTAAGCGCACTATGGTTTGCTCTAAAAGATCTATTCTTTGTTCATGAGCTAGCCAAAAACACTCTAGTTTTTGCTACTTGGCTCGCAATTTGCTCGCTGAAAAACAATATATTTAAGAGGCTTGTATTCTAGGTGAATAAAAAAGATTGAACAATGTAGTTCAACATTCTAAATCAAAAGGACTAAAATTAACTTTGATATAACAATCCTAAAATGTTTAGAGAGGAGGTTGGATAATTGATGGGCTTATCCTCTCTTAGAAAGCACTAGTTTGATGGCTCGTGCTACGTTATGGATCAACCTTTTTTTCATAAAAATTATCAAAACAATTTAAGATTCAAGAGTGTTGGGTCTATTTGCAAAGGAAAATCTAAAAGCTTGGGATCCGACGTTGCAACAAGACCCAAGGCTCTTGGATTCGGAGTTTCAGCCACACCCAACATTCTTAGGTCTAGCTGCAACACCAAGCCCAAAGCATTGGGTCTGGCTGCAACTCCAAACCTAACAGTAATGTTAATAATAATAATAATAATATAACTTGCCTAGCCCAAGTTCACATATTTTTTAATCTCTTTTAAAAAAATTATGGTTTTTCTTCGATTGTAATACATTTTTTTTCAAATTTAATAATAATAATAATAATTTTTAGTTTAACCATTCAAATCAAATCTATGATTATTTTTAAATATTAATATTTTTTCAAATTTATTAATTATTATATTAATAATTTTAATTATAATAAAAATAATAATATTTTCAATACAAGTAATAATATTTTTAATATTACTATAATTATTAAACTTGTCTGGCTCAAATTTAAATAGATCTGGCTACAACACCAGGCCTAAGAGTTTTGAACCCCTCTTAAATATCAAACTCAAGAGACTTGGATCTGACTGCAACACCAGATCCTTTAGACATGGATCAAGACGTGGGCCCAAAAGTCTTGGGTCTTGACGCAGGACCCATTGACCTTTTAGCCTTGGGTCCGCAAACCCCATGCGCGGGTCAGCATACCCAGGTGCGCAGGTCTACAAACCTCGGCCTGGGATCTGCAAACCCAGGTCAGCAGACTGAGGTGCTAGGGTTTAACCCTAGCGCCTAAGACATGGAAATGTCAACACCAGGTGTTTGACAGCTATATCATGCCCAAGCACATGAAACCCACAACTTTACTATACCCCTACAAAAAACCTCATCATTTTATCCTAACTATTTTTAAAAAAATTACCAAATACATTTCATAGAAAAAACAACCCCACCCCAAACTATAAACACCCCCGACTACACACTTTGGAAGTTTCTGTGACTAATAATTCTACTATTACGCTCCAATCAGTGGCGGAGTCAGAGTTTTTTCAATGAGGGGGCAAATTATTAATAAATACTATATTATATAGATATGCATTAGAAATCAATTCAAAACATATATACTAATTCATATCAAGTAAATTTAATTTAAAAATACTTTTAAACTAAAAAAACGTGCATTATAATTGTCGAGGTTGATTTTAATATGACTTTTCTTTGAACTTGATGGAGTTACATGAAGCTTTGATTGACTCTTCATCCTCAAGGGATTTACACTTGAAATACTTGTCTAGTGACATCTTAATTTAATATGAACCTGCTAGATTTTTTTTATCATCATTAGTGTCTACATAATAATTAACACAACTACACAATAATTCACTGTTAAATAAAAGTCAGTTGAATTATACAATAATTCTAAATCTTCCATATGAAATTCATAGCAAAATACACATCAATTCATTAAAATTAAAACCTATTTCAATACATATCTATATGCATATAATAAGTATGTTGATAAAATTATACTTAATCATTTCTAGATATTTAATTGAGGAGCAATACCTGGTCTATGTGTAAGAGGAACAGTTCTTGAAAAACATGATTTCTACTTGATATTTTGCTTACAAACAAATTATGTGAAAATATTAAATTTCAATAAATTATTATGTCAATGCAAGAGATGTCAAGAATAATGGTTTTGTATAAATATTAATTTATTTCTTTATAATAAAAAAAAATATTTAATTGATTAAATTAGCAGATTTCAACATTTAGTTTCAATATATTTGAACATATTCATATCAAAACCTCTAAATTATCATAAACCCTAATGTTTTTAATAACTAATTATAAAAGAATAAAATTAAAATTAAATAATGAAATAAATAAATAAAAAAAATTTACCTAAAATATATATATAAAAAATAGAGTAATTGCTTATTTGATGAGAAATTTATTTACAGGAGAGGCAGGAACAAGAACTCATAAAAAAAAGAAAATAAAGTGGCATAATAGCTCATGAAAATAATAAAACAGCAAAGGCAGGAACGCGAAATACTCTTCGTTAGTCAGCGGACTCTATATTTTTAAGCCGGTCCCATTGATTTGATATAAAAACAAAAGGGAAATTGAGAAAAATTTAGGGAATGAGCTGTGTGTGTGTATATTATATTATAATAACAACTTTCCTTTTTCTGTGCAGTAACAATTCACTAACCTAATATATTAATATTTTAATAAAAAAGTTAAGGGGGCAATTGCCCCCTTTTATCCCTATGTGGCTCCGCCACTGGCTCCAATTCACAAAAATTCATTTTAAAAATAAACAATAACAGGACACTAAGCCTAAAGACAAATCTCTCCGCGTGATATTTGAGGTGAAACACGCCCAAGCGCCCAATGAGAAGTGTTGTATGAAATGATTCAGAATATGTTTCACAGTTAATTAAATTGAAATCCGACTTCTCAACCGCATAACAAAAATAACACCTTTAAAGGCATAGGCAGAGATTTCGAGACGGTTAGACAGAAATTTATCATCTATGAGATTAAAATTTAACGAGGAAACTACATACAATGCCAAAATGCCTTCTCTACACAGTAGATCTATTGCAATTACACAGGGAAATGGCACACAGAACGACAGAACCAAGCAGGACGCTTCCTCTGACTCCTCATGTTCTCGATCTTCGAATTGGAGACGGACTGACAACAAACACAAGAAACAACAGACATTCAAAGATGAGTGGTTCCTCTGGAAGAAGAGAAAATGAGGTCCAAGAACTTAAAAAAAAAAACAAAAAACAATTTGCGGTTTCCTAGGGAAAATTGATGGGGGGAAACGATTATAAGAAATTATCTCTTCATGTAGAAAGCACTACCTTCGGTATCTGCCATACTCAGGGCTTCTGTTTCTACCATAATCAGGACTTTGGCGCCTGTCATATACTGGACCATTATACTTATCATAAACAGGGCTGCGAGCTCGAACATAATCAGGACTTGGCCGTCTGCGATAAACTGGACTTGGTGATCTTCCATTATAACTTCCTCTTCTGGGACTATCATATCTGTCACCCCTCTCACTGTCATCCCTCAAAGCATACTCAACAGAAACCACCCTGTCCAATATCTTGCTGCAGAAATGCAGAACAATACAATATGTTAATCAGCTGATCTGAAAATTTAAAAATCTAACCAAGTCATTTATACAAGAAAACTAATCAAAACAAGTTGACTAACGTCATGTGTGTGCACTCGAGAGCTTTGGTGGCGTCTTCTTGTGTCTCAAACTGCACAAATGCAAAGTTCCGTCGAATTCGGACATGCAGCACCTCTCCATAACGCTCAAAGTGTCTTTTTATGTCTTCAACCCTGGTATGAATTGGATCGAAATTAATAACAAACAAGGTTTTAGTTGGCCTCTGGTTTGCTGTCGACCTTGGCCCATCTCGGTGCCGACCACGTTCACCCTAGCATATTCATGATATAAGCATAGGATGAAATCAATCTCAACTACTTACAGTAATATACCAACAACTTGAGCAACTAAAGATGCAACATAAGATAAAAATTAAAAAAAAAAAAAAAAAGAACCACAAAAAAAAAAAAACAAAACCCATATACCCGAGCCCACTCCACTGAAAGCCTTCGCCTGTCATAACCAAAAGGTATATTGTCAAGTCCACGTACAGCATCTGCAGCATCACGGTCATCCTCAAAATAAACAAAAGCAAACCCTGCAGCAACTCCTCAAATCAGAGACAGAATAAGAGATGTGTAACCTTGGAATTAAATTCACTTAACCAGGGTACATCAGCCAAATCAGGATTGCTTATCCTGGCAAGAATTTGAAATTTATACAACACCTGCAAGATACTTGATGGGCTGATGCACACAAGGATGTAGATTGTGGAAGCGTTGCATGATGAACTAAATGAAGATGTTGGCATTTAAGAGTTTAAAATCCAAAAGTTTCAGGTCTGAGATGTCATTGCTAAGCATGCTTCGCCATTCAGATAGCACTAGTTCAGAAATGGAAGGCATAGCATGACAGATTTCAATTCACCCTCCTACTATCAGTAGTGGTGGACAAGGCATAGTAAATTGACTGAGATCATCACGACCATTCTTGTGAAATGTAAAGTTAGGGCGGTGAGGTGGGTGAGTGACAGATGATCGAGTGAAGAAAACACAGGATGATTCCATCTGTGAGTGGAAGGAGAAGGAGAGCAGACAAGCAAGAGAGTTTCCAAGCTACTACAAGTGTTGGCGAGCCCAGATAGAAGCTCAAATTTCCTTAGTAAGAGTTCCTGCGTCAAAACAAACACTTAATATGGAGATGTTCTCCGAAGAAACTTCAAATTCCCCGTTTCCATTATTTTCACTCCCGACTGTATTTTTATTTTGGATGTGATCACCACTACTCGAGTGGCTGCATATTTTATATCCAACAAACTCTTAATTTCAGAATATTTATCCATTCAAAAATCAACAAGATAACCCATCATGCACTTGATGACCAAATACCACCAAAACCAAAACTAACAATCCCTTGGAGGAATCACTAAGACTTAGCTTGAAACCATTCGTTCATGACACAATAAACCACAGTTTGAACTTCTGTAAGAACCAAAACCATCCTACCGTATATCAACAGAGTTTCAAAACAGGAGTTATAATAATAATTGAAAATGAAATGCAAAACATACATCACTCAAAAACTATTTTTCATTCTATCCTAAACCACAGCTCATCATGAATAACACCAATAATCAAACTCATTTATAAGTCCTTGTGCATTTCATCACCAGATAAAATTAACAAAAAGATAAGAAGACCCAGTACAGTTTACCAGATTTCATGTCAACTCGCTCCACCTTTCCGTACTTGCTAAACAAGCGTTCCAAGTCCGATTGCCTTGTCTCGTGCTCAAAGTTTCCCACGAAAACTGGCCGCGCCATCCCTGCAAATCAATTATCCTCGAAACTAAACTCCAACACAAGCAAAGTCATACAAGAACCCCATAGTAAAGTGTAGTTCACTTTTTCTTTTCGTAAACCATACCTGAGGAGCTCTGTGTTCGTGATGATAAGAGAGTTAAACCCTAGAGAAGAGACAAATATTTGGGGAAATAACAAAGTTTGGATGTGTGATCAGGGTTTAAATAGCCGAATTGTGTGAAGTGTAAACCCTTTGTTAGACTCCATTACTCTCTTTCACCGTTGGATGTTTTTTAACTTGCGTGGTACAATTTCAGCCGTTCAGATTATTAGATGGAAACCGTGTTGCCCCTGTGGAAATAGATATAGGACGGACAGAACCTGGGGGGGTTATTAAAGAGAAATCGTTTTAAGCAGAGGGTGCTAAAAAAACGTCTCAGAAATATTAATATTGTAATTGTGTTTTTAACCGTATTTCATCAAAATTTTAAAAAAAATATTTAAAATTATTTTTTTATTTTTAGATCATTTTAATAAGCTAATATTAAAAATAATTTTTTAAAAATAAAAAAATAAATATTTTAATATATTTTCAACTTAAAAATACTTTTAAAAAAATTATTACCACATTTTAAAACTTATTAAATAGTTATCATAAGTCATGAGTTGGATAGCAAGTTGAAATCTTGAAACCTGGGGACCCTGATTCAGCCTGTATACTTTATATCAATAATTTTAATTTGTTGTTATGTTTTTTTTTTGTTTTTTTTATAATTAATTTTTTTATTTTAGTCAATTAGTTTATTTGATGTATTAAGTTTAAATTATTTTTTATAATTTTATAACAATTTTTGACTTATTTTGTTGATTTTAAATCTTAGGTACAAGCTTAACCCCTTAAAATTAACAATAAAAATCTAATTATTCATAAAAAATTAGTCCAAACAAATATATCTAACCTGCTAAAATAAAATAAATTATATATAATTATGTATCCAAACTCCGTCATCAACACGATTACAATAAGTAGGCCCACTGGGTCAGTGGAGTTGGCACCCTCTGAAGGCCATCTTGTGAGCGTCAGGCTCCCAGTCCTAGATTCATTTTTTTCCGGGGGGTGTGAGAGTATTATGTATCCAAACTGCGTCATCAACACGATTACAATAAGTAGGCCCACTGGGTCATTGGAGTTGGCACCCTCTTAAGCATAGTTTTAAAACCCGAGTTCAAGATTTTAACCGGATTTTTGAATTGATCGGGTCAAAAAAAATTTAAATAAAATCAAAACGATGTTATTTTAATAAAAAATAAAAAAATAAAAGTCAACAAGTTTACAGTTGGTTTTTGCCGAGTTGTCGAGTCAGCCGGATCACACTAAATTTTCTCTTTCTTTATTTTTTCTCCAACTCAATTTCAGTTTCAAGTCGACTTACCAAGCCAGGTTAAGTTTCAAAGTATGCTCTAAAGGCCATCTTGTGAGCATCAAGCTCATGGCCCTAGATTCATTTTTTCCCTGGGGTGTGAGAATAATTGTAATTGTTTTTTAAGTATATTTTTTAAAAAAAATATTAAAAATATATTTTTTATTTAAAAAAATATTTTTAATTTTAATGTATTAAAATAATTTAAAAATATCAAAAAATATTAATTTGAAATAAAAAAAATAAAACAATTTTAATTTTTTATAAAAGTTTTTTAAAATGCAAAAACAAATAAGACCATAGGCCACATGATGCGATGGATAATTACAAAATTTATTTTTATTTAGTTATAGTAAAAAATATAATTATTAAAATTTTAAAGAAAATATATTTTATTAATCAAAATTATCTTCTATAATAGTTGTTAAAATAAATATTTGTAAATATTCCAATTCTCTCTTTAATCAAAAACTTTATTTTCTTTTATATATATATATATATATATATATATTGGATAAAGACATTTATTTTTTATTAAAATCATTTTTAATTAAAAAACTATTATAATGTGAAATGAAATTTCAAAAAAAAAATCATCGATTCTACGCAATTGTATGAATAAATTTGAGAATAAAAAATATGAGAAAATGATCATATAAAAAAATTATGATGACAATATACATATTATTAACTATAATTAAAAGGGATTAATGTTTTATTTAGCACGGGCTAATATTCACTGTAAATTAATTGACTGTAGATTGCACTGTGCTACATTGTGGATGTATTGTGAGTGCTTTCACTATGGACTATAAGAGCTTTCATTGTGAATTGCATTGTGCTGCACTGTAGCTCAGATATTGTGCACTGTGAGTGCTTGCACTGTGGATTACACTGTTGGTGGGGGCATTTGAGGAGGCTATAGCCTGCAAGCCCCAAGCACTATGCTAGAAACGCGCCCGATAGGGCTGTGCACATTTGACACTTGGGTTGCCTGCCTAAGACTAAGCAAACACAGCGCCACCTGGCGCTTGGTCTGCCTATACTTTTAGTGTAATTACAAGTATTGATATTAAAAATATTATTCTTGGTTTTCTTATTATTATTTTTTAGTATAATTAATTTTTAGAGTATTAATAGCAAAAATATTATTGTTTGTTTTGTTCATATTATTTTTTTGTATAATTAATATTAAAAGAATTATTATATTTTTTTATTAATATAAACAAATATTATTTTTTTTTTAGTCTAATTAATAGTGTTGATCTTAAAACTATTATTATTTGTTCTCTTAATATTATTTTTTAGTATAATTAATAGTATTAATCTCTAAAATATTATTATATTTGGTGTTATAAATATTATGATTTTTATAATAATTCATATTATTGCTACTAAAAATATTATTATTTGTATTATAAAAATTTTAGTATTTTTATTAAAATTTATAAGAGCATAAATATTATTATCATCATTAATAAATTTTAAAAAACTACTATTTCTATGAAAAAAATCATATTAGGACATATGACGCTTAGGTTCTTTTCTAAAGATGGATAGCACAAGCGCCACTTGACACTAGATTTTTTTTCTCTTAACTGCAGTCTAAGTAACAGGTGACACTGTGACTTGAACACTGTTTATGGATCAAAGTTAGCTCTGGACCTGATAAAACAGGATTCAAAATAAAATTGAGTCCTGGCCGCTGGCAGACCGAGCGTTGTGGATATTGTAATCAGCAATTATGTACCACCATCATCAAGTTGTTTCCATGCAAATATCAGCCTCTGCTCTGCTGGTCTTGCGGTATCCCTAAAGATTGTACACGATCAAAATTAAGAAATGTATATTCAACTCACCAAACCCAACATTCGAAAATAAACAGATTGCATCTGTACATATCAGATACCTTTTTTGTCTTGGATTTTAGCCTTGTCATTGTCAATGGTGTCACTTGATTCAACCTCAAGGGTTATTGTCTTCCCTGTCAGTGTTTTCACGAATATCTGCAATTTTATGCTCCCTCCATGCTTCTTCTTTGATTATAAATGAGTCTCCCTGTTGATATTAGTGGAGGCCAAGCAACTGCAATAATATTCATCATCGATTTCATACTCGAACTCCTCCGCGCACATAATATGACCTAAAAAGATCTTGTATTATTGAGTTTATTAATCTAAATTAATTATTTTTATCAAAATAATATCATTTTATTTTAAAAAAATTAATTTTTTATTACTAACTTCATCCTGTTAAAATCAAATCTGACCAAGTCACAAATCAACTCATTAGATTAACAAAGTTTGTTGAGGTTAATGTCTTTTCTTATTCAAATTAAAACCTTGCTTAAGTTAAGCTTTATGCTGGGGATTTCTCGGGTAAACCTGTTAGACCGGACCCGGTTTATCTGCAGCTGGCCTCTCTGGGCTCCAAATATGTATCGTATGGGGAATTAGCAGATGATTAGAGCTGCTATGGGTATATCTAGGCCCTTTAGTCTACCCTGCTGGACTCAGTAGTTTAGGCTCGTCATCGGTTATGTATTCTGCCTAACAGAGGATCCTAACTAGGCCAATGTCTTCCTGTTTCGATAGTTTTTAATAAATGAAGGATTTGAATTTAGGATATCTCTTCAAGAAGTGCATGGAGACATAATTTATTATATCTCAGCCATCAACTGATCAAATATCTCACAAGTAATATAAATTATAGTTTATATTACTCAACAAAAATCATAATTTATTATACTACCATTGACCTCGGTGCGTGACCCTCAAAAATATTGTGAATCGTAAATGCTCACGCCTTTTAAAACAATTCATTTTAATGCATGGAGACACCAAGCCATTCATGTATTTAATGTGAAAATATTAACAATTAGCATTAATCGTTAATATTAACAGTTTACTTCAATTATTTTTCTGGTCTTTGAATATTTTCTTATGGTTTAATCATTTAATCTTTTTTTTTGTTTTTTTTATAAACATGAGTGTTTGAGTCAGTTTGTACGTACCTCGACTAATACTATAGGCCCTAAAATTAATGATCATGTAAGTCTCTAGTGGTACTAAAATTTGTAGAACTCGAATTGGTGATTTTTAAAAAACAAACCTAAAATCTTTAAATTAATTTTTTTTATTAACATAAATATTCAAATCAGTTTATTTTTATTTCTGTTATGCTGGAATGTCATGGTATATTGGGGTTTGTCTTAATTTTCATGTTCCCACGTGTTTGCTATGCTATATTATTTTTACGTTGCATAAAGATTGTCATTACATAATATTTATAGTTGCGAGGGCTCGTCAGAATGCTCGGCGACAAATTATTTTTTTTATTTAACAAAAATGGTCCTTTTATGTTCATATTGTTCGATGCGCTTCTTCCTAAACTTTGATCCTTAATTTTTTTAAAAGTGTACATTGAAATTCATTTCTTTTACATTTTAGTTTCTCTCTATTAGAAGAGGAAAGAGAAAATTATTAGAAAATGAGGCGAGAGAGATAGCTTTTTGTCTATTATATTTCAATGGTAAAAAAAAACTCAATCTTGAAGTTAATGGATTCGTCTTGCCAAAAGAGAGTTCAAAGTAGGTGGTTTGTGTTTCTAATAATTTTGAGAAAAAAAAAGATTGTAGGTCGAGAAGTTTAGTTTTATTTTTATTTTTAGGTTGAGTAAAGTGTTTTTGCCCTTGGAAATGAGATTATTAAGGTTTTAAAGATTATATATATATATATATATATATATATATATATATATATATAATGTTTTTAAGTAAAAAAACATTGAAAGATAGGTTTTTTGTTCTAAACTCGAAACTCAATTTTAAGGTCATAGAAGATAATTAGCAGATAACACGCTCCATTTGAAATAAAATAAAAAATAAGCACACCTAGATTTTTTTTAAAAGGCCCAACCAGGCATGGGCAATTTTTTAGGCCTATATACACGGGTCATCCTTAAAGGCACATGAGCTTTTTAAATAATACTAGAGCTTCTGTGGTAATATTCATTCTTTTTGAATTATTGCATATGAAACTATGTGAACAATTTTTTAACTTGTCCCTCCATTTTTTATATATATTTTAAAATAAAACCTATTTATATAAATAATAATAATATTTTTAAGAAAATTTCAATTAAACCATACATTTTAAATAAGACTAGAGCTTTTGGGTCAATATTATTTTTTTTGAATCATTGATGTGGATAATTTTTTTATTTTAGATTTTTTATATTATTTCATTGAATTAATTTTCCTTTAATTTTTCTAACAATCATGTTAAAATTATCAAAATATTATATTTTTCTTTTAATAGCCCAAGCTCACTTGCTCCTCAGGTAAGGTCTTGCACTTGGGCTGGAAGTATAGGCTTCTATGCTTGGGCTTTTAAATTTTTTTTTTTATGGACATGTCATCCATCATGATTTTTTTGAATAAAAAAAAAGTCACATGACGTGTTATTTGTTCATTCACTATAGTGGCTAAAAAATTAGGGTGTGAGTTTTTTCAATTTAAAAATTGAGTTTTCACGTATTTTTTTAAAACTCTAAACACCTAAAAAGACATTAGAGGTAACTTCATAAATTTATTTATGGCATCAAAAAACTGTTCTAAAATTTAAAATTAATCCGAAACTAAAAATCTAAACGAGCTCGAAAATATTTTTGTAGTCAATCTCAAGGTTAAAAAAAATCTAATTTGAACTCTTCTTATCAAACGGAACAATTCAACACTAATTTCATCCATTTTATGACTGAAATCAGTGCCAACAAAATTATTTTCCATCTAGCATCAAATCCTGTCAACTTTCTCTCACCTCTCTCAAACCAAGAGCTAAAACAATAAGAAAAATAAAGTTTGAGATCAAAATTAATTTTGCCCATAAATTTTGAAAACTTAAGGAATCAATATTTATAATTGGAAAAATACGGGGATTATAATAAACATTTTACCCAAACTTTTTAAAAGCCACCAATTCTCTTTTTGTTTTTTACTTTGATTTTTTTTTTTAAAATATCTTGTTATTCATTGACAAATTGACTTATAATCTGATACAATAAAAAATAAATTAAAAAAAAGCAAAAAAAATGGTAAACAGTCCATCTATAATGTCATGTAAGGAAATTCATCATGTATTTTACACAATAAATTCTCCCCACGTTCTAGATTTATAGTTAATAGTTACTGATAATGTCCACACGGCACAAGAAAAAGAAATCTAGTAAGACAGAAAATGACAGACGTATGGTATGGTTTTGTCACATCTTTAATGGACTGTAGCAATAAAAAATCTATAAGAACTATTTAGATCAGTCACTGTATAGACAACAGTGTGTATTTGTGTAATTATAAAAGCAAATGGGCTGTCGTTTTTACCAAACATCACATCCCAAAGTCTCCGAGAATTAGGAGAGTTGTTCCATGGATAGTTGGCATATATGCGTGAGGATACAAATAATTATAAATTAGTATATATCTTGTATTTTTTACCACCAATTTTCCAAGTTGATAATACTAAAAAATTAATAAGAAGATAGTCAAGTCTTGACAAAAGCAAGAATCAAAGGAACCAACCTGCATTAATTAAGTAGGCAACTGAATCAGCCTCCTCTAATTAAGTGGCCTTGAGAGAAATCTCTATCTATCTCTTCTTGATCTTGAAATAAATTAATATATATATCATATTTCTTTCTCTTTTGAGTGAATCACTTTCTTTACCCCGACGACCATATATTATATAATGTATGGTCTACATCAGAAGAAGCTTCTCGACAATCACCTTGCTTCTGTTTTTTTTCTTTTTTTTTTTCTTGCCCCTAAAAATTAATATTGAGGATTGTATGGTACCCTAATGAAAGCTATGTATTTGATTTACTTGGCCTGCTAAATAAAATGTGGAGAAACAGAAAAATTACAGCCTGCTAAACATAACAACTACAGCATCGATCTGCTTGAATAGCATCTTCCAAATCTAGGAGAGGAAGATCCCACATCTGATGTACGCTAGAACCAGTACGAGCTAAAACATGGACAGATTTATTTATCTCCCTCCCTCAGAGTATGCATGCATGGACTGAAAGAAGGAATAAGAGAAAGCAAGAGCTCGAATATCCTCTATCAAAGCACACTGCGGATCATGATGATCTGCTATGTCAGTTGTAAGCAGCTGCATAGGCTCCATCCTATCGGACTCCACCTCAAGTTCTTGACAAACCATGAAACTCTCAATTCTAAGAATTCTTAGTCAACACAAGTTAATTTTCTGCTTGACTGCGAGAAATTTTGTGACTAATATTTTAATACTGGTGAGTTTAATTTATTCTGCCGTAGGACATGTACATAGTGGAGAGCAGACTAAGGTCATTCTTTTGATTATTTTTTTAAAGCAGACCAAGGCGTGAGCTTACTTGAGAGGGAAACGGGAAGGTTCAGCACACTTTACGTGGAGCACATTCTTTGGCTGGGAATGCATTCATCTACACTTGATAAATTAATCATGCTGCATAAAGGAGATCCTTTTCTTCCACACACACAAAATTACCAAAAAAAAAAAAAAGAAAATCTTTCCATGTTGCTTGTAGTTAGTAAAAGCTAGAACATCATATAACATAATCAATGAAAGCGCCGGAACCAGGATCTGATCCTTGCGAAGCCAATCATAACCTGCCCCAATCCATCGATGATAATGATTTGATCCTTAATGTGATTGTAGATTCTAAAAACCAACCAATAATATTTGCCCTCGCATGATGATGGTAACCTTAACATCACTTAATCAGATTAGTGCATGATGGAGGGTACTGTCAACGTGGTCCTATATTAGCAGAATCTTAGAAAAGGGGGCTATTTAGCCACAGCTTTTCTAAATAGAACTTGAACCTAACAAAGTTTTGTTCGGCACCAACCAGTTTTAATCGCTATTGATATCTAAAAAGGAAACATTATAGAGGAAGAAAAAGTTTGGAAAGAAACCAGAGATCTTGTACATGGTGGATGCAAGTGGCAAAAGGTAGATGAAAGCTATATTAATATTTTACAACGCAAATGTTCTGTGAGATATTATCTATTTCCATCCCGAATCATATCTTGAAAGGAAGAACAAGAATTTTAGCCCAAAGATTATGCTGTGATTGTTTATCTATAGGTGGTTGCTCTTTGGTTATATACCCCAGACACTTCTTAAAGTGACACGAAAGCTGGATGCTCAATCAATGTATGCAGCTGCAGCCTTCTCTCTTCATCTCATTTTTTTATACATTTGTGCTAGCTAGTTAATTCTACGTTCATATTTGTATACATGATATTGTTTGCAATACTAATTCTTGGTTTTGCTTAAAATCCTGCGTTAAAATTAACAAGTAGAGCTGTTTGACTTGAGGCACGATAATTAAATAACTAATTATTATTGTGCAAATCAAACAGAAATTCCCATTCGCCCTGCCAAACTTATCCCACTTTATGATAGAACAATTGCATGGAATATATAAGAAAAAAAAGACACAAAGAACATGCAAGTTTCAGGTCAGATTATATGTTTACATAAATGGAATAGGGTAATTGACATTTGAAATCTGAAACATCAAAGTTTTCCTGATGTAACAAACGTTGGATTTATGAGTAGTGCAGATGGAGTCATGGAAAAATAGGTAAGTGTGCGTGTGTATTCAGGGACTATATGATTTTCAACGATATTGCAAAACGAGCAAATCTACATGTAGGACCCAAATTTACTACTCCATGGCTCCCGTTAAACTTTTATCAGTCAAAAGCAAGAAGAAGTGACAACGGAACTGTGTGATCATCATCGATTTTGTGCATGCCTAAAGAGCCCAGCTGGAAAAGAGCTATCTGCTATGAAAGGACCACGGATTCAAAGGTGAAGAAAAAGTTATTCTTCGTGTTTCATTCAAAGATTCAAATTTTTTAAAAACAAAATAGAAAAAGTCAAGAATCTTTTAGCTAGACCACCCCATCCAGCCTATGCTAGCTAGCTAGCTAGTCAAGGAATTTTCGACTAAGATGGCATCGAATCCAATCATCTTCCTGAGCTTTTTAAGCGTAGTGGATTTGGCCATAACCATCCCACTACTAAACAACTTGATTGTTTATCCCGGAACAACCATGTTAGAGTGACCAGTTCTATTCCAAAATTTGTCGTTCAGGGCTGCATCTAGGATAGGGATTTTAACCTTATTTTAATAACTTTTCCTTTAGGCGTCACTCGTTCTAACAGAATAAAGTAGTGGCGCTCTTTCTCTCGCTCTTTCTCTTTTATACCGGCGCACGCAGAAGCAATGACTTTAAATTAAACTCACGTCAAAGTTTAAATCCAGACATAATCTCATGCGTGAGATTTTCTTTTTGAATGAAGGAAATTTTCTATACCTAGTTGAAATAAAGAGTTTGAATACATGGTCCAGGTATAAAATTAGGTCATTTAGCTAGTAATTGTGCATCCTGTTTCAAGTCAAATCGATATTCCAACACTTTACTGAAACAATACATGAGTCCAATGGCATGCATGGACTAGAATCAATTAGAATTTGTACTGCCCATGGCTCATAGCTTTACGTTATAGTAAACAATGTGTCATAAAAACCATTCAGCTGAAATGATTAAACTGCTAATCAGAAACTTAAAATGAATCAAAAGACATTGTTTGTCATACACAATTCTCCCATCCCTTAGCAGGCAAGGAAATTTCCCTCTATGACTACATTTCTTTATATATGTCAGAATGAGATTTATAAATTGGACCAAGAATAAGACATTGTTTGTTATGCTTGGAATTGGTTAGCTCTTAATGAAT
The DNA here is from genome assembly GCA_018804465.1 of Populus tomentosa. Taxonomy (NCBI): domain Eukaryota; kingdom Viridiplantae; phylum Streptophyta; class Magnoliopsida; order Malpighiales; family Salicaceae; genus Populus; species Populus tomentosa. The sequence goes on from CM031971.1 coordinate 12,963,390, forward strand.
CCAAATAAAATAAACCCAAAAAATTTCATCACAATAGGCCGAACAAGAACACCTATTGGGCTCGAGCTTGGTATCCTGAGCCCAAAGTACAATGGGGGCCAAGAAGAGTGGGCTCGGATGAGGTAGCCTGAGCCCAACCCTCTAAAGGGCATGGGCTTAAGCAAGAAGCCCAAGCTCATGCAAGGCACATGCCCTGCACCCCTACGAGCTCGAGAGTACGCCCCAGGTCCAATATGCTTGGATTTAGACAACAGCCAGATCTATTTCTCACTTTTAATACCCCCGAATCCAGCCCGTTTGGGTCCAGGCTGTTGTTACTTATTTTTGGAATCCACGTGCTGAAGACAGTGTTTACCTCTTTTGAACTAAGAGTAGAAGTTTAGCTCATGTTTGCTAGAAGATTGACAAAGACAAAGACAAAGACAAAGAAAGAAATATTTTTTCAAAACCCTATTTGAGCTATTTTCTGCTCTCTTTGTCCTTCTCCTTTGCTGTCAAAATCGTTAGGTTTTCTTAGATTGATCAGGACTCTTCATAATGTTAAATTTGTTCCTTCTTTATCTGGTCTTTACGGTTGAATAAATCCCTTAAAATTTGCACAAAAAAAACTGGTTATGCTGCTGTCGTAATTTTTTGTTCCAACTTAGGCTCTGATTCTGACTTAGTTTCGTACGATATCTGACTATCCTAACTATATTCTGTCACTCATGACATGTTAAAAAATTCATCAACACCTTTATTGGATCCTAAGGATTACTGTTCTTAGGGCAGACTCTCAGTCAGATTTGGATGCTCGACATTGTCAGATTAAGAACCTTTTTGACCAACTAGATTACTTCCAGATTCTGTTCTCTAAAATGATTTTATCTCACTTCGACTCCTTCATCAAAGTTGTGGTCCTGGACGCATAGATAAATTTGAGCTTTTGAATCATATGATTTCGATATCAAAAGCTCAAGATATTCTCGTTTGAATATCTAACGTGAAAGTAGAGAATTCTGCCGCGAGAAGGATCCTGACTCGAGTTTTGCACTAAAAACTCTATTTCCATCATAAATTTTATTGATTTGTTTTTAGGTCATACTCTCAGTCATATTAGGATTCTCGGCATTGCCAGTTTCTGAATTAGATCAGGAGACTCTTTTTAATCAACCAGATTACTGCCAAAATATGTTCTCTAAAATGATTTTATCTCACTTCGACTCCTTCATCAAAGTTGTAGTGTTGAATGTGTAGATAAATTTGAGCTTTTGAATCACTTGATTTTGATATCATAAACTCAAGATATTCCCGTTTGAATATCTAACATGAAAGTAGAGATTTCTGCCACAAGAAGGAGCTTGACCTGAGTTTTGCACTAAAAACTCTTTTTCCATCATAAATTTTATGATTGTTGTTCTCAGGTCATACTCTCAGTCATATCGGGATGCTCAGCATTGTCAATTTCTGAATTAGATCAGGAGACCATTTTTGATCAACCAGATTAATGTCAGATTCTGTTCTCTAAAACAATTTTATCTCACTTCAACTCTTTCATCAAAGTTGTAGTCTTGGATGCGTAGATAAATTTAGGCTTTTGAATCGCTTGATTTTGATATCAGAAACTCAAGATATTCTTATTTGAATATCTAGTGTGACAGTAGGGATTCCTGCCACGAGAAGGATTTGTTTTGCCCGAGCTTGCAGGGACACAATTGCAAGATGCTTAAATATTGAAGACCGATTGCAGGCCAATTTGAAGCCTTTTTTTGGACCAAGGATCAAATGGAAAAGGTGCTAAAATAAAGGAGTTGATTGAAGATAAAATTAGAAGAAATTTTGCCAGTGAAGAAATTGAAGAATGGGAATTAGATTAGAAAAGGAAAATAATGCCTCCCCGTCTGCAATTCTTTCCTTTTTCTTTGCAAAGCTACCCTGATTATCTTCTTCCCTTTTATCTGCAAACCATTTTTTTTTTTTTTTGCTTCATTTCAAAGGAAACAGATGGTGCCTTATGGTCCCAACTATTGGAGGATGAAAAGGAGCCGCACCATCCTCTAACTTGGAAAGAAATCACTACTGATCACAGAATCAGAATAAAATATTCTAGTTTCTTATTTTTTGCTCACCCAAAATTACAACTTAGAATTAATGTAATACTTGTTTCCTAAATAGAGCTGCATGTTAGGCTATATAAGCCTCTTCTACCAAGGGGGAAAAAAGAACGGAGAAAAAACAAAAAAAGAAAGACAAGAAAAAACGCAAAAGAGGTAAGCAGTTAGGAGAGGAAAAAAAAAACTCAGAGAACAAAGGGTTTCTTTCCTTCATCCTTGTGTTGCTCTGAGTTCAGGAAGGCAACTAGTAGAAGAGAAGAAGGAGAAGAAAGAGCAGGAAAAACAAGAAAAGAAAGAGAAACAATAAACAAGCAGGGACTACCTTTCGGTCTTTGCTTTCATTTTTTTGCATTTATATCTGCAGAATAGGGAAGAAGAAAATGCAGTACCAAAGAGAGAGAGTGACACAAACACAGAGGAAAAAAAAAACCAAAAAATAGACGCAAATACAAAACAGGAGGAAAAGTTTTGAAACAAACGAGCACGCTTTCAACATCGCTGCAGCTTCTTCGCTTTCACCTCCAAGTCTACTCTCTTCTCCTCTTTGCATGTATTGTTTTTTTTTCTTTGTATTTGCGTTGTTCAAGTGAATTTTAATTCACTTGAATAGTAGTGTGGTCTCCTTGCATGCGTTTTGCCTTGTGTTTGTACTGTTCAAGTGAATTAATTCACTTGAACAGTAACTCGCCATTCTTTGAGAGGACTACGCCCCTTTTATGTCGAGTCAGGTCACTTGCTTAGGCAAGTGACCCGGGCGGACCTACTGTTTCTTCTTTTTTTTTTCCAAAAAAAATAAAAGAAAGAGAAAGAGATTTATGATTTTCTGGCATATTTATTTTAAGGTCTTTTTTTTATGTTGTAAAAAACATCAATCTCGTATTTAGAATACCCGGTTTTCGACGCAATGTGAAAAATATACATATATATATATATATATATCAAAAAAAAATTATTTTCTTGTGTGTTGCATATGGCTAATACCCTAACATGTTTTGAACGTTTTTTTTTTTAAATATTGGAAGTTTTGAAAATGTGTTTTCGTATGGATTTTTTAAACATAACAAAAATTATTTTCTTGCATTTCTGAGTTTTACAACATGTTTGTAAAACTTCAAATAGGGGAATTCATCTATTATTCATTGTTAATGTTTGGATAAAGAAATCCCAAAGATGAATATTCAAAATATTATTGGGAATAACTGGTTATTATTCACCGTTAATATTTGGATAAAAAAACTCTAAGTGGTAAATATTCAAATAATTTTCTACGAATAATAAGTCATCACACATCTTTGAAAGAAGCCTTGATTATAATCGAGGACATTTTAATTTTTTACTCCACAGTTTACGAGTCGTAAGAGTATAAAACACTAAGGCAAAAATTGGCTTTTAAAGTGCCCTAGATTTCTAAATTTTTATCCCTCTTCCTTTCGATTTACGAGTCACAAACTCTTGAAATACTAAGAGAAAAATGAGCTTTTAAAGCACATGGAATCTCCTTGGATTTCTATCTTAATAAATTTAGTTTGAATCAAACCTAGAAAAACTAATGGAATTAGAAAACACCAACATTATAGCAATTATAAAGCAAACCAAACACCAAGCAGCTTACCTTAGGTAGGGCGTACTAGGGATGCTAATACCTTCCCTTTATGCAACCAGACCCTTACCTTAGAATATATGAAAAACCAGTTAGAGTTCCTAGTAATCAAAATACTAGGTGACGACACCCTTATTCACAAAAAAAAACTCGAAATCAATCGTGGGTCGCCACGACGCAGCGCTCCGCCGTGAGGGTGCGACACAGGCAGCTCACCCGGGCCCGGACCCACTTTCACCTCTCATGGGCTTGGGCTGTCACACTTGAACCCAGTGTGTTTAGGTTCAAGCAACACGCCCTAACTTTCACCTATCATGAGCTCGAGTTGTCACACTTTAGCCCAACATATTTGGGTCTAGGCAGCGTTCCCAGATCCACTTTCACCTTTAATGAGCTCAGGCACCTTGCCCAAGCTCAACTCTCCTCATGTAATTTTTACATAACCTTATATGGGCCCCTTAGTATTTTATATTTATTCAACATATATTATTTTAAGTAAAATACAACTCAAAATATCACAACGGTAAAATTACACTTCAGACTATCATTTTTACAAAGGAACAAGACTCGTGGGCTATATATACACCATGAGCCTTTCAGAACAAAGGTTCATAATTTTTATTATCTACTGCATATATATTTTTAAAGCATCTCTCTCTAGAATATTATTATATTTTAATTATATCTCTAAAATGATATTTATTCAAACATCGAATAGTCTTCACCTCCATCAAAAAAGATTTTTTGCATATACTTGCCATAAGCTATATTGGCCCACTAAACTACAAGTATAAGTTATCAACCATCTTAATTAAAAAAATAAATAATATTATTAAAACCAATTAATTATCCAACATAAAAATTATATTTCTAAACCAGTTAGATTTCCTGAGACATCATCATCTCCCATTTGAATATTCCTCGATCACTACGAATATTACTGAGTCTATACATAATTATATCTTCAATTGACGTGTATGATGCGCGGGGATATTTCTCTAGGCATCCTCGGCAACTTGTCTCTTCTAGTACAACATTTCTTCAATACCAATATCAGACCAGAGCATCTATGAAAGATTCGGATCATAATTCATTTGCTGATCAAACATATAATATGCTTGTTGTTGGTGTAGATATCAAATTAATGACCCCATTTGAAACTTCCCTGAAAGCTCCCTGGCCTTCTCCATGAGGCAACAAACAATAATAGGTATATTAGATCTGCTGATGGTCTTCAGTTTACATTATTCAAATGCCCTTGTGGTCGCCAGGTAGGTTCTTTAGTCGTGTAATATTTCTATTTTATAAAGTGCTACCCTTATTCGTGCTTTGTGTATTCTTTACGTCGTCTAGATTTTCCAAATATCCACGCCTCAAGGAGTTTTGCTGTTTTAAGTAATGGAAACCTTAGATTAACTTCTAGGAGTTAAGCAATGTACACGTGAATAAGTATTTAATCCAGTTAACTATAATGGAGGTTTATCAGCTGGTTTAATATATATATATATATATATATATATATATGAATTAAGAATTGATTCTTATTTTGTTAAGATTTTTATTCTGTGCAACTTCCATAAAGGTGCTGGTCTTTTTCGACGAGCAAGTGGGTCGATTTGAGATGGTTAGAATCCTGTCGCATCTTGTCGTGTCGTGGAACTCGTCGTTTAGTCTTATGGAAAGAAATTGCCTAATCCTTAATTTTATATATGTAATTCTTCCCATTGATGTAGTCATCTCACAATTGTTAATATATCAAGTGTTTCAAAGGGATGACTTGAAACTGGATCAACGTTGATTTGAGCACCAATGCCAAGAATTTTTTTCTTTTTTAAGCTTCTATACCAATTGCCTTTTCCACCACTTTGTCTATATAATAAGAATTGAGAATGATAATTTTGAGAGGTATAACCCAACTATTTAGATTTTAAGTTTGTTATTTAGAAGTCACTAGTTCAAGTTTCATAAACCTTAAGATCACTGGAGGTTTACATAGTCGTTAACTTTAAGGCTCATAAAATTAGTCGAGATACACACAAACTGATATGGACATCCATATTAATAAAAAAATAAAAATAAAATGATGATGAAGAATTTTAAAATAATTATTTGAGCTTAAAAGTCTTTAACTTATGGTCTTGGAAGAATGACTTAATCTCCAATTTCTTTTAACAAGAAACACAGCAGGGTCTATTAGTTGTTTAACAGCCTCAATATCTTACGGCCATGTAATTTCTTTTCAAAACATTAATTGTTTAAAAGCCACGATATCTCCATATCAAGATAAATGAAAAAGACATCATTGACTCGAGCACATATTCGAATTGAAGAAAGATAGCAAGAGGGAATGAAACCATCATAAACAAACAATTATAGTATACAATAATGGAGGTGGTGAGGATATACTATTTCATTTCATTAGTGTGTTTTCATTTTTTCTTTTTCTTTTTTATTTTAAATTTATTATTTTAAATTTATTTTATATTTCAGCATTTAATTTATTGAAGATTGAGATTCATAATTTATTGTGGTTTTTTTTATAAATTGATTGATCTCATAACTCATGTCATGAGTTAATTTGATTAACTCGAGGTTTTTTTGTTCTTTTTTTATTATAGTATAAATAATATTTATTTCAATTGCGTTTTTTTAATTCTAAATCTATATTGTTTTTCTAATTTTATACTTCAACATTTAATTTATTAAAAATTAAGCTTCATAATTTATTGTGGTTTGCTGTATATATGGTTAGCTCAGTCTCAAAACCATGTCATAGATTTAATGAATTTACTTAGTTAACTCGGTTTTTTTTTTGTTTTTTTTAATTGATATTTTTTTTAATTTTATATTTCAACATTAAGTTGATTGGGAATTAATATTTATGATTTATTTTGATTTGCTTTCTATTAAATTATCTCGATTTCATGACTTTGATCGCGGGTTTAGCAGGTTAACTCAGTTGACTCGAGTATTTTTTGTCTTTTTTATTGATATTTTTTCAATTTTATCTGGCAATGTTGAGTTGATTATGAATAAAGCTTCATGATTTATTTTTATTTGCTTCCTGATTATGAATTAGATTTCATGATTTATTTTGGTTTTTTTCTATGAAATTATCCTGATCTTATGACTTTGATCATGTGTTTTGCGGGTTAATTCGTATAAACTGAAGTAGTTTTATTGTGTCCTATTTTTAAATTGATTTTTTTTTTCAATTTTAACCTTCAACAATGAGTTTATTGAATATTAAACTTGATAATTTATTTTGATTTGCTTTCTATAGGATTATTACAGTCTCATTATCTTAGTTGTAGGTTAACATGAGTAGACACATATTGTTTTTTTGTTTATTTTCTATGATGTTATCTCGATCTCATGATCCAGGTCACGAGTGTAGCTGATTAACTCAGGTTAATTTTTTAATTTATATTTTTTTTAATTTTATCCTTTAATATTTGAATACTTTAGAATTAGGTTTTTTTATTTTTTTTTATTTTTCTTTTTATAAAGTTATCTCAATCTCATTATTTGAGTCATGGATTTAACGAGTCAACCTAAGTTGAATCAGGTCATCTTTTTGTCTTTTTTAATTTCATAATTCAACATTGAAACTGTTTATTTTGAGTTAACTCAGGTTTTTTTAATCATTTTTTTTCAATTTAACATTTTTTTTTTCAATTTCATTATTTAACATTTAGTTGTTTTAGAATTAAGCTTCATATTTTTTTTTTCTATGAAGTTATCGTAGTTTTATTGTTTAGGTCACGGGTTTGGCCGGTCGACTTGGATTGACTATGATTTTTTTTATTTCTCTTTTTTTATTGATGTTTATTTTTTTAATTTTATCCTTCAATATTGATTTTGATTTGCTTTCCGTGAGGTTATCTCGATCTCATCATCCAAGTCGTGGATTTAACAGGTTAACCCAATTTGACCCGGGTCGTTTCAATATGTTTTCGTCTTAATATTTTTTTTAAAACATTTCATCTTGCATTGTTTTTAGTCAAACTATATTTTTAATGATTTTTTGGATTATCTTTAGACCTATTAAGTTGACCAGATTACATCGAGTCAACACCGCATGATTTAAATTTTTTTTTTACTAGAAAACATGTTAGTAACACTTTTTTTTTTTTTATGGGGTTATCCTAGTCACATTATCTGGGTTGTTCCAATATTGTTTCGTCTCAATATTTTTTAAAACATATCATCTTGAATTATTTTTAGTCAAACTATGTTTTTAATAATTTTTATGGTTCTCTTTCGACTTGTCAAGTTAACTATTACATCAGGTCAAGCCCACAGGGTTTATTTCTTCTTTTTTTTACTAGAAAACATGTTAATAGCACCTAAATTGTTTTTCTAGAAGGATATTTTGGTTTTAAGATCTTGACTGTTCTAGTATGTTTTCGTCTCAATTTTTATTTTAAAACATATCATCTTGAATTATTTTTAGTCAAACTATGTTTTTAACAATTTTTGGATTATTTTTGGACTTGTCAAGTCAACTAGATTACATTGAGTTAACCCAACCCCACACATTTTATTTTATTTTTCTGCTGGAAAACATGTTAGTAACACCTTTTTTTTTTTTTCTATAAGGTTATTCCGGTTTTAAGATTTGGGTTGTTTCAATATATTTTTGTATTAATATTTTTTAAAAATATAACGTCTTGAATTGTTTTTAGTCAAATTATATTTTTAATAATTTTTTAAATTATTTTAAATTTGTTAAATTGACTATATTATATTGGTTAATCCCATCCTGTTTAAATTTTATTCAACTTAAAAAACGTATTAATATTATCTAAATTTTTATTTTATATTAAAGAAATTTATACGACTCGGAGCGTGGAGCACGGGGGGACAATGATATCGTACTCGATTAAATTTAAATATGGCCTTGGTCTTTCCATTTTAAACCAGAGCGACTAGGCAGGTTGCACGGTGGAGCAACAAGATAAGCGGTCAGGGATTGCTCATCGTACAAGATCGAAATACAAGCCATTGAATCACTTAGCAACGAACAAAAGTGGGTCCCGCACATGGCAGTTTGGCCCCGCTTAAATAACTTACTTTCCACCCAGGCCTGAGACATTGTACATCCTACCATGTGTGCTGTCTATCAAGACATATCCCTTTATACCCTTTCCACTTGGAGATCAGAACGCGTTTGTGTCATGTTTCACATGATTTTAAGAGCTTGTTCAGTATTACTTTTTAATTAATTTTTTATGTTAAAATATATATTATTAATATTTTTATTATTTTTTAAAAATTATTTTTGATATTAATATATTAAAATAATTTAAAAACACTAAAAATATATTAATTTAAAGTTAATAAAAAAATAAAATAAAAATTAATTTTTTTCAAAAACACTTTTAAAACACAAAAACAAACGATGCCTAAATATTTATAATCATCTCTCTAGCTTCTTAGAATTATAATATAATATTTAATTTTATATTTTAATTTTATTTTATTATAATCATTAAATAATTAAATTAATCAAATAAATCATGCCAGTTTTTCTAGGCAGTGATTTTATGATACTCAAATGAAATTCTATTAATTATTTTTTAATTTTAAAAAAATAAAATAAAATGAAGATATAATTTTTAATGAATTATAAAATTAATTTTCTCTTTGTATCTTTTTTTAAAATAAATCTAATAAAATATATAATAAAATACTACTAATAATTACTTATTATACATCATAAAAATTTTATAATTCCCCGTGGAACGGAATGAAAAATAATTTGTTATTTATGTCTCCGCTACGATATAAATAACAAAACAGGAAGGGTATAATAGGAAATACAGATAAAAAAGGCGTCCATGATTCTATGTACTGTCAACAAAAATATAATCATCAGGAAACGCCACGTGAAACGATCCGTATTAATTACAAGACAACAGAAGCTTTGATATGCGGGTAAGTCGAGTTGTCACCATCACGACGTAATCGTGGCCGTTCAATAGTGATGGAGTGTTATTAAAGACCCTTGCCATACTCTGCTTTCTCAAACCTGCCGTGTGAGAGAATAAGTGCATGGCTCTCATGTGCACCCTCTACATGGGATCCGACAACATAGAGCCACACGACTCCCACGTACTAATCACTCAAACCTGAAATCTACTGTGATGTGAAACTGTCCTGATGTGATGTTCCATTGACTACGCGCAACTTAGCAACCTTAACCTCACGCTTTAGGGACCAACCGATGCAGCTCACCTCACAGCTGTTTTACAAGCGTTTTTTTATATATATATATATAAAAAAAAAATCCTACATCCACATTTTTTTTTTTTTTAATTGTATTATCAAACCTGATATAATAAATCAATCTTAAGACCTTACTATTAATTTTTTACCTAACTTGAATTTTCAATTAAATTATATAGAAATTAGCTCAAATTAAATTGATAAATTTTATTGATCCAAATACAATCTTAATAACCGGTAAAAACATGACCTAACATTTAACAAAGCTTCAAGATGAGAGCTTTTTTATAAAAAAAAATATATTAAAATAATAATATATTAGATTGATCTCAGTCTTCAACGACATGTGTCATGGACTTTGTTAAGAATAATTTTTTTATAAACTATTTTTAATTATATAATAAAAATACATATTCATAAAATTAAGTATCAACTTAAAAATAGACACTTATTTAAGATAATGATAACCCTGAGAAAACAATAAAAAATAAATTATGCAATTTATTTCTCAACCAATCAATATTGAAGGATAAAATTTAAAAATCAAAAATCAAAAACAAAAAACAAAAATCATATTCATCTAGTGGGTAAACTCATCAAAACTCTAAATCAGGTTATGGACTCTAGCTGTATTATAATTTATTTTGTTTTACAAACTATCTTTAACCAGATGAGAAAATAAAATAAAATAAATGATTGCTAAATTGAAATAAAAACTAAGATGTTGGAAAAAACATTAAACTCATTAAACCTATAAATCATGTTAACTAGCCAAACCTATGAACATATCAATGAATTTTATAAAATTTAATAATATGGCTTTTCTCTTAAATTTTTTTTTTTTTACTATATAAGAAAGAAATTGACAAGAAAAAAAGTTATGTTTAATTAGAAAAAAAAAATAGCTCACCGAACTTATAAATCTGGACAATCTAAGTTACCTTAATAAACTCAGAAGCCACACTTACCCTAATAAACTATTATTAGTAGTGGTAATAGTACCATCTCTTAATAAACTATTATTATTATATTTTTGGTAGTTACTCTTATTACTATCATTATTACTACTACAATTAGCATTACTATTAATAATAGTATTACTACTACTATCACAATTGTTACTATTATTAATATTTTTATCACATCTATTAAATTATTATTGTCATGAAAAAAAAATGTTATCACTACTATAATTATTATTGGTTTCATTATGACTATTACTATTATTATTACTATTGTTTTTATTGTTATTAATATTATTTTGATTATTATCATTATTACCATCACAAATCATTACTATTATTATCACAATTATCACCACCACCATTATTATAACTATTATAATAAAATATTATTATTACCAATATTATTAACATTATTATCATTATTAGTACTATTATTAGCAATATTGTTAATATCGTTATTATCATCGTTATCATTGTTATTATTAATATTACAACGAATATAATAATAATAATAATTGTTGTTGTTATCACAACTATTATTATCATTATCATTATAATTAAAATAACAAAAATTATAAACTTAATTTGCATGATAAAATTAAAAACCATAAGAAATTTAACAAAAAAAAAAAAACAAATACGAAATCAAAAGAAAAGGGACCAAACTGAAATAAATACAATTAATTGCTTATAAACTATTTTTTTCATTATATGCAAAAAAAATATGGTCAAGCAATTTATTTTCTTATATATCCAATATTGAAGGATAAAATCAAGAAATAACTATTAAAAACAATTAAAAGAGAAAAAACCAAAAAAGTATATCCGATCAATAGGTGAACTCATCAAACCTATGAACTGGTAACCTAAGCTAACACGTCAAACCTATGAATGGAGTTATAGACTCCAGCGAGATTAACTTTTTTTTCCAAAACTTTTTTTTATTTAACTATATGATAACATAAATAGATGATTACAAAATTAAACATCAAACTCCAGTAGGATTGTAATTTTTTATTTCATATTGAGATGTTAAAAAGAAAGAAAAAGTTAAATTCATCAAATATGCGAATCAGGTCAACCAATCAAAATTACAAACATCTCAATGGACTTTATAAAGTTTAATAAAAAAACTTTTCTTTGAAATTATTTTTTTTAGAATATGAGAAAAACAATAGGCCAACAAAAGAGTCAATTTTAATAATAATAATAATAATAATAATAATAATTAAAAAAAAAAAGATAAAAAAACACCCCAACAAACTCATTTTTGGTTTGTTATTTTTTTTTTTAGAAAAAATAGAAAAAATTGATGAGCAAATATAGATGAAGATATTTAATATTGTAATATAGATAGTTTAACTGGTTGTGTTTAATGAATTTATTTATTAAATTCAATTTCAAATAGAAATCGACACACATAAGATTAATTGGATAAAATAAAAAGTAAAAACATATGCTACACATATTAAAAATATCATAAGAAATAACTATTTTTTATTTCTAAAAATAAATTTAATATATATAAAATATATTTAAATTACAAATAAATCATACTAATCTCCTCAAAAAATTAACAAATCTAATACAATTAAAAATTAATACGTATGTAAAAATGGATAAATAAGGAAAAAAACAAATCATAGAGAAGTAAAATATAAACATAAAAATTATTTTAGAAAAATATAAAAAAGGTTCAAAATTAAAAAAAATCAAAACCACAAAAAAAAAAAGAGGTTAAGCTTAACGCCAAGCCCATGACCAACTAGCCCATGCGCAGGCCTGCAAAGTCAAGCCCAGTCTTCAATATTTTTTTTTTAAAAAATATAATATGCCCCAACTTAATGAAAAAAAAAATGACACTTTGTTTGCTTTATCAGATGCCACATTGTCTAGCATACACGATGGTAAGACTTCATAAATAAATTTGTAGATACCACCTATGTTACCCATATTTTGCACTTCAGTCGTATGTTTTTCAATTCAATTCTCACAAAATAATAATAATAATAATGCAATTAAGCTTTAATTTCAACTCAAAATAACTAAATTGTGTTAAGAACATTCAAGGATCAAATTGAAAATTTTCAAAAATGATACTATTATTGTAATCCACAATAAAATGTGAGAGGATAATAAAAAAATCTTTGTATGTATTTAATTAATAAATCAAGAATTACTTATGCCAATAAATACACAAAAAAGTGTTAAAATGTTTATTCAATTCACCTTATTGGAAATCGAATAATATTTTTTACATAAAAAACGAATATGTACGTATTATTAATATGTTTTTTGACATAAAGGTAAAAAAATATGAATGTGAATACAAAAATTGATACTTACCTATAATAAAATAAATTAAAGATTATATATTTTAATAAAAACATGTAAAATTACACGTTAATTTTTAACATAGTAAAAAAAAAATAACAATAATATATTGAAGATTATATACTTTAATAAAAACATGTAAAATTACACATTAATTTTTAACATAGTAAAAAATAATAACAATAATGCAATTGACACCGTGTAACATCATTTCCTTTTACTCTTTGTATAATAATTTTACAAAAAAAGTATAAAGAAAAAAAAGGAAAAAGTACAAAAAATAAAGGTAAAAATAAAAAAAATAGTAGAAATAGATCAAATATGGAATGATAAATATTTAAAATGTAAAGAATAAAAACTAATATGTTTTTTTTTCAAAAACAAATGTCTAGAAAAAAAAAGAGGAAAAACTAAAAAGGTTATAAAAAAATAAAGATAAAAACAAGAAAAATAATGATAAATACATCAAGTAATATATATATATATATATATATATATATATATATATATATAATTTTTTTTTTTTTGCCTGTTCTGGTTCGGCTAATATCCAAAGTAAAAAGGTGGAGGTACAGGTAAGATACGAATATTGCTTACCCGACATGTAATCATTCCCGAATCCAAAATAGACACGACTTTAAAATTTAAGAAAATTACATTTATATCCATTTATATATTTAAAGAAAAATTAGAGTTTCTCACTTACATCTCCAATCGTCCCCATCACACAGACTCACGGTTCACACTTCCTTTCTTTTTCTTTATCCCAAACCACCAAATTACGAACCAAGCAAAACTAACAAATAAAGAAAAACCAAATAAATCCCGACGGTCAAGTTCAAGCCAATCAAGTTACGTCTAACATGTAAAAAACCAGCCTTATCCAGCGGTTAAAATAGCCACGATGAACGAGGAACATAGATGACCTGAAAATTGGCAAAAAATGAACCCAGAATTCCATCCTGTGCAAAATGGTTCCAAATCCGATCTCCACCGTTCAGAGTGAAGAGGAGACTTGGGTGAACATCCCTACCAAAATTAGAGCAGATCCAATGGTGAACAGAAGCTGAATAGGCCAGCGACTTTGTCTGCCCCGAACACAGTTTTTCCAGAAATATTGCAATCCCAAAAAGTCTCAAACGGAAGAAGATAATCAAAATCCGGACGGTCAGTTTGTAGATCATATTACGGCGCACAACATATAAAAAAACCAGATCAATCCGACGGTGGATGATGGACTAACAGGTGGTGTTTCTCTCTGGAGAGCATATAAAGCAATGGTTTTGGGTTCGAGTTCGGATATGAATAATGGATACCCAACCAGATGAACAATGAAAATAAAAAAAAAAAACCAATGGATACTAATGCTGAGGGGGAGTTTAACACAGTATTTTAACTAATTAGATTTTAAATTTATTTTTTAATAATAATAAATTTAAAACCTTTTAGAATTATTAAAAATATCATATAATTATTAATTTTAAAACTTATATAATTATATACATGTTAGTTCAAATATTTATATTAATAAAAAAAATCAATAAATACTTGAAAGTTAATTCGATTAGATTTGATTTATTTATAAATAAAATAAAATAATTTAAAATCAAAATAAAAATAAATATTGTAATATCTAATCTATAGATATTTATTATCATCTTTGATATTTATAATTAAAATAATATTTATTTAATTATATAAGCAGAAAAATTTATTTATATGGTTCAAAATATATTTTTGATTTAGTTTTAAATTTAAAAATAGTTAATTAATTAATATATATTAATATCTAGTTAATATATATTATAATTTATTTATAAATTCCATTAAAAATCCTCTGTTAAATTTTAATTACTGATGCCAAACATGATTATGGAAGTGATAGAAATTATTTTTAAAATTATATTTTATTTAAAAATATTTTATTTTTTTATATTTTAATTTTTTTTATATTAATTTATTAAAATAATTTAAAAATATAAAATAAAATAATTTAAAAATAAACCTTAAATTTTAACACAATAATACTTCAACCATTACACCAAAAGTTATTTAAAAGGGTCTTTAAGGATGTAGTAATTGTTGTTTTTTAATTTTTTTATTTAAAAATATATTAAAATAATATATTTTTTAAATATTTTTAACTTGAATATATTAAAATAATATAAAAATATATTAAAAAAATTAAATTTTGTAGAAACGATGGAGCGAAATTCCAAAAATATTGTTAATTCATAATTTATGAACGTAGCAGCACTTTGATTGGCGAACATAT